>CM031240.1:984071938-984671938 GCA_018340775.1 Taxus wallichiana var. yunnanensis
CTCACACACACAAACACATGTATATATATATATATATATATATATATATATATATATATATATATATATATATATATATATATATATATATATCCATATACACATAATATATATACATATATATCCATACACACACACACACGTATATATACATACATACATACATACATATACACATACATACATACATATATACATATATAATACATACACACACACATATACATATACATATGTAGTGCCCACTCCTCTTCAACACTTATCATATTTTGATTTTGATTACTATGGACTATACACATGGACTTTACTATGTTATTTCAGTTTAGCATGATGATAGATGGTAGAGATATTTTGACTATTGATATGTTGTGATTCATATTATGGTTGTATGGATTATTAGAGGTATGGATAGAAATTTTACATTGATGATATTGATGTGTTGATTAGCTTATATATACCGACATTCCGAATTTCCATCGTATTGATTGTCTTGGTATTTGACCTAATCTTGGGATCTCACTTGATATTGATGAAATGGTAGAATTCAGCAATTTTTTAAATGATAAAAAAATGATAGCATTTCTTAGCTTGGATGATGACTTCATGATATGATGATGTTTATTGACGGATGTGCATGTATTTTATTATTGATGTATTTGATACAGCCATGAGGTTAAAGGAGGTATTGTTTTATTTTTGCAGGTGATTATATCACAGCAAATAAAAGGGGGATAAGAGACCAACCATAGTGGAATATTGGATGGATATAATGAAGGTCACCATGGCATCTTTATGTTTAGTATTATTATTTTGTGTTGTTCGATTATTAGGAGATCCCCATGGGGGATGACCTCAAATTGTGACCATGGGATATGTGTGTTTTCCTTTTCCTTTTTATTATTTGTGGAGTGTGTGATTTATTTTGTAGTGCAATTCAGTTCATTATTGTTAGTTAGTGTGCTCTATTTAAGCTAATTAATCTTGTTAATTAAAGTAATTTGAGATATGACCAAGGGATATTTAATTTTGGTAGATTTTCCTAGATTTTATTTTGGATTTGAAAGAGTTTTCATTTTTTTAAGTGTTCTATACTCAACCTTGCATGTCAAATTTGGATTTGTGCTTAAGGGTCATTTTGGAGGCATGTCAAAGTTTTTTTCTGTTCTAAAACAATTTATAAAACTCTATTCTTGATATATATTCTTGATATATATATATATATATATATATATATATATATATATATATATATATAATATATATCCATTTTTATAGTATTCTTCTTTCCACAATGATCGAGTGCTTGGTCTTCTTAATCAAGGCGTTGGTAGAACCTATACCGACATCGGTCACTTGATATTGTTATAGTTTTGAAAAATTTAACTTCTAGCTTAAGTTACTTGATTTGATACTTAGAACAAAGTGCATAACAACTATATATATCTTTCTCATCTGTTTGAGATTCATTTAGAAGAGTATGAATGAAAATATATAAATTTGTGCTTATGTTATTGAAAATATATCAAATCTACGATGAATCGGCATTTGTTATTGTACCGGGTGTCGACATTCCTATGACTGCAGCGGTCACTTAGAAACTGTATGCAAAACACACTTTCCACTTTAAACTTAGAAACTTTTACATTCTGAACAAACTAGAGAATTCACAGACTGTGATAAACTATAAAATGACCTAGGAATGTATACTGAGATGGATATATTCATTTGTATACATTGGCTATAAAATTTTCCAGATTTAGTAGAACCGACGTCGGTAGTGGAACTATTTTGGTACCCTAGTGTGTTCCGTGGCCAATCGAGCGATCACCACCGTACGCTTTGTGTATGAAAATAATTTTATTAAAAAAACATGTTATTTTATCAAACCAACAACTTAAAAGTATATATTTGGAAACCTGAATGTAGATCCAACCACATAATGATTATATATACACGTATATACATATATACAAACATGTATATATGTATATGAGTGTATATCCTCATAGATATAAATAAATCAGGGTTTTTCCCAAATAATGAACTCAAAAATGTAAATAACCAAATAGTAAAACTAGATTCATGGTATAATTTCTACAATAAACAAACCCATGAATAAACTAAACTAAATGAAGAGAAGAATGGAGGAAGATTTCCCCATTTGCAAAATAGATCCAAATAAATTCCTCCATGGTTTCACTTCTTGCTTCCATGGCTTCCACTCCTCCAACCTGCAAATTAAAATGGAGCAAATGAATGAGTTAGAGTAAAATAATGAATAAGAAGACCCCATAAGGATGTTAGGGTTAGAATGAAAACCTAAGATCTAAGGGCCTAAAATGAATCAATCTAAGGGTAGGGAATCAATCCTACAAATTTTAGGTGAGGGTATTTTATGGGAATATATATTTTAATTAAATGTATGTGTAATTTGTGAATGGGGCCACTTAGGGCCTTAGTGTTTTAAGTTAAAATGTAACCCTCTTATTATGGTTTAGTAAATAATTAAATGGAAGTAAAACTATAGTAACTAAATAATGGTATGGTGGATGGACATTAAAGCTAATGATTTAAGGGGATTAATTTAACCAAGGGTAAATGTTATAAGTGTGGAATATGGATATTAATTGATTAAAGGAAATAAAGTTAAGCTAAGCAAAGAATTTATGGATGCATTGCTAGAAGATTATAACCAGAAATAACTTTAGAAATAGATTAATAATATTTAATTATTAATCTAGGTGGATCAACCTAATGTAATGAAGAAAATTATTGGTAGGAGTTAATTAAATGTACTCTAGGGTTTAACACCCTTGCAACCCTTTAAACAATTTTTTTCTGCAATTTCCTAAGTAATTATTTAAGATTTAATGTGGTTTGTAATGTTGAAAAATGTGTGCATTACACTAGGTATCAGAGAAATGGGTTCAACGCTTGGACCTTGGGCACACTTAGAAACAAACAAGTAAACTTAGTGCAACTCTAAAACTTAGAACACATGACATTGTGATAACTTAAAACATAGAAACTTAGAAAACTAAAACAAAACCTAGATGATGATTAACTAATTATTGCCTTCATCTTTGCGGGGGAGGTGTGGACTAGGAAATGAGTTCTTGCATATCGAGTTAGATCTACCACCTATAGAGTAGGTTGTTACTACTATACTACTGCAAATTTTGCAGACCTTATAGGAGGTCAATGTAGTTATACGAGGTGGAGTAGTAGGGGCACACCCTAGCCAACATGATAGGGAGCCATCATATGAGGCTCAACACCCTTCATAGTGTGATTCTGCTCAACTACCACTTGAGACCAAGAAAAAAATTAGGAAAATTATGGAATATTTTTTTATAGGAAGAGTCTACAACCAAGTTGCAAGACACTAGTTTGAAACTAAATAGGTTCCAGAACAAATTATAATTAACCAAACACAATATTTCCATTTTTATCTTATAACAAGTTTACTAGGTTCCAATTTGGAGGTTACAAGTTTTACTAAGGTTCAGGGAGAAATTTATCACTAGGCCTGCTCTCTATCAAGCCTTGAACTTCAACTAGATTTTTACACACTTAGATTTATTAAAAATTTCCTAAACTAGGCTCATTGGATAGTAAATTTCCTCACCTTTCCAACCATATAAATAAGTCCTCCTAACTCCTTGTAAAACTCAAGTTATGGCCAGGCGGAGTTTTAGGGGAAAATTTTCCCTTGGAGGTCCGCGGGGATAGGGAGAAAATTGGGAAAATTTTCCCAAATGCCACGTGTCATCACGTGATTGGTGTGGTGAGCAGGTCAAGGGGAAAATTTTGAAATTTTTCCCAAAACCAAAGTCTCAATTTTCCAAAGGAAAATTTTCCTCCATGCCTCCGCACTTGCTCAAATGGCCACGTGGCGCTTTGTGATTGGCCGCGGGCCGGCGGAGGAAAAAGTGAAATTTTTCCAAAAGGGGCAAAAAGTTAAGTTTTCCATTTTGATCAGTGCACCCCCTACCACGTGTCAGCATGTGATTGGTTGGGGGCCACGGAATTTTTTTGGAAATTTTTCTAAAGTTCAAAATTTAAATTTTTCTAAGGTCGAATTATTTCATTTTTGGTTTGGGATGGCCATTTTGAAGTAAAACTTCAAATGGCCATAACTTTTGATAGGAAGCTCCATTTTAGGAAAACGAGGACTTTCCGAAAATCTCTCGGAGTCCTCTTTGCATAGCAATCATCAATTTTGGAATTTGGTAAATTTTCAAGGGTCAATTTTAAGAAATTGATCTATAGGGTTTATAATTTTAAAACTGGCAATTTTCAACTTATAAGATTTGATTCAATTTTGATATTTCTTCTTCTGAGCATGTAAATTGAGCATTGGGAAATGGTCTTGGGTAAGTTTAAGTATATTTTCAAGGTCCAATTTGGACATTGGGTTGCATTTGGTAAATTTTACGTTTTTTGATAGTAAGTTGGATTGTGAAGTTAAAATTGGATTTGATAGAGTTTTTGAGATATTTTCTTAAATATGAAGTTCAATGTGGGTTCAATAGGACCTAATACATCTAAAATACTTTGTTTCCTTTCTCAATTTTAACTAAAAATCTGAACTGTACATTTTTATGGAAATTCATTGCCAGAATTAAAGAAAGAAACAAAGATCATTTGCTAACAAGTTTATTAACCAATTTGCATCTTCCAAATATGGGGAGGCATTTTCAAATCTTATCTAAGGCATTCGATTGATTCGAACAATTAATTGACAGTTCATATTCAAGTTTAAACTCCAGTTTTGATTTCAAACACAAGTACATTTACTGGCAATGCTATTTCTTAATCTCTTTCAAAGCAGAGTTTTCATTTCACAACAGCAACTCGGATCTAATACAACAATGAAATTTTGAGAAAGGAATGTAATTCTTTATTTGATTTCCAACAATAATTCAACAGTTTATCTCTTTCTTTGAATTTCAAATTACAATGCACAATACATATTTCTTTCTTTCACATTCTTCTCATAACACAGTATGGAATAATAATTCTTTACAATTCACTTATCACTTTCAACCTTTTAATTTCAATACAAGATGTCTTCTCATTACAATTAACAATACAAATCATCCACTTCAAAGTGGGAAGGTTACAATGAACTTGCTAAAAAGGAAATGACTGTCAAACTGATTTCTCCAAGCTCCAAATAGCAACAGGTTGATTTCTTCATCTTTTATCTTTTAATCACAACAAGGAAGGGGGAAAGGCAACACTCTCCACCCAACCAAGATACCCAATGGGAAAATAGAAGCCATCTTTCCCCATCGGCCCCCGAGCCCCAACCATATTGGAATGGAGCATGATAATCCAACACATGACAACAAGGATTCTTTCACAACAAACCACATTCTTTTCACATTACAAAAACAACAATTAAAATCATGATTTAAAACAAGACAACAGTTCTCAACTGCTTTTGAATTTATTCAAAAAACACATAGGCTTGAACAAGCAAGCCAAACAAGAGCAAGAACTATGGAGGTCTCCTTATGCCTCCCAAGTTGAATTTTGGGCATCCACCAAGAGTAAACTGCCAAGATCATAGCAATCCCATAAACCTTATCCCTCCTCAACCCCTCCTTATCCCTCCTCCAAATTTATCCCTTATACCTCCCCCAAAGTAGGAAATGCAAGCAATTTCCTTTCCTAGGTGGATCCCAAACCAACATTCCCTCCCAAGAACAAATAAAAATGGCAAATCCCTTATCCCTCCTCACATAACCTCATAGTCTTCTCTCCACACCATGCCCTAAGAATTCTACCCATCCCTCAAAAATTACAAACACAACACATTCAAATTCATGCTAAAAGAGGAAAATACAACAGTTTTAAAAGAGTGGGAGCCTACCTCTCCATAATGGAGACTTGTTTCCAAAACAACAGGTTCTTTGTTACACAAAAATCAGTCCCAAACAACAAATGCAGAGCATGCAAAATAGTCCAAGCTCCTTCCACAAGAACAAGCTCCCAATGCAAGAGAAAATTCCACCCCAAGAAGCAATAACAAACTTTCAACAACCTCAAATGAGGAAGCAATTCCCATTTTTAAAGGGAGAGGGTGGAAGAGGATGATGTGGATTCCAAGTGGGATGCCACATCATTTTTCCTCATCCAAAAAGCAATCAACATCAAAACAATAAAATCACAATAAATGTGAATGACAAACCACTTACACACTTCATTTTTTCCCATCCTAAAAAAAAGAATGCATTTAAAATTTGTAAGACAAGTGCAAACACATAATCTTACAATAAATCATGTCAAATGTAATAAAATAAGTTGATTTTGACTCCAAATTAATAAACATGGTTGGTGGAGGATTTTGAGAGGTGTGGGACAAGTTTAACTTGTCCCACAAGCCTCCAATTTAGGCTCCCAAGACCAAATCCGAGTTTCAAAGAGGATGGAGTGTTCTACACTCCAAAATCTGCCTTACACAATCTATCACTTCACTTACACAACCCATACTTGGTAACTTACACACTCTTTAAAATGCATTTATTTTTATGACATTTATTTATTACAAACTTTAGACACAACCATATATTTAATTACCATATGGTTATAAAATATATAAATAAATTTCATTTTCAACCAAGACAATAACATTTAATTTCACCTTCCACATCCTATTTAATTTAATTAAATTTTAACTATATGACTCTCACATCATACTATCACTTTTAAATAATTAAAACAAAAGCACATTACAAATAAAATACACACAATAATAATTTTAAAAAGGGACACAACAAATAAAGCACACATATATACCCCATGGTCACAATAATGGAAATCCCCCATGGGAAATCCTAACAAAACACAACATACAACTCAAACACAGTTGCCATGGTGACCTTGTTGATTCCACACTGAATTCCAATATGGTTAGTCTCCAGTCCCCCGACATTGTTGTGATTTTTAACCTGCAAAATGCAATATACCCCTTCGGCCTCATGGCCATATCAGAACAT
Source organism: Taxus wallichiana var. yunnanensis (assembly GCA_018340775.1). Taxonomy (NCBI): domain Eukaryota; kingdom Viridiplantae; phylum Streptophyta; class Pinopsida; order Cupressales; family Taxaceae; genus Taxus; species Taxus wallichiana. The sequence continues at coordinate 984,078,946 of CM031240.1, forward strand.
CCAAATGATATAAGCAACATACAATTATTAAATCCAAATCACAACATTATCAAGAATTTAACATTTATCATTTAAATTCAACTGCAACTATATCATCATCCAATAGATCTCTATACTATAGCTATTCATAATATCAATGTCACATGTCTAAAATCAAAAGCAATAACCTGTCCATGTCAACCAGTATGTCATCATCCACATAATAATACTGATGTCTCAATGATCATCAAGAAAAATATCTGAATCAGATTAATATTAATCCATAGTCTAACATCTAACCATCATACTAAGAAAAACATAATAATGTCCATAGGAATCCATGATCTAGCATATACACATCATACTATATCAAAACATAATTATGTCCAAAAATATGATCAATAGTGTCAGGATCAGTGTCTAAACAGTGTCAAAGGAGAGTGGGTACTACACATAGCAAGTGAGAAGAATCGAGTAAGGAATTCCCACGTGGATTTAGCTAGATAGGGTTCACGTTAAGGGGGACATGGAGATAGAGCTACAGGACATAGAGAGAGATTAAGATCCTAGAGACAGAGACGATGTGATGAGAGACCTAAAGGTAGATAGTATATAGTGAATGATCATATCGGGAGATCCTAAAGCTTCCCCCATATCATTTTTTTGGAGACACTGGGGATTTCAAGCAGAGGCATGGTTGGTTAGCTTGAGTAGATGCTTCAAGCTATGTCCATGTACTAGCAACATGAAGGCTCATGTTTCCATCCACCTTTTGAGAGATGGAGATGGGGTTTGGTGGAGGACTAAGGAGTAAAATCTCCATAGTGAGTCAAAGACAGTTATATGGGAGCTCTTTGAGGAACATTTCGAGGAGTCGATACTTGTCTAGATGATTTATATAATAGAGGATCGATGAGTTTCATGATCTACGACAAGCTAGCATGATAGTGGTAGAGTATGAGAGGTTTTTTTGGATTTGCTTTAGTATGTTTACTATATGTAGGATAAGTAGGTTAGGATCCATAGGTTCATCAGGGGCCTAAAACTATATTTAGAGGGAAATTGCACATTCATTGTTTGGATAATTTAGTTGAGGTCTGTAGAAAAGGCCTACATTGTAGAGGAAACCTGGGGGAAGACAACAAGACAAAGATATATTGAGGAGACATATTCATTAGATGCATGACAACCGATCAAGGGGTCAAATCCTCCTCCTTGTGGTCAGACATGGTTTAGCACAATATTCTTTCGAGATCACCACAGATGCCTTAGTGGTAGCACTAGTAGGTTCATCCACCATATATATCTCCATAGTGAGTTGATGCACATAGGGGAAGAAGTATCGGGCCTCCTCCTAGGGGACTCATCACGACTTAGGCACCACTGAGAGCGCAGTCCGCTGGAGCTCAGTAGCAACAGCCAAAATAGTCCATGATAGGATCATTGGGATCCATGACACAGCACCCTAGAGTACCTACAGGAGTCACATCTCATTGGAGGGGACCAGATATTTGTTATGGATTTGGCGTACAGGGGCATCATTGGAGAGACTGTTCAGAGAACCCTATTAGAAGCGTAAGGGACCTATTTCAGAGCCTACAATGGGTGATATGGCTAGGATCCACAAGATTTATGTTGTGGTTGAGAACCACTAGGCTAAGCGACAGGCACCATTAGTGAGACTTCAGGTAGCATTGGTGGTATTTCTACCTCTATCTTATTTGATTTAGGCTCCTCAGATTCTTTTGTTTCTCCTTCATTAGTAGAGTGATGCAGTTTGGTGGCAGTTAGGTAGGGCCTTAGTTGGGATGTTGAGATGGCTTCTGGAGCCAAGATCTCAAAGTGGACTCCTTAGTCAAGGAGTGTGTAGTTGACCTAGGACCCTTTACCATGAATTTGGATCTTTGTATCCTTCCCTTGGGTTCATATGGAGTTATCTTGGGCATGGATTGGTTATCTACACATAGAGCTAGAGTAGATTGTTACAACAAGGTTATATCTTGTGTTGATGATCTAGGAGTTGAGTCAAGTGATTTCTAGAGTTAGGAGACATGTATCCATTCACACCATATCTACTATGCAGCTTAAGCGGTGTGCACGATGAGGTTTCCAGTTGTATGTTATCATTGTTAGTGATAGGTCAAAGGATGAGTCTAGTGGGCCATCACTTGATGATCACCCTATTTTGAGGGAGTTTTTTGATGTTTTTCCTAGGGAGTTTCCAGGTCTACCTCCCCCACATGAGATATACTTTCATATTGATTTGGTTCCTGGAGAGCGAGATCATATCTCACACGTGCCATATAGGATGAATACCCCTGAGCTTTATGAGCTCAAGTTGTAGCTTGAGGACCTTTTTGAGAAAGGCCTAATTCATCCTAATGTATCTCCTTAGGGTGCACCAATGATTTTTGTGAAGAAAAAGGACAAATCCTTGATATTGTGTATTGATTACCATCAGCTGAACAAAGTAATGATCAAGAATCGTTACCCCCTTCCATGCATTGATGACTTATTTGATTAGATAAAGTGTATCACAGTATTTTCCAAGATATATCTTATGTCTGGTTACCATCACCTAAGGATCATAAAGGTATATATTCATAAGACAACCTTTTATACTTGATATGGCCACTATGAGTTCACGGTTGTGCCATTTGGTCTAACGAATTCCCCGAAGTGTTCATGAGTTTGATGAATGGGGTATTCAAGATGTTTTTAGATTGCTTCGTGATCATATTCCTTAATGAAATATTGATAGACTCACACACGCGTGAAGAGCACAAGGAACACCTTCAAAAGTTCTACCGTGTCTTCGTGAGAAGCAACTTTATGGGAACCTGGAGAAGTGTGCATTCTTTCAATATGAGGTTCAATATCTTGGCCACATTATTTCAAGGGAAGGTATCACATTTGATCCTTAAAAGATTAGTGATATTATGGATTGGCTAGTACTTGACTAGTGTGATCGAGGTGCGCACTTTATGGGGTTGTAGGACTATTACAGGATATTTTTTCAGGATTTCTCACATATTGTGCATCCCATCACTTCCCTTCAGAGGAAAGGGAAGAATTATTTTTGGTCAAAAATATGTGAGAAGGCCTTCAAGACATTGATGGAATGCCTTATGAAAAAACCTATTCTAGTAGTGCCAAATCCACAGATGGATTTATTTGTGTGTATAACTACTTCTTTGGTAGGATCAAGAGGTGTTTTGATGCAGGATGGCCATGTAGTTACCTTTGATTCCAACAAAATCAAGGAATATGAGCTCAATTATCCTATTCATGACCTTAAGCTTGTGGCAATGGTACACGCTTTGGTGCATTGGCAACATTTCCTATTAGGCAAGAGATTCATTCTCAAGACTAATCATTTGAGCCTATGACATCTCTTCACATAGCCCAATCTCAATGCCCATCAATGACATTGGATGGATCTTCTTTGTGAGTATGACATGGAGATTGATCATGTGAAGGGGAAGGAGAATGTGGTTGTAGACGGTTTGAGTCATCGAGAGGAATTTAGTTATGGATAATTCATTGGACACATATTTATGGAGCAGATATTGTAGAAGCTTCCACATGACATCTTTTATGTTTCATCTAGAGAGGAGATTGAGTCTCAGAGACCCCTTAAGGGGAATTTTGATGGATTGAAATTAGATTTAGATGGAATTCTCGCACACGAGAGGAAACATCTATGTACCAGGGATGGAGGTTTGAGATAGGATATATTGACAGAGGCACATCATGCACCTTATTCAACCCATCCAGGGGTGAAGAAGATGAACTCCACTTTGAGACATTTGTACCATTAGAGAGAAATTTGGAGAGATGTAGCTTGTTTTGTGTCTCGTTGTTTGGCTTGTCATAGGGTGAAGGTCGAGCATTGGCATCCCACTGGCCTTCTCTATCCTCATGCACTACCGAGTGGAAATGGGATACCAATTCCATAGATATTATAGTAGGGCTACCTACGTCGAGATACCATCATGATGCCATCATGGTCACAAAGTGGATAGAATGACAAAAGTGGATCATTTTTATCCGATAAAGCCCACATATACAACTACTCTGTAGTGGCTAGAGTGTACTTGGATGAGATTTTAAGATTGCATAGATTCCACTGAGGATCATTTGTGACCACAATCCCTTATATACATCACACTTCTAGACTACCATGCAGTATGCCCTTGGGACGAGCATCAACTTCAGCACAACCTATCACCTAGAGACAAATGGATAGAATGAGTGGGTGAACCAAATTTTAGAGGACATGCTTCAGATGTACATCATGTATCATCAGTCAAGATGGGAGAAGTATTTGTACTTGGTTTAGTTTTCATACAATAACAAATTTCAATTTTATATTGGCATGGCTCCTTTTCAGATGTTATAATGTAGGGAGTATAAGGAACCTTTGAGTTGAGACAGACAAGAGGAAATATTATTTTCATGAGGCACATGATAGAAATAATAAATATGTAGATCAAAGGAGAGTTGACCATAGGTATGAGGTGGGCATGAAGGTGTTTCTTCGTGGCAAGCCTCATAAGAGACATATCTGTTACAGTGAAAGGTTATAAGCTAGCTCCTAGATTTTTGGGTTCATTCGAGATCTTGGAGTGGATTGGTCCTTTAGCCTACCACCTAGCCTTGTCACCCACCTTGTCTCACATGCATGAAAGGTTCCATGTTTATGTTCTTAGGAGATATATTCCATATCCTTATCATGTATTGGATTGGACCGCATTATAGGTGCAGGAGCAGGGGCATGTGATTGTGGAGCTTGTGTAGATCATAGAGCGCAGACCACTGGGCCTTCGATGCCGTGAGATTGGTTAGGTGAGATTCCAATCGGATAGGTATGATGAGACTACATCTACATGGGAGGATGCTACTTTGTTATGGGCCCATTTTCGGACATATTTCGGTGACTTCGGGAATAATTCGAGTCTAAGGGGAGGGGATGTAGTTCCCACTCCTCTTTGACACTTATCATATTTTGATTTTTATTACTATGGACTATAGACATGGACTTTACTATGTTATTTTGGTTTAGCATGATGATAGATGGTAGAGATATTATGACTATTGATATGTTGTGATTCATATTATGGTTGTATGGATTCTTAGAGGTATGGATAGACATTCTGCATTGATGATGATGATGTGTTGATTAGCTTATATATATACTAACATTCTAAATTTTTGTCGTATTGACTATGTTTTGGTGTTTGAACTAATCTTGCGATCTCACTGATATTGATGAAATGGTAGAATTGAGATGTTTTTGAAATGATAAACAAATGATAGCATTGCTTAGCTTGGATGATGACTTCGTGATATGATGATGTTTATTGATGGATGTGCATGTATTTTATTATTGATGTATTTGATGCGCCATGAGGCTGAAGGAGGTATTGTTTGATTTTTGCAAGTGATTATATCACAACAAACAAAAGGGGGATAGGAGACCAACCATAGTGAAATATTGGATGGATACAATGAAGGTCACCATGGCATCTTTATGTTCAGTTTTATTGTTGTGTGTTGTTAGATTTTTTAGGAGGTCCCCATGGGGGATGACCTCAAATTGTGACCATGGGTTATGTGTGTTTTCCCCTTTCCTTTTTATTATTTGTGGAGTATGTGATTTATTTTGTAATGTAATTCACTTCATTATTGTTAGTTAGTGTGCTCTATTTAAGCTAATTAATTTTGTTAATTAAAGTAATTTGGGATGTGACCAAGGGGTATTTAATTTTGGTAGATTTTCCTTGATTTTATTTTGGATTTGAAAGTATTTTTATTGGTTTAAGTGTTGTGTACTCAACCTTGCATGTCAAATTCGGATTTGGGCTTAAGGGCCATTTTTGGAGGCTTTTGGGACAAGTTAAGCTTGTCCCACACCTCTTAAATTCATCTACCAACTATACCTATGGGTTAAGGGGTCAAAAATAGACCCCATTATGTGATTTGTAAGGTAAAAGGTGATATTTATTGCACTTTCTTACATGAGTTTTTAATTGTGTCCTTTAGAGGTGTGGGTAAGAGTTTGTGTGTGTAAGAGGTTTGTCATTTCCTCAACCACCAATTTATTAACCTTGGGTTTGATGTTTGACTTGGTGATGTGGAGTTGAGGAGAAGTGATGTGGCATCCTACATGGAGCCACCTCACCCTCCTCTCCTCTTTTTCTATATATGCAAGTTAATTTGATTGTTTTGGGGTTACTTCATTTTGTTTTGCATGGTTATTTTTGATTTTTTAGCTTGAGTTGCTTGCTTGGGAGTCTTGGAGCTTTCTTGGATTTCAGCTTGAGCTTGGAAGGAACTTAGAGTTGTGATCTGGATCAAATTTCTTGCAATGGCAAGGTACAAACTTCATGTCATGCAATTTAATTTATGTGTGTGTGTGTGTGTGTGTGTGTGTGTGTGTGTGTGTGTGTGTGTGTGTGTGTGTGTGTGTGTGTGTGTGTGTGTGTGTGTGTGTGTGTAAATGAATTTTGTGTGTGCATATTTTTGGGCTTGGGTAGTATGGCCTTAAGTATGGTGTAGGAGAAGGTTTATGGGGATATTTTGGAGGGAGGCATAAGAGTATTGTTACAAATTTTGGGAGGGAGTTGGGTTGGGTGCCCCACCTTTTAGATAAGAAAAATGCTTACTTATCTTATATGTTTTATTTGAGGGAGGCATAAGAGATTAAGGGAGGCATAAGAGAATTTGAGGGAGGAATAAGAGTCTTTTTTTGGTTTGTTTTGTGTTTTAGAGGCTTAAAGGTGGGAACCTAATCCCATTAGGAGGCATAAGTGATTTCCCCATAGTTCCTTGCTCCATTGGCTTAGAGATTTCAAGCCTTGTTTGGAAAAGTTGCATTATTTGATATTGTTATTTTTGTGCTTGTGTGTGTGTTGTAATGTGGAACCATTTGTGAAAGTTTCCATTGGTTGTATCTATTTCTTATTTCTCTATGGTTTGGGCTTGGGAGCTAATGAGGAGGATAGATTCTTCTCCTCATTAGATTATTGGTTGGGTGGAGAGTGTTGCCTACTCCCCCTTCTTTGTTTTTGTGCTTAAAATTGAAGAAAATGGTGGAGCTCAAGTTGAAGTCTTGGACATAGTGTATCTTTTAGAAGACAAGAAGGAATCCTACATTTGTAAAATTTAGCCATGTCATTTGCACTTAGAGTGGAAGGCTTGTAATTCTTGAATTTTAAAATAAATCCTTGTAATTCTATTTATCATCTTACAATGTCGAATTGAAAGGAACAATCTTAAGTTGTGGTTTTGGTTGGAAATGAAACACTCCAAATTATGGATTGTATTCAAGTTGTAATATGTATTATTTGGAAAGGAATGATGTTGTTGTAAAGAAAGTATTATTGAGTTCTTTTGGTTGTATTGTTTGTGAGCTTGAAATAAAAAAGGAGTTTATTTAAGTGTGTTGTATCTTATTCTTCTCTCCAAAATAGAAAATGTCAAAAGAATGGTTTGGAGTTGATACTATACTTAATTGTTATACCTTATTGGAATGGAAAGAATGCCACATTTAATGTTTTAATTATAGAAATGAATTGAATGTTCTTCAAAGTTGTTTTCCGTCTTAATTTTTTTATAAAACTCCATTATATATATATATATATATATATATATATATATATATATATATAATTCTTCCTTCTATAATGACTGGTACTAGTCTACTTAAAACGTCACGTAGACCCTCTCCTAACATTGGTCACTGGATATTGTTATATTTTTGAAAAATTTAACTTCTAGCTTAAGTAGCTCAATTTGATACTTAGAACACAAAGGCACAACAACCGTAGATATCTTGCTCATCTGTTTGAGATTTATTTAGAAGATTATGAATGCAAATATATAAAAAATTTCTTATGTTATTTAAAATATATCAAATCTATAGTAACAGGTGTTGGCCATGTACGATGTTGACATTCCCTGTGACCAACACCGGTCATTAGAAACTATATGCAAAAACACTTTCCACTTTAAAGTTGGAAACTTTTACATTCTCAGCCAACCAAAGAATTCATAGAATGTGATAAACTATAAAATGACCCAGAATGTATATAGATTGACATATATATGGATATATTCATTTGTATACACTTTGGTTATAAATTTTACAGATATACAGAACCGGTGCCGGTAGTGGAACCGGTGTCGGTAGCCTAGTGCGTATTGTGGCCGGTCAAGCGAATGCCACCGGTTGCCTGTGTATGAAAACAATTTTATTAAAAAAAACATGTTTTTTATGAAACCAGCAACTTACAGTTATATTTTTGGAAACTTGAATGTAGATCCAACCACATAATGATTATATATACATGTATATTCATATATACAAGCATGTATATATGTATATGAGTGTATATCCTCATAGATCTATAGGAATGAAAGGTTTTCCCAAATAATGAAGTCAAAGAATGTGAATAACCAAATAGTAAAACCAGATTCATGGTAGAATCTCTACAATAAACAAACCCATGAATAAAATAAACTAAATGAAGAGAAGAATGGAGGGAAAATTCCCCATTTGCAAACTAGATCCAAAGAAATTCCTCCATGCTTTCTTTTCTTGTTTCCATGGATTCCAATCCTCCAACCTAAAAATTAAAATGGATCAAATGAATGAGTTAGAGTAAAATAATGAATAGGAAGACCCCATAAGGATGTTAGGGTTAGAATGAAAACCTAAGATCTAAGGGCCTAAAATTAATCAATCTAAGGGTAGGGAGTCTATCCTACAAATTTTAGGTGAGGGTATTTTATGGTAATATATATTTCAATTAAATGTGTGTGTAATTTGAGAATGGGGCCACTTAGGGCCTTAGTGTTTTAACTTATCTTGTAACCCTCTTATTATGGTTTACTAAATAATTAAATGGAAGTAAAACTATAGTAATTAAATAAAGGTATGGTGGATGGACATTAAAGCTAATGATGTAAGGGGGTTAATTTAACCAAGGGTACATGTTATAAGTGAGGAATATGGATATTAATTAATTAAAGGAAATAAAGTTAAGCTAACCAAAGAATTTATGGATGCATTGCTAGAAGATTATAACCAGAAATAACTTTAGAAATAGATTAATAATATTTAATTATTAATCTAGGTTGGATTAACCTAATGTAATGAAGAAAATTATTGGTAGGAGTTAATTAAATGTCCTATAGGGTTTAACACTATTGTAACCCTTAAAAAAACAAAAAAAAAAAAATTCCACAATTTTCGAAGTAATCATTTAAGATTTAATGTGGTTTGGAACATTGGAAAATGTGGGCGTTACAACATATAAGTATATTTATTATATATAGGATTGTAGAAGAGAGAACATAGTTTCCAAATTTTTAAAATAAGATTATTATTTAGTTTTTATTTAACATACCTCAATATGTTTCATACATATAGAATTAAAGATATTTTAGTTTTTTTTTTCATGGTTACTCCATTTTATAAAACTTGTTTTCCAAGAATCTACACATCATCAGCTATACTTTCAAGGAAAAAATAAATTTATGAAGTTAAGGTCAAGAAATTGTATCCGTACACCGTGATTTCATTTTTCCAACTTTATATACTCTTGCAATAAATTAATAAAATATTTATTGGAAAATTAATAAAAATATTTTCAACAATCTTCAACATTTTCTCTATCCTTGTGTGTGATTTCATATAAAATTTCATTCATTTTCTCAAAAAAGTGTGTCACACACACTTTTGTTTTGTTTTTATAAAACTATGATGTCGTTATCATGAATACATAAATATCACACATTTTTATCATATAGGTTTTAGAATTATTATATATTTTGAAACTATATTCAAAACTCCATAATTTATGTTCTTGTATTACTATAAAATTATTTTTAGCGGTGTCTTTAAAAGTATCTCCAAGTTTTAGTATTGTTGTTTTGAAATACATGGCACATCGAGGCCTCTTGTTATCACCCATCAGCTTACATCTACCCATTATATGGGGATGGGGTCTTAATATGATCCTATGGCTATAAGAAAGAGGTAAGGTGAGAGGTAAGAGACAATTCTAAACCAAGGAAACTTCTAATGTCATTTACCCATAAGTATGCGCTATAAAGAAAACAATAATGTAATAGAAAAATATATGTCATACTATGTGAGTTTAATATATGATGCATTGAAATAATCAATCTTGACTAAGATAAAATTAATGGGTTTAGGGTTAGAAATACCTTCATAGGGATATTGTAGGTGTATTAATGCACTTCGTTGATTTGTACACCTTATGAGACATTATTGTGGTTGTATCATGTGAGGGATATGAAGAACAACTAAGTAGAAAAAATGAGGGATTCTAAAGGATGAGGTAGACCTTGATGGTTCAATTCCTATTCTTTATAGTCCTAGTACTAACGTAATTCTCAAATTCCAACCTCCAAATATAAGCTCCATGGTAGACCCTAAGATCAGTAAAACAAGGACGGAAGCCTATAGGATTTTATTAATAATCAATCAATCAAATTACAATAGAGAGGTTGCAATTCTTATAGGAATTGAACAACCATGTGCAGACAAATACAAGGTTGCACAGGTACAACTAAAATCATAACAACTTCCAAAATACATCTAGGAAGCAATAACCAAATACAAACAAGTATAGTTGCAACAATAATGCAACAAATAAACAATACGATATAAAATGAAAAATATTGTTATAAAACTATATAACAATATATAAACTAATTACCTTATTAAATAATTAAATATTTAAGGTAATATAATGCATAAATTAACCTAACATTCCCCCCCTTAATTTTTCATTTCCTCAAGGGATGAGGAGAGGAACTCTCTGAACAACTCAAACTTGTCACGTGCAAGTGAATTTGTGAAGATATCTGCTCATTATTCAAAGCTGTTGGAAAAAATTGAAGCTGTATATTGTGCTTCAAGACATGTTCACGTATGAAATGTACTTGTACCTCAATATGTTTTTTTCTTTCATGAAAAAATGGATTGCGAACAAGTTTGATAACACCTTCATTGTCAACATACATGGTGGCTAGTTTGTTCTTTTGGCATTCCAATTCCTTCCAAGATGCGACGTAGCCAAATCACTTCACGATAGCTTCTCCTGCAGAATGATACCCGACTTCTATGGAAGAGCGAGAAAAAAAGTGTTTTTTCTTGATTCCACATGATATTGTCGAGATCCCATAAAGAATACAAACCCCCGAAGTGGATTTTCTATCATCAATGTTGCCTACATGATCTCGAATATGACTATCCTAACAAGAAGAAGTTGTCATTCTTCTTGTAATCTAGACCAAGATCCACCGATCCTTTGAGATATCTTAAGATGAAATTTTTTTCTTTCCAATGAAAAACTTTAGGTTCCTGCATGAACCTAGATAAATAACTCACCGCAGTTAATATCGGTCTAGTGTAAGTGAGGTAAATGAGACTCCCAATCAAGTGTTGATATAGAGTGGCATTTACTGCAGAAGATGGATCGAATGAGATAAATGCAATATATTCTCCATAGGTGTAGCAATCGGTATGTAATCCATCATCTTGAATTTATCGATCATCATATTGGTATATTTTAACCGAGAAACAAAGATATGATTCTCTTTCTGTCATACTTCCAATCCAAGAAAATAGCGCATTATCCCGAGATCTGTCATGTTGAACAATCGATTAAGATCTTTCTTCATTGCATCAATAATCCTCACTAAATTTCCAGTGATGACTACATCATTGAAATAGAGAATGAAAATCACAATCACGCCCCCACCCTTTATTTTTGAGATAGAGATTGGGATCATATGGATTTATTACAAATCCATGTTGTACGAGATGCTCATCAATTTTGATGTACCATGCCCGGAGTGACTTTTTGAAGCCATACATAGATTTCATGAGTCTACATACCTTTACTTCTTAACTGTGTACAACATATCCCTTAGGTGGAGTCATGTAGACTTCTTCTTGTAAATCTCTGTTAAGAAATGCACTTTTACGTCCATCGATGGACTTTCCAATCAAACTATGTAGCTAGATAAAAGATCATCCTAATTGTTTTTATCTTGGTTGTGGGAGGAAATGTCTCCTCGTAGTCAATGCCTTCTTTTTGTGCATACCCCTCGCTACTAGTCTCACCTTATACTTTTCTATTATCGCATCCGCTTTGTAATTTATTTTGAATATCCATTTGCATCCAACGGGTTTCTTCCCTAGTGCAAGATCGAAAAGTGTCAAGTGTTATTTTTCATTCTTGACTAATATTCAAAGTCCATGGCATATTTCCAATATTTTGACTATAGGGATTCGTGGACTATATAGATCTCATCGGGCCTCAATAAATCTACTCATCAAAGAAAATTTCACTAATTCTCTTGCTTTATTATGAGTCTATGGTCTAGGGGTGGATGTATCTAGTGGAGCATCCATTCTTGCATCTCGTAACGTGTTAGTATACCACTTGGGCATACGTTGAACTGTTCCTATGGGTCGTGGTTCTATTAGATCATCACCATCATCCCCATAATCACTTTCATCATTTGTGGGAACATCAACTTCATTTTTTACAGTGGTGAAGAATCTACACCAGTGATTACGGGAGGAGGAGTCTCTTCTTCCTTCTCCTCAAAAACTCAACATTTCGCTAGTGTAGACTCTCTTGGTCTTCGGATCCATCAATCTCTACTAAAGAGTCTCTTCATTGTACTCCAATGAAGATGAGTTTTTTTATTTCATATCCAATTTCTTTCTATTCTATTGGGGTATGTGCATTCTTTCTTTGCACTGAATACTCCGAGGTGTGCAACAAATGGTTTCCACTTTGACCACGATTCATGTGGTGTTACTCTATCAAGAGTAATTGTGGGCACTCTATTCAACAAATACACAATTTTCATTACTACTTCTACCCATTATGTCTTTGCAAGTCTATAATCATTGATCATGCATTTTACCATTTCCATTCTAGCACGGTTTCTTCTCTCAATGACACTATTATGTTGTGGTGTGTGTGGAGGAGGAATTTTTGATGAATTCCATGATCTTGAAGGTAGGATTTGAACTCATTAATGGTGAATTCTCCCCTCAACTGAGTGGAGAGTTCGATGTGAAGACTAGTTTCATTCTCGCAGCCTACTCGATCTTCTTTAAGGTTTTAAAAGCTTCACTTTTCTTGCGAAGATAAAAAAATCCACATTTTTCTTGAATAATCATCAACACAAAGCATGAAGTACTAAAATCCGAATGAATCGGTTGAATTGAACCGTAAAGATCGGTATGAACCAGATCAAGCTTGATGTGATCTTAAAAATTACTCTTCCGAATGAAGCTCTGTGTTGTTTTCCTACTAGGCGGTTAGGAAAATTTTATGTATCCTTTTGAAGAGATGGTAACCCATCTACCATATTGCGCTGAAAAAGTGTCTCGAGATAATTGAAACTAATATGACCAAGTCTCTGATGCCACAACTATGCAGAGGTTGAGTTCTTAGCCACAAGTACATGATCATATCTGTTGAAAAAACCAAGTTGGAACATGCATCCCACATTAGAGGGTTTTGTAACCATTTTTAGCCTTGATTTGTCTTGAATTAAACATGTTTTCTCGGTCAGAATGACTATTAAATTTGATTTTTAAGTTGTGATCTAGGAGTTGATTGACTGACAACATATTTTTAGTCAACCCAGGGACATATAAGACCTCTGATAGTCTACATTTGCGTGAACCAAGGGGTAGAGAAATGTTCCCAATCCCCTGAACTGTATATGAAGAATCATCACCCAACGAAACATGGTTTTTCAATGGAATGTCCCTCATTGAATTAAACCAATATCTATGGCTAGTCATGTGTCGAGTAGCTCTTGAATCAAAATATCAAACATCACTAGATGGCGTGGAAGGTTCACTTGATGGAGTAGTGTACAAGTAGTATTCATTATCCGAATGTTCTTCTTGCTTAGCAATATTGCCTTTCTGATGGGGTCTTCTTTCCCAGTTCCCCTTTTTCTACAATTGATTGTGGTTCGTATGTCCCTTGTGAGATTGTTGGTGTTGAGCTCCAGAATTACTTCATGAACCTGTTGGTGCTCAAAATAGTCTCACCCCATTTTTCCATTAAAAATCTATCAATCTACGTTCTCTATCACATTTTATCTTCCCGTATTGTGCCTGAAATGTTTCCACCTTCCCTTTGTTTTTGTAATCAATCCGTTCTTGGGCTGAAGATCACATATGGATCCATGCTTGTTTCCTTGTTTCTCTGTTTGTCTGGAAAGGGTCTTAAATTTAGGTCTCCCATTCTCTGTTCATCTAAAACTTGGGCTCTCCCGTTCTTTCCGCTTTTCACATTTGGGATTTGTTGTCCTTGTCATTTTTTTCCCTAAATACTTGAGGAAAAATGAATGGATGTAGCTTAGAGGAATGTATTTGAGCCTTGTAACATTTCTAAATTCTCTTTCCTTAGAGAAAATTTCATCTCTAGGATCAAATGGTCATTTTTCTACATTTTACGGTTTGACGAGCATTTCTCCCGATCAAATTTACATCCTTGCATCAATAGGAAACATGGCCTCTTTTGGTTGGACGTGGCTTGGCAGGTACTTAAATTTTTTTATGAATTTCCTCAACTTAAAAACCTGTCTACGTGGAAGAACGGCACTCATTTGAAGATTTTCTTTTGGTTGACCTTGGAGTCAGGCCAAGCACTGAGAGGACACGTGGAGGTTTCCTCTACTTCCGCTACTTCGCCCGGACTTAGATAAAAATTTTATGCAATCGGTACTATTTAATGGGACGGGGACACGTGGTGAGCCTACGCTCATTCAGGGTCTTCACTTTGGGCACCATTTTGAAATTGCGCCATGAAGACACATCAAGGCTTCCACCGGGTCTTCCCATACTTAGTCTTTTTCAAAATATTTTGAGAGGCCTAGGACACGTGGAGGGACCACGCATGTTTGAGGACCAGCCCTTGAGTTTTGTTTTAAAGAAGCGCCAAGAGGAAACTTGGAGGCCTCCACTCACTTTGCATTTTTCTTGGAATTTTCAACGGCCAAAGGAGATTTCCTCGGACCCTGACACATGGTGCCTTCCACTGAGATTTAAGCCTTCAAACAAATTTTTCCGGGCCAAGACACGTGGTGAGCCCGCACTCATTCAAGGTCTCAACTTTTGGGGACCATCTCAAGATGTGCCATTATGACACATGGTAGTTTAAAAATTCAAAAGGTGGGGAAGTGGACCATCAGGGGCAACTTGGATTTTTGCCTCCTAAAGGATTAAAATATCAAAATGGCCCGCAAGCCCGATAAGAGAAGGTCAAGGTTGGCTTTGAAAAGTCAAAGGGGCGGGAGATGGACCATCGGAGGCAACTTGGATTTTTTTCCTCTTGTCATCAAAAGGATTAAAACATCAAAATGGCCCATAGGCCCAACAAAGGATAGTCAAAATTTTGTTCCAGTCAATGGCAGAGGTGCGGGCTTTCGGGGAAATTTGGAAAATTTTCCTTTTGTGAAAAAAGGAGCTAAAGTATAAAAAGAGAGTGCATTTCCACTAGGACCCACATTGGGACACGTGTCAGGCTCATTTTTCAAAGGCGGAGGTGTGGAGAAAATGTGAAAATTTTACATTTTTCCAAAAGTTGTAAAGGGAAAAAAGGAACCCACGGGCCTGTTTTAAAGTGGATCTCCCACATGGATGGTCCAAATTCAAAATAGAAATCAATGGCAGTTGTGCATCTGATATCGATTTTTCTATCATTTTCACTCCAGAGCTCCTAGGGATGCATATTCTTATGGTTTTTTATCATTTCTTGGAGTCTCCTGCATGCCAAATGAAGAGGAACATTAATCGATAGCTTGGTTTGGTGGGGAAGGTCTGTAAACATATCTCACCATTAAATATGTAATATGACTATCGGATTTGACCTAATTTTTCTTTCCTTGGCACGCGAAAGACCTGTTGATATCTTGGTTTGGTGAGGAAAATCTGGGGACGTCTTTTACCATTAAGATGAGATCTGACCTTTGGGCTCGATCTGATCTTCCATTTTTCCTTCCCTGGGCATGTAAGGAACCAGATTGGATAGATTAGGGCGGAAGTGGTTGGAAAGTAAAAGGAAGAGTGATCTACCAGAGGAAGGAGTTAAATGGGAGATGTTTGAAGAGATCTACCCCCTGAGCACCTAACAACTTTTTACAGATTTGATTCTGGGAATCACGATTGGGATCATGGCGAGCACTGGTACACTCAATGTTTGGGTTTTTGGGGGAAACTCTATTGTAAAATTTTATAAAATGGCATGTTTTTTTCCGTAAAAGGGGTTGGAATGCTGGAGTGTTAGAGGTTAGAACTAATTTTCTAAGAGAAAATCTTGATAGAACCCCTTTTTTGAGAAACTATCTGAAGAAACCTATTTATCTCCTTTGTGTTAAATTTGATCATGTCAAGGTGGTTGCGAGTGTACAACCATTGACAAGCTCTGAGATTGTTCGAGAAACTTTCCCCTGCTGATAAAATTAATTGAACTTGAGTTAATATGTATTATTTTTGGGAAAAATTTGTGTTTTCATCATTTCTGAATGTCTACAAGTAGTTTTTCTTGTTCCCATTGCATTCTTAGACTGAAAGTTTGGTGAATCACACAAGATCTTATCCTTATGATATTTTGGTGGCATTTGTAATTTAATTTATCAGAAGAGATTTCATTTGATAGTGAAATAAAAAAATTTAAAATCATTGTGACTCCTAGCATGACTATAAGATTGTTTGTTAGCCTTTGAGGGTATCTTAGGCGTGATGAAATAGAGATTGACAATGTTCAGTTAAGTTTTCCAATTTGATCCTTCATTTTGGATCCTTGAAGTTTGTGTGAAAAGTGCTAATTTGGGCCTCCATTGAAGCACATATTCTAGTTAAAGGAACATCCTAGCTACTCTGAAGCATTTTGCTATTCGAGCTCTCCATTTTTGTAAAATTTCTCAAAGATTTGGTATAATCAAATTTATCCTACTTCACCTCCCACCCAAAATCATTCAAAAATAATTAATCTTACCCATACTACCCCTGTTTGTCCTGTGTGTATACAGATGCACAATTTCTATTACCAAAACATGCAGAAACACTCAGAGTTTTCATTGTCTTTAGTGGCCTAAACCTTGCTTAGAAAATATCTCCATTATCTAGAGTGACAACTCGTGAGAGTTAGGTTTTGTTGTATTGATCATATTTTCTTCAAGGTATTCTTAAACACTTCACAAGGAAGGAATTCCCCATCTCCTCCATAAACAACAGGCTACAAAAGGGTTCTCTCACCCTGGTTGAAAGGCACAACCATAAAGTAGTGAGGATAGATCAAATCCTCTTGAGGGTGTTATCCATTTCTCCACATCTGAGTTACAAAGGGCAGTTGGATCCCATCCCTAGCTACAAAATGACTCGCTATGATGTATTTATCTATAAGCTTCCTGCCAAACATGTGATGCTACTTAGACTTTGAAGGAGAATCAATTTGGGTACCAACACCTTACTGGTGTCGCAAGGGGGACATAGTGATTATAGTTCATATTCAGACCCTAGTAAACACTTCTTGTATGCTCAAAGTGCTAATACATCTTTTCAAGCATCATCCTGTGTTCAGCCTGTAAGAAGTTTAAAAGTTCAAGTACTATGTGAAATATTTCCATTCTCTACAATTATTACATTAGCTTTCATTGATAAAACTAGGTAAAGAAAATTTAGATCATCCCATCTCTAGTTTCTAGTATTGATAGACATTTGATGAGATCATATTTTAGTGCATTTGCATAGCTAGGTGGAAATCCTTAGTGGAAACTCCTTTTGATCTGATTATTGATGAGTACCAAAGTGTCTTAACCTCATCAAGTGAGTTTTGTTACTAATCTTTGCAAAGCTAGAAGGAAGAAGATCTTTCTTTGCTAGAGATCCTGCTAGGACATTATTTCCAGAGCTAGGAAAAACAAAGTCAGAAGGAAGAAAATCCTTGGAGAGTTGTTGGAGATAGTAGTCAAGAAAAGAAGTCCCCATTGATGAAAGTGACCGGCCTATCATTGAAGATTTCCATTCAAGTGATTCTGAATTAGGTAGTCTTTTTGTGGAATTAAATTCTCCATTTGGAGAGGGGCCTTCATTTGATTTTGAAAATTTTTCTTCTCATTCTACTCCTATGTTTTCAAATTTTGATAGGGATTTCCAAGAAACAAGGCCTTTAGGGGATATCCATTTTGAAATCTATACTCCTGTGTTTCAAAGACCCTCTACCCATTATCAATTTATCTCCCCTCTAGGGTCACCTCCTCAAAACAACATGGCCCTACTCCCACCTGGACCTCCTTTTGTTGTAAACACCTTTGGTCCTAGGGATAGCTAGTTATCCAAATGCAGCTCCTCGGGATGTAAGAAATAGATTACCAAAGTTCCAAGGAAACACCGCTATAATTGGTGATCAACATTTAAATATTTTTATCAATATGATGGAAGACTTTGAGATTGAACATGAAGATGTATGTATCAAGTTGTTTATCCATACTCTGGAAGAGGATGTAAGGGACTAGTATAAAGCTTTGCTAGATAATTCCATTAATTCTTGGAAAGAGATGAACAATGCATTTAGACTGCAGATGGTGATAGAACGACCCTAGGTTTCTTCTATCGAATTTGAAAATATCAAGAAGAATCCTAATGAGTCAATACATGATTTCAACACAAGGTTCAAC
Source organism: Taxus wallichiana var. yunnanensis (assembly GCA_018340775.1). Taxonomy (NCBI): domain Eukaryota; kingdom Viridiplantae; phylum Streptophyta; class Pinopsida; order Cupressales; family Taxaceae; genus Taxus; species Taxus wallichiana. The sequence goes on from CM031240.1 coordinate 984,097,681, forward strand.
AAGACCTTGCGAAGATTTCCTATTAGCTTAAGGCCATGTGATGAATCATGTTTGATCAAATATTTAGATGCATTTGATAAAAAAGATTCTTACTAATTGAGGGAAAAAAACCTTACTAATTTGAGATGAGGCCTTTACCATGGCTCTGCAAATTGAAAACCACATCAAAGCAATTGGAAAGCCTCCAAAAAAATGAGGGTGTAAAACTAATTAACCCAAAAAGCCTCATACAAGCAAGGTTGCTGATTTGGAGGAAGTTGTGAAAAATTTGGTTGAAATTTGTTAAAGAAATATCATACAAGTTAGCCTATGTAGAAAATGGAATTAGGCAGAGTTCACAAGGTCAACACAAGAAACAAGGCCAAAAAGGTTTACAAATCACCAAAGATCTTATGAAAGAGGAAAGGGACATGTTGGATTTGGAAATAGACAGTCCTAAGCCAGGGAAAACATACTGGTACCTGATCCTTTGGCTATCAAAGTTACTGTTGTGGAGGAGACAAATGTCATTGAGTGGTGTGATAGATGTTTCATGCCCCATGATCCTTGTGAGGAAGATCAACAAGAAGAAGAAGAAGCTAATGATGATAATGATGATGATGTCTACATGATGGGTTGCTCCATGAGCTCACAACAAGGGGCAACTTCAACTAAAGTGATAAGTGCTAGAATCATTGCAATTTTTAGGATCGCATCCACCGGGTACCCATTCTTCCTCCCTCTCATACTTTAGAAGTTGATACTATACAAGATTTTGAACCGCCCAATAATGACTACGAATATCTAAGATTTTTAATGATAAATAATTATGATGGAGGAATCCCATCCGAGGAGGATAGGAAGTTATTGATGAATGTTGTTATGGCTCAAGAAAATGAATACAACACAAGAATTAGGGTTGTCAAAGGTGCAGGACCTCGTGCCAAGCCAAAACTCCATTGCTTTCAAATATTCCTAAAGAGGATCTTAAGAAAGATGCATCTTCCAAACACTTTAGTTTCCTAACCAAAACTCATACCCCTCCTCATGCCCAAGTCTGTCAAAAGTCATGTGTCATCTAATGAGTGTGTCAACCTCCCTTCCAATGCTTTGCCTTGCCAAAATTTTCCCCTTATGATATTGCCCAAGTCTTAAGTCGATCAAGATCTCGGCCCAATTGTTGAGTTTCTTAGGATTTGAGCACGAGAAAAGGGATTTTGAATATTTGGGATCTGAAAAGGAGAAGACCGCCTTGGGTAGAAATATAAACATTGTGGAAACTCCCCAGTCATTGAAGAGTTAGAAACACCACCAAGGTGTTCGAGGAACTAGGTGAACCACCGAGCTTTATTTGGGGACATCCTTGGTGGACTCTCACTAAATGTGAATCCATTCTTCACCACTCTAGTCATTAAGGACAAGTTGTTGCACAACCGCATGTTTGACTCAGAACATCATGCAATGTCATGCCTTTCAAGTCATGAATGAGCTGAATATTAAGATAACAACAACACATGGGAAGTGTACTGTTATGGAATCCAGAGAGGTGCTAGTGGTGGGATGTGTGAAAGGTTTGGTGGTACAACTTGCAGCCTACCTGTAAAAACCGAAGCTTAATGTTGTAATTGTTGACTTCCCAAAGAAAGTGGGGTATGTTGTTGTCTATAAAATGGGCTGCAAGTGTTGGTGGGAGTGTTCAAATTGATATGTCCTATGCCACCATCCCAATTGAGGGCAGCCTTGTCAAGTTGTATGGGGAAAAGAAGATGTTGCACCTCATTGAAGATCCCAACAATACATCCTATGAGGTATTGTACACAAGTGTTGATGTTGATAAATTCATAGGATATGTTGATGGAAATGAGCACAAGATTGAAGAATGCAAGTATCTTGAACAGGTAGACTCTCCTTGGACTTTATTGTTTGATGGAGCTTGCTCCAAGTTTGGAAATGGTGCTGGTGTTGTTCTGATCTCTCTAGGCCAGGAAGAGTTTGTCTTTTCCTTCAAACTCAACTTTGACTACACTAATAAAATTACCTGAGTATGAGGCATTGTTATTAGGTCGAGGATTGCTTGGAAATATGGTGTTAAAGACATCATTGTCAAAGGAGATTCAGAATTAATTATCAAACAAGTCGAAAATTATATGCCACAAAAAATCAGCGAATGAAACAACACAAACATGCAGTTTGGGATTTCATTGAGATGTTTGATTCATTCAATGTTGTGCATCATGATAGGAATTTAAATGATTTGGTAGACAATATTTCTATGTTGGGATCTTGGTTTTATAATTGTGCAATGTCCCCATATTGTGAATATGATGTTAAAGTATTAACAAGGTCATCCACGTCCCGACAACATTAAGTATTGGCAAGTTTTTGATAATGATGCTCAAGTCAGAATATTTCGCAGAATAAGGGGAGTTTGCTGATTAAAATATTGATTGGGAACCAATGGTGTGTGTATCAGAGGGTAAATAAACCTTATTTGGCGAAGGCATTATCCAATCAAGACTAATACCATTCCTAGAGAATTGGTTGATCTTGAGTCCAACTTTGATAATGTTGACCACATTATTAATGAAGCATAATAGCCTCAAGGGATATTACGGAGCATGACCTTGGCACAAAGGAAAACCAAGGAAGATATTGTTAGGAAGCAATCTCAAGGAGGAAAAAATATGTCCTATGTGCATCTTGGACTTTTTGAACTAAAGGCATACAGAGAGGATCTATTTCAACATGAGATTCCCTTGGAATCTAATGTAAAACCATTCAGGTAGAAATAAAGACCAATCAATCCACTCTTATCTCTTAAAATGTAAGAGGAACTAAAGAAACTGAGGGATGGAGGGATCATTCAGCCCACAAGGTATTCTTCTTGGGTTGCGAACCTAGTACTAGTCATAAAGAAGAATGGTGACATCAAGTGTGTGTGGATTTTAAAAATTTGAATAGAGCATCAATGAAGGATAATTATCCTTTACCAAACATGGAAAACATGCTGCAGCTAGTGACTAGTTTTGAGCTACTTTCTACCCTGGATGGTTTCTCTGGTTATAACCAAGTTGTGGTGAAAGAATCGGAAAGAATTAAAATAGCCTTTACCACTCCTTGGGGGACTTATGTGTATGTCAGGATGCCCTTTGGTCTAATGAATTTTGGATCAACCTTTCAAAGAGCAATGGATGCTGCTTTTTTCTATTATATCAATGATTTTATTTTTGTTTACCATGATGATGTGACTGTGTTCTCTAGAAATCGAGGTGATCACTTGCTGCACTTAGAGAATATGCTGATAAGATGTAGAGAATATGGCATTTCAATCAATCCAAAGAAGTGCCATTTTGGAGTGTAGAAGGAAAATTGCTTGGTCACATTGTGTCATAAGAGGGGGTGATGATTGATCTAGAAAGGGTAGAGGCCATCAAAGAAAGTCCCAATTCCAAGAACCAAGAAAGGAATTCAGTCTTTCTTTGGGTAGATAAACTTCATCAGAAGGTTCATATCAAACTTTGTTGAGTTGACCATTCCAATTACTTCCATGCTAAAGAAGGACCAGGTTATTAAATGGGAGGAGGATGCCATTCAAGATTTCAATGGGATCAAGGAGGCATTAAAGCATGCCCCTATTTTAGCAACTCTATATTATAAGAAGCCTTTCCAACTATTTTCCTTTTCTTCATAAAACATTATTGCATATGTCCTGTTGTAGAAGGATGATGAAGGGGCTGAGAGGCCAATTTCCTTTTTCAATAAGGCATTGTAGGGGGTTGAGCTGAAATACACTATTATGGAGAAACAAGCATTTGCCTTGGTGAAAGAAACAAAGGTTTTCAGACCTTATATTCTGAGTTCCAAAATTGTTTCTTATGTTCCCCACACCATGGTTAAAGACATCTTATCAGAGATGGAGGTATCAAGCAAGAGACATAGATGGGTGAAAAAAATTGCAAGAATATGACATGGATATCAAAACCATGAAGTTGGTCGAGGTTTGGGCTTTGCTAAGCTTATGGTTGAGAGCAACTTGCAAACTATTGATGTGAATGAGGTAGAAGAAGGAAGGGTAGATGTCTTTGAAAATCGATGAGTTCTCGAGTGGTACAAGGATATGATTTTTTATCCAGGACATTTAAACTACCCTGAGTATTTGAGTAAGAACTTAGTAAAAGGGCCCTTAAATTGGATTCCCATAAATATGTCATTACTGATTATGGGTTAGCTTGGAAGAACCCTGAGGGATTCCTCTTAAGGTGCATCAATGAAGATGAAGCCCCCAAGATAATTGTTGATCTCCATGGAGGAGTTTGTGGGGGCATTTTGCTGGAAAAGTCACAGCACACAAGATCCTGAGGGCTGGTTATTGGTGGCCAAATCTCTTCAAGGATGTAACTCTTTTAGTTAGAAGATGTGAGAGTTGCTAGCACTTCTCTGGAAGACTGAAAGCTTTAGGCTCCATGCCTTTTGCAACTCAGATCATTGAAGCCCCATTCAAGCAATGGGGAATGAATTTCATTGGTGATATTTTAGACTCTTCAAGTGTTGGCCATAAGTGGAATCTTGTAGCCACCTGATTACTTCACCAAGTGGGTGGAGGCCATACCCACTAAGAGAGCAACACACCAAATTTTCATGGACTTCATGTTGAACCATGTCATCTGTAGGTTTGGAGTGCCAGTCAAAATTGTTGCTGACAATGCCATGAGCTTCAGAGCTAAACCCTTGGTGGCAATGTGTAGAGAATATGGGATAAATTTGAAATATGTCTCTAATTATAATCCCCAAGGAAATGGACAAGCTGAGTCCAGTAATAAAAAATTGCTAAAGATTATCATAAAAACCTTGGATCTTAACAAGAGAAAATGGGGTGAGCAGTTGAAGTTTTCTGTTTGGGCTGACTGAATTACTATTAAAAGAGCAACTGGAAAGAGTCCATTTGAGTTGGTGTATGGAACTTAGGCCCTGCTGCCCCTACATATGCAATTATCCTCATATCAGTTCATGCAACAACTGGAAGATCAAGAAGTAAGTCCATATGATGCCCGCATTAACTAGATTGTTGAACTTGATGAAGAAAGGAGGGCATCCCACCAAAGGCATGTAAAGTTCAAAGAAAAGCTAAAGAAGTTATTTGACAAGAAGGTCACTCCCAAAGCTTTCAATGTTGGAGATCTTATGCTACTATGGGATAGTAGGCATGAAGATAAGGGCAAGCATGGAAAATTTGACGCATTATGGATGGGCCCTTATTCCATTGATATTAGGATTGGTGAACATACCTTCTTCCTAAAGGACTTAGATGGGGAACTGGTCGAACTTCCTACTAATGGCAAGCATCTGAAGCATTTTTTAGATTAATTCCCAAGAATTAAAGTGAGCATCATCCGTACAGTGTATATTTTGTTGGTTTTTTTCTGCATTTTGTGTTTTTACTCATTCTGGTCCTTGGTGACCTATTTTTGCTGGTTTCTCTGTTCGTTTTTAGGAGATGGCTCTGTTTCTCTGCTCTACAAGCTGACTCCTTTGCCCAATGGATATTTTTGGCACTTGGTCTACCTTTTTCTTGTGGGACTCACAGGAGTGCCCATCCTCGAGTCGGAGACAATGTTAGTGCTCAAAAAGTCTCGCCCCATTTTGCCATTAAAAATATATCAATCTACTGACCTGTGTCAAATTTTATCTTCTGTATTGTGCCTAAAATGTTTCCACCTTCCCTTTGTTTTTGTAATCAATCCGTTCTGGGCCGAAGATCATATATGGATCCATGGTGGTTTCCTTGTTTCTCTATTTTTCTCGGAAAGGGTTTGTAATTTGGGTCTCCGTTCTTTGTTCATCTAAAACTCAAGCTCTCTCATTCTTTCTCGCTTTACACAAGTCAGGATTTTATGTCCTTGTCATTTTTTTCCCTAAATACTTGAGGAAAAATGAATGGATGTAGCTCGAAGGAATGTATTTAAGCCTTGTAACATTTCTAAATTCTCTGTCCTCGGAGAAAATTTCATCTCCAGGCTCAAATGGTCATTTTTCTGCATTTTACGGTTTGACAGGCATTTCTCTTGGTCAAATTTACATCCTTGCATCAACAGGAAACATGGCTTATTTTGGTTGGACATGGCTTGGCAAGGTACTTCAAAAAATTTATGAATCGCGTCAACTTTAAAAACCTGTATACGTGGAAGAACGATGCTCATTTGAAGATTTACTTTTTGGTTGACCTTAGAGTTGTGTCGGGAGGACACGTGGAGGTTTCTGCACCATTTGCTTTTCCTAGACTTAGATATTTATTTTATATAGTCGCAGTACTATTTGGCGGGAAAGGGACATGTGGTGAGCCCGCACTCATTCAGGGTCTCTGCTTTGGGCACCATTTTTAAATTGCGCCATGAAGACACATGGAGGCTTTCGCAGTCTGGGACACGTGTCGAGCTCATTTGATACTTGGTATTTTTTCAAAATATTTTGAGAGGCCTGGGACACATGGAGGGACCGCGCATGTTTGAGGACTAGCCCTTGAGTTTTTTTTTAAAGAAGCACTAAGAGGACAATTGGAGGCCTCCGCTCACTTTGCATTTTCTTGGAATTTTCAACGGCCAAAGGAGATTGCCTCGGACCCTAACACATGACACATTCCATTGAGATTTAAGCCTTCTAACAAATTTTCCCAGGTTAGGACACATGGTGAGCCCGCGCTCATTCAAGGTCTTAGCTTTTGGGGACCATCTCAAGATGCACCATTATGACATGTGGCAGTTTGAAAATTCAAAAGGTGGGGAAGCGAGACCATCGGGGGCAACTTGGATTTTTTCCTCCTAAAGGATTAAAATATCAAAATGGCCCGTAAGCTCGATAAGAGAAGGTCAAGGTTGGATTTGAAAAGTCAAATGGGTGGGGAGGTGAACCATCAGAGGAAACTTGGATTCTTTGCCTCTTGTCATCAAAAGGATTAAAACATCAAAATGGCCCGCAGGCTCGACAAAGGATAGTCAAAATTTTGTTCCTATCAACGGCGGAGGTGTGGGCTTTCAGGGGAAATTTGGAAAATTTTCCTTTTGTGAAAATAGGAGCTAAAGTATAAAAAGAGAGCACGTTTCCATTGGGACCCACATGGGACACGTGTCAGATTTAAATCTGCTCATTTCTCAAAAGCAGAGGTGCGGAGCAAAATGTGGAAATTTTACATTTTTCCAAAAGTTCTAAAGGGAAAAAAGGAACACATAGGCCCATTTTAAAGTTGATCTCCCACATGGATGGTCCAAATTCAAAAGAGAAATCAATGACAGTCTAGTAAAATTATTGTTGTATTATTAATTGTGCATATCGTATCTGATTTTTTTGTCAAAAACAAATTTAAAAATAAATTATAAATATTTCATTTTTCACTCCAGAGCTCTTGGGGATGTGTATTCTTATGGTTTTTTATCATTTCTTGGAGTCTCCTGCATGCCAAATGAAGAGGAACATTAATCTGGTAGCCTGGTTTGGTGGGGAAGGTTTGTAAACATATCTCACCATTAAATATGCAATCTAACTATCAGATTTGACCCGATTTTTCTTTCCTTAGCACACGAAAGACCTATTGATATCTTGGTTTGGTGAGGAAAATCTGGGACGTCTTTTACCATTAAGATGAGATCTGACCTTTGGGCTCGATCTGATCTTCCATTTTTCCTTCTCGGGCACACAAGGAACCAGATTGGACAAATTAGGGGTGGAAGTGGTTGGCAAGTAGAAGGAAGAGTGATCTACCGAGAAGAAGGTGTTGAATTTAGGAGATGCTCAAGAGATCTACCCCCGATGACCCGACAACTTTTACTGATTTGATTTTGAGAATCGTGATTGGGATCATGGCGAGCACTAGTACACTCAATTTTTTTATTTTTTGGGGGGAAAATCTATTGTAAAATGTTATAAATGGCATGTTTTTTACCGTAAAAGGGGTTGGAAGGTTGGAGTGTTAGAGGTCAAAATTGATTTTCTAAGAGAAAAGCTTGATAGAATCAATTTTTCCGAGAAACTATCTCAAGAAACCTATTTATCTCAAGGTGGTTGCGAGTGTACTGACCATTGACAAGTTCGAGATTATTCAAGAAACTTTCCCCGCTATTGATAAATTTAATCAAACTTGAGTTAATCGTGTTATTTTTGGGAAAATTTGTGTTTGCTCCATTTTTGAATGTCTGCAAGTAGTTTTTCTTGTTCTATTGCATTCTTACATTGAAATATGTGTGAATCATAAGATCTTATCCTTATGATATTTTGGTGGCATTTGCAATTTCATTTATCGAAGATCTTTCATTTGATACTTGAAATAAACAAATTTAAAATCACCATGAATCCTAACATGTATGTAAGATTGTTTGTTAGACTTTGAGGGTATCTTAGGCATGATGAAATAGATAATGACAATGTTCAATTAAGTTTTCCAATTTGAGCCTTCATTTTGGATCCTTGAAGTTTGTGTGAAAAGTGCTAATCTGGGCCTCCATTAAAGCACATATTTTGGTTAAAGGAACATCCTAGCTACTCAAGCATTCTGTTGTTTGAGCTCTCCATTTTTGTAAAAGTTCTCAAAGATTTGGTATAATCAACTTTATCCTGCTTCACCTCCCACCCAAAATCATTCAAAAATAATTAATCTTACCCATACTACCCCTGTTTGTCCTGTGTGTATACAGATGCACAATTTCTATTACCAAAACATGCAGAAACACTCAGGTTTTCATTGTCTTTAGTGGCCTGAACCTTGCTTAGAAAATATCTCCATTATCTAGAGTGACAACTCGTGAGAGTTAGGTTTTGTTGTATTGATCATATTTTCTTCAAGGTCTTCTTAAACACTTCACAAGGAAGGAATTCCCCATCTCCTCCATAAACAACATGCTACAAAAGGGTTCTCTCACCCTGGTTGAAAGGCACAACCATAAAGTAGTGAGGATAGATCAAATCCTCTTCAGGGTGCTATCCATTTCTCCACATTTGAGTGACAAAGGGCTAGTTAGATCCCATCCCCGGCTATAAAATAACTCTTTATGATCTATATGTTTGTAAGCTTCCTACCAAACCTATGATGTTGCTCAGACTTTGACGGAGAATCAATTTGGGTACCACAGTAACCTTTCTTGTATGTATTATACCAACAATGTTTCAACTCATGTCCTCTTTTATAGATTGTACATTGCTTCTTCGATTGTTTGTCCCCTTGATGTTGATACGATTATGATGTTGTGTCTTTTGATAGGAATTAGGTTTTCCTTTTCCTTTTCCTTTCCTTTTTTGATGAGAAGAAGGTGTTTGATCCTCTTCATAATCCTTATTATGAATGGCTTCTTCTTGTTGCAGTAGGTTTACCAACCTTTCAAAACTAACTATTATATTTGACAAGTTTAGTGTTGTTACAAAAATGTGGTAAGAAGAAGAGAGAGCTCTCAGAGCAATGGGAAGGAGAGCTTCATTTGTGACCACTCAAACCAGGGCTAGAAATGAATCCCTCAACTCTGTAACTCTTCTCAAGAAAGATTCAATTTTCTCATTTTGCTTAAACTTTAGTGTATGTAATCGACTCTGCAACTTTAGAATGACATTTTTTTGGCCTCGTACACCATGCTCAACTTATCCCATGCTTATTTAGTTAATTTTTCATCTCGAATGTGGGGTTGCACATCATCAAACACTCAAACAATATGATGAGCTTGGATTTCTAATCCGATCTATCAAACTGTCGTTGTTGTGTTGTATCGTTGTTGATCTAGTAAGAGTACCATTCATAAGAGGCAATATCTCTTCAAACTTAGGTTGTGTCTTGATTTTAGTCTTCCATGCAATATAGTTGTTTCCTCTAAGTAGTTATGAATGTGGAAGAAAAAATTTGGGGGCATTGGTGCCCATTTTGTAGAAATCACCAACAAGGTTAGGCTCTTATCACTCCAGGAATAAGGTATCCCAATCTATATACCGTCAGTCTGATATACCAAACCTTTCTATATACACACCCTTCTGATATACCCATTGGTACGTGGAAGAAGATCGTGCTTTATATATACCTGACGATACGTGAAAGAGGCATTAACGTACATGAAAGAATTCGATACGTGGTACCAAGACAATACTGAAAGGGGTCTGTGTGATTATTGACACTGGCTCAAAGAAATATCCTCATACGCATGCATAACTTCTCTATATACTCAGATAATTTCTCATTCTCGGATTTATTTAGTGCAATCATTCACAGATGCAGATGGGATGGTTCATAGTGTGTGCATTGTGTCTTTATTACTCCCTGTCGATTTAAAGGGTCGATGCCTAAACGACGTTGTTGCAGCTATATTAGGTGTTAAGTGTAGTAGTAGTCATGATGGATTTACCCGTAAGCGCTTCCTAGAGGCACTGTATATACCGAACGCTGCGAATGAGATCTAGGATCTTGTGAGTGTTTCAGAGCCAAACTTCACTATTTTTTATTATAATTATCTGTCGGTTTCGAGTAGTTACATTGTTCATGGTTGGATTATGGAAACCTATATATTAGTATAATACACTGAAGTATATAATTACATTCAAAAAAATTTAAAAATTGAATGGCATGAAAAAAATTTGTTTTTCGGGCCTTGGTGGCCTCTGGAGCCCAATATGACCCTCTATGCCAAAAATTGCAAAAAAATATCTAAAAATGTAATTTTTGGGTATACCTCCTTTAGCAAAAGTTGCTCATGATGAAAAAATAAGAGGTCTAGGAGAAATAATAACTTTCCCTAAAATAGTTTTTTTCTCACTAAAATTTTAGAGGCCTTTTTAGTTGTAACTAGAGGTTTTAATCACCTCTAAATTTGGCAAGTTTGCCAATTTTTTCTCCAAAGTCAAATTGGTTTAGAAATTGAGTTAGGGGTGGGGGTCAAACCATGCACCTCCCACATCCAACACTCTCTAACTATCTAACAAAGCGCTCAATGCACATGTAATGTAAATGAAGCAATTTGTATATAAAGTAATCAAAATTGATTCACCTTTGAAAATAATGACCTGATAAATGACTTTCTTTGAGTTGAAGGCTTGTGTGGTGGATTGTGAATTTCCATGTTGCAATGCAGAGTTAACGATCAGTTTAGGGCATCTAGAATATTTGAATCGAGATATCTAAATGCCTTTTTTGATTGAATGTCGTTGTTTGTGATTATTCACACCATTTTTTTTATTTTGTTGCAGCTCGGCTGCAGATCTGGGAGAGGGATCGTTGGAGATCAAACAAACTCTTTTTTATTGTTTTTACTTATGTAAGGGTCACAAGAGGTTGACTATGGGCCAGGAGATTGCTCTTGGGATGGCTTGAGTGTGGTGCAGTCACTTTGTGATCCACTGGGGATGGGCTTGGTTCAATTAAAGGAAACCAGAACATGGTCATGGCATGGAGCTCCCAACTCACCCTACTATCTGTCTCCGAGAAGCAAAGGCATAACTGCTCAATACACTTGTCCATTGTTCTACCTCATGGCTCTGGGTGTATGGAGCTCGAAAAATATGTAATTTGGCTCACTGTTTGAAGAGATAGCCCAACTCGGTGGGCAATCACTACTCAGATGAAATATAATGCCCGATTCAAATGCAAGAGTCAACTTGATGAGGATCTCGGTTTGCAATGTAACTAGCTCAAAATATATCTCGCCTATCAAAGAGGTCTACTAACTCGATGAATGGCTCATCTAGAGCTCGGGAATTCACCGTAACCACCTCCAAATTTGATAATATAGATAATTTTATTATAACTAAGAATTCCTTTAGATTTAGAGGTAAAACCCCTGTTGGGGAATTTTTTTCTAATTTTATATTCCCGTAGAAAAAATTTCAAAGTGCGGGGTGCACAAGGCAAAAACATTGTGTTCCAAACACCTGGAAGGAACAGGAGTTTGTGGGGAGGTAGGGATGGGGCTGGGAAGTTAAGAGGCTGCATAGGCTCTCACCACTGCAAATGCTTCTCCAATCTCCTCTATCTCTTTTTCTCTCTCTTTCCACACCTTCTCTACTCACAGGTCCAGATTAACTAGCTCTGGTACCAAATGTAAAACAGGGACGAAATCCTATAATATTTTATTAATAATCAATCAATCAAATTACAATAGAGAGGTTCAGAATTTTATATGAATTGAACAATCATGTGCGAGAAAATACAAGGTTGCGTACATAACCGAAATCATAATAAATTCCAAAATACATCCGGGAAGCAATAACCAAATACAAACAAGTATAGTTGCAACAATAATGCAACAAATAAACAATACGATATAAAATGACAAATATTGTTATAAAACTATATAACAATATATAAACTAATTACCTTATTAAATAATTAAATATTTAAGACAATATAATGCATAAATTAACCTTACAAGGACCTCTTAACCTTTAAAGAAAGATTTGCAAAATATATAAACCAAATTATTCAATTATGAGTTTTGATAAATAACACAAATGGTCCACCTTTAAATGCATAAACATAACCTAAAGTCATATCTCAAATCGGTAGAAACCATGACCATGGTTGATGATGTCAATTGGAAATGGATGTCTACTAACAATGTCATCCACCATAGTCATGATGATGGAGACAACTAGCCCAATAAAGGTGAAGAAAGACACTGGAACATGTCCGAGGGTGATATGCATGTCTTATGGGAAGATAATATAAAGGTGATATAGGGTGGCAAAGACAAAGATTTCAAGTTGTCATAAAGTAGTAGTAGGAAGGCTAGGGAATGTGAGGGAAAGTGCCATGATGATCTCTCACAAGTTTCTATGAACCAACACAAACCCTTTCCTAGTGTAATTCTTAAGACATGCAGTTGAGGGAGTAATATGCTAAAATCCTACAAAGAGAAATTTTTAGTAAGTGAAAAAAGGTGCATGTACCAATGATCCACACCATAATGCCTATGATATTAGTGTAAAGAATTTTTTTGAAACTTAGGGATAAGCTATAGGTTATGGGATGTGTAGGAGGAGAAAAGTAATAGACGAGACACATTAAATTGCAAAAGTCTTCTTGCAGAATAATGTAACTTTTAGCTAAATGAAATAATATTGATTAGTACATTGGTATCGGTAAGGATAGTTAGAGGATTTTTGTGATGCAAAATGGAAACACTTCCTTGGATCATTTTATTATACTAGAAATAAATGCGAAAGAGTATGAAAGATAGAAGATACTTGAGGCATGAAAATATTCTCTACCATCTAGTATGTGGTCCATCGTTACTCATTTTGGGATGAACTCCTTACAAATGTATGTATGATTATAAAGAAAGTGTTTATGCCTTACATTTATTACAAAAAGAATAATTACAAAATAGTTAATCTTTCCAAGTGACGATTTATTTTCTAGCGTGTAATGTGTTGACAAACAACTTGGTGTGGAGAGGGCCACCTAACATACCATGTGATAGTGGAAGGATGAAATGTTTATGTTGAGTGTGAAGGTCCTCCATAGGATTATGGAGATTTGTGATATGTTAGAATAAAGACAACAATATCTTAAAGTGTTTCTTGAATGCAGTGTATTGCACCATTGGAAAAGTGATGTAAAATATTATGAGAAGTGTAAATGTTGCAAAATGCTACATGATAATGCAAGAAGTTACACGAATACTATGAAGTTAGAGGTGTGACATACATGGGTTTGTAAGATGTAGTGCAACAAGGTACTATAAGGATTTTTGGAAGGTGCAAAGTGAAGGATGTGTTGTGAGTTATAGCAAAGCTATGCGGTGTACTCTACAAGGTGTTGCGTAGTGGTACAAAGTATCGAAAGTCCATGTGCATGGTGTGAAATCCTTCGATGTTGAGAGAAAAAAACTACCAAGGCATAATATGGAGGCTTACGTGGCTATAATGTTGTGCACATGTATTTATATTTCTTCATGGATGCCAATAGGATCCTAATTTGATTTCAAGAAGTCTATAAATACATATGCACATTAGTGCTTTTAGATAGATATAAAAGAGCATCCTTGTGCCAAAATAAATTACAAGAATGTATAGTGCACATTCAAGTATGTAGTGAAATTTGAAGAGCATCTAACATTTATTTTTTGTTGCATCAAGCATTCTTATAACATTGAAAGAGAAAATGGTTGGTATTTGCATGACATAGACTACCTACTAAATATTGCATTATACTTAGTGTGCTGATTTCAAAACTATACACCATCATAAGGGTATGATAATAATAGAAGGATGTCATAATCCCATGAAAACCGCTCTTTTTTGTGTTTTTATGAAAGTGTTCTTTCATTATTTAAGTTTCATAGAAGGACATCAATTTTTCAATAGTTCCACGTAGGTTTTTGGAAAAGAAAGTGCAGTCCTATGAGTCTAGAAGTTGATGAATATAATCCTAAAATCAGATTAAATATCACCAATTTTGGAAGACCGAAAACCCATAAACAAATGTCAAAAACAATGTCAATGGCTTTGTGAAAATCTACATAACAACATTAATTAACTTTAAAGTTTTTGTAAATTAGCATTCTCAATTATAAGGGGCGATAATCACCGTACAATAATTCTTCCTCAAACCTAGCTGTCCCTTACTATCTACAATATTCCGTATTGACCTTACAACTTAATGAGTTTTTTTATTTTAAATAAAAGAAACAAGGAAAATGAGATGTGAGTGTAATTAAGGGATATTAGGGATATTTACAGTATTACATATCGACCTTACAATGACACCCACAGGAGCTGTTGCTACTGCTAGTTTGAATCCAGCCCTATAATTTTTAACACAAGTGATATAACACACCTAATTAAGCCGCCCAAACATAGAGACCGAGCTATCAATCAGAAGCTACCCATATTACAGCAACTGGGCTACGAACAAGGTATGTCCCTCTCGTAATACATGTCCACCCTATCTCTCCAAATTCAGCTTTATAATCATCAGATCCAGGTGGAGAATTCACTTTGTTTTCGACTCGTACATTATAGCTGGCTTTATCGTAGAAGTTTTTGAACTCCAATGTCTCTGGTTCCACGCTTATATTGATGCCACCAGGGTTCTTCACACTCACTTGAAACACGGCATGACCTTCTTTACCCACATACGTCACTGTTCTCCTCTTCACCTGAATGGATTTCTTACCATTGCTGGAGTCGAAGAGCACAGAGAATGAGGGGTAGTTGAGATCCCCGGCTTCCAAACTCGAGTTGGGGCAAGAAACTAACGTCTTGGTGAGAAGAGCAATCTGTTGCCTGGTGTAGTTAAGAGTGCAGAGATAATTGATGTAGTCTTGAGGTTCCATGTCGTAGACAAGTCCCGGATCTACAGCGGCTCTCGGGTCCACGTGACCTGCACCCATTGCGAATGGATCAGCTGCGTCCATGGTATAAGAATCTCTGATGGGTTGCTCTGCGTTGTCAACAATGTAAGAAGACGTCATGAGAGCAGATTTGATGGCAGCGGGGCTCCAGGTCGGATGAATGGATTTTATCAGCGCCGCAATGCCGCTGACATGAGGACACGCCATTGAAGTCCCCGACTCTAAGTAGTATTCTAAGCCTCTGGCGTTATATGCTGCCAATATGTTTACACCTGGAGCAATCATGTCGGGCTTCAGAACGTGGGGAAATGCTTCGCTCGGTCCCCTGGAAGAAAAAGCAGCCACAAGAGGAGCAGTTGTTGCTTTTCCCAAAACAGTCAATCCTGTGAGGTCCAGCGTGGCCGTCGCATTATTATTCCCGGTGCTGCTGATGTAGGCTTTGATTTTTTCTCCGGCTGAATAACTGACGCTGATTGCGGGCAAATTATTAGGGTTGGTAAAATGCTGCTGTGCCCCGTAAAGCTTTTCATTTGCAACAATCATTCCCTTACCCCCTGCTTTGGCCACAACGTTCCCCTTCATCAGCGCGTTGGATTCCCCAACATTGTTGGAGAATAACAACTGATCGCACACCACGATTTTTCCAGTAACCATATTGGAATCGAGGCTGCCAGCGAGGCAACGCCTCGAGTTGCTGTTGGTGGACACATATACCAAAGGCAGAGCGCCTTGCATTATTTTATCTTTGAAGGTGGAGGTTCCTCTGTATATCTCTTGGTTGCCAAGCACCACAGAAGCAGGGAAATCTCTGTCGATGCTGCTCGCACCCACAGTTGTAATCCAAGGCGCTGTGTTACTCAGAGTAGACAAAAATGGACCATCGTTTCCCGCGGCGGCAGAAACGAAAACGCCCCTTTAATGACCCCAAATGCTGCAATGGCTCTGGGACTCCGGTAAAACGGCACGTCTGTCGCGCCGATGGAGATAGAAATAATGTCGACGCCATCAACAACGGCTTGTTCCATGGCAGCAACAGTGTCCGCGTCGACGCAACCTTGCGCCCAGCAGGCTTTGTAGATGGCGAGCCTGGCTTGAGGGGCCATCCTCTGGCCGTTCCGTTAGCGAAACCGAAGTAACTGGAAGGAACTGCTGCAGCTCCAGCAGCAGTAGAAGCTGTATGCGTGCCATGGCCGTTTGTGTCTCTCGGAGAGCTACCATTAATCCGTGTGTTGAACAGCCTTTCGTAGCCTTTGAAGTAGTATCGAGCTCCGATGATTTTGCTACCGCAGTTCGAAGAATTGAAGTCCTGTCCGCTTTCACAGGTGCCCTTCCATCTTGTGGGAACTGGTCCGAGTTCTTGGTCATCGAAGCTTTTACTTTCAGGCCATATTCCCGTGTCAATCATACCCACGATGATGTCTTTTCCATAAGTAGAGAATTCCGACCATAATCCAGACGAAGACGAGGATGCGGCAAGGCCCAGGAACTCCGGCGTGTGCGTGGTGACTATTTTATCAACGGAGGAAGGGATCACAGCTAGGCATCCGTCCACGCTATCCATGGATTTGGCTTCTGCTCTGCTCAGCATCGCAGCAAAGCCGTGCAGGAGTGTATCATATGTATATAACAACTCACTTGCAGTTGCATTGGGATCTAGTTGCGAGACAGCTTGGTCAAGCATTGAAGCATACCAATGCTGGTGTGAAGTGAAATGGTGCGGCTTCATGGACTTGATTATGTGAACTATGTAGGGCGCTCGCACATCTTCATCTTCACCCTTACCCAACCAGATAGCAAGGAGGAGCAGCATGGCTGCAAGAGAGGCTTTGGCCATTCTAAGCAAACAAGGAGGAAACACGAAAGTTTAGGTGTGAATGCTTATGAATGAAAGACGGATTTTAATGACGTCCGAAAGTGAAAACAGTTCTTTGAAACAAGCTTTGAAAGATAGATTTTAATGACGTCCAAAAGTGAAAACAGTTCTTTGAAACAAGCTTTGCCACATTAATTCTATGAAATATCTATTTTTTGATTTAAAAAATAATATGTTTTATTCGGTGATAGGTTATATTATGCGATACAGAAATTGTTCCACTTAGGGAAAACTCACCTATTAGGCCTAAAACAAATAAACAGTCGTCTATCTGTTTAAATTTGACGGCCATTTATACGTCTTTCCTATTTGCATCCTCCTCCTATTGCAAAAATAAGAGTTTCAAAGCAGGTTACAAACAATGAGGCCTTGTACTTCGCTTGCATATTTTTTCTCAGTTGGCCAAAATATTAAATTGTTGGTGGGGCGTTTTTCTTATAGAAGACATGCTCATCCTCAATAGGTATTTAGAATGTTTGACCAAATGCAATGATTATATATCAAACCCAATCAACTCACCCTTGATACTCTCAGCCGATGGAAAAATAGAAGCTTTAGAGTAGGGTATGGACATCCATCAAATCATAATGGAAACTATTTATTGTCATATATTTTAGTCGTAGGATTCTTAATGATATGAATAAAAATGTGGAAGTATATACAAGGCATGTGAATTGTTTGAAATAATGCCTTAAAGAGATGTCATCTCTAAGAATGCAATGACGATTATTTGATAGTGCCTCAAAAAATGTGCTCTCATGTATTGATGTGATGGTAGCGTATGCGAAAAATGAGCTTGTTGAAAAGGCCTTGGAAACTATGAAGCAAATGTAATTGGTAGGTGTAAAGCATGACTCCATAGCCTTTGCTAGCACACTCCCGACTTGTGTGAAAATGGGAGGTTCAAAGCATGGTTTGCATGTATAGTAAATTATAATGGAAAGGGATTCGTTAGATGTCTTAATTGTGGATGCATGGATAGATATGTATGTAAAATGTTTAGGCATATACAATGTATGGGAAGCATTTAATGTACTTCAATATGATAGCTGTCAAGCGGAGGTTTAATGCTATTTGGAAAATACATTCCTTTTCCTATTAGGATTTGACCTTGAGTCATTTAACTTGTAAATCTAAACTACATCCACACCATACCAAACCATCAAACAAGGGTTCTTGTTAAGGAATTTATTTTTTTAGACTTGTTAATGTTAAACCTAAGGTGCTTCATTGGGATGTTATAAAATGTTGACTTTTTGTAGCCTTTATCAAGAGGAAATTTAAGCTTGCTTGGCATAGACATGCCATTCCTTGTTAGGATTCAATATCGGGTCAATTAACTTGTAAATGTGAGTCCACATGAAAACACCAATCTATGGTTCTTCTTAAGGCACTTACAAAATATTCACTGATAATAGTCGCTTTCAAATGGAGGTTCAAGCTTTGCATACATTCCTTTAATTTGGTGATGCTGCATTGGAAGAACATTTTCACTAGCATACTCTAAAAATATGCACTCAATCAAAAAATCAAACCCACTTATTAACCGGTAGGATTGATCCCCAGAAACATAAAAAACCTAATATATCATGGTCCTTACACCAATACTAGGGGTGATGCCACAATGGAAGTGGCCATCTTACCAAAGATAATGGTTACTTGATTGTGAGCTCAATATGTTTCCTTCCTTGATCTTCCTCTCCTCCGCATTAGTTTCAAATATTCCAAGAACATCCTCTATACTTGCTTTTGATACATGTGTTATTCCCCAAGTCGATGTGTCTCTTTAGTGCATCTTGGAATTGTTTCTACAAATCTAAAATCCTTATTCAATCAAAAAAATAATCACACATTGGTTGGTTTGTTGGCTTGCTCCACAATAATATATAAATCCCAATATATCATAATCATTATGTCAACATGGATAAACTCGCAATGAAAGTGGCCCTCTCAATAACATCATATCTCAATATAAATGACGCCTCATATTTAAGTATTAGTGTAAAAATTACACCTTTCAATAATACAAGTGCTAGTTATAAATTTTAATAACAAATTTTATTTTATTTTTTTAATAATTTAGCTTCTTTTATATAAGATAGTTAATTGAATTTTGGTGAGTCCATAAACGGTCAATGTTGTAGGGTAATTTTACAATACAATTTAAATATGTTTGATCTTTTCTTTTTCTTAATTAATTTGATTTTGATATGTTTATAAATAACCTTATATAATATCATTTTGTCTCTCACGCACAATACAAATATGTTTTCTTCCCTATTCTTTAGGAGTTGTCTCATTTTCCATTTCATATGGAAATTAATATAAATTAAATTTTCAACATTTTAACCTTCCATTATTATTTTTGAATCTTCTATATAACTTTTAAATCACAATCATAAATAGGATTCAATTCTCTAACATTATATTTTTTCCCAGCCTAACAATTATGTTCATACAATTATCCGAAATTTTCCTTTAACAACTTTTCTATAATATTCGAATGCTTTTGCACGAAAATACTCTAGTTTCTTATCCACTTGATTTCTGTAATAATCGTAAATAGCGTTTTTAAAGGGGCATCGAGTCCGGTTTTTGAAGTGGCCGACCGAAACGTTGGGTGAATAGACATGATTTGAGGTGTAAAACAAGAGTGTTGTATGTCGGTGGGAAGGAAAGAGGAAAGAGCAGGTTGTTGTGGATCAGAAATCAGACCATTCAGCTTTATTTAAAGCTACACAGAATATCGCATCGGCACAAAAGACGGAAGTGATAGTCGTGGCAAATCAATCGCACTCGGAGAATATATTCTCTTTTGCAACAGCACCCACAACTGTTTGTAAGAGGCCAATAGGTACATTTAAAGATCCAAATTATTGTAATAAAGATGAGTAAATATTTATAAGAATCAACGATGATCATACAAACAAATATATATATAACAAATGCAAGGCAAGAAATTAATGATGGTGGAAATTTTCACACAAATAGTAGAGTTTATATTAGAATGAAATGAAGACATAAAAAATCAAAATGTAATGAAATTTTCTCATTATGTATGTTATTACAATTTTTATACATGTGAAAATGGTATTTGGTTTTTGAAATTTAAATAAATTATTTGATCTTTACATGTGACATGTGGCATTTCAATTGTTTATGAAAAATTAATAGGAAAACCTTTTGTACCTTTGGCTTGAAGTTCTAAAATTAACATAAAACCTAAATGTATTTTAGGGATATATATGAGATTATAAAAACAAATATTATGATAAGAGAAACAAATAAGTAGCTAAAGTTATTTTTAACAATAAAATGCATTAATCGATTTACAAGTTTTTTTTTAAAAAGTTATTTATATGGAGTTAAAAATTTCATACATACGAAGAAAACTAAAACAATAAAATGCTACAAATCAAGAAAGATTGGTAAGAGATTTTGGAAAAGTTGATCGGAATAGGAGCAAAATGGAGAGTGATTAGGTCCTTCAATTTCATATACCTATTGGGGACGATTTTCTCGTGATCTTTTCCTCTCGCGACTCTTCCAAAATACACAAAACTTCCTTCATAATAATGTAGGCTTAGGGAACACTTCCATAGTTTTCTTTGATGCATATAACAACCTCTTATCATAATGGATGAAGATGATTGAGAATACCATTATAAAAAATGACTTCATAAAGGCATATTGTCAAAAAAATCTAGAATATTTTCATTTCAAATTCTACTTTCATATCGGATGCTTCACCTAGGGATGGTATTGTAAATTCAAATATATCTTGATAAAGCGGAGCCATGGTATCCTTTTGGCACAAATAGGAAGCAACCATGGTGAGAGCGAGAGGAACACCACAACACATTCTTATGAGATGGTCAATAGCTACCATTCGACTAAAAGTTTCATTGATATTATCGTTATCCGATTTTGCCCCTTGGGAAAATTGGACAAACATGACTTTGAACAAAGAAAATAGAAGGATCGATTCGGCCATGGGAGCTCACATTTTGGGCTTGAGCCGAGTAAGTTGAAGTGGGCCGAGCACATTGCAAAGGAGCTCGGGAGTTCGAGCTAGTTCGGGAATGAAGGAGCTCAAGTCCGAAGTTCGGACTTTGTAGGTGAGGTCGTTTGAGGTAGGCCGAGGTGAATTCGAGGACTCGGCGGAAAGAAGCGCAAAAGGGAAAAGAAAGTCAAACCCGAACTCGATTTTAGAGTTCGAGATTTCAAAGATTCAGAGGTTTCATGAACCCTGAGCAAGTGAACAAGATTCGAAACCCGAACCCCGAAACTCCCAAATTCCCCAAAACCCGAACCTCGAAACTCCCAAAACCTAAACTCCCAAAACCCCAAAACCCGTTCGCACAAAGGTCCGAAACCCAAAGTCTAAATTTCGGACTTCGAGGTTTCGGCATTTGAAACTCTTGAGCCACTTGCAGATGAACAATGACAATGATCTCCGAAGTCGAAATACCCACAGTTCCAAATCCCGAATGTTTGAAATTTTAGATTTCAGAGGGTGTGATGCAGGGTCAAAGCTCCGAAAAGGTAGATCAACCACTCGCATTTATTGCAGTATGGCACCCTCATCTTCAGATGGCCATAACTTTTTACTGAGAGCTCAGATTTGTACAAAATTAAAATTTTTGGAAAGTTCTCAGTGTCCTCTACACAACTACAACTAGATTTCTTAATTTTAATAAAGTTAAATATTTCAAAATGTGGAAGTACAGTCCGCCATTTTAGAGGAATGTTTCCATATTTCTCACCTACCAAAATGATGAGGTATGGGCTTCCTTTCTTCCCCAACAAGCAGGTACAATGGAGTATGGGCTTTGTAGACTTGCCCATCACTCCCACAAGGACAATGATGGATTTTGCAGGAGATTGGAGTGCATTTTCATATTTTATTCCTCTCTCTCTCCTCATTTTCTTCCTCTATAAAATGTAAGGGGTTTGCATGTGCAAAGGGTTGATCATTTTCTCTCCCATGCAACCCCTATTCTATTGGGGCTTCAAGCCTTCCTCTCAAGATCTGTAATGGCTTCATGCCTCTTTCTGCTACAACAATGTATTGTGTATATCCATATGGAGCAATAATATTATGTCTATGTTGATCTCTTTAACCTCTCATGGTTTATTGTCTTCATCTTACCTTTCATTGTGCTTTCTTAATCTGTGCATTTCCTTGGTTATTACATGATTTTTGTGTGTTTTCTCATTCAAGAATGATGTATTGGATGTAATTTAGTTTGTGGTACAGTCCACCCTTTCTAGGTTCATCTATTCCATTTTTTGCAGGTTGGGGAAGTGATCAACACTCCTTTCTTGGTGTATCACCACTCTTATAATCGAGTGTAGGTTTCCATTCCATGTATCCTTCTATCCATGTCCCCTTGGAAGCATTAAATTAGGATTATTTAGTAGTTTTCCTGCATTAGGAGTAGTTAGTGGTAGGTAGGTTAGGAGCAGGAACCGACCTTCTCCGAAGAGCTATCTCATTTCACAATGTCCCACACTCAGGATAGCTCCATGTTATGAAATCACACCGAATGCCCCATCTCAAACCGGGAAATTCGAGGTGTGTTGTGATTTTTCCATAACAATTACCTAATACATTTTTGCATAAAATGGGTTTCTTGCTTCTTCATCAAGAATATGCATTGAGGGGTAGGGATGACATTTAACTTGATTGTTTGTAAGTATATTAGACAAATGATTATAATTTTTCATCACTATTGATTCCATCAAGTTGATTCACTTCTGCTCGTTCCTATTTTATGCTAATCGCTAAACATAAGAATATATATATATATATATATTCACTTAATAGTTTTTTTTTTAATGTAAAACAAAGAATGAATATATCCTTAATTTTTTTATACCTATTAGGGAGGATTGTTTGCGACCATTTTCCCTCTGTAACTCATACACAATATAGAAATATTCCTTCATAACAATGTAGGATTGGGGAATTATTTCATAGTTTTCATTGATGTATGTAACGAACTCGATCATAATGGACTAAGACGATCGAGATGATCATTGTCAAACAAAGTGACTTCATAAAGTCCTATTAACCAAAAATCTAGAATAGTTTTTATTCCAAGTTTTTCTTTTGTATTGGATGCTTGGATGGGGATGGTATGTAAATATAACTATATCTTTGTAGTAATAGATTTGGTATCAAATAAGAAGCAACCATCATGAGAACGAGAGGAATACCACAACACATTCTTATTAGATGGTAATATATCTAACTTTTGGCTAAATGTTGCATCGAACTACCAAAGAATAATTTGTAAAAACGCGTTTCCTTTCTTCTTCATCCGATAGACGCATTATGGGATAGGGATGCCATTTAACCTTGCTTTTATAAGTATTTTCTATAGATGATTAAACATTTTAAGGAAAAAGGCTAGCTATGTCACTTTTTGTTTGATCATTGTAATAAAAAGGAATACAAGCCTACTTTCTTGTCTAAAGTCATTTGATAGATTTCCGACCATCCACACAAACCCTTAACACAATAATTTTTCGAATAAGTCATGTATAAATAATTATTGGAGGACTTTTAAATCATGCTCAAAATTATTAACATCAACGTCAACTCTAGATGCTTCTTACCATATGAGTTGGAGGAGGTTGAGTACAAAATTAGTTAAGGTTATCTTTTCTATAATGACTTGGCCATAAATAACCACATCCATCATATATTCATCATCATTATTGATTCCCTCAAGTATATTTACTTCTTATTGTATTTTTCTATGCCAACTAGTTGATGGAAGAAAAAGTATTTATTCACTTAATACTTTTCCTTTTTAAATGTAAAACAAAACTAAAGCAAGGATGAAAACACAACAAAACCTATAATTGAACTTTATATAGGTATTAAATAATGAAATTAATACCTACATCTTCCTCCACATAATGACAGATAATAATGGACATATTATTTTGGTAATCCAAAAGGAATAGTGAATACCAAAGGTGACATGAAGCATAGTAAGAGTGAAAAAATATAAATGAAACACATTTAATACTTATTAGTGTTAATATATGTTAACAAGTAAGTTCACCGAGGAAAATATTCCATTTTATTCCCAACCGACCTACTATTTACATATGATTGGAAAGTTGATTCTTCAAGCATAGGTATTTTTCAGGAAAGAAAGTTCTCTATTATACATTTCTAACCACAAAACTAATCAAGGAAATGTTATATATGAATGGTTCATGTCATATGATTTTTGTATTTATGTTGTTTTAGAATCTTCAATCCAACATACCTAAAAACATCAACATTTTATGATCAACATTAATAATAACTAATTCACATGACTGTAGAAAATACAATAACAATAGTAAATAAAAAATTGAAACATACCAAAAGTCTTATTTTTAAAAGGGTACTATCGGTGAATATATTTGTTAAGCTATTAATCAAAATGTAATTTCTTTCAATTTTGGTGTAATAAATAGTTCTCGATTCTCATTATTGAAGTGAAGTAGTGATTATTCATCCATCCAAATTATACAATTACTAGATCCTCTATTTAAAAAATTGAAAATATATAATATAAATTCTACTAAGCATCATGGTAGTTACTTATGTATTTTTTCCAAGATAATACTTAATAGTTGAACCATTGAAAACCCTTATTATATGGACCCCTTTCACTCTATACTTTTGGTTAGTCACAAAACCCATGTGATACCCTCTTGAAGATTCTAAATTGTAATAATAACATTTAAAAAAATATTTTTCACACTTTTATCTTATGATTATCTTATCTATAATGCCCTCCTAGTGAATTTAAAATCCCTTAGGTTACTTAGACTATTCACAAATGAAAAATACCGAATAGAAGAATTATTGCGAAGCTTGGAAATTATCATCATACCTTGCATGCATGGACATGCAAATGAAGAAGGTGATAAAAATAGGTGTATCAAACTGAAATCTGGTTTTCAAAATGATATCTTGTATATAGTTGGATCTCTCCCATTGATAAGTTAAAACCAGGTCACTTGTTGAACATAATGTGCCTTTTTGGGAACTTACTTAATAGATCCGCCAAACTCAATGTAGATATTGGAGTTGTTCAAAATAACTACAACATGTATTCTTGAGTATTGAAGTGGGATGGGGATTACACTTTAATGGTTGTCCCATGATTGTCGTGAACATCTGTTTGTAATGATGCTTATGGGTATATTAGATTCTTTTAGATGTGACAAAGGGTCAATACTACTTAGGAAATGTTGAGGGATGCCTCTAGGATTCCTACTAACAAACAAATTTTTTCTGAACTTGAAAAAATATGTATTGATACTTTATAACACTGCCCATTAATGGGATTGTGATTTCTACTACACAAGCCTTCAATTTTCCTATAGAAAGTTTTAAAGCCACAATTAGAAATCTATAGATCATAGCGGTGATGGATTGTAGGAATTATTTTCTATTGTTAAAATTAATCGATACATAATCAAACAACATTATTCTAGAGTCAACAATGAGAAGAAGAAGAAAATTTTGCGAGTTCATGTTTTGAAGAATATTTGCGGTTGTATGTCTCTTTCCTTTGTCATAAAATGTTGATTCCCACTAATCTTGGTGCCCTCCACATGATTAAAAGTTATCAATTGTAAGGAAGAAATTAAATTTGAAGAAGGAGTTTTAAAATCCAATAACCAATCGACCATTTCTTTGGTTTAAAGGCATTTTATTTCTCTATCCACTCATATAAAATATTGCATTAATCACTTCATTTTACATTTTCATATAATTAAAAGCCACATCATTAAAAATATATATCTTAAAATTATCTATGGTATCAACAAAAACTTCTTTGGCAGTCTAGTATCATAGTCACAGAGCCCTTGTATCTCTCCACCATATTCTATAGGGCCTCCCATGACCCACATTTATGCCATGATGGAATTTTATAGCCTCAATCCTCTAATATCCTCTAAATCACCAATGCTACACCTTACGATGTGAAGGAAAACATTCTACCATGTGGCCAATGTTTCCAATTCATGGAAGAGATACAAATAAGATGTCGGGTAGTCAATTTCTCCATATGAATGCGTAGGAGATCACCGAGGAGGGATTCTTAGGTGAGGTTTTAAAGAGGTAGTTTGCAATCATAGGCATCATATTTGTTGTGAAGGGCTATTTTACCAGTGGATTGAAATATGCTCAACTTAAAAAGATATTGGGGTGCCCCTTCATGGCCAATAGATATGGAACTCAAATTATTGAATACAAGATAAGGGTAAGTGTAAGTTAGACTATGAAAAATATTTAATAAAAAATGAGGGATAAAATAATAAGATGACCAAGACAATAGAAATGCCGATTACTAAGATAATTGACTTAATGAAGGCATATCGCCAATCATGCTTGAGGAATTGGAGTATCTATTTTTTGCGGTCATAATAATTAATTATTATAGATATGTTAAATATATCTATCTATATGTATCTAAATATTAGGCATCTATATTGAATTTTTCACATAAGCTAGATAGATGTCTATGAGCTTAATCCTCTTGTCATCTTCTACATACAACATACATACATACATACATACATCCATGTGTGTGTATATATACATATATATATATATATATGTGTGTGTGTGTGTGTGTGTGTGTGTGTGTGTGTATGTGTATATATGTGTGTATATATATACATATATGTGTGTATATATACATATATGTGTGTGTGTGTGTGTGTATATGTGTGTATATATATATATATATATACACACACACACATATATATGTATGTGTGTATATATATATGTATATCACACACATATATCTACACACACACACACGTGTGTGTGTGTGTGTGTGTGTGTGTGTGTGTGTGTGTGTGTGTGTGTGTGTGTGTGTGTGTGTGTGTGTGTGTGTAGATATATGTGTGTATATATATAACACACATACATCTACACACACACAAATATACTACACAGACACACACATATGTATGTGTGTTATACACTACACACACACACACACACACAAATAACACCCACTAGTGTTCTATATAACATGTTAATTTTGAATCAAATTTTGTACGTATAAATATCCAAAACATTTTCGTTTTGATTTGAAACTTGTAGCATATAACATCCGTATAAATAAGATTAATCAAATTTAAGATAGTAATATAGTAACACATTAATTTATAGATGTATATGATATATTTGATAGAACCAAATAAGTTTATTATATCCATCCTCATGGACACATATATTTCTCCTAACATGATGAAGTCTTTCTTCTAAACGGGCAATATTTTATCTCCACTATTTGTTCCACAACATGAATGGTCCTCAAAAACCCATTATTCTTATGAAAGTATGTGAGATCCTTAGTCCATATAATGACTTGACATTTGATATAGAAAATAAATATCAAATCTTGTATTCTCATAAGTCCTATATCAATTATGAATTTGTTACATATTAAGCCTAATGATTTGTGGCAAATCCCCACCAATTTCAAGAAAATGAAACAACATCCCCTTTCTATGAGGGTGATTGATTTATAAAGTTTCATCAACAAAAGAATACCTTTATCATTACCACTTTTTATAGATTATGTGTCAAACATATTTGGGTGTACATTTGACAAGACAACTTCATCCATACAAATGTAAGCCTCACTCGATACACATATAAGAATCAATAAGTCACTTGGAATTATTCATCATCCAATCTAATCAAATTATTGTTTTATCCTCTACTTGTAATGCTTTCATAAACATGTTGATTTAACACATATAAATATCTATTATCATGCTTATTCACATTGTTTTTTATTAGATTGGGTAAGAGGATAGATGGCTACATGGCTCTTAGAGGCCGAGGATACTCATGTCGAGGAGAAAAAATATATTACAATGAGGAATAAAATACATGTCCTCTACCAACAACCCATAATAAATAACAATGTGAGCCGAGAAACACGATGGTCCCCGATCCTCTACCTCAAGCTTTGGTGAAACCCACCAAAAAAATTTGACACCATAAAACAAATCACGAAGTGGGTATCAAACCAAACTCCAGTATTCAACGATTCCGTGAATGGTTTCTAGGATGGACCATGGTCCACCCATCCCCATCATCCTTAGATTCCTCCCCAATCCAAATTGCTCCATCATCCTTCCCAATTTCACCACCATACCCCATTTGTCCGTCAATTACGATTTCATCCTCATCTAACTCCCCTTCTACCTACTCCACCATCCATCCTCAATGTTGCATGCCTATCTTCCTGAAATTTACCACCAAATCCATCGCATTCAAGTGCTACTTTTGCGTTCTCCATAAAACATTGATTAAATAACTACCCCTGAAAACACGTCCAACTCTAAACCATGCCTAATTCCAAATTTGAATACTCATCCATTAGTGATAAAATTGTAAACGGTCTCCGAGACCACTAACTGTCATTTGCTCCTCCCCCGCGTGAATTACACCCAGCACTGTCATCACCAGATCTACCGCGCTACAAATGAAAGGATTCATTAGGATGAGTTTTTGTTAGTTTATCTGCACATACATCATCAATTTCCAAATCCTCCTCCTCTGAGACATCATCCATTTAGGTGAACACATACTCCAACAGGGCTCGTCAATAAGAACATACACATTTTTTCTCGTATGGTATACCCATCTACATGTGTTGCAGAAGATTAGATGAGCTTTCCACAGTTCAATCTGATGTTCCCATCTATCCTCCGAAAGTAGTTTAGAAAAATTATTTGGGTATTTTGGAACCACAGACAGGGACGTTAATATGTAAAAGAAAATGAATATGGAGCATGTCTTAATGCAGGGTCAACAGTAATCAAAACCATGGATCTGACCATCAACTACACAAAACTTCAGGATCCCATAACTAAGGTCATCAGGGAAGAGTAGGGAGACTAATCCGGATAGGAAGGGCCTGAAAAGGAAGATCATGAGACATTCCTGGCTTCTAGCGATGGAGACTAAGAGCAATATGTACTGTAAAACCACAGATCCCCTTAAAAACATTTTACATATCCAACTCATCTTGGAATAAAAATAAAAACATTCTCGTACAAGTGCATTGACATCAATGCTACAGGCCAATTTCCTTCTACACCAATCTCTCACAAAGTCAATGTTCGGTCTCAGGCTAGAAACCTGCCAACAAGCGTAAATCTGAATCTAACCTTAGCTTTATCAATGGCTGATTCTGAAATTTCCAACTGCGGATCAACATATTTCCAAGATGGAGAGAGCTTAACTGGCTCCCTATGCGCATCTCCAAACACTTTTGAGCCCAAGTCGCAGCTCCCATTGCTATAGTGCCAAAGCGAGCTGTGTTTTTCAACTATTTAAATTGAAGAATCAATTATAGTAATCAATAACCACAAATGTTTAATGATTCGATGAATCTATTAGATTTGTTAGAATATATCGAAACTATTGTTAATTTTTTTCACTTTGACATACTTTCCTAACTCTAGAGTAATGTAACAAATCTAATCTTTTCACAATAACTTTTCTGCATTTCCATCCATGAATGGAGTTGTTGGTGAAATATACTAGGGAAAAATGTGCAATTCCATCAATGATCACGAGAAAAGTCCCTCCTTTGGGAATGGGAGGCTCCCATTTATTTAAGATGAAAATTTTTGTACACTAGACTAATATCCAAGGTATTCAGATAGATGAATGTGCATAAAAGCTCTTTTTGTGACTACAACAATAGTTGAGAGAGAGGGAAACTTGTAGATACATGAGGAGATAGAAATGAGAAGAGAATTGTATTGATGAGATGAAGATAAATATTATTAACTAAAATTCAAAGGTGATTTGAGTTTCATGGGAGGAAATAGGAAATCTCTGTCTTGTAAACATCATAAGAAGATAGTGAAATATATAATGCAAGATAAATACAAAGCCTAATGAAGATATATTCATTTATAAAATAAAAATTCCTTCAAATTTTCATTATATAAAAACATGTTCTAAAAGTGAGTGATAAGATGATAATGGAGGAAAATTTATAGGTGGAAAAAGAAGAATACAACTTATAGAGATGGAGTGATAAAGATCCTTTGATTGGAGATAACATTACATTTATATCCAAATCCATCTGCTGGAAGACAGAAAATGGAACCTGTCACAAAGGACCCCTCATTAAATAACCAATGGAACACACCACCTAACCATGCCCCTTTCACCCCACACTAATATTAATTTAATTAAGTTAATTCATATCCTCATAATATTTATTATTTAATTATCCTAATTAAGATAACTTCTACCTCACCACCTCATCTAGACACCTCATCTAGCCACCTCAGACCTAAATCTATTCTTAGCATGTTGCCATAACTAACTAAGACCTGGTTCAAACCCTAAAAATCAATACCTACATTCCCTATAACCAAATTCCCACATAGAAGGGTAACTCCCAAACTCGAATAGAGATAGGCAAAAATCATTGCCATGATCATGTTATTCTTAGAATAAACCTAGGGAATCCCACTATAACCGACAGAGGATCACAACCGTGGTCAACCCATAACCATCGAAGAAATTGTTGATTCTTTGGTAAGCTTGTTTGAGGTTGGCACATTCTCGAAGACAAACAAGAGAGAGAGAGATGATCGAGGTAGGCATGTGACTATTTGCAGTGATAACGAGCATCCTTTCACGCATCCAAATTGAATGTGTTGACCAAACTCATCATATTATTGCAGACTTGGAAGCTTATTAAATTTATTATACTCATGTAATCATTCTATTGGGAGCCATGTTGTAATATTCAACACTATTCTTGTGACCAACAACCACCTCCATTCATCCATCCAAAAAATTGCATCCATTTACCAACATCTCTACCAACATTATCTATCTCACCATAGTTAACTGCTTAAATATCCTCTGTCATTAGTTTATGCTTTGCATGCACTTTCCTCCATTGCTTAGGGCTTGTAATTCAACCACTTTTACCCACACCACCAAACAGATCCTATTTTAACCACAATATCCATTTCTTAACATAATTGAGATCTCCATCCAGAACCTTCTCATCCACCCTCCCAACCTCATTTGACCTGCATCAACCCCCGCCATTTGACCCATTTGAGCTTTTCCATCGTGACCACACCGACGCAATTATCCATAATCATTGTTGGTTCTACATAAACCGACATCAGCATACAGAATGACGTAGATCTCTATGTTTTATGCCTTGACCTAGAACAGACCCAACAATCATCCAATTGACCCAAACTACCTAAGAGAACCATACAGTTACAATTATTCCATTGAGACATCTTTCCCTGGATATGATTATAACCTAACTTGTTTGTTGGCTAGATTTTCTGCATAGCATCAAACCTAGGCAGTCATGAGATAAATCTCCCTCATTTAACCGGTGAGGCTCTCGTGTCGATTTGTCAATATAAATGTGTTTTTATCTATCAGGGGTTTTACTTTAACAACTTAGTTCATGAACCATAACTAAGGAGTTCTGCAGCAAGTAAGCAGCTGTTTAAGAAAGGAAAATTATAGAAGAAGGAAGTAGAGGAATTACAGAGAAGAAATAAGGAAGATGTGCATCCCAATTAGTAGATAGCAGAGCTAATTGCATGCACATAGAAGAAACTTAATAGATTTGAACACACAGAATTCTAAAGCAAAGGCAGTTCTAGATCCAGATCTAAAATAACACAAAGTTTACTTTAAAGATCTAAGATTTAAAAGCAAGAAACACAGTACGCCGTGACACAAAGTTCTCCGGAAACCTGCTTCTTTGTATTCCTCTGCAACAAGTGGCTCTCAGGGGTTCAGCACAAAGTCTAGAACACAAGATTGCTTCTTACAAATTTTGATCGATGATTAACCCGTAGGTTCTTCTCCTACTTATAGAATGTAGGAGGGAAAGTACAAATAGAAGACTCAAACTGAACTAAAGTATGAACAACAAGTAAAGATGACATTTGGCAATCATCCTCAACTAACTTCTTCTTAAGTGACACATGTATCACTTAACTAATAGAAAGGTTCCACATGACTTCAAGTAATGGTTGCAAAACCAACAACTTAGAAGTTTACAATTTCATCCGGAACATAGAAAATAGAAGAAGAAAGAAATAGAAGAAGTCATGCCAATTTGTAACATCTACATCTTCTTCTTGTTTCGATATCTCGATATACTTGTCGAACATATAATTCAAAGCATCTTTCCATATGTTTTAGCATCGCTTCCTTTTTCATCGTCCCGAATTGCAGCAATCCTTCATTCAACACTTTTTTGCATGCTTCCACTTCTTCCAAACTTGGCCCAAATCTCGCAATGTCTACTGCAGCAGTGCGCCACCAAATCTACCGATAGAGTTCATCGTGAAAGGCTTGGTGGCTTTATCAATCCTCTTTTGCACCATCAGAAGAGAACCCTCCAGGGAATCATGCACCTCGTTAGAAACAATCCGCACGTATGAAGTAATACCTCCATCCACTCTTTCCTCAGTGAAAGAAATAATACTGTCCGGCAAATCTGATGTTCTACTCTCAAGCGCCTGCATCCTCTTCAGCAAAACTCTGCAGATCTCCAAACGGAAAGATACTGCAAACTCTAACTGCTTCCCCTTCTCGACTGATCCATCCGGCACAATTTTTTCTGCAACCAATACATCTCCCGACAGCTTGTTGATCTCGGCCAAAATACTCAGGTTACTCTCTGCAACTGTATTCATTCCTTCTATGCTTTCTATCAGTTGCTTTAGTTGATTTTCTGCATCGTTCATAACCTTTAGGCGGGCTGGCACTTCCCCAAGTTGCACAGAAGCTTGACGAATAATCGATCCTTTCATTCACAATAGCCTTTACTTGATTGCTTGCATCTTCCATTTCCTGCATAAGATGATCACTCACCTGCGCTGAAATGGGCTGAACGGAAGGTTTAGCAACCTTGGCTATGATCTCACATAATTGAGATATTTGCTTCTGCAGCTCTTCTTTCTCCGCCTTTTCACTGTCAAGCCTAAGGAACAAAGCATCCAGCAACGTCTGCGTGTCCTGCTTCAATCCTTCAGTGGTAGCTTGACCGAGTGGTATTTTGGTCACTGTCACATCTTCTGCCGTGAGTTCCTCTTCTACCTTTCCTTCCGCCGGGATTGATATCTCAGCAAACTTCTCTCCCGAATCCTCGATGATCAACCTAGAAGTTGCTTTAGCAACTTTAGGCCTTCTGTCTCTTCTGCTCAGATCCTGAAGTAGCTGCAAGTCATGTTCCTCTAAGTTCATCTCTACTCTTGCTTCCGGAACCAACTGCAAAGCTAACCATTCCGAGAAATTACTTCTCGGAGAGTGAGAAGTCGCTGAGTGCACTACCATTTCCCGCTCTGCATCCTCTCCATCAGAAAGTGCCACAGTATCATGGCTGCCATCCTCTGAAACATTCAAGGACAAAGCTCTTTCGAACTCCGTCATCTGCAGCTTCAACATCTCCTCTGGAATGGGTGCTGAACGAAGTGGCTGCGGAGAGAAGATGAACGTTGCTGGTTTTAATGAAGGCATGGAAGCATCCTGCTGCTGTGGTGCAATAGTTGGTGATCCTTTAGGTACTGGAGAAGTCGGAGTCAAAGCTATGGTCGTAGAAGTGGTCTTCTCTTTCTCTTGAGATCTTCTGCGTACTTTCAACTTCTCGGACCTTCTGCTGCTCTCTCCTTCATGCTTTCGCTTGAGGGAATCTCCTGTGCCGAAGTTGCCTGTGATTTGGTTCATCAATACTTCATCAAGGCAGTATCCCTTCGTTAGCAACCAGCTCGAAGTACTCACCAACACAGCTCCAGATCTTTCTTCTATTGTCATGCTGCGGCCATATCCATGTTATCCTGCAGTAGAGCTTTATCTCCTCCCATTTGATGGTAAGTGTCAAGTACCACGTTCCCATCATCTTTAAGATCCGCAGGTATCCGCGCTAGTCCAAAGTCAAATACTTGCTTTGCCGACAGCCTACTGAAATCTTTCTTTCTGACCTCGTACTTACTTCTGCACTTCATCCAGAAATCTTCTAACGAAGGCACATGTGCGTACTCCTGGGAGATTGTCTTCCTGGCTATTCCAAATGGATCGAAATTAAGCCGTGCAGGGAAGAACTCTTGCTCATACTCGGACAACATTTGTGCTTCCATTCCTCGAGCTCTATGAATGCTGATGCAACTGTAATATCCCACAGTGAGTGGGAAGAAGCCCGTAGACTTGTGCGCCGCTTCGATCAAGGTCGTGTAAACTCCACAAGTTGCTCGCTCGGCTCCATGGCAATCAATCATCACTCGAGTACCTTGGCATCTTTGTTGGTTCACCGAAAAGCTCGTAACCCCGAGGTATGTGAAATCGCAAACCGGATGAATACACCGCCAATCTTGGACACTTTGCTTCCCATGCTTCCGCTACCCCGTGAGTCTTCAAGTCTTTGTCTAACCTGCAGATGAAATCGTAGAAGAAACCATCGTTAATCACTTTGAAGTCCTTCTCGCACGCAGTACTGATAAGGCGTGGGTAGCACTCGAAAATGGGATCCTTGGAAAGAATACCACATCTATCCAGCTTGGAAAAGATACCCTGTGAAGCTGCAGCATACACCAAGTATGAAGTCATCTTGAAGCTAAAGGTACGCTTCACGTTCCGCAGTTGCTCACCGATGTTGCTGCTAATAATTTCCGACCAATTGATTATAGAATCAACCTTGTTGATTTCAATGGTCCTGATGAAAGCATACATCCATGTCCGGAAAGTGTAGGCATTCGCTTCACCATTCAACCTGCATAGCAATTTGACAATATCATCCGCCTCCTGCACCAAATTGGATCGTGGAAGAGTTCTCGGGAACTTGGAAGGGGATCTAGGCTTCTTCATGAACCGGCTATTCATGATGCTCACACAGTCAGCTCTATGCTTTTCCCACCTACTGTCAGCATCCTGAATGCTAATAGAAGTCACCACCTTTCGTACTGGAATCTTCAAACAATAATCGAAGAATTCCGCATCCAAACGAATTATTGTCTTTCCCGCAACATCACGCACTGATCTGGATGAAGGATGATAAGATCTAGCACACTCCATCACAAACTCTGGCAATTGGGCTGTACATGGGAAAGCTGCAGCTCGAATAATTCCACTACTTTTGACCGCACGCATGAGTGAAGTCTTTCCAGCTCTGGATCTATCAATCAAATCAGAAAGAGGTTCTGGGCCTAGATCCGTGTCTCCTA
The DNA here is from genome assembly GCA_018340775.1 of Taxus wallichiana var. yunnanensis. Taxonomy (NCBI): domain Eukaryota; kingdom Viridiplantae; phylum Streptophyta; class Pinopsida; order Cupressales; family Taxaceae; genus Taxus; species Taxus wallichiana. Next base: position 984,133,126 of record CM031240.1, read on the forward strand.
TGTCTGAAAGTTTAGAAGCAATGCATGAATCCATCGTGCTCTCTTTTTCATCTCCTTTTGCCATGGCTTTATCAATCTTTGTCTGAATAATTCTTTTTCTTCTAATTTGGCCGGATTTCTTCAATACTGGTGCAGATCTGGACAATTCTTCAGATTCGGAGGATATTTGCAATGTATTGGACATTGATAAAAACTCCTTTTCTTTTATAAAGCACCTGTAATGAGTTCCTGCAATTTATTCAGACAAAAATGGCCACCGGAGCATGAATAGTGAATTTAAATTATAAAAATCTGCACTTTTCAAGCCTGCTGCCCCAAAAATTGGTGTTTAATTTGCACATAAAGAGAGCATGAATCCTTTCAATCAACACCTGAGCTCTTGTAACACCTGTGAAAACAACTATCTCGACGAAGATCAACCTTCTCCAAAGCATGCGCCAAATCTGGAAGCTTTTAGCCTTTGTTAGCACTTTGTCTGTGCAAAATCCTTCCTCTAATGGGGGCACACTTTTTCTCCTTGCTACAATTCTTAACCTGTGAATTAAATAATTCATCCATATGGCTGCCCATGCTTATATAACCTTCACAATTCTATAATTAATAATTGCCCTAACAATTAAAGGCAATTAATTAATTAAAAATCATGCTTTTCTCTTTTAAAAATAGCATGTTTAAGGACAGCCATCCAATAAATTAAATTAATCCAATTTAATCCTTCACACAGCACTTCACTCAAGTCTCACAGTGTGCTTTGACCATAGCCACTGAAAATAGAAATTAATTTAATGATTTAATGCTTCAAAAATCATTAAATAATGCCCAAATGGGGCGCACTTTTTGAGAGAAGGGGGCAGCCACTAAATAAATTAAATTTAATTAATTTAATTTATTTCTTTTATTCCTCCTTTGACTTTTTGACCTCCTCAAGCTTGGGCGCACTTTTTGAAGGAAGAAAGATTATTTAAAATAATCAATTTAATCACTTTAATCCATCACCAAAGGGGGCGCACTTTTTTGCACATGTAATTCTATTTTTAAGAATTTTTCCATAATGGGATTCTTTACCCTGCCAGGCAGGCACCAAAATCCCATGATCCACTTAAGTGATTTGACTTTGACAATGGGATTCTTTACCTGCAAGTGTGCACTAAAATCCCATGATTTCACTTAAGTCACTTTCCTTTATTATATCATGGGAATTTTTACCCGCAAGGCATAATAAATTCCCACCGCTGCACCTCTATTTTTCCCACTGCAGCCTTAAGTGACTTGTATAACACGGGAAAAGTACCTGCCAGGCGGGTATACAATTCCCATCCCGCCTCGCGGCTTATATTTTCCCCATCGCAGCCTTAAATCCTTTGTTTTCCAAAAATGCGCCCATCCCGCAGGGGCTTTTTTCTGCACGACTTCGCTTTTTCCCGGTGATCTAGACCTCCGATGACGACTTCCTCCGGAAAATGTGCGTGTATGTTTTCCACCTGCTTCAGCCAAAAATCGGGCTTACTCTTGCCGAAGGAGTTGTTCCAGAGAAATTTTTGAGAAAAAAGCGGGACACCACAAAAACACGAAAAATTGCCAAAAGTTACAAATAAAGCCCAAAACTTAAAATAAGTTAAAATCCTTCCGTACATAGGAATAATAACATATCCGCTCATAACAGAGTTAAACGAAGCGCAAATAGCCTCATACGGGACTCAAAATAATTAAATACAAATTTCCCACATGCACAAATCCCGACGACTATTAATAAAACAATTTTGGGCATATCCGGGTATTTGGCTAAAAGGGCTAATATGGCTCTTTGGGATTATCTTGACGCAATACAAGAACTTTCAGTGCAATAAAAACAACAAATGACCCACTATTTTAAAAGTACGAAATTTTTTCGAATTGGGTAGTCCATGCATTTCGTGGTGAAATCGAGTGACACCTTATTACTATTGGATTCGCTTGTTGTATTTGAATGAGGTACCTAAATCATTTTAATTACAATAGGACTTCATTTGTTGTTTACATTAATTTGGTTTAACGCAAGTGGATGACAACCATCTAGGAGTATCACACTTCCGGAACTAGTAAACGTTAGGTAGTCCACTATCATATACTATTTAATTTCTATCTAGTGGTCTTGTTGTGTACTTGGTAGTTCCTCCCAGCCAAAAGAAATCATCACGGTCAGGATATGGATCAAGAAGTCGTCACGCACGTGATAACCTCCAACCATTAAGCATAAACAAGTATTCCTCCTCGCCCATTACCCTTATCTGTTTCGTCACTTTCTAAGAAATGCGAAAGAATTAGGCAAAACCTTTTATCTCCACAATATGTGTGCGAGATATGCTCCTCTCACTTGAGGCCTATCGTGCTCTGTACTCTCGCATATGATAGGACATCTATCCCAGTGGCCACCAAGTGATCCTGATAATAACCACCTCACCAAGGGCATCCATGAATCTCTTCATGGGCCTTTGTCGAGGTGGTGCCATGGGTCTCACGTGCACTGTGAACTCGACCCCGTGCCTATAGCCGTGTATGCTTTGGGACCCTTTCCCCGAGCTTGCACTAGTGCTGTGTGGTGCACCGTGTGCTGTGCTAGTGCTAGTACATGTGCAGCAAGTGACCTGTAAAGCCACCACTCGAGCTGTGGCGTGGTGGCCACCTCTCACCGTGACCCTACTAGTTGTCCTGAAACACCGTGACCTACCCCGTAATGTGGCTACTGCCCCTATAAGGCATCCTCTAGATCGTCGTGTGTGGCCATGTCTGGTGACTGGTTTGGGTGGTCTTTGCTCACGGTGAGCTACCCACCATTGCTATATGCATATGTACATCTGCGCATCGTCATGTGTCGGTCTCTTGGGGATCCTCCTTCCTGCCGACATTGTTAGTCGTGGTGGAGACATAGGTCTCTCCACATCATCCCGCCTATATTGTGGAAAAGGAAGCGGTACATCATGTAGTAGTATGAAATTCCTACGGACTCTATCTATGGGTATCATCTCGTGCTCACGGCCACGACATCCCTCTATCCACACGAACAACCGCAACTCATCCAACTTTTTAGCCATGCCATCAGTATGATAGGAAGCCCACGTATGGCCTCCAAATAATGTCCACTTTGGACAACCCCTCCAAAATATGCCTATAATAAGCGGTATCATGTGTAGCACTAGCCTCCCGCATGCTCCAATGACTAGCACCCAATGCCCGTAACCCACTCGGACCAATCCCACATCACAATCATCAGTGGGCATCCTAGTGGCCTCACACATACAATGTGCTCATAGGGCCAACAATGGAGAAGGAAGATGTAACATAGGTGAATCTCCGTAGTCTCCTCCTATATGCCCAAATCTCTCTGTACAAATGTGTACAGTATCTTTGGTGCCCATGAAAACCATGTCCACCCCTCCATCATGTCATGGAGAACCCCCATCAATTCCCGTGGGAATATACCACCCTCGGCATTCGGTAGTGTGAAGTAACACACTGTCTCCATGATCAATACTACTAGCCTTGACTCCTCTGGAAAGGCGGCATACATGTCAAGATAGCTGAGGCTCACGCTATGGAACCTCATCTCTACTATACCCTCCCCAAACATCATCAGCATCAACTCCTCTGAGGCCTCTGAGGAGATAGATTACACCTGTTGTCCCACTATAGGTAGGCATATGATCTGATAGACATCCTCCAGGGTGACTATCAGCTCACTCGTCGGTAAGTGGAATGTGTTGGTTGTTGCATCCCATTTGTCGATGATGGCAACCACAAATCTTGGCTCACACACTATGTATCCGCAGCATCACACTTCTATTAAGTTGACCTCGCCACGTGCCTCCACTCCTCTCGTGGTCACACTCGACCGTCGCCCAAAAAATCGGTGGTACTCGATCTCTCATCCGTATTGCTCTCGGCATGCATCCATCACATCAAAAACACTAGTCAAAATTAATTTTACCAAACATATCCCTTAACCCTTCCACCTCACCATTCATCCTATAACCCTAAACCTAGAACCCTAAACTTCCAAGCCTACAAATCACATCCTAAACCTCATCCCTCTCACCTTACCCCTTTGACTTCAAAACCTGACCCTTCCACACTCCCTTTTACCCATACAACCCACCCCTCTAGACCCCGCACCCTAAAACCTTATTCTTTACATTTTATAACAAGTGTCGGTCCTCTTGGACCGACATTGGCCCACTTTAACTAGCATCGGTTCTTTTATTTCGACGATGTGGCAGCATATGAACCACCGTCGGCCAAACCTTGACCGACATTGGTCACTATTTCCACGTAAAAATATGAAACCCTTCCCCCTTTCCCTCTTTTCTCTCCCATTTTCCCTCCACACCTAGCCAAACCTACCCCACATCCATACTTTATCCTCTTACACCTACCCATACCCTTTCTCATTACTTATTTCCTCAATTTTAACCACACAATTTAAATTATCTACCCTTCCCAACCTGCCTTACCTATTCCCTTCTTTTTTATCACATCAAACAAATGGATCAAATCTTACCTCATTTTGACATCGCCTCTGTGGTGGCATGACCGACCATTATCTTGGTGGTCCCCACATGCCCTCTCCCGCCTCGCCATGTCAATCTCTACCTCACTCCTCTCCACTAATCACCTCAATCTTCCTAGCCTCGTGGACCCATCTACCTGAATCTCCTCTACCCACTCCGATCTCTCCACCTCATCTCAGTGTTTCCTCCCGTACCTTCTTCTCGACAAGATACCCAAATAATGTTCTCTCTTCATTTTCACAAAATTGAAAGCACAAATGAAATCCAAAGTTTGCGGATTTTTCTCTTCTATACCTAAATCGACTGACCGACGTTGGTTAAGTCATGCCCTAGGAAGCGACTTGAGTCATATTTTGACCGCATCGATTACCACACTGCCATCCCCCTTTACCCCTTTTATCCCTTTTATTCCCTTTTGTCCCTTTTTGGAACCACATTTACCTCACTCGCCACCTTGCTAACTTTACCAATCCTTATTGCCACCGCATACCCGACAACATTACCTATATTTGTCCTTAATTGCATTTAGGGATCTATTATTTTACCCATACCTCGACCTTACCCATGCGGTGACCTATGTGCACGGAGTCGGACAACTGTTAGTGACCTTTTGAACCCATGTGCTCGATATACCTTGCGGCATTGTTACCCGTGTTGTTTTACCTAATTACCTTACCTTGCCTATTGTCGTTTTATTTATCCAGACCCAACCTTTGGTGTATCGGAACATACCTAAACATTCTTGCACTTGACTGCGATGTGCTTCCGCATCATATCCTATACCTTAGATACCAGAATCACTTCAACGTTGTTTGGATAAACCTATCGACCTTGGATGATGTAGCGTTTGTAATCTCTTCAACATGGTGCTTGTCTTTGTAGTTTATACGTGTACGTGCGATTGATCGCCACTACCTTTGACCCTAGCCCATTTACCCATTTTCCCGATTTGACCTTTACCTCTCTCCCCATACATCCACATCTACACTCATCACATCCACCTTTTATCAAACCACTCACCGATTCTGTTTTCCACCTCATCGGCCTGGTTTGAGGGGATCATCTTTACCCACACATGGGGCAACCACATCTTATTTTTGTCGGCGTCACTTACCAATACAACCCACACAACAAAAAGGGGAAAAATGAAGACACCAAAATTGGGTCACACTCCCCTTGACTCTCGTCAAATAACCAACTTGAACACACTCACCTAACCATGGTCCCTTTCACCCCACACTAATATTAATTTAATTAATTTAATTAAATTAATTCATATCCTCACAATATTTATTATTTAATTGTCCTAATTAAGATATTTTCTACCTCACCACCTCACCTAGACACCTCATCTAGCCACCTCACCCTAAATCTATTCTTAGCATGTTGCCATAACTAAATAAGACCTAGTTCAAACCCTAAAAATCAATACCTACATTCCCTCTAACCACATTCCCGCATAGGAAAGGGTAACTCCCGATTTTTCTCGTGTGAATAGAGAGATCTAGCGGAAATCATTGCCATGATCTGTTATTCTTAGTAAACCTAGGGAATCCCTCCCTAACCGACGCCAGCACCCTTGAACCGACGTCGGTCAACCCAGAACCGTTGTCAGTTACCTTTGATTCTATCTGGTAACCTTTTTTCAAGGTTGGCACATTCTGAGTTGACAAAGAGAGAGAGAGAGAGATTAGAGCTACATGTGACTAGAACGAGCATCCTTTCATGCATCCATACATCTAGACTCATCACCAGAATAGACTTGGAAGCATTGTACTCACGGAATCATTTCGGGAGCCACTTTGCTACAATATCCAACACTATTCTTCTGACCAAAAGCAACCTCCATTCAACCATTCAAAAACCTACATTATAAAAAGTACATCTTTACCAAAGCATTGTCTATCTTAGCATAGTTAACTTTTTTCATTCTTGTCATTAGTTTTCGCTTTGCATGCACTTTCCTCCATTTATTATTAGCTTGTAATTCAACCACTTCCCTTACCCACACCACCAAACCACCTATTCGACCTAATATCCATTTTCGAACATAACCGAGATCTCCACAAACCTTCTCATTCACCTTCCTAACCTCATTTGACCTTAGATCAGCCCCCCGCCATTTGACCCATTTGAGTTTCTTTTAATGCGACCACACCGATGCCGGTTATCGATAAGCTGTCGGGGTTCTACATAAAATGGCATTGGTCATACTGGACTTACGTCGGTCTCTGTGTTTTATGCCTTGACCTAGAACAGACCCAACAATCATCTCACCAATTGACACAAACTACCCAGAACCATACCTTAACCACTCCCTTCCCTTGTGATAGACATATTTCCCCTTGGATCTGATTATAACCTAGCCTGTTACTATTGGATTCACTTGTTGTATTTGAATGAGGTACCTAAATCATTTTAATTACAATAGGACTTTATCTGTTGTTTACATTAATTTGTTTTAAACAGTGGACTGACAGCCATCTAGGGAGTATCACACTTCCCGAGAACTAGCATATGCTAGGCAGTCCACTATCATATACTATTTAACTTCTATTTTGTGGTCTTGTTGTTTATTTCAGGTAGTTCCTCCCAGCCAAAAGGAATCTCTCACGGTTATCTATGGATCAATAATTCGATGACGCGTGTGATAACATCTAACCATTCATCATAAACAAGTATTCCTTCTCACTCATTACCCTTATCTATTTCGTCACTTTCTAAGAAACGTGAAAGAATTAGGTGAAACATTTTCTCTCCACACTATGTGTGTGAGATATTCTCCTCTCACTCGAGGCTTGTTGTGCTTTGTACTCCACATATGATAGGACATTTATCCCAAAGTGGCCACCAAGTGATCCTAATAATACCGAGCCTCACCAAGGCGTCCCTAAATCTTGTCATGGGCACTATCTCGAGGTGGTGCCATGGGTTTCACCGTACCCTATGAACTCGAGCCTATCCTTGACCCCGTGCCTCGTATCTCGTACACTTTGGGACCCTATCCCTAAGCTTGGACTAGTGTTTGTGTTGGTGCTTTGGTACTGTGTAGCAAGATGACCTGTAAAGCCACCACTTGAGCTTGTAGGGTGGCCACCTCTTCCCGTGACCTCGCTAGCTATCCTTGAAGCACTATGACCTGCCCCTATAATGTGGCTACCTTACCCTATAAGGTATTCTCTCGGATATCAACGTGGCCATGTCTAGATGACTTGGTCGGGTGGTTTGCTCGTATTTGAGATGCCCACCATTACTTGTATGCATTAGTATACCCCTGCATCATTTATGTGTCGGTCCACTTTGGGGCTCTTCGCCTCTGTTGGCATTTTCGGTCGTAGTGGAGACATCTATCTCTCCACATCATCCCGCCTATACTGTGGAAAAGGAGGCGGTACATCCTATAGTAGTCTGAACTACCTACGGACTCTATTCACGGGTATCATCTCGTGCTCGCTGGAATGGCATCGCTCTATCCACCTGAACAACTACAGCTCATCTAACTCTACAGCCATGCCACTGTATGATAAGAAGCCCACGTATGGCCTCCAAATAATGTCCACTTTGGCCAACCCTTCCAAAATACACCTATAATAAGTAGTATCATGTGTAGCACTGGCCACCCTATGTGCTCCAATGAACGGCACCCAACGTATGTAACCCACTAGGACCAATCCCACATTAAAAGCATCGGTCGAGGCATCCCTAGTGGCCTCATACATACAATGTTCTCTAAGGCCCAATAATGGAGGAGGAAGGTGCAACATAGGATGAATCACTGTAGTCTCCTATATGCACAAAGATCTCTCTACAACTACTTTGAGTAAGCTGGTGCTAAGGAAAATCATGTTCGCCCATCCATTATGTCATGGAGGACCCCATTAATTTCCATGGGAATCTCCCACCCTCCGATAGTGCGAAGTAACACATTGCCTCCATGATCAATACTACTAGCCTCGACTCCTCAGAAAAGGTGGCATACATGTCACCATAGCTAAGGCTCGCGCTATGGAACCTCATCTCTACTATACCCTCCCTCGAACACCGTCGCTTCAAATCCTTTCAAGCCTCCAGGAGATAGAATACTCCTGTTGTCCCTTTATAGGTAGGCATAGGATCCAATAGACATCCTCCGGGGTGAATGTCAACTCACCTATCGGTAAGTGGAATGTGTTGGTCGCTACATCCCATCTGTCGATGAGGGAGACCATCAAGCTCGGATCACGCACTATGTGTCTTTAGCATTGTATTCCTATCAATCGACCTTTGCCACGTGCCTCCACTAATCTCTCTAGCAAAATTGGTGGTACTTGATCTCTCATCCATAGCTGCTCGCTGCATCCATCACATAAAAAAACTAGTCAAAATTACTTTTATCGAACATTTCCCTTAACTCTTCCACCTCACCATTCAACCTATAACCCTACACTTAGAACCCTAAACTTCCAAACCTACAACTCACATCCTAAACCTCATCCCTCTCGGCTCACCCCTTTGACTTCAAAACCTTACCCTTCTACCCTCCCTTTTACCCCTACAACCCACCCTCCAAACCCCGCACCCTAAAACCTTATTCTTTCTATTTTACAATGGTTCTCGTCACTCTTGACAGACACCGCCCACTTTAACCAACATTGGTTCTTTTATTTTTATCAATGTTGGCATACGATGCTGAATCGCCATCGCCAAACCTTGGTGACATCGGTCACTTTGTTACCACGCCAAAATCTGAAACCCTCCCCCCTTTCCCTTTTTTTCTCTCCCATTTTCCCTCCACACCTACCCAAACCTACCCACATCCATACTTTACCCTCTTACACCTACCCATACCCTTTATCATTACTTATTTCCTCAATTTTAACCACATAATTTACATTCTCTACCCCGCCAACCTGCCTTACCTATTCCCTTATTTTTTATCACATCACAACAAATGGATCAAATCTTACCTCATCTCGAGCGTCTCCTACATGGTGGCATGACCAGCCGCTATATTGGTGGTCTCTACATGCCCTCTCCTGCCTCTTCCATGTAAATCTCTACCTCACTCCTCTCCACTAATCACCTCAATCTTCTTGGCCTCGTGGACGCGTCTACCTGGATCTCCTCTACCCACTCCGATCTCTCCACCTCAACTCGGTGTCACTTCCCGCACCTTATTATCGATAAGATACCCAAATCATGTTCTCTTGTCATTTTCACAAAATTCAAAAGCACAAACGAAATCCAAACTTTGTGGCTTTTTTCTTTTATACCCAAATCGATATGACGACGTCTGTCATATTTTGACCGCATCGAGTTACCTACCATCCCCCTTTTACCTCTTTTACTCCTTTTAGTCCCTTTTGTCCCTTTTTGGACCCACATTTACCTCACCGCCACCTTGCCAACTTTACCCATCCTTATTGCCACTGGATACCCATCAACATTACCTATATTTGTCCTTAATTACGTTTAGGGATATGTTATTTTACCCATACCTCGACCTTACTTGTGTCGTGACCTATGCACTGGACTCGGACCACATTGTTAGTGACCTTTTTAACCCATGTGCTCATTGTACCTTACGATATTATTACTGTTTTGTTTTTCCTAATGACCTTACCTTGCCTATTGTCATGTTGTTTATCCTAACCCAACCTTTGGTGTCTTGGAACATACCTAACGTTCCTCGCACTGACTGCGATGTGATTTCGCACCATATCCTATACCTTGGATACCATAATCACTTCAACCTTGTTTGGATAAACCTATCGACCTTGGACAATGTAGCGTTTGCAAGCTCTTCAACCTGTACCGTGCTGAATTTTATACGTGTACATGTGTTTGACTGCCACTACCTTTGACCCTAGCCCATTTACCCATTTTCCTGATTTCACCTCTACCTCTCTCCACATACGTCCACATCTATAATCATCACATCCACATTTTATCAAACCACTCACCGATTCTATTTTCCATCTTATCGGTTCTGGTTTGAGGGGATCACCTTTACCCACACATGGGAAACCACATCTTATTATTGTTAGCATTGCTTACCAAGACAAGTCATGCAACAAAAAGGGGCAAAATGTAGACACCAAAATTGGGTCACACTCCTATTGACTCCTTGTCAAATAACCAACTTGAACACACTCACCTAACCATGGCCCCTTTCACCCCACACTAATATTAATTTAATTAAGTTAATTCATATCCTCACAATATTTATTATTTAATTGTCCTAATTAAGATAATTTCTACCTTACCACCTCACCTAGACACCTCATCTATCCACCTCACCCTAAATCTATTCTAAGCATGTTGCCATAACTAACTAAGACCTAGTTAAAACCCTAAAAATCAATACCGTATTCCCTCTAACCACATTCCCACATAGGAAAGGGTAACTCCCACTTTTTCTCGTGTGAATAGAGATATATAGTGGAAATCATTACCATGATCTGCTATTCTTAGTAAACCTAGGGAATCCCACCCTAACCGACGTCGGTCACCCATGAACTTACATCGGTCAACCTGGAACCGTTGTCGGTTACCTTTGATTCTTGTTGGTAACCTTGTTTCAAGGTTGGCACATTTTGAGTTGACATAGAGAGATATCAAAGCTACATGCGACCGAATGATCATCCTTTAATGCATACAGACATCTAGGACTCATCACCAAAACAAACTTGTAAGCATTGTACTCACGTAATCATGCGGGAGCCCTTTGTTGCAATATTCACCACTATTCTTTTGACCAACAACCACCTCCATTCATCAATCCAAAACTTGCATCACAAGTAAGTACATCTCTACTAGCATTGTCTATCTCAAAGCATAGTTAAGCTGTTGTCATTCATGTCATTAGTTTTTCTTTGTATGCAGTTTCCTCCATTTCTTATTAGCTTATAATTCAACCACTTCCCTTACCCATACCACCAAACCACCTATTCTAACCCAATATCCATTTCTAAACATATCCGAGATCTCCATAGACCTTCTCATCCACCCTCCCAACCTCATTTGACTTCAGATCAGCCCCCCGCCATTTGACCTATTTGAGTTTCTTTTATTGAGACCACACCGACACTAGTTATCCATAAGCTGTCATCAGTTCTACATAAAGCGGCATCGGTCATACCGGTGACATCGGTCTCTTTGTTTTATGCCTTAACCTAGAACAGACTCCAACAATCATCTCACAAATTGACTCACACTACGAAGAACCATACCTTGACCAATCCCTGCCGCTGTGATAGACATCTTGCCCCTTGGATCTTATTATAACCTAGCCTATTACTATTGGATTCGCTTATTGTATTTGAATGAGGTACCTAAATCATTTTAATTACAATAGGACTTTATCTCGTTGTTTTCATTAATTTACTTTAAACAGTGGACTGAGATCCATCTAGGGAGTATCACACTTCCTAGAACTAGCACATGTTAGGTAGTCCACTGCTATATACTATTTAACTTCTATTTTGTGGTCTTGTTTGTTTACGGTAGTTCCTCCTAGCCAAAAGGAATCTCTCACGGTCAACTATGGATTGAGAATTTAGTATGCGCATGATAACCTCCAACCATTCAACATAAACATGTATTCCTCCTTTCCCATTACCCTTATCTATTTCGTCACTTTCTAATAAATGTGAAAGAATTAGGTGAAACATTTTCTCTCCACACTATGTGTGCGAGATATTCTCCTCTCACTTGAGGCCTGCTGCGCTCTGTACTCCGCATATGATAGGAAGTCTATCCCAGTGGCCACTAAGTGATCCTGATAATAACGAGTATTACCAAGGGCGTCCTTGAATCTTGTCATGGGCACTATATGAGGCGGTGCCATGGGTCTCTCCATACCTTGTGAACTCTAATCCTATCCCTGACCCTGTGCCTATGTCTGTACACTGTGACCCTATCCTTGATCCCGTTTGGTGCATGTGCTTTAGTGCTAGTACTTGTGTAGCAAGATGACCCTGTAAAGCCACCACACGAGCTCGTAGCATGGCCACCTTTTCTGTGACCTGCTAGCTATCCTAAACCACAGGACCTTCCCATGTAATGTGGCTACCTACCCCTATAAGGCATTTATCTCGGATTGTCGGTGTGGCCATGTTTGTCGACTGGTCAGGTGGTGGTGCTTAGACTGAGCTACCCACTACTTCTGTATGCATCAAGTACACCCCTGCATCGCCTATGTGTCAGTCCAATGGGGGCTCCTCTTGCCCTATCGACACTTTGTCAATCACGGCGGAGACATAAGTCTCTCCACATCATCCCACCTATACTGTGGAAAAGGTGGCGGTACATCCTGTAGTAGTCCAAACTGCCTAAGGACTCTATCCACGGGTATCATCTTGTGCTCACCAAAGATGATGTCCCTCTATCCACCTAAACAATTGCAACTCATCCAAGTCTGCAGCCATGCGTATGTATGATGGGAATCCCACGTTTGGCCTCCAAATAATGTCCACTCTAGACAACCCCTCCAAAATACGCGCATAATAAGTGGTATCATGGGTAACACCGGCCTCCCGCATGCTCCAACGAATGACACCCAATTCCTATAACCCACCCAGACCAATCCTGCATCAAAATCATCAGGCAGGGGCATCCTTAGTGGCCTCACACATATAATGTGCTCATAGGCCTAGCAATGGAGAAGGAAGGTGCAACATAGGATGAATCTTCATAGTCTCCTATATGCCCAAAAATCTCGTGATAACTACACCAATTATCTTTGGTGTCTAGGAAAACCATGTCCACCCCTCCATCCTGTCATGGAGGACCCCCATCAATGCTCGTGTGAATCTCCCACCTCAAAGATCTCGGTAGTACGAAAGCAGCACACTACCTCCATGATCAATACTACTAGCCTCGACTCCTCTGAAAAGGTGGCATACATGTCACCATAGTTGAGGCTTGAGCTATGGAAACTCATCTCTACTCTACCCTCCCCAAACACTGTCAACATCAACTCCTATGAGGCCTCCGAGGATATAGAATACATCTGTTGTCCCACTATAGGCGGGCATAAGATCCGATAGACATCCTCTAGGGTGTTGTCATCTCACTCGACGGTAAGTGGAATGTGTTGGTCGTTGTATCCCATCTGTCGATGAGGGCAACCATCAATCTCAGCTCACGCACTATGTGTCTATAGCATCTCACTCTTATCAAGCCGACCTCGCCACATGCCTCCACTCTTCTATGGTCATACTCAATTGTATTTCCAGTCAAAGCGTTGGTACTCAATCTCTCATCTGCAGCTTCTCTCTAGCCTGCATCTATCACATAAAAAACACTAGTCATACTTGCTTTTACCCAAAATTTCCCTTAACCATTCCACCTTACCATTCAACCTATAACCCTACACCTAGAACCCAAAAATTCCAAACCTAAAACTCACATCCTAAACATCATCCCTCTCACCTCACCCCTTTGACTTCAAACCCGACCCTTCCACCCTCCCTTTTGCCCCTATAACCCACCCCTCCAAACCTCACACCCTAAAACATTATTCTTTCCATTTTACAACCAAGATTGGTCACTCTTGTGATATCGGCCCACTTTAACCAGCATCGGTTCTTTTATTTCTTACCGATGTTGGCAAACAAGATAACCACTGTTGTTGGAAAACCGATAGCGTTGGTCATTTGTTGCAGCACCCAAAGCCAAAACCCTCCACCCTTTCCCTCTTTTCTCTCCTATTTTCCCTCCACACCTACCCAAACCTACCCCATATCCATACTTTACCCTCTTACACCTACCCATACCCTTTCTCTTTACTTATTTTCTCAATTTTAACCACACAATTTAAATTCTCTTCCCGCCCAACCCACCTTACCTATTCCTTCTTTTTTTTTATCACATCACAATAAATAGATCAAATATTACCTCATATCGATGTTTCCTCAATGGTGGCATGACCATCCTGTATCTTGGTGGTCCCCACGCACTCTCTCCTACCTCTGCCATGTCAATCTCTACCTCACTCCTCTCCACTAATCACCTCAATTTTCCTGGCCTCGTGGATCTGTCTACCTAGATCTCCTCTACCCACTCTGATTTCTCCACCTCATCTCGGTGTCACCTCCCATACCTTCTTCTTGACAAGATACCCAAATCACGTGCTCTCTTCATTTTCGAGAAAAGTCAAAAGCACAAATTAAATCCAAACTTTGCGGATTTTTCTCTTTTATACCCAAATCGACCTGACCGACGTCGGTCAAGTCATGCCCTAGGGAACCGAATTCGGTCATATTTTGACCGGCATTGGTTATCTGTCATCCCCCTATTACCCCTTTTAGTCCCTTTTGTCCCTTTTTGGACCCACATTTACCTCACCTGCCACCTTGCTAACTTTACTCATCCTTATTGCCACCTTCATACCCACCAACATTATCTATATTTGTCCTTAATTACGTTTACGGATATTTTATTTTACCCATACCTTGAACTTACCTATGTTGTGACCTATGTGCCTAGACTCAGACCACTGTTAGTGACCTTTTGAACCCATGTGCTTTTTGTACCTTACAACATTGTTACCCGTGTTGTTTTTCCTAATGACCTTACCTTACCCATTGTCATGTTGTTTATCTTGACCCAACCTTTGGTGTACTAGAACATACCTAAACGTTCCTGCACCTGACCTGTGATGTGCTTCCGCACCATATCCTATAGCTTGGATACTGGAATCACTTCAACCTTGTTTGGATAAACCTATCGACCTTGAACGATGTAGCATTTGCAAGCTATTCATCATGGTATTGTGTCACGGTTTATACATGTGCTTGCATTTGACTGCCACTACCTTTGACCCTAGCCCATTTACCCATTTTCCCAATTTTACCTTTACCTCTCTCCCCATACGTCCACATCTACACTCATCACATCCACCTTTTATTAAACCACTCACTTGATTCTATTTTCCACCTCATCAGTTCTGGTTTGAGGGGGATCACCTTTACCCACACATGGGGCAGCCACATCTTATTTTTGTCGGCGTTGCTTATAATACAAGCCACACAACAAAAAGGAAAAAATGTAGACACCAAAATTGAGTCACACTCCCCTTAACCCCTCATCAAATAACCAACTTGAACACACTCACCTAATCATGGCCCCTTTATCCCCACACTAATATTAATTTAATTAAATTAATTCATATCCTCACAATATTTATTATCTAATTATCTTAATTAAATTAATTTCTACCCCACCACCTCACCTAGACACCTCATCTAGCCACCTCACCCTAAATCTATTCTTAGCATGTTGCCATAACTAACTAAGACCTAGTTCAAACCCTAAAAATAAATACCTACATTCCCTCTAACCACATTCCTGCATAGGAAAGGGTAACTCTCGCTTTTTCTCATGTGAATAGAGAGATCTGGTGGAAATCATTGCCATGATCTGCTATTCTTAGTAAACTAGGGAATCCCGCCCTAACCGACGCCGGTCACCCCTGAATCGACCCCAGTCAACCCAGAACCATCGTCAATTACCTTTGATGCTCTTTGGTAACCTTGTTATGAGGTTGACACATTCGAGTTGACAGAGAGAGAGATCAAAGCTACATGTGACTAGAATGAGCATCCTTTCACGCATACGAGATAGCCAAACTCATCACGAGAACATACTTGGAAGAATTTTCCTCATGGAATCATTCTAGGAGCCACAAACTACAATATCCAACACTATTCTTCTAACCAACAACCACCTCCATTCAGCCATCCAAAAACCTACATCACAATAAGTACATCTCTACCACCATTGTCTATCTTAGCATAATTAACTTTTTCATTCTTTTCATTAGTTTCTACTTTGCATGCACTTTCCTCCATTGCTTATTAGCTTGTAATTCAACCACTTCCCTTACCCACACCACCAAACCACCTATTCTGACCCAATATCCATTTCTGAACATAACTGAGATCTCCATAGACCTTCTCATCAACCCTCCCAACCTCATTTGACCTTAGATCATCCCCTGCCATTTGACCCATTTGAGTTTCTTTTACTGTTACCACACCTATGCCGGTTATCCATAACCATCGTCGGTTCTACATAAACCGGCATCGGTCATACTAGACCGACGTAGGTCTCTATTTTTTATGCCTTGACCTAGAATAGACCCAAAAACCATCTCACCAATTGAACCAAACTACCCAGGATCATACCTTGACCAGTCGCTGCCCCTGTGACAATCATCTTGCCCCTTAGATCTGATTATAACCTAGCATGTTACTATTGGATTCACTTGTTGTATTTGATTGAGGTACCTTAATAATTTTAATTACATTAGGAATTTATCTGCTGTTTACTTTAATTTGTTTTAAATAGTGGACTAAATGACCATCTAGGGAGTATCACACTTCACGGAACTAGTACGGCGGGTAGTCCACTTTCATATACTATTTAACTTCTATTTTGTGGTCTTGTTGTTTATTTTAGGTAGTTCCTCCCAGCCAAAAGGAATCTCTCACGATAAGTGTGGATTGAGAAGTCAAGTACACACACACGATAACCTCAAACTAGTCGGGATAAATAGGTATTCCTCCTCACCCATTACCCTTATATCTGTCACTTCCTAAGAAATGTGAAAGAATTAGGTGAAACACCAAGTGACTCTTTGCATTCTCATGTGACTTTTCAACTTAAAGTGCAACATAAATGAAGAAATGGAAACTTTAAGTGACTTAAGTAAAGTTTATAAAAGTTTTTTCAAAATGGAGAAATAAAATGTTAGAGAGATAAAAGAAGAGAGAGAAAGTGTGATCGAATGAAGATGATCCGTGCTAAATTTATTCTCTTCCTTCATTATGGGGATTAATACTGCAACTGGATAGGATATTCCATCATTTTATTTTCTGATTAGGGCATGTCTTAGAAATGATGTTCTAAATCTTATCTAGAATGATAATCTTGTGTCATTTCTTGAAATCTCTCTTTCAGCTCTAAATATTTATGTGAGCAACGGTAGGATGGGAAAATAATATCTTTTTCATAGAAATCACATGATATGAAACCTTTATTTCAATAATCATGAATCATGTAATCTCACCATACATTCCCTAGACTTGGTAACCATGATCTCTCTTTGGTTTGACAAGTATTAGATATTCTTGAGACTTTTCAATGGCCACATAAAAATCCTCTGAATGGAAAGATGTATTCTTTGTGAGATGAAATCAAACACGATTGAATAGAAAATGTTTTCATGAAGAATACGAGTACTTACTATTCTATATCTTGAATGAAGAATGGTGAGGAGATTGGGAATTCACGAGAACCATGGTTTTTATTGTAGAAGCCTCATATTGATCCAGCTAGATCTTTCATGCTCAATAATCCTCCTATGCACTCTGAATCAAGTTAGCAAATGATTTTTCCTTCTTATCCAAGTGTAGTCAATGGTCTTCAATGATGATTTTGGTTGTGACATGGATGTTGTCATCAAAGATAAATGAGTCATCCAAATTAATAGTGAATGTATTCATTTGGTATGTTATTGAGAGAAGAAACAATGCTCCAATTTTGGGATGATTCTCTCATCCAGATCAACAAGAAAATGTGAAATCCAATGGATCATGTAGAGTAATGTGAAAAATCAGTTCTCCGTATGTCAAAAAAATATCCACCTCATCATGCAATACATTTCTTAAATGAAAGGTGATTTTAATAGGAACATTTTCTCAAAAGTTTAGGCAATTTGGCGTGGTAAGTCATTAACAAAGTGTAAAAAAATTCAGCTATTTTGGGGAGAGTGGAGTTTTTGGATGAGAAATTCATTATTAAATAAAAAATAAACCATGAAGTGATAGACCCCAAGTGATAGATAATCTAGAAAGCATTTTAAAATTGAGCACTTTTGAAAATTTTAGAGATTTTTCGTTTGTGAGATCGACAAAAATGAGAAAATGTTGTTTGAGAAAGCTAGGGCATTCAAAATGGTTTTAATGGATTCCATGAATTTTCAATGGATTTTACAATATGCATTTTTTATATTTTCAAGTTGAGGTTTTGGAGGGAAATAAATATTTAAATAAATTACTTAAGTGGAGGAGGGGTTGAGCTTTGCAGACAAGAAAATATGAAAATGTGCCATTTTTGCATTCTCCACTCACAAAGGGCACTCCAATTAGAGAGGAGAAATTTTTAAAAGTGCATGGTACATTAAAAATGGAACCTATACATGGAGGTGGTAAAAATCCACCTAGTCCAAGTGGGGAATTTAAATACACTCACAAAAAGTTCATTTTTCTATTTCCTTATTACATTTTGAATTTTACCATCAAATAATACAACGAAAAAAAATGTTAGAGATATTTATAATGACACTTGTAAATATTTTTGTACCTCCCAAAGGACACGAAGTTCAAAAAATTCACCAAGTACACTTAAGTTGCTAACATTAGTAACTTAATGAAAAATTAAAACATGGGATGCAATTTTTGACCCAAGACCAAAAGTTAACCTTTACGAGGTGTATAATATATCAAATTGACTTGAAATGGGCCCAAACATCTAATATAATAATTTAGAAACCTTGAAAATGAGGTTTCCTTAATGTTTTTAGTCAGCTTACCATTTTTACACAAGAAGGCATGTCAATGAGCTGAGATGCCACATGAGTTTGAAATACATATGAACACAACTAACACGTTGATCATGAAGGGAGTTTAATGCAATTAACATTTAACATTTTTTAGGATCCTGAATCCACTTGAGGTTCTTGGAACCTTCATTGTAAGTTTTCTCTTTTAGAAAGACTCTTGTACTTAATTATTGGAAAGGTTTCCACTTTTTATATTCCCATAACTTTATCTTGCATATTTCATTGTATAATAGACCATGTAAGGTTTCTATTTACTATGATCTAGGTTCCTAACACCAACCAAATCTTTTGAAACCTTTCCCATAAGGTGACCCTTCTCAAATGATCACACATACCTTTTCCTCAAAAAAGTGATAGGATAAAACTTGCTAAACCGTAATTTCATGGAGAAAACTTCAAGACCTTTATGTTGACTGAAATCTAAGACTTTGAGACTAATCGGATATCCTAAAACCTTTCCCAAAATTTGGTTTTTGTAAAAATACAATTTTGACTAAAAAGTGCCAAATTTTTAGTAGGGTTTTTAAGTAAAATGGCTGAATGTTTTACATGTCAATAGGATATTTAATGTTTATTGAAGGAAACTATCCAAAATCTCTAATTTAAATCATATACCTTCCACCAAAATGCATATAAAGACTTTATGGAAATTCTTGGCATAGTCAAGAATCTATATTTTGAAGCATATTTTGACCTTTAAAGATCATCTTGTCATCCAAATATACCCTAGAACATTTTGTATTGATTCTTGAAATATCATTAACCTTGTTCCTTCTATATTTTTCAAAATGTGAAATAGAAATTAACAAGTTTCTATACACATAATGTTGACATGTGAATGTTATATGCTACAAATCTAGTTGAAGAAAGTATTATGAGGGGGATACATTATGGTTTTGATAAAACTACAAATGATAGCTTCATCCCTCAAATAATATATTAATTTCTTATTCCTTTTTGTTCATTGGATTATCGTATTGAATGGAGATGGAATTCTTATTGATTGTGAAGACTACTAAAAGTTCAAGCAAGGATAAACTAATGAGACTAACACCACATAGTATATTAACAAATTATTTATGAATCTAACAATAATTACATTAATGATAAAATATTAATGGAATTATTGAAGAAACTAACATTATATACATAAATCCTAGCTAAAGCATGCCTACTTAATATGAATTGCTAGCTAACATAGACCTAAATAGATCTAAGAGAGAAATCAAATTGGTTTTATTGCTACTTCAAGATAGGTGATATCATAAAAGGTCATATTGGATACCTATATACTAACCCCATTAAAGATTGGAGGAAAAGATTGATCTTGACTCTTAATCATATTTGTTATATGATATGCAATTCAAAGCATGGTGTAAAATTTAAAGGTATGTGGTTAGTACTTTTATAGTATTTCCTTTGAGGAAAACTTGAATCTTAGTGCATGTGGGACTAAAAGCACAAAGTAGATTAAGGTTTTATAATCTTGATTAAGGCTTACTAATCATGATTAGTTAACTAACAAGTGATTAGGACTTAACGAGCCTTAATCAACCACTTAGGGTTAATTAAGAGGCTAGGATAAGCTTTTGAAGTTTTTTGAGATGTATTAGAGGGAAATGGGGTGATTTTGAATGGTTGGAAGAGGGGTTTTAGCCAATAATACAATATATTGACCAAAATAAAGGCAAAATAGGCTTAATTAGCTAATAATAACTAGTTGTTTATTCGGAAGAGGATTTTGACTTACAATTTGTCATAAATTGGCATCATGAATGCGAAAGAGGATAGGTAATCAACAAAGAATTATTCATTAAAAAAATGGTAAGAAATGTTAGTTAACTAGATGAAATCACTAATTATAATGGAAATGGTAAGAATGAGAGTGATTTGTGTGTTTTTAGCAATAAGATTGCAAAAAGTGGAATTTAGGTGTCTACATTTCCCCGTTTAAGGTGAAGTAAGTGACATCACTTCAAAAATAGTAGAGAAACATAAGCAAGTAAATATTTAACTATAAATTAGTAGAATGAAGGATTCCCCTCGAGTGTCGATGGGGTGATAGAAGAAGTCAATCGATGATCGAAAATATGATCAAAACAAATAGAAGAAATAGGACAGGATAAACATGATTGTTTATTGCCCCAGGTGTTTTGGAAGAAAAATTAATAGTGATAAGACATGATAGTGGAGAATGTAGGAATATCTCTTTACATCCAATCTTTAATAAGCAACTTTGTTTCATCATGTTTCCCCTATGATCTACATCATCGGCCCTTATTAAAATAAACAAAAGTGTAAGATAATATGAAAATCTATATTACTAACATTTTTTCATTGCTAAAAATGCGTAACTCCATGAAAAATACATAATGCAATGCAATATGAGAAATTAAACCAGCTAACCTAACAGAGAAATAAGTATAATCACACATACTCAAACAAACAACGTTCAAGACAATTGCACCAATGTTTTTGTTATCAAGCTTCAGTTCCCAAATGTTTGTGTTGTAACGAAAATGGTTAAAAATGGTGCCCAAGCAAGGATACATGCATGGGTAATAATAGAGGACACAAGTAGTCCCATGGAAAGCATTAATTCGCTATGACATAATATCTAAAGCAACTAGTTGTTGCACAGAGTATCGACATAATAAGCAAGCCAACTTTGTTAATGGAGGTAGATCACAATGATCTGCAAGTTGTTTGAGACAAGAACAAGCAAGAACCTAAGAAATATGTTTTTATAGGAAAAATTTTGATGTTCGAGGATAATGCATTTGATACAAGATTCAATTACGTGCATGCCATTTACCAATTTTTGAATTTTTTTGAATTTTTACAATTTTATAGATTTTTGATGATGTTACCAATTTTTTTGGGTTATTGAAATTTTTTATATTGTTTTAATTTTCAAAAATTCGGGAAGAAAATTATTATAGAAGAAATAACGAAGTCATGCGACATCACCAAAAGATCTTTGGAAAGAAAAAAATATGCCCTAGGTAGCAGAAAGGGTCACTGGGAAGTAAAAACATGCCCCAGTGTAGAAACAATGGGAAAAAATAACTATTTGTTAAAAATAATCATTACAACGAGTGCTAGAAGAATATAGAAGAACCATGATGGTCCTAGGGAACCTTGGGGGTGAGAAACATGTCACAGGAGTTAAAAAGAGATATATAAACCATGCCATGAGAGGTAAAAACTATTGCGGCAAGTTCATTTACCACATACACTTACCATTTTACTATTGATTGGGCTCTGACCTACAAGAGAAAATTGCAAGGGTGCGGAACTAAAAAAGCGTGCAGATCATGTGAGAGACTACATGAGACTTCCTGGGGATGGATTGGACGTACATAAAGATGAAATTTTCACCTTCATCCTTCAGAATTTAAATTGCATTTATCAAGCATTAATTAGGGTATAAAACCTGTGTGAAAGTGCCAACATGGCCCTGCGACTAGGATTTAATAGAGAGAGTCCATTTGCTGCGAGCAGAGTTAGCGAGCACGAGAGTGGATCATGACACACCGCATGCAGAAGGAGGTAATCCCTTAGGAGTAAAGATTTTGGCAGTCCAGAATGCCTCCATGGTAGTCGATGCGACCTACTACTACAGGTGCACTATCATGTGGTTGTCCCAAAACAAGTAGATATCTCCTAACTTTGGCGATCGGATATTTGGCACCTAGCACGTTCTAGATCATATAGGACCTCACGATAAGTGAGGTTGGTACATCATCTCTCCATACAAAGTATACTTGAGAGAAACATGATTCAACATAGTATGGTGCAACACCTTCCATGTGTCCATCATAATCGATGCCACCACCTAACGCTAGACCTCGGACGGGCGGTCCCAAGAGGGTGAGAGTCGTGGTTGAATCTTTTATTGATGTATATTTTTGGTGTATTACCTCGATATGAAGGCATACTTTTTACGGATGTATATTTACTATTTTTGATCATGCCTCATGATGAAGGCACATTTTTGGTACAAATGTACTTTATGTATTTGTTTTTACTATGCCTCATGATGAAGGCACATTTTTGACCCATTTTTCATGATGAATTTTTGTATCTGATATGTATCGAGACACATTGATTTTTTACACGGACATTTATATTTACGATGATGTATGATGATTGGTGGATTACTGATGTATCACATTTTTTATGAGATATCATGCTTAATCTGTATGTTTATGTTTGTATCACATGTTGTTAGATTATGATATAACATCGATGATATTACTTTACATGTTGATGAGATACCTTGTGTTTTACCTATCACATTTTGTGTATGAGATAGCATGTTAAATCCACATTTTTATTATGGTCTATGTTTGAGGGGGGAAAAAAGGTGGTCTCTCTCACCCCTCTTGGCGATATTATATTATGTTAGCTTAGCATACATGTTTAATTTCATGTTCATGATTATGTAGCTTAGCCTTTATTGATATATGATGTATAGATGTAATGATAGAAGATAGATGATATGAATATGAAATGAAAACAAACTAAACAAGTAAATAAAAAGCATAAATTAATCAAATCTAATCAAGACAACAAAACTATCTACAAGTATGAAAGATAAAATGAACTCAATGCAATGCCTAACAGATTAAAGTAACACTCAATCTAAATAAACAAATGAATCTAACTTAACTCATACAAGAAGAAAAATCAATACAAATAAAACCATACAAACCAACAACTAAAGTAAGAAAACTACTACTTTGTTTTTGTGGGATAATTTTGGGACGTTTTTCGCTATTTTTCGGTTTTATGTCGAGACAATGTTCTATTATTTTGGAATTTTTGATGAAGCGTATTGTTATTTTTTTATTTCATCAACTAACATATCTAAATGTTTTGGGATTTTCAAAAATTTATATGAATGTTTTTGATGTTTTCTAAGAAATTTTCCGAAGTGACCATGTAAGGAAACAAAGAAATGTGGATGCCCCCAGTGCTAGATGGGATGTACAAGGGAAAAATACCACATGTTATGTGTAATAAGTGACGATGTGAAGTTTCCCCAGTGTGAGATGGGAATATTCAAAGTCAAACTCTTCACATTCAAAAGTAGGATCAGCCGGATCAAGGAAAAGAGGGACAAGCTCACAAGGGACTCAAATGAAGGCAAAGACCAGCTTAGGACAAAGATATGATACTCCTAGACCTGAAATTCTTGTGAACAACAGATCCTCCAATGGCATTGGAAACTGTTTTTCACTAAAGGAATTTTCCAAAGTGCCACCATTATGTGGTTTTCACTATTGGAAACACCTGTTTCTTTCTCTTTTTATTTTTATGTTTTTATACTTTTTTGTCATTTTATGATATTTTAGGGACCCGCATCTAATCATAGAAAATATTAAGATGGATTGTGTTCATGGGTTCTCGAAGCCCTTGACCATCTAAATAGGCAAGATTATAGGCACTGAACCAAACTTGGTAACCACAACATACGGCCCTATCCAATTAGGCTCAAAATTTCCCTTCTTTTCTCAATCCTTTGTGGTGTTGAATTGATTTTATTTTAACACCAAGTATCCTACCTCAAATTGATGAGGTATCACTCTCTTGTTGTAGCTTCGTCACACTTGATCTTGATACAATTTAAGGTGAATGAGGTTTTGTGAAGCCATTTCTCATACAATATCTCCAACTTTTCCGGTCAAGCTACTATGTAGTCCTCTTCTTCATTCAAGTAATCTCTAAGCTTGATACACAAAAAGGGGATCTCGATCTCTAGATGTAGCATGGCTGCTGTGCCGAATACTAAAGAGTATGGAGTGACACATGGAGGAGTACAGATATATGTTCTAAATTCCAAGAGGCGGGGTGAATCTCTAAATTCTAGTTATGGCTTGTTGTATTCATCATCTTATCCATAATACAGATGAGGATTTTATTGGAAGCTTAGTATTTTCCATTTCCTTGAGGGTGATAAGGGGTTGAGAATTTGAGAGATATTTGAAAATGTTTGCATAATGATTTCAAAATTTTGTTTTTAAATTCCTAACCATTTTCAGTCATAATGGCAGAGGGGATACCATATTGATGATTATATGGTTCATTATAAATTTAGATATCTGAGGGCCTTCAACATAGGTAAGAGGAATAACCTCTACCAATTTTGTAAATTTTTAGTAGTAGTGATAATGAACTTATAGTCATCCGAGGAGACAGGGTTAAGCTTACCTATAAGATCAAGACCCCACTTTGAGAATGACCAAGGTGTCATGATAGGTTCAAGGATTACACTGGTGCATGTATCAAATTTCCGTACTTCTGACAATCCAAACATTTCTTCACATGCTTGTAGAAATCATTTTCCATGGTAGGCCAATAATAGCCTACTCTGAGTATCTTATTTTCTAAGATGATCCCATTAGTATGAGCCTATGCAGATGAATTTTTGTACCTCTTTGATTGCTAGGATGGATTCGTCTAAATTTAAATAGTGTAACAGATTCCCGTCATAGCCTCGGTGGAAGAGGGTGCCCCAAGTAGGGTATAGCGGGCTATATGTTGAATGAGGTTTTATTTATTGATATGGGAAATGTTTACGGGAAAGGTTCTATTGTGAAGGTAATTAAAGATTTGACAATACCATGGGGAAAATGGACCAACAACTTCACATATTAGATAGGATTATTACATGTCATATGTTGGCGTTCTTAGATGGTCAACAAAGAATGATATATCGTTGTTGCTAGGTGGGATATTTAACATGGACCTTACTATGGCCATAACATCTCGCTGATCTATTTTTTGCTCTGGGTATTTTTTCAAATGTTATATGTGCAAAGAAATCCTTCAAATAATTAACCATTCTCTTGTACGAAAGAAATAACCATATTTAACTTTATATTCATCTATCTCTTGTTTTATAATCAACATGGAATTACCGATTACATTTACTCATATGATATCCCACTTAATAGCTAGATTCATCCCTATGATAAGGGCCTCATACTCTGCTATATTATTTTTGCATGGGAATCCGAGTCAAAATTCCTGAGGGATCAAGTCTCCTATAGGAGTGATCAACACAACTCGACACCTGAACCATGAAAGGTAAAGGAGCCATCAAATTATAGTTTCCATACAGTTGATTCCTCAAGGTACATTATGGATGTATTTGGGAGTTCCAAACTCAAGGGATTAGTACTGGTAGTGGGGCTTCACTAGTAGATCTTTTAAAACTTGACCTTTTTGAATCTCGGTGTACGTATCTTGAATGTCAAACTCGTTGAGTAAGATGATCCAATTAGAAATTTTTCTTGTGAGTGCGGGATTTGAAAACAAGTATTTTAATGGATCTACTTTTGAAATAAGATTGGCCTTATTATTGAGTAGATAATGATGTATTTTCTAGAAAGTAAAGACCACACCCAATAAATCTTTTTCTATATGTGGATAGTTGATCTCGTAAGCTATCAACGTTCGGCTTAAGTAGTACACAACTTTTCTCTCTACTCCTTGTCCTTCTAGAGACGTAGGCAATTGCCGAACTCGTAATCAAAAAAACATGATCCGAAAATAATCAGATTATTACGACCTGATCTCGGACCCTTATAGGCTTTAATTATTTTCCGATAATTTACTCCTTTTAAGTAATCAATTTAAAATAATGCAAGAAAATAATGACAATTGCACACAGATTGATTACGGAGTTCGGCAATTGCCTACATCTCCGGGTTTGTGGTCGAACCGTTCCACTAGTCAAAACTTGTAAGTTACAATAGTACTTTCACAAGAAAACCTAATGGAATTTTACTTGCCTATCAGTACACCAGTTCTTCGGACGACAAGGGTGAAAAATAGCACCCAACTTCCACCTTCCTGGCGTACAATCTCCTTCGGCTATGACCGGCCTTCCCGACGCTATCAATGCGACGCTAGCACTCCGGTCGACAATCCAGGATTTACAAGTAATTGGTGTGGCGCTATGGGCCGACTAGGTAGTTTGAATAACTCCTAGCCACAAATATTTCATCTACTATTGCCTAAAATAATAGGCCAATAGACAATACCTGTTGACACATCCCAAAAATAAGCTTAACAAATAATAAGCTCAGGTTGTGTGTGTCCCCACAACAAGCTTAACAAATAATAAGCTTGAGTTGTGTCCACCGTTCCGCACTCTAGAAATGAGCTTCTCCATTGCACCGGTGTGTGTTTACAATAGAATGGGTTCCCTATTTATACAAAAAATAGGGCCCTTAAAATATGCATTCCATATAATCCTTAGGCTATTTTTAACCTAGCCCGTACCATGTAATTTGGGATCAAATCTTAAATTAGGTGGATGCATTTAAAAAAGGATTAAAATCCCATAAGGATCGGCTTGAATGATAAGAGGGAAAAAATCCCAAAAAGGGCGCATTTGGATAAGGTCCCACATGTTGGGCGGTGGGAGAAAATGTCTAAGGCTTTAAATAGCCTTCCACGCATTTTTGAAGTGGTAGACTTAACCGCCCCCAACAACCGCTTCCCACCTTCTTCCTTCCACGTGGAAACATCCACGCAAGGCTTAATGCCTCCCAA
Organism: Taxus wallichiana var. yunnanensis; assembly: GCA_018340775.1. Classification (NCBI taxonomy): domain Eukaryota; kingdom Viridiplantae; phylum Streptophyta; class Pinopsida; order Cupressales; family Taxaceae; genus Taxus; species Taxus wallichiana. Next base: position 984,160,846 of record CM031240.1, read on the forward strand.
ACAACCGCTTCACCACCTTCTCCATGTGTGTGGAAGTTTGGCATGCATGCGGCGGTTTAATACTAATGTATAAACATTAATATATATATATGTATATATATATATATATATATATATATATATATATATATATATATATATATATATATATATATGTGGCATTTGGAAAGTGGCCTTACCAAGTAAATATAATTTCGACCCATATAATGTGGTATGGAAATAATTAACTCGGTAATCCTGTAGTCCACTTGTCATCTCCCGATAGGAAAATCGAGCGAATTCGACGAGTGTTGGCAAGCCACGTGTCATAGTGCGATTCGGTCCAATATTGACCGATTAACTGTGAGTTGACTTTCCCATTGCCCGAACTTTGACCAGACATAACTAGAGCTCCCGATGTACGTTTTCCACATTTTCACAGTCGTTGGAAAGATCTCGAGATGATCTTCGCGTAATGAAACCATTTAGGGATGTTTATGGAACTTTTAAACTGATCCCTTGATCAATAACAATATTTTTCACTACCTATTGGTCTTAAAACCTATACTTGTGTCTTTGATCCGGAAGGATCGAGATGTTTGAGATAAAAATAGAACCGTCTCCAAGTTGTGGGACCTTGCATGCTTGAGACAGATCTCCAGAGAAGGCCGGTTCCTCTATCTATTTCTACTACTACTGCTACTCCTAGTGCTGAAAGGAAAACTAAGATAATAATGCCAAGGGACCAGGGATAAATGGATAACATGAAAGTAAACTACACAAAAAATTGATAGCACTAGAAAAAGAGGGATGAAAACTATCTGTTACGAGCGAACGAAAGGAAATGCGTGAAAGGAGGCTAGGCACGAGTAACACAACTAACAAATTATTTTGATCATTCTCATGGAAGATAATTAAATTAGGAACTACAAGGGACATGAAATGGTACAAAAATAACACACCGCAAAAGAAAAGGAAAGAATAAGGAATGCAAACACATTAGGAAAAAGAATAGTCACAAAACAATGCTTCTATTACTTCCATAAATGCACATAGCTGTTAGAATTATGAAAGATACCGATATCCACATGCACGAGCTAGATCTAGAGGTCTGCAACTTAAAATACAAAAATATGAAGTCCTTAGAAAAATGCGTAAGGATCCAAAATGTCCAACATAAAAATGAGCCCAAATATTACATTTATAGATGAATCCATGGAAGAAGAAGAGAAGGAGGAAAATACGAATTTGAAATGTAACCACCAACAAGAAGCATTCAATGCCTGTAAATCTACCTGAAAATCTATCAAATGCATTTCTCCAAATATGTTTTACATGTTGAAGAAGGAAGGAAGGATAATACGATTAAATCAGGTGGTTGGAGCAATTAAATGTACTCATCAATGTTCGAAAGACATTTTCCCATTTCTCACCTACCAGATCTACCAAGAATTTGAATTTGAATGTCTAGCACTATAGCCCACGTCAACAGATATCAATTGAGACCAGACACATGCCAATCATATCTCTTTAGGAAAATATATGGCTGCGAGAATATATAAGAGTCATCTCAAGATGCAAGACACGTGGCGCACGTGGATTAGATGAAAGGATGGCCAACTGTGTAAATGTTTGTCATTTCTACCATGTGACACTCATTGATTTGTTGTAAGTATTCGGTGCCCTGTTGGTACACTTTGACTGGTTACATGTGGCACACTCAATTATGTCATAATATGACTTGGCATAGGAAAGCACAAAGGAGGGTGCAAGGCTTATACATGCAGAAGAAAACAAAGGAAGGTCCAGAGGAAAGCACTCGTGACATGCATGGGGAAATGAGGCAAGCTGGAGAATGCATGGTCAAAGCACAAATAATACAAGATATGTTTGGGGCACACGAGAAGGCTAACAACTTAGTTTATTGGAGCAAGTGCGGGGCATGCTCGGGATGAATAGCTACTAGGAAAAGGTGAATGCACATAAGATGTGTGCAAGGTGAGAGTGGAACAAAGAGGAAAAGGAAAATGGAAAAGGGGAGAAGGGGAAAGTGCATGAGGGAGCATGAGGAAAAGAAGGGGGTGTACGGGAAAATGCTACCAAGGGAATGTGCTAAGTGAATCTTAAGTGTGCACAATCTTGTAATGAAATAGCTCAGAGCTAGAATATGTATACAAGTTACCCAAATGACTAGGAAAGATATTTGGATATCAGTTTTAGCAACTTTCGGGGCCATATTCCTGCTAGATGAAGGAAATCAGTAGCCTAGAGAATCCATTGGGCATGGATTCTATTATGTAACCATGAAATCTGATTTGTATCTTTTGAAGAACTTCCCCTGAATTAACTTAAAGGATTATTTCTTGACTCTATTATGAAACTTGCAACTACTAAAAGAAGACCGTATCCTCGAAGCAATAGAAGACCGCTCGTGGTAAGCGGTGAGAGGAAAGAACTAAGTACAAACAAAAAATTTATACATAACTCAATTAGAGGAAGTAAAACTACTCTAATATATACAAAATGATGCAATAAACTCAATGGAAGGGTTTGAGATAGATCCCATTTATTGGGATTTACAGTGTGCCTCCATCAAGATGAGTTAACTCAAAAGAGTTAGCTTCTTTACATGAATTGATTATATATGGGCCACTCCAAAGTGCATCAAAATTTAAATGGCATCATGGTTTAGCTCTCTCAGCATCCCATTTCAAAACCATATCCCTGACCTTGAAATTTTAAGGCCCAACCTTTCTTTCAAACCATTTCTTTGTTTCTTGTTGATGTTGTTCTAGCTTGATCATGAGAGATTTTCTTAACTCTTCAAGATTAACCAGCTCTGCCATTCTGATTTCTCTTTGTTCTACACCTTTGAATTCTAGTTGTTGGGAAAGTGCTAATGAGTTCAACTCTAGCATCAAAGGAAGGGTATCCTCCTTGCCATAGAAAAGCTTGTAAGGTGATGCTCCTATTTCCTTTTGAATGTAATTATATCTTCCTAGAGAGTGCACGAGACCTTTGTATGCCCTTTGTCTTTGGCTGATATTCATTGTGCGCTTCATGATCCTAATTAGGTTCTTGTTTGTTGACTCTATCAAACCATTGCCTTGGGCGTAATAGTTCAAAGAGGCCTTGAGATACATGCCAAGGTTCAGAGCCCAATTAGTGATTTTGGTCCCAAGGAAGGATTTTGGATTATCAGAGATAATGGTTTGAGGAATGACAAACCTTATGACTATACCTTTGAGAAAGTCAAGGATGAATAAATCAGATGATTCCTTAAGCTTGATAGCTTCCATCCATCTCGGTGAGGTAGTTTTTAGCTTTCAACACCCATTTGTGTGTAGAGCTTGAAGGTGGATTTATCATGCCTATGAAGTCGATACACCATTGTGCAAAAGGCTGATCTATTTGGATTGGTTAGAGGGGAAGCACTACCAATATTTTATTTCCTACAAAGAAAGTGCATTCCTTACATTTTTGACCCACTTGTGTGCATCTCTAAATAGGTTAGGCCAAAATATACATGCTATTATGATCTTCATTATTATAGTTTTGGAAGAGAAGTTTCCACCAGAGAACCCATTGTGAAATTATGCTAACACATCTTTATTACGTGCGCCATTGATACATCTTAACAACATGCCATCAAGATTCTTCTTGAAGATAAGTCCATCAATAAAAACATAAGGGATAGATTGTAACCTCAAATGTCTTCTCTTTTCTTTGTTTAAACTAGGAGGGTATGCACCCTTAGAAAGGAATGTGATCATATCCTTCATCTAGTCACGCGCACTAGGATCTCGTATTTTTCTCAAGTTTTGTGGCGTGAGAGATCCCCAACCAGAAATAATGAAGTCTCAGATTCATTTTGTGCATCCTCAACAATCTTGTTGTAGAGTGTGTTACCTCATACACATCATACTCCATGATTTTGGTCACCCATCATGCTCTCTTTTCACTAGTCTCTTCTCCCATGATGAAGTCTTTGTGAAGAGTGGGAGACTAACACCTTAAAATGATTTTGGCGAGCATACTTTTGAATTTATTGAGTGCGTGCATGATAGAGAATTTTTAATTATGTGTGTGAATATATTTTAATTCATAATCATTCAATGTATGGTTGAAGAAATCCATTGGTTGTTCCAGCCCTTGTTCATTTTCTTGTGTTAGACAACAACAACACTCACATCAACACCATAAGCATAAAGGATGAAATCCTTGGAATAATCCAGTTAATGAGTGTTGGCGCGCGCAAACAATTCCTTGCTTGATTTTGCTAAAGCTTTCTCTTCCTTTTGCTATCCACTTGAAAGTTATGTCTTTCTTGAGTATGAGGGTGATGGGATGGATCAGTCCTACAAAGTTAGGGATAAAACACCCAATAAAATTGATCTTACCAAGGAAGGATTGCAAGGCCTTTTCGCGCGCCGACCACAGTCTTCATAATTTGCTCCATTGAAGGTGGAGGATAATGATCCTTTAGAGATTCCTTGTTTTAATATCAGAAATCAACACAGAGTTTGATTTCACCATTCTTCTTATGCACTAGAACTAGATTCGTGACCTAGGTAGATTACTTGATGGGAAAAATAATCTTTGCCTCAATGAGTTTGGATAATTCCTTTCTCATGAGGGGCTCTATCTTTGGATTGATTGGTCATTGATTTTGTCTAATGGGCTTGATACTAGGATCAAGGTCAATGGAGTGTTGAACAACACTTAGATCAAAACCTTTGAGGTATTCATACTCCCATGAGAAGATATCACTGTATTTTTGACAGAAAGAGATGAAGGCATGTTTTTATTCATGCGCGCAAGATTTATTGAGCAACAATTCTTTCTTGCATGCAATAGTGAATGGAGACAAGTATTCTTGCATGACATGCATATACTTTTTTCACCCTTGAAATCATCATTAGGGATAAACATTTTCTCTAAGGTGACCAACCCTTTAGGCAACTTATTTGACTTTAGTTGAATTACTTGGTCACCATAGCTATCATGCAAGTCATCTTACATGTTTGATGAGAATTTAACTTCATTCTAGATGAAATGGATGATCTCGTGGGTCACTATCAAACACTTTCCAGCTAATATTGTTGTCTAGAATAGATGGTCGACCACCACCTTAATGTACTATGTATTTCCTTTGAAAAATTCCTCAGTAGGAGATAATTGTGAACCAAGCATGGCCATTTGGTCAGCTTCCTTATTCATTTTGTATGGCACCACCTACAGATTTAGAGAATCAAAGCTCTCAAGGAGGTCCCAAAATCTGTGTTTATAAGCTTTGAGAAGATTATTCTTTGTTAAGAACTTGTTGGCAACCTGATGGATAACCAACTCTGTGTCCCCAAATATTTACAGTACCTTAATCTTCTTCTTTTTAGCAATTAGTAGACCATGCACCAACGCCTCATATTTTGCCACATTGTTAGAAAATGTGAACTGCAACATATGCGTGAAGAATAATTTCTCATCCTTCAGAGAAATGAGAACCACTCCTACTCTTGTGCCACTTTTGATTTTAGATCCATCAAATTATAACTTCCATAGACCAAGGTTTTCTTAATTTTTCTTGAGCACATGTGCCAACACAAATTCTTCTTCTAGAATGCGGTAAGTGCCAAGTCCAGTTTTGTAAGCTTCTAATTCTTTAACATATGGATCAAATTTATGGTGCCTCTCCACCCATTCATCAAGTACTAGATCAAGAATAGAAGGTGGAAGAGGATGCTCTTCAGGAGTTGAATCCTGTTCTTAGATTAAACATTTGGCTTGGAGAGGGGATGGTACATATGACTCTACATGATAGGAAAATATTGGCTCAAATTTTATGGTAAACCGGGTACCTTACCTTGTCTTGAGTAACATTTAAGACCAATCAGAAGACAAGTAACCACCCACTTTAGCAGTAAAGTCTCTTGATAGACATAAGGCAAACAAGGGAGGTAGATCAATGATTGACACATCTTGATTTATTTTCAAACTTGGACATGCATGAAGGGTTAGCTCAAGATCCTTTATGATCCCTTGGGTAGTGACAATTGAACCATCAAGTTGCAAGACTCCTTTTATTAAGGGGTTGTACTTAAGACCTAAGACATCAACAATCTTCTTAGACATGACATAAGTACTAGCGTCTGAGTCAATCATGCAATTATGGACAAGGTGTATGCCTATGATCAAAGACATATAAAAGGGTGGGGTTTCAAAATTTTACTTACTTTCTTCTCCTCTTCTTAGTAGATATTGATATAAGCGCATGGATTTTGAACAGATGGATCAACGCATGGGAGTTGTGCCAAAGCTTCATGCAACAGTCATCTTTGGGATGGAATGGTCAGGGCATCCCACATTGTGATATTTATATTTGTCTTCTTCATTTGGTCCACAATGCTGAATGGAAATCCGATGACTTGTGCATTTGGGGAATGTCATTCTTTCTTGACTATTTAGGCGTGAAAATTTGGGAAATATTTTTAGCTAAAGCATAGGATTTACCTACTAAAGGAGGGGCACATGCCACTTAAGAAGATTTGTGCAGAGCCTCGGGTATAGGTATTTGAGAACTTTTACGACTAGATGCCTTGGTTACTTCTTTCTATTTTTGAGGGTCAACCCGCATTCTTTGGGAGTGTGACATGCATGCCATATTCTAGCATTGTCTTCTTATATCTTGAAGGATCATAGGCTAAAGAATTATGGATCATATAGGATTGGGTGTGCACAACATTGGCACAATAATATTAACTATGGGGCGTGTTGCAAGGGAAGCACATTTTGAATCTTGTGTAAAATTTTTACGAGCGAACAAGCACTCCGAATTTCATTTGGGCGCTAGAAGAGAGGGAGCGAGAGGAAATATTTGCAAGGGTAGATGTGTGTTAGCGTGTCATCTATAATTTTTATATTTAGGTGTGTATCTTTGGTTTTCATATTGATTCCACCAAGGCTGATTTCTTTGGATCTACACCGATTAGAATTGCTTCTATAGGATTGCGCCTATTGCTTTTCTAATGATATGATTTTTTTAAAAAAATCCTAATCAAGGTCTTCAACTCTTCATCTTCCTTTTCGTCTTTGGAGAGTATGATTTTGATGCAATTGGTTGCATGCCTTGATTAGGAATAGGAACAAGGGAAACATAAGGATGGGGCATTTGTGAAATTTCTGGGAATAAGGGAATAAGCGGTCTAGGAGCTATCTTTCACACCTAAATAAGACTATTTTATGTCCTTACTACAATATTATAAGAAGTTGGTAAATTCCTACCTCCCATGGATTGAATCATGACTGAGATATCGTTGTTCAGATCCTTTATATAATATAGAAAAACATGTTGGGTTGTAGGCCTTACCATAAGAGGGATTCTGTCCCAGGTTTTCTGAAATTTGATGTTGAAATCAGTCATCTGCTCATTGGGCGCCCTCCTTGTTTTTGTTAGTTGCTCCACTAAAGATAAGTGAACTGACTTATCTTCAAAATAATTGCAAAGAGTTGTTCCCATCTCATCCCACGTGGTAATAGATCCAAGTCTCAAGCCTCAGTACCATTGAAGTGCTTTACCTTTGAACGAGGATACAAATAACCTAACTGCTACATCATCATGTGTGATCAAATAGAGTGAACGCATGTTTTCTACATCATGGATATTCTCTTGAGGGTGAATTGATTATCACCACCGAAGTATGGAATACTTTTGAGAGAACCATTTAGCATGTCATTTTACATGGCCGAACTAAGGGGCTTCCTCCAGTGAAGTTAGAAAACTTCCTAAGTGGAGGAGGTAGCTGATGTGCCATTACAAGGTGCATAGGTTGTCTATTTTGAGGAGGAGTTGAATGGGCGTGACACGCTAGAGATGTAGATGCGTGCACATGATTTATAGAATGAATTATCCTTAGGGATATATGAATATACTCAAAAGAACCCTCGGTTGCTACACTTCTTATTGTATGAACTCTTCTCATGAAAGGTATTCGTGGTTACTTAAAACATATATTTTCAAATGTTGTGAGTCGTCAGATGTGTTGAAATGAGCCTCCAAAGGCTGAAATAATAAGTCCACACACCAGGAACTTAGAAAAATGAAATTTATGCTCTCAATAATGGTCCCATTGGGCATGCCAGAAACCTGTTGGGCTTCAAACATGCACCCACGCCGTCTCGGATCGGAAGGGTCAAGTTGTTTGAGATGAAAATGGAACCATCTCCAAGTCGTGGGACCTTGCGCGCTTAAGACGAATCTCTAGAAAATACCATTTCCTCTATCTATTTCTATTGCTACTACTACTCCTAGGGATGAAAGGGAAAACTAAGCTAATAATGCCAAGGGACTAGGGATAGAAGCATAACATGAAAGAAAACTACACTAAAAGGTGATAGCACCAGAAAAAGAGGGATGAACACTATCATTACGAGTAGGAGTGAAAGGAAATGTGTGAAAGGAGGCTATGCACAAGTAGCACAGCTAAAACCGTATTTACAAGATCATTCTCATGGAACCAAACTAAATAAGGAACTGAAAGAGATGTGAAATGGCACAACAAGCACACACTGTAAAAGAAAAGGAAAGAAGAAGGAATGCAAACATGTTAGGACAAATAATAGTCACAAAATGATGTTTCTATTACTTCTAGAAATGCACAGAGCTGTTACAATGGTGAAAGAGGTCGATATCCACATGCAAAATCCAGATCTAGAGGTATACAACTCAAAATACATAAAATATGAAGTCCTTAGAAAAATGCGTAAGGATCCAGAGTGTCCAACATAACAAATGAGCCCAACTCTTACATTTATAGATGAATCCATGGAAGAAGAAGAGAAGGAGGGAAAATCTAAATTTGAAATGCAACCACCAATAAGAAGCATTCAATGCCTACAAATCCACCTGGGAATCTATCAAATGCATTTCCCAAAGTCTGTTTGGCATGTTGAAGAATGAAGGAAGGTGAATCGATGAAATGGGGTGCTTGGAGAGATTAAATCTACTCATCAATGTTCATAAAGAAATTTTCCCATTTCTCACCTACCAGATCCACCAAGAATTTGAATTTGAATGTCTAGCACTATAGCCCATGTTAGAATATATTAATTGATACTAGGTGTGTACTTGATCGAAGATTTGTATAAAAGATACGACTCTCTCGAATATGTCGATTCGCCTATGCATGTAAGACATGTGGCATGCTCAGATTGGTGAAAGGATGGCCAATCGTGCTAATGTTTGTTGTTTCTACTATGTGTCACTCAATAATTTTTTACAAGGATTTTACGCCATATTGGCATGCTTTGACTGGTTGTGTGTGGTGCACTCAATCATGTTAGAAGATGACCTGCACAGTACTGGAAATCGTAAAGGATGGTGCAAGGATTATGCACACGGAAGAAAACAAATGAATGTACAAAGGAAAGCGTGAGTAATGCACATGAGGAAATGAGGCAAGCTGGAGAACACATGGTCAAGGTACAAATATTACAAGATATATGTGTGGCACACGAGAAGGACAACAACTTAGCTAATTGGAGAAAGTGCGGGCGCACGTGGGATGAATAGATGATAGGAAGAAGGAGTATGCATAGGAGATGTGTGCAAGGTGAAATTAGAACAAAGAGGAAAAGGAAAATGGAAAAGGGGAGAAGGGGGAGGGGTGTGAGGGTGCATGAGGAAAAGAAGCGGGCACGTGGGGAAACTACTACCAAGGGAATGTTCCAAGTAAATCATGAGCACATGCAACCTTTCAATAAAATAGCTCGAGACGTAATATGTATACAAGTTACCTAAATGACTAAGAGAGCGAGATCCTCGATAGGGATCCCTCGCGTTCGAAACGATTTAAAATTCCTTCTCAGGAAATCTAGCTTTCGAACTTAGTCTTTTTGAGCCTTTTTGGCTAGGCGCATGGATTTTCACTGTAACACCACATTTTGGTGCGCCCCTTCAAAAAGCCTTTGGCGCATGGTTTCCCATGTCAACACGTCTTTTGGTGCGCCAAAGCATGTTAAGCCTTATTTGCGTGCGCCGAGGCGCATGCGCCTCGATGTTGACATATCATTTGTCGCGCCTCTTTTCCATGCGCTAAAGGGCGCATGTGCTTTCCTTGTTACACCGCGTTTTGGTGCGCCCAAGGGCGCATAATAATTCATGTCGACAACACGTTTGATGCGCCAAGGTCGCACCCATTCTCCTGTTGTCAGTTACTTTCATGCGCCAAAGGGCGCATGCTTTCCTCTGTCGGCAGTCGTTTTGCGCGCCTTTTCAAAAGTGGGTGGCGCATTTATGACAAAGTTTTGTTATATATAACAGTGCGCGCCATGTCATTTTCATTGTTCTTTTTTCAAAGCACGTGATTGCTCTGGGTGTGTCAGCTCTGCTCTGTCGTTGTCATTTGCTCTCTGGGCCCGCTTTCCAACCGTCTTTATACATTCAAAGGTAAGAGGTTCATCCTCTTTTTCATTTTCGTGCTTTGGTGTGTTCGGTCTGGTTTTCGTTTGATGGCCCGTTTTTTAAATGTCGTTTTGCATTGGACTGTTTCTTCCCCTATCCCGCTTAAACCAACTTCTTCCTTCTGTCCCTCATTTCCAGTTTATAAGGGAAGTTGGTTTGATTAGGCTTGGTGTTAGAATGAATGATGCTTAAATGTTTAGAGAGTTTTTGGTTTTCCCCATGGCGCGTTGCCGCGTCATGTTGCACCTTAGATAGCCGCGCGCCCTACAAGGCCTACCCAAAGATGTGCATAGCTTGTGAATCATGCGCCCCTAAGCGCACCCTTTCGGCCTGTAACGCACTCAGAACCCGCGCCTTCTTATATCCCTTTGGCGCATCTTTTACCCCTGTTGCATCCCTCTTCTATGCGCTAAAGGGCGCGCCCAGCTTCCATGCAAAGCGAGAGATATCTGCGCAAGCGTAAAGCCTCCAAGGCGCGGGCGCACCTTCCGTTGCAAGTACATGATGTTGTGTCGCTCCCCCATGCGCCGCGCCATATACCTTTGGCGCGCCTTTTTTCCATGTCGCACAATCTGCCCATGCGCCAAAGGGCGCACCAAACCTCAATGTAACATGCATTTCCTGTGCGCCATTCTATAAAATGCAGTCTGCTTCATCCATGCGCCATGCGCCTTTGGCGCCAATTTTATCTCTGTTACGTCCTTTTCCTATGCGCCTTGTCTATTCAGCCTGTTATATACATTTTCCATGCGCCCTGCACCCCGAGCCTTAAAAATTCTAACTCTTTCTTCTGCTAGCGTTCCCATTGAAAATCAAATGACTAATTCAAGCTTCTTGGATTGGGTTTCACTCCTCCTACGTGCAGATCATCAGATAAGCCTTGAAGAACACATGTCTACCTCAAGCAAGAGACCCGCCAAACCAAGAGGAAAAGCTAAGCTAACAGAGGAAGAAATGAAGTATAAGTACCAAAGGGTTAGAATGCCCGAATCTCAAAGTGAATGCACATGGATGTCGAGATTCTCGAACTAGGCCACATCGACATGGACGACTCCGGGTGAGAACTCGTAAAGTATCAAGAAGCCCCTGGATGGATAAATTGATGGGTAGTGCTCTACATTTCACGGTGGGATTCCAAATGGGCCGCTATTGATAATGAGTTCATAATGGTGGTTGCCCAATCTTACAACAAGGACATTGTGTGTGTTTAAAATAGTAAGGGGAGGTGGTCATTGACCTCACCGCCGCCATTTTGAAAAGATTCTTGCATCCTCATCACCGAAGCTTCGTGGCTGCTACCCAAGAAGAATGTATCAAGACTGGGAGGGCAATGAGGACCTATGCATGCAGTTAATGAATGAAGTCTACCTCAAAAATAAGAAGGTAGTGACCCGGTGGCCCCAGACTATCCACCGAAGCGACTTCTCCGAAGAACTCAAATGACACCATCACTTTCCCGAGCAGAGTCTTTCGGCTTTCAGACGCCCACTACTTCCATAAATGGATGTCATGCGGTACTGGAAACGATGAACAAAAATTTGCCCGATCAGCGCTTCTGCTGGGGGGAAATAATAAGCAGCGCCATTTCTGAGCAGCTACAACAGTTTGCCACAACAGGAGTGTTTCATATGAACTCCTACGTAGTGTATGCTGCAGCGTCTGAAAGGGACTATCCAGGGCTGCACCGAAGTGGAACTTGGCCTCAGGCCAAGATATATGAATACTACCCAGAGCTGAAGCTGGAGAATAGCATCCAACACTTTTCAAAAATCAATGATGCTTTCTTCTACCATATTATATGCATGCTGCGACCAAAGTTGACTCATGGCCGCACAATTAAGAATACTGTTTCTGCTGTGGAAAAGTGGGGGGCCTTGTTCACCCAATTTCCCACATTCACCTATCTGAGGGCGGTTAACTTCTTGGGCGAGCCCACTAGGTTGCCAAGGTATGCTGGACCAAAGCTGGTTCTATTGGAATTGTCAAGGCAGCTGGTCACATATCATGAGAAGTGCCAGAAGAGAAAGAAGGGTGGAACTCCTTTCCCCCTCACGGTAGGCCGATACACTTGTTCCAGCTATCACAAGGCGAAGGAGATGTTTGCCGAGCTAGAATTGCTCAATCTAAAGCATGATTTCCCGGCAAGGCCTACATTCGACCCAAGAAGCTGCTTGCCAAGGGCTAAGCTTGATCCTATCCATGTCCCTCAAATTGAGGACATTTACATTGACGTCATCCATGAGGTGGCACTCAGGAGACTGGATCACTCCCGCTTAGCATTGGCAGAAATTATTCATTATGGAGTGGCCATCGTCCCCAAAGGCTTCCAAACTTCGGAAGATGAAGTAGACAAGGTGTATAATAACACAGATGGAGACAATCGCCCTTCCCGCCATTGATAGAAGCAAGGCTCCCTCGATAACCGAGGAGAGGGTCAAAGAAACCATGCGGAGAACGGAGCTCTGGTGCCGTATGAATGGATTGATCTACCTCGGCGTAGATTTTATAACTTCTCCATTGGGTAATGCGCCTCCAAGATCAAAGAAGCAGCTAAAAGGCAAGGGTGCAATAGGTGAATCAAGCACTGGGCCAGAGGAAGCCTCGAAAGTCCTCTTCCTGAGCCTGAACAAGTCATAACTTTGGAAGAGGAGTTCATGGAGGATGTTCCCGAAGGCCCATCCACTGTGATGTCGGCGTTGCTACAACTACGGAGGTTCCTTCTGTCCCTTCTTCTTCTCTTCCTCCCCTTCCTCGTGTGTCAAGAACCACTCCTTTGGTTGTGTCCTCTCCCCTTCTTCTACCCTTTCCCCGCTCTTCATCCATCTTCTCCTCTCTTGCTGATTTGTCTCCTTCCATTTCTTCTCTCCTTTCCGGCTCCCTTCCTTCCTTTGTCTCTCGCAGCCCCGGCTTCCTTCCTCCCGTGGACACTTCCTCGGCTATTCTTTCAATGCCACCGCCGCGTGTCTCCACGTTCTTCTTCCTCTTCTACCGTTGCCGCTCTCCTCTCTGCCTCTCGGTCCTTCTTCAATAGGACCAGCTGATCTCTCAAGAATGAGCTACCAAAGAGGAAAGTCCCCATCGCTCCGATGGACTTTTCAATTATTCCGCTAAAGGAGCAAAGAAGCACAAGTTTGTTACACGCTTCTCAAAGAGCGCTGCAGGTGAGAGAGTCCTGGAAATAGCTTACCCCGATCCCACCAAAGAGAAAGCAGATCTGTCTCCAGCAGATTTCACAGTGACCCAAGTCACGATGGGGACGTCCTCTGAAAGTCTCCAGGGGGAAGCTCGTTCCGCGATTGATGCACTTTGTGAAAAGCTTCAAGAAGCTAAGGAAGAGAAAAGGCTGCTGAAAGAACAGAATAAATACCTGCTTCAGGCCTTACAGAAGATGGGAAGTGCACCTCCCACAACTGCCGCCGAGACTCCTGAGCTGCTCAGTCAAGACAAGATCAATGAATATTCAAAGATCGGTGAGCAGTGGCATGGTCTGCTTTCGCTTGAGAAGCGATTCTCAAAGATAGCGAAAAGGTAATCGCCGAATATATCAACTTATCTCTGAACATTGAAAAGGCGAATAAGGAGCTCCAAGCATTAGCAGTCCCGATATCAGAAGAGTTAGAAAACGCTAGACTCCAACACGAGGCCTTCCAACAGATGTTCGACTGTTCAGTCGAAGATTTGGTCAAATTCGAGTATTCGGTCACCCAAGGACCCTCAACAAGACTATGTCCACTTTGGACTATCGGATAGATCAGCTCGAGTTTGTGTTAGAAAAAATAGATAAGGTGAAGGAAGAGGCCCTGGATGCGATGTATCAAATGGAGAAAATTGTTTTATCCATGAAACCAGGGTTGCTCACTCCTTCCCTCACCTTAAGAACGGCTGATGATACTATCCGGGTTTTCAAGGAGTTAGCTTCTCAAGGAACAGGGCCGGAAGTCACGTTTGATACCGAATCCATCAATAACCTGCTAGCTTGCAGGGACTTCATCGGTTTCCTGATTGAGGCGGTGAAAGATTATTCCAAACTTCCCGAAAAGCTTGTAGAAGAGCGGGAAACTTGCGAAGTAATCAGTGATCGGCACAAGGATCCATCACACGATCAGTTCGGGTCAATGATCAACAAGTTCTTGGAATACCGCGCCGCTCCACATCTCATCTCCCGAGCAAAGATCGTATAAAGTGCGACTTTTTCGCCGCCGCAGGACGATGATGATGACTAGCTTCTTCTTCTTCTTCTTCTTCTTCTTCTTCCTCTCGCTATTCTCCGACTTTCTTTTCGCAATATCTCAAGTATGTTGATGCCAACGATGACATCATCCATGTTGCATCATGGGATGATGTCATCCACTCAAAAATGTAAAAGTCAACATGACTTTAGATATTTTGTAAATATCTTGTAGATAAGTGGTTGGCTCCTTTTTGTCTTCTCTCTCTCTCTCATCTTCTATAAATACAAGGATACTTGTGGTATTCAGGGGTGAACATTTTTCAGATAGAAATAGAAGTGAAGAGAGAAAGACTTTGCTTTCAGTAATGTAAAAGAACAAGAATACAATTATTCGACTTTGTGCTCAATAGTCAGAGCCGTGTTATGCATAAGGTCTTTCTTACGTTAGATCCGTATGTGTTTAATCTGCTGAATTCATATCTACTTTTCCGTCATTTGTTTATCAAGATTGCTTTGTTTATTTATGCCAAAGAGGTTTGGCTCGTTTACTACCAAGCCCAAAGCATAGATTTTCCGACCCTTCCGCTTTGGAACTCATTTCTTTTCTTCCTTCTCGGATCTGCTTCTTTCTCTTCTCCTTCTTTTGTTCCTTTTTCTTCGCAGCCTAGAACACTCTACCGGGATGAGATCCCAACCCCGAAGGCGTAACTGTGAGACTTGCATAGGTTCCTCGCTAGTAGAAGTAGCAATAAACCGGGCTTTGTCATTGCCTCAAAGAGGGGCTAAGCCCCGCACACCGTTGGCTCGCCTATCCATAGATCCGTCCACGCGATGCATTTTCGACCAACAGCTTTTGGCGACTACTGGGAACGAAATGCATGACCGCTGATCTATGCTGGTAGAAGATAAAAATCAGAAAATCGTGAGGTCGCCGCTTGCAGAACTGAGCTTTTGTCAAGATCCAAAATTTGCAAAAGTGCCCAAATCGAAAAATTTTCTTCTGAAAGTCATAGATCTGGGCCTTTTACATATCTTTAGTTCGCTGAGTTTTTACAGAAATTATTATTTTTCCGTAAATCTGAGTTTTGATTATTTCCTAAAAAATTTGAAACCCTCTGAAAAAGTCCAAATCAGATCCGAAAATCAGCTTACTATCTTCCCCACCATCTTATCCTCATTTTCATCTGTCATTTAACCGCGATCGGTTTCTGAAGAGGAAAATTTTTAATATCCAGAAAAGTGCATGCTGCTGGTTTTTGTCAGAAAAACCAGAAAATCAGCAAGCACACCCAAAAATAAAGTTTAAATCTGCGCTGTAATATTGCAGATCTGAAAGGTACACTGGCGAGTGAACCTTTACGCGCAGCAGAGAGCCCGAGGAGAAGCTGATTCTACTTTCGATCTGCTTCGAGGCACAATTTCAGCGTAACACCGCAGACTTTTTCAGCGCTTAAGCTCAGCAAATAGCCGGTCATCCAGAGTGTCTCACCTTCACAAAGAAAAGGTCTCATACTGTAAGCATCTACATCCCTTTCAGAGTGCTTTACTACTCACTGAACTACACTTCCGGCTCGCGCTTCTTTCCGGCTTTTCGATGGCGGTACCATGGGGAAACGCTATGGGTCCGCTGGCTTTACCACATCCAGCTTCACGCACTCCTCACGGAAATCGAAAGAATTTTCCTAAATTCGACGGAGCGGAAATCAAAGCACGGATTCCCACATTTTCGCTTTCATTATGTCATGCAAGATATCGACGTAACCCACGAAGACGCCGGCCGCTCTTTCTCGAAACTCTACAAGGACCTCGCACTGAATGGTTTCAGATTTGCCGGCCGGATCCATCACTAGTGGGCAACTTTCATGGACGCTAAGACATGTGTATAAACCTTCAGAGGATGCATTTACTCTATTGTCACGAATCACTCATCTGAAGAAGGAGGCAAATGAGACCATGCGCGATTTTGTCGCCCGGTTCAATGCGCTAATCAACCGTGTTCCTCCTGCCATGCTTCCAACGCCGGAGAATCAGAAGTGCTTCTTCGTAAACGCCATGAGCTCAAAAGTCAGCTTCTTGCTCCTTCAAGAGCGAGTAGCTACTTTGCCTCTCGCTCAGGCTGCTGCCATCCGTATAGAAGACAATTTGATAATATCTGGCGAGTTAAGAAAAGAATCAGCTAAGCCTAAGTCTTTGGGCCCTTCGCCTATCACTTCGTCTGATCCAGCATTCCAAAAAATGGCAAATGATTTGCTTGCACTAAAGAAGCAAAACTGCCCAGCCTCTCCTAGCTTCCTCGACGGATATCCCGCGGAGAAATTTTGTTCCTAACAACGCTTCACAAAGGCCGCGCTTGCCTACAGCTGCTCCACGGTTGGCGCTTGAAGCTCCTCCAGTCAATGCTTTGGCCGAAATTGAAGAGGAAGAAGAGCAGTACTATGAAGAACCTTCGCTCCAAGGCGAAGATGATCAAGAGGTCGGTGAACCGACTGGCGACTCTACTATTGGGTACATGGAATTTGACGAGGATGAATCTGACGAAGAAGAGAGTACTCAGGGCTACGCGAGCGGACAATCATATGCTGTTTTCACCCGCTCGCAAGGAAAAGAGGCGGAAGTCGCTGCCCACGTACAAAAGGAGAAGGTCGCGACAAACGCACCTCCAACCATTGCTAGAAGAGGTAATCCTCTTCCTACCACCCTCGTTAAGTCTTTTGCTAAGAAGTCTTTTCCGCCCATCTCTCCTCCAAGTCAGCCCCCTCAAGTTCCTACTAAGATCAGTAATCCTATTCCACCACCGCGAAGTGAAGGACTCATTCCCTCACCAACGCAACCCTTGGCCGCGTTTGATATAATAGATCATGCAAAGAAGACCAAGATTCAAATGTCTGAAGCTGAGTATCTTCAGTCAAACCCCGAACAGCTTGTAAGATTGACTAAGTATATCCAAAGTCAAGCTGTTATAGCCAAACCGGTTTCCCTGAAAGGAATCCTTTCTACTCCTCCTGAATCCCACATAAATGTTGCTTCGACATCCGCATCTGGCAAGATAGAACCTTTCTATCTCTCCCTCCTGATCAATGGCCATAAGTTGAGCAATTGCATTATTGATTCCGGAGCCTCTGATAACGTCATGCCGGCAAAAGTTGCCCATGCTTTGGGCCTCACTCTTACCAAACCATTCGGCAGATGCTATTCATTGGAGACCAAGCAAGTTCCGTTGGTTGGCCAAATCAAGGACGCACAATTCGCGTTCGCAGCCTTCCCGGATAAAAGAGTAAAAATGACAGTCCTTGTTGCTGACATCCCAAAGCAGCCTATGGAATTCTGCTAGGAAGGAGTTTTTGCAGCGAAGTTGGTGGAGAGATTCACATGGACTGGTCCAAAGCTAGAATTCCAGTCAAAGGCGTAATGCAAACTTTGGAGCCGGAATCCCAAAAGAAATACTTGGTCACTAGCTCTGAAGACCCCAAAGCCCAAATTCTTTTCGAATCATCAGGGATGGGGAACTACTTCTTATCCACCGAGGCGGAGACAAAGGACGTTTTTGTTCAGGAAAAGGATTGTAATAAGATCTGGACCTTGCAATTTGATGGCAGCTGCGCGACTAGTGGATGTGGCGCTGGAGTTGTGCTGATATCTCCCGAGGAGGAGGTAATTCCCCTTTCTTTCAAATTGCAGTTTTTCAACACTAATAATACTGCTGAGTACGAATCTCTGTTACTCGGTATGCAAGCTGCAAAGGAAAGAGGAATAAAAAATCTGAAAGTCCAAGGTGATGCCGAGCTAGTTGTAAATCAGGTCAAAAGGATTTATCAAGTGAAAAATGAAAGGCTCAGGCACTACCGTAATTCGGTATGGGACAGCATTGAGGAATTTGACGCTTTTTCAATAGAGGCCATTCCAAGGGCCCAAAATGACATGGCTGATTCGCTGGTCAAGTTTCAAAGATCTCTCATGCTCCCGCACCCGGTTTCAAAACGAACAAATACACCATATCAAGTGGTTTTCCGCCCAAGCGTGCTGCATAACTCTCAAAGATTGGCAAGTATTCAACGATGATAATCACCTTATTGCCTTTCTAGAAAAATCGTAAAATTTTGATGAGTCAGATTTTGAAGGATCCACCTCTATGCCGTGAATCAATCAACGGCCAAAATCATGAATCAAAAGAGAACGATGGCATATGTCAGTCACCAAAGGAAATAAAATTCCAAAGGGCTTGGTTTTCTCGAACGCTTGTTTGATGTGCACGACCGCTTTTAAAAAAGAAGAGGCGGGATGATCCTCGCTCATCTCCCAGAGATGTAACCTGGCCAATATAGGTTCGAGGCACATCCGCATTGTGTGAACATCGGGAAATGTTGCACGCCAGAAGAAAAGCGGAAGTTTGTCAAGTTGCTGAAAAGATATATGGATGTATTGGCCTGGTCATATGCCGATTTAAAGTCCTTCAAGCCAAAAGACGTTCAGCATGATATACCGCTGAAAGAAGATGCCAAAGCCTTCCGTCAGAAGCAAAGGCATTATAATCCCAAGATTTCGGGCACCATTCAAGCCGAAATTCAGAAGATGCTGGACGCAAGAATCATCTTCCCTATCCATCACAGCACTTGGGTGGCGAACATTGTGCCAGTACGCAAGAAAAACGGTGAAATACGCATCTGCGTAGATTTCCAAACTTAAATCAAGCTTCGCTGAAAGACAACTACCCTCTTCCCATAATGGATCAAGTTCTGCAAGCAGTGACTGGATCGGAAATGCTGTCTATGCTTGATGGTTTTTCGGGCTATAATCAGATTGAAGTCTCGCCTGAAGATCAATTCAAAACAGCATTCACTACTCCATGGGGTACATTTGCCTATAGCAGGATGCCTTTCGCCTAACTAACGCCGGTGCCACTTTTCAGCGAGCCATGGACTTTGCTTTCAAAGGCATGATGGGAAAGGTCATTGTAGTTTATCTAGATGACTTAACCGTGTTCTCCAAACGACGAAGTGATCATTATGATCATTTGGAACAGGTATTGGCCAGATGCCGAGAACACGGAATTTCCCTTAACCCAAAAAAGTCTGTTTTCGGGGTCACGGAAGGGAAATTGCTAGGCCATGTGGTTAGCAAAGAAGGAACCAAGATTGATGCCGAAAGAGTCAAGGCTATTCAGAGCCTTACTCTGCCCACAAGCAAGACCGGTGTTCATTCTTTCTTCGGAAAGGTGAATTTTCTTAGGCGTTTTGTCCCTGACTTTGCTGAGAAGACTCGCCACATTTTGAACATGATGAAGGGAACACCAACTTTCAGATGGAGTGAAGAAGGGAAAAGATCGTTTGGGGAGATAAAAACTTCTGTTGCTCATGCACCGGTCTTGGTATGTCCGGATTTCTCCAAGAACTTCATTATGTACAGCTATGCATCCGAACACACTGTTTCTGCAATCCTGATGCAAAGGAACTCGGAGGATATTGAATCTCCAATCGCATTCATGAGTTCTCCTCTCAAGCCTCACGAGTTGAAAATGACTCAATTGGAAAAGCACGCCTTTGCCGTCGTTAAAGCGGTGAAGAGTTTCAGGTATTACATTCTGAACTCGCATACAGTGGTGCTGGTTCCCGACACAGCGGTGAAATCAATTCTAACTCAACAAGAGTTGGGAAGCTTGAGAGGGAATTGGATTGCAAAGGTCCAGGAATATGACCTGGATATCAAACCCACCAAGCTGGTAAGAGGCAAAGGCCTGTGTCAGCTAATGGCTGAAAACAAAGACTCAGATAGCCCTAGAGAGAAAAGAGATTGCACCAACGAAGCGCAAAGCCCTCTGGAGGAGCCTGTTTCTCTACCTCTGGTTTTGTTTGTGGCAACTTGTGACGAATGGTACTCCGACATCGCTTTCTTCCTCACCTATGGCGAATGCCCAGTGCACCTGAATGCAAAGGAGAAGCGTGCTATAAAGCTCAGAGCGGCCAAGTATGTCATCTGGGATGACGGTTTATATAAGCGTGGGATAGATGGTATCTTTCTGCGATGTGTTGACAAGCCCCAGCAAGTAAAACTGCTGGAGAGTTTTCACAATTCGGCTTGTGGAGGCCATTTCTCTTCTTCCGTGACGGCACATAAGATCATTCGAGCCAGGTACTACTGGCCGACGCTCTTTCAAGATGCAGCTACCTGGGTAGCGAAATGCGAGCCTTCACAAGCTAGCTTTGTTGGTAAGCCCAAATTGGCCGCCTTTCCCTAAGGCCGGTTATTATCAATGAGCCATTCAAGCAAAGTGGGGAATCGATTTTATCGGGCGCACTAATCCCTAATCGAGTGCCGGACATAGTTTACGCCCTTACAAAGAATCGATTACTTCACCAAGTGGGTGGAAGCCATACCAGTTAAGCATGCCACTTCGAGGTGGTTTGCAGGTTTTATCAAGGAAAATATCATTGTCAGGTTCGGCATCCCGAACAAAATCGTTGCTGATAATGCTTCTAACTTCTCCTCCCGAGAAGTTATTAGTTTTTGTTATGAATATGGAATAACTTTAGCCCATGCTTCGGATTACTACCCGCAAGGAAATGGTCAGGCGGAATCCAGCAATAAGAACCTAGTGACCATTATACGGAAATTAGTAGATGAAAATCAGCGGATGTGGCACAAGTCTTTGTACGACGCTTTGTGGGCGGACCGTATTACTCCCAAGAGGTCTCTCGGCATGTCACCTTTTCAAGTGTTATATGGCACTGATGCCGAACTCCCCATTTCCGCGGAACTTCCTGCTCTACGCTTGGCACGAGCAATCGAAGATGAAACTTTTCAGAGTTCTCTAGAAAAGAGAATTATGTATCTGGCAGAACTTGAAGAAAAGAGAGTGAAGGTGGTCGACAGGATCACTGAACATCAGAATCAAGTGAAGAAGCTTTTCGACAAGAAGGCCAAGCAGAGAAATTTTGAAGTGGGAGATCTTGTCCTTCTCTGGGACAAGCGAAGAGAGCCAAAGGGTATGCATGGAAAGTTTGACTCCTTATGGAGAGGACCCTTCAAAATCAAGCAACTTAATGGAGAGAATAGTTTCTATCTCTCGTATCTGGATGGAGCTGAACTCCCGCTTCCTTACAGCGGGCAACATCTCAAGATCTTCAGGAAGTAGAGCTTGCTCTCTTCTTTGTACAGTTTATTTTGGTTGTGTGTTTGCTTTCGTCGCGTGTTTGCTTTCGTTTGTTGTGTGTTTCCTTTGTTCTCCTCTCGGTCCCCTTGTTTTTGACTCCGCACTCCAATGGATAGGCACATGTGATCTGGGATTCTCTACCCCGAGTTTACTCAAGGATAGTCCCTGTGAGGAGCAACAGTTATCCCGTAAAATTGACAAGGGCAATTTTACTGATAACCATACCGAAAATTTTTGTCTTGATCCCTCGATAGGGATCCCTCGCGTTCGAAACGATTTAAAATTCCTTCTCAGGAAATCTAGCTTTCGAACTTAGTCTTTTTGAGCCTTTTTGGCTAGGCGCATGGATTTTCACTGTAACACCACATTTTGGTGCGCCTTCAAAAGCCTTTTCGCGCATGGTTTCCCATGTCAACACGCTTTTGGTGCGCCAAAGCATGTTAAGCCTTATTTGTAAGGCGCGAGGCGCATGCGCCGATGTTGACATATCATTTGTCGCGCTCTCTTTTCCATGCGCTAAAGGGCGCATGTGCTTTCCTGTTACATCACAGCGTTTGTGCGCGCCAAGGGCGCATAATAATTCATGTCGACAACACGCTTGATGCGCCAAGGTCGCACTCCATTCTCCTCGTTGTCACATTTCATGCGCCAAAGGGCGATGCTTTCTCTCGGCGGCAATGCTGCGCGCTTTTCAAAAGTGGGTGGCGATTTATGACAAAGTTTTGTTATATATAAAAAAGGCGCGCCATGTCATTTTCTATTGTTCTTTTTCAAAGCACGTGATTGCTCTGGGTGTGTCAGCTCTGCTCGTTGTCATTTGCTCTCTGGGCCCGCTTTCCAACCGTCTTTATACATTCAAAGGTAAGAGGTTCATCCTCTTTTTCATTTTCGTGCTTTGGTGTGTTCGGTCTGGTTTTCGTTTGATGGCCCGTTTTTTAAATGTCGTTTTGCATTGGACTGTTTCTTCCCCTATCCCGCTTAAACCAACTTCTTCCTTCTGTCCCTCATTTCCAGTTTATAAGGGAAGTTGGTTTGATTAGGCTTGGTGTTAGAATGAATGATGCTTAAATGTTTAGAGAGTTTTTGGTTTTCCCCATGGCGCGTTGCCGCGTCATGTTGCACCTAGATAAGCCGCGCCCTGGCAAGGCCTACCCAAAGATGTCATAGCTTGTGAATCATGCGCCCCTAAGCGCACCCTTTCGGCCTGTAACGCACTCAGAACCCGCGCCTTCTTATATCCCTTTGGCGCATCTTTTACCCCTGTTGCATCCCTCTTCTATGCGCTAAAGGGCGCGCCCAGCTTCCATGCAAAGCGAGAGATATCTCGCGCAAGCGTAAAGCCTCCAAGGCGCGGCGCACCTTCCGTGCAAGTACATGATGTTGTGTCGCTCCCCATGCGCCGCGCCATATACCTTTGGCGCGCTTTTTCCATGTCGCACACCGCCCATGCGCCAAAGGGCGCACCAAACCTCAATGTAACATGCATTTCCTGTGCGCCATTCTATAAAATGCAGTCTGCTTCATCCATGCGCCATGCGCCTTTGGCGCCAATTTCAGCCTGTTATATACATTTTCCATGCGCCCTGCACCCCGAGCCTTAAAAATTCTAACTCTTTCTTCTGCTAGCGTTCCCATTGAAAATCAAATGACTAATTCAAGCTTCTTGGATTGGGTTTCACTCCTCCTACGTGCGTGATCATCGATAAGCTCAAGAACACATGTCTACCTCAAGCAAGAGACCCGCCAAACCAAGAGGAAAAGCTAAGCTAACAGAGGAAGAAATGAAGTATAAGTACCAAAGGGTTAGAATGCCCGAATCTCAGGCGGAATGCAATATGGATGTCAGAGATTCTGAACTAGGCCACATTGACATGGACGAATTCTGGGTGAGAACTCAGAAAGTATCAAGAAGCCCCTGGATGGATAAATTGATGGGTAGTGCTCTACATTTCGCCGGTGGGATTCCAGTCAGCGCTATTGATAATGAGTTCATAATGGTGGTTGCCCAATCTTACAACAAGGACAATTGTGTGTGTTAAAATAGTAAGGGGGAGGTGGTCATCGACCTCACCGCCGCCATTTTGAAAAGATTCTCGCATCCTCATCACCGAAGCTTCGGGCAAGTTACCCAAGAAGAATGTATCAAGACTTGGGAGGACAATGAGGACCTATGCATGCAGTTAATGAATGAAGTCTACCTCAAAAATAAGAAGGTAGTGACCCGGTGGCCCCAGACTATCCACCGAAGCGACTTCTCCGAAGAACTCAGTGACACCATCACTTTCCTGAGCAGAGTCTTCGGGCTTTCAGACGCCCACTACTTCCATAAATGGATGCTGCGGTACCTGGAAACGATGAACAAAAATTTGCCCGATCGCGCTTCATTGGGAAATAATAAAGCGCCATTTCGAGCAAAATTTACAATGGGCTTGCACACAACAGAGTGTTTCATATGAACTCCTACGTAGTGTATGCCTGCAGTCATCTCGAAAGGGACTATCCAGTGGCTGCACCTGGTGGAACTTGGCCTCGTGCCAAGATATATGAATACTACCCGTGAAAAAGCCGAGAATAGCATCCAACACTTTTCAAAAATCAATGATGCTTTCTTCTACCATATTATATGCATGCCGCGACCAAAGTTGACTCATGGCCGCACAATTAAGAATATCAAGCTTCTGGCTGTGGAAAAGTGGGGGCCTTGTTCACCCAATTTCCCACATTCACCTATCCGAGGGCGGTTAACTTTCGGGCGAGCCCACTAGGGTGCCAAGGTATGCTGACCAAAGCCGGTTCTATTGGAATTGTCAAGGCAAATGGTCACATATCATGAGAAGTGCCGAGAAGAGAAAGAAGGGTGGAACTCCTTTCCCCCTCACGGTAGGCCGATACACTTGTTCCAGCTATCACAAGGCGAAGGAGATGTTTGCCGAGCTAGAATTGCTCAATCTAAAGCATGATTTCCCGGCAAGGCCTACATTCGACCCAAGAAGCTGCTTGCCAAGGGCTAAGCTTGATCCTATCCATGTCCCTCAAATTGAGGACATTTACATTGACGTCATCCATGAGGTGGCACTCAGGAGACTGGATCACTCCCGCTTAGCATTGGCAGAAATTATTCATTATGGAGTGGCCATCGTCCCCAAAGGCTTCCAAACTTCGGAAGATGAAGTAGACAAGGTGTATAATAACACAGATGGAGACAATTGGCCCTTCCCGGCCATTGATAGAAGCAAGGCTCCTCAGACAATTGAGGAGAGGGTCAAAGAAACCATGCGGAGAACGGAGCTCTGGTGCCGTATGAATGGATTGATCTACCTCCTGCGAGATTTTATAACTTCTCCATTGGGTAATGCGCCTCCAAGATCAAAGAAGCAGCTAAAAGGCAAGGGTGCAATAGGTGAATCAAGCACCAGTCAGGAGGAAGCCCCTGAAAGTCCTCTTCCCTCGGAGCCTGAACAAGTCATAACTTTGGAAGAGGAGTTCATGGAGGATGTTCCCGAAGGCCCATCCACTCAGGATGTCGGCGTTGCTACAACTACGGAGGTTCCTTCTGTCCCTTCTTCTTCTCTTCCTCCCCTTCCTCAGGTGTCAGCAACCACTCCTTTGGTTGTGTCCTCTCCCCCTTCTTCTACCCTTTCCCCTGCTTCTTCATCCATCTTCTCCTCTCTTGCTGATTTGTCTCCTTCCATTTCTTCTCTCCTTTCCGGGCTCCCTTCCCTTCCTTTGTCTTCTGCAGCCCCGGTTTCCCTTCCTCCCGTGGACACTTCCTCGGCTATTCTTTCAATGCCACCGCCGCGTGTCTCCACGTTCTTCCCCTCTTCTACCGTTGCTGCCTCCCCCTCTGTCTCTGGTCCTTCTTCAATAGGACCAGCTTGGATCTCTCAAGAATGAGCAGCCCAAAGAGGAAAGTCCCCATCGCTCCGATGGACTTTTCAATTATTCCGGCTAAAGGAGCAAAGAAGCACAAGCCGGTTACACGCTTCTCAAAGAGCGCTGCAGGTGAGAGAGTCCTGGAAATAGCTTACCCCGATCCCACCAAAGAGAAAGCAGATCTGTCTCCAGCAGATTTCACAGTGACCCAAGTCACGATGGGGACGTCCTCTGAAAGTCTCCAGGGGGAAGCTCGTTCCGCGATTGATGCACTTTGTGAAAAGCTTCAAGAAGCTAAGGAAGAGAAAAGGCTGCTGAAAGAACAGAATAAATACCTGCTTCAGGCCTTACAGAAGATGGGAAGTGCACCTCCCACAACTGCCGCCGAGACTCCTGAGCTGCTCAGTCAAGACAAGATCAATGAATATTCAAAGATCGGTGAGCAGGGCATGGCTGTTTCTGCTTGGAGAAGCCAGATTCTCAAAGATAGCGAAAAGGTAATCGCCGAATATATCAACTTATCTCTGAACATTGAAAAGGCGAATAAGGAGCTCCAAGCATTAGCAGTCCCGATATCAGAAGAGTTAGAAAACGCTAGACTCCAACACGAGGCCTTCCAACAGATGTTCGACTGTTCAGTCGAAGATTTGGTCAAATTCGGAGTATTCGGTCACCCAAGGACCCTCAACAAGACTATGTCCACTTTGGACTATCGGATAGATCAGCTCGAGTTTGTGTTAGAAAAAATAGATAAGGTGAAGGAAGAGGCCCTGGATGCGATGTATCAAATGGAGAAAATTGTTTTATCCATGAAACCAGGGTTGCTCACTCCTTCCCTCACCTTAAGAACGGCTGATGATACTATCCGGGTTTTCAAGGAGTTAGCTTCTCAAGGAACAGGGCCGGAAGTCACGTTTGATACCGAATCCATCAATAACCTGCTAGCTTGCAGGGACTTCATCGGTTTCCTGATTGAGGCGGTGAAAGATTATTCCAAACTTCCCGAAAAGCTTGTAGAAGAGCGGGAAACTTGCGAAGTAATCAGTGATCGGCACAAGGATCCATCACAGGATCAGTTCGGGTCAATGATCAACAAGTTCTTGGAATACCGCGCTCAGTTCCACATCTCATCTCCTGAGCAGCATCAGAAGCAGGCGACCCCTTTTCGGCCGCAGGACGATGATGATGACTAGCTTCTTCTTCTTCTTCTTCTTCTTCCTCTCGCTATTCTCCGACTTTCTTTTCGCAATATCTCAAGTATGTTGATGCCAACGATGACATCATCCATGTTGCATCATGGGATGATGTCATCCACTCAAAAATGTAAAAGTCAACATGACTTTAGATATTTTGTAAATATCTTGTAGATAAGTGGTTGGCTCCTTTTTGTCTTCTCTCTCTCTCTCATCTTCTATAAATACAAGGATACTTGTGGTATTCAGGGGGTGAACATTTTTCAGATAGAAATAGAAGTGAAGAGAGAAAGACTTTGAGCTTTCTTGTAACAGAAAAGAACAGTAATACAATTATTCAGACTTTGTGCTCAATAGCTGTGTTATGCATAAGGTCTTTCTTACGTTAGATCTGTATGTGTTTAATCTGTTGAATTCATATCTACTTTTCCGTCATTTGTTTATCAGTATTGCTTTGTTTATTTATGCCAGTAGGTTTGGCTCTGTTTACTACCAAGCCCAAAGCATAGATTTTCTGACCCTTCCGCTTTGGAACTCATTTCTTTTCTTCCTTCGGATCTGTTCTTTCTCTTCTCCTTCTTTTGTTCCTTTCTCTTCGCAGCCTAGATCCGGGATGAGATCCCAACCCCGAAGGCGAATCTGTGAGACTTGCATAGGTTCCTAGTAGAAGTAGCAATAAACCCAGTTTCTTTTGTCTCAAAGAGGGGCTGTGGCTCGTCTATCCATAGATCCGTCCACGCGATGATTTTCGGACCAACACATCCACAAGTGCCTCAAAGAGGTTTTCACTATAGGACTTGGAATTTTTCTTTCCACAAGGATTTTATATAGGAATTTTTTTCTTTGCTTACTTTTGTCCTTAATTTACCACACAACTCTTCCTCCTCCCCAAAGTATGTGCATGTGTTGAGCTGAATTGAGAAGCCTTTATTATGGTCATTTCTTGGAATATTGTCATGAATACAAAGGAACTAACCAATATCCTCATCATTCTGAAATATGTTGATTGAAACATGCTATTGTTGGTCCCAATTCATAAGTGATGGGTAAATGAAGTTTAATGTATGAGTTATATGGGTATGGCCGGTGTTATGATTAGGATAGCCATGTAAAAAAATAGTTTTGTGGAGGAAAGGTCTTCATAAAGACTACTAAAGGAATAGTTTTCACTTTCGCCTTTGGACGAACTATCTTTGCACTCAGAAGAGGCATCCTAACTATCCGAGGTGTGAGACTAATACGGATGGATTTCAACACTAGACTTACCTAATATGTAAAGAGGTATTGGAAGGGATTCTAGTATACCTTGTTCATGGTAGCTGCAACCACATCCTTTATACCCCATAGTAAGAATCATTTGATTGGGGATAACATACCTAGGTGATTGGTAACATAGATCCATTTCATCATCTTCAAGATGAAATATAATATCTTTGAGTATCCTTTCATCTTCTAACAATCCACCAGGAGTGAAAGTGTCAAAAGGGAAATTCTCCCTGGATATTTGAAGTTTGTAACATGGCCTACCATGTGCTTTGGTAGATAGGGGAATGTTGTGAACTAGAAGGGCCTGCTATAGATCATATTCTCAGAACCGCTTGGTCTAACCTTAATTTCCCATGCAACGAAAGGGGTTTATGATGTGGAAGCACCATTTTCATTGGGAGACAAGGTATCTGGATCCACTCATGAAGTGAGGGCCTTCAATTGAACATGAACAATGATCTCTGTAGAAGGACACTCGTAGATGGTGGGAAAATATCCCGAAAATGATTTGTAATGAGAAAATGGTTGGGGATCTCCTTGTATAGTAAGTGTTTGTCCTTCATGGTGTAACTTTAAACATTGATGATATGTTGAAGGTATGAATTGCATGGCATGAATACATGGGCGCTGAGTAATATGTTTTAAGGGAGCTCCAAATATAAGACATAATTTTTTTTTATCATGGTTTATAGGAACCACTTCAAAGTGAGAAAGTGATCATACCAGCTAACTATCATTCTTTATTTTCTATCCACCTATTTTGTCAAAATATTTTAAGAGTACAAATATTTAGACCCGATCAACCATCCACAACAATATTTTCACCTTCTTACGTTTGATTATTACTTCAATATGTAAGGGCAGGTTATGGGAGGGATTTTATTCTAGGATTTATGTGGGGCTAAAGGTTATGTGTTCGAAGGAGATATTTTTCTACCATTTCTTGTAAGTGTGTTGGGTCAATATCAATGGAAACTCCTAATCCCTGTAAGGTATTACAAAGGATGTCCTTATGAACGTTATAAATTTTAAGAAGGTCTAAGATTGAAATCTTAGCTTTGGTTTTCTCTTATTGATCTAAGAGATCATAGTGTCTCTCTCTTGAGGAGGAGGGGAGGAGGTTTTGAGATAATAAGGTGATCTCATTACATTTCCTATTGAAAACCATCCTTGGTGGACTAGGCCATCAGAGTCATGGGAATCCTTAGGTTGGTGGGACGTGGCCCTAAGGAGACCTCCATATTTTTTTAAAGAAGCTGGATCTTCTCTTCGGGGGGAGGTAAGGGGTAGAAGAACTAAACAAAAACATAAACAACAAAGGTGGTGCACTAAAATGAGTCTACCAAGAGATCAACCAAGACCAGAGGCATCTCAAAACTAACTAAGCATAGTGCCAAAGGTTGTAATAACATCCAAAGGTGCACACTTTCTACACGTAACAAAAGGTGATAAGAGACAACAAAGATATGTGAATGCTGAACACAAAAACACCATAAGACATATATATTACTCCAATGGTTGTGCACAATATTACATTTAGAAAAGAGGAAATATTGTTGTTACAAAGCCCAGGAAGAAGGCTAGAGCTCCGAGTTCACAAGCTCTTACAAAAGAGAAAACATCTCCTAAAAATACTATATGCTGAAAAACATCTATATATCTATCTCTCTCGTCCCCGTTTATATGTATCTCGATTACAATATATATAGGGGGAGGAGGAGGTAAGATATAAATCTTCAACCCCTTAATTATGATAAATGATATGAAGTGATGAGAAATGATTTCTTCAAATCCTTCTCACACTTTCCCATTATTTTTCCTCTTGAAAGAATAACAACCATGCCTATTTAATGCACATTTAATCATCTTGAAATTGACTCCCTTGAGATGGACTCACCTTTTGAGAAAAATCCCTTTAGCTATTTATTACATAACTAGATATTTCGACCCTTTATGCATTGGTTTCGGCCTCTTGATTTAAACAGAGTGCATTTGTAATGAAATGACCCTTTGGATTCAGATGGATGACTTGATTATTTTTAGGCTAGTGCTCTCAAAATGAGGCTATGCATTAAAAATTTACTGAAATGACAAGCTAGATGACCCCTCCTTTGATCCTTCACAAAATCGATCATTTAGGATCTTATAGATAAGACCCTAAATCACTTATACGTGGCGAGATGGTTTGTCATCCTTAATGACTCACTTTGAAACTAGATTCCATCATTGCATGGGATCCATGTGGAAGGCCCGTACATCCTCATAACTCTGCTTCTCTTTATGGTTCCTAGGGATACATTGGGATGACACTTAGCACCATCTCGGGATTTCTTACTTTATTCCCTTTGGAAAATAAAAGACTCATGGTGGTGGGACCCTCTTTATTGAATCCAAGTGTTAGGCTCGTGGGATTTGGAGACCACGTCCCTTTCTTTGAATTCTGAAA
Source organism: Taxus wallichiana var. yunnanensis (assembly GCA_018340775.1). NCBI lineage: Eukaryota > Viridiplantae > Streptophyta > Pinopsida > Cupressales > Taxaceae > Taxus > Taxus wallichiana. Next base: position 984,191,377 of record CM031240.1, read on the forward strand.
TAGCGCCTACCTAACACTTAGCACTATCCAGGAGGCTTGGTGACTTTCTTTTGATTAGCTAAGTCCCCCTCTTTCTTTCGGTCAAGACTTGGATTTTGAAATGGGCTTTGAAAACACAAGAAAAATCCTAGTTGTGAAAATTTAAATAATAGTATAGCGACTCTTTGGGACCATTTAGCTTGTTGAATGAAAAGAACCCACAATCTCTCATTATAGAATTATTCTCAAACCGAGTTTTCAAAACCATTGGGGATTTGAGTCTGCGGCCTTTTCTACTTTTTGTGGAGCGTTCATAGCTTCCATTTGATTTTTTTGATTTCCTATCTCATAATGAAACTAAAATTGGTTTTGGTGGGAGTAGAAAATTTGAAAAGATGGCCATTTGAATCCTCGGCTGATTTTAGTTGCTCTGCATTTCTTTGAAAATGAAACCTACAACCACCTCGGCTAAATATGAATCCTTTATCATTTGGAGCTTTCATAAGATCTTGTGTGCCTTTGTGAGTAATATAGGAATGAGCCTATACAAAAATTAAAATCATACATGCCTCAAATGAGTCATGTAGAGTTTTTGTGGGCACTTATTCTGCTGAAAGAAAATCTATTCCTACTCCTAATCTAACTGGTTTAGTACAAGCTAAAAAAATCCTAAAACAAGCAAGGAAAAGTAGCTTCGTTTTCTTATAAATCATGGCCATGTAATTGATTTGGCTATGGGTATGGCCTGTAATAAGAGTGAAAATATTCCATTCACTCTCCCACCCATGGTATCAGTAAACAATATGAATACCACCTTTGATTTTTTCTTTTCCTAGAGGTGCTTGCAAGTGACCCTCGGGGCCCCGAATATCATCCTCATGTTTCGAGGTGAACATGATAGGTCTTTGGCACTTCCTGTGGTCCCGATGAGAAAAAAATTATGGTGGGGATTGGACCAACCCTCTACTTCCTTCCGTTGCTCTAGTTTTTATCTTTTGGGACGAAGCTCCCTTACGGATATTTGTGAAGGGTGGCATCTTCATCTTCTTTCACCTCTCCCTTTTTAGGAACTTCTCCGATGAGTCCAAGCTCATTTATTGAAGATAAAAAACTTTCAATGATTCCTCTCTCTAGATCCCTAAGACTGGTCCCGGGGTAGCTATTTTGCGGGGAAGGTTGTCATTGCTATAGGATTGATGACATGACAAGACTTGCGATCTCCATAGGTACCTCTTCTTGGAGGCATCCCCCAAATCTGATAAGTAGTCAAGCTCATCATCCTCCTGTTGTGCCGAGGTCTCCTCCTTTTGTATTATGTCATTTGAGTTTGCAAAGATTCCATCATATATGGCTTCATATTGCAATATGAAACCCATTGATAAAAACTTTTCTCGGGGAACCGTTTTACGGGGAGGATACACAAAGGTAACTTTTGTAACCTCTCTTACCTTTCGGATGGAGATCTGAACTTTTTGGGCCTATATCACCTCCCACTGAAAGATCCTCTTTTTTTGGATTTAGAGCCTCTTCCTGCTGGCACAAGAGGTATAGCTTCTCAAAGAAGTTGGAAGCGTGGAATGGGTGGTTTGGAGATGGAAAAGGGAAGGATCCCTTGGTGGTAATGAAGTCATGATTACACAACTTCATTGGATGAAGAGAAATGGAATACATGGAAAGGAAGATGAATAAAAATGGATGAGAGGGAGCTCTATGAGCCTTTGTAATGATTTGGTTGGACCCTGAGGAATCGTTGGATGTGCTCCACAACTATTTTCATGGAATTTTCAAATTTGTCGAGAATCAACCAAGTTCTGTCATAATAAAATCTCACAATGAATTGTCCCACCGGGAATGCTAGGAAAAGCTGTTGATGGCCATCCTCGCGAGACTGTGTCGTCGAGTCATGGGAATCCTTAGGTTGGTGGGATGTGCACCCTAAGGAGACCTCTAGATTTTTTAAAGAAGTGGCTCTTCTCTTTGGGGGAGGTAAGGGGTAGAATAACTAAATGAAAACATAAAAACAAAGGTGATGTGCCAAAACGAGTCTACCGGGAGATCAATCGAGACAACAAGCATCTTATAACTACTTAAGCACAATGCCGAAGGTCGTAACAACATCCAAAGGTGCACAATTTCTAAGCGTAACAAAAGGTAATTAGAGACAACAAAGATATGCGAATGATGAACTGAAAAACACCGGAAGATATATATATATATATATATATATATTACTCCAATGGTTGTGCACATTATTAAATTTAGAAACGAGGCAAGATTGCTGTTATAAATCCCGGAAGAAGGCTACAACTATGAGTTCGTAAGCTCTTACAAATGAGAAAACATCTCCCTAAAAATCCTATCTCTTGAAAAACATCTATATATCTATCTCTCTGTACTTTTTTTATATGTCTCTCGATTACAATATATATAGGGGGAGGAGGAGGTAAGAGAGAAATCTCAATTATGATAAATGATATGAAGTGACAGAAACAGATTTCTTCAAATCCTTCTCACACTTTCCCATTATTTTACCTCTTCAAAAGAATAAGAGACATGCCTATTTAAATGACCTTTAATCATCCTACAAATGAATCCCTTGAGATAGAATCTCCTTTTGAGACAAATCCCTTCGGCTATTTATTACATAATAAGATATTTCAACCCTTCATGTATTGGTTTGTAGCCTCTTGAATTAAACGACACACATTTGTAATGAAATGACCCTTTAGATGCGAGATGGATGACTCGAGTCTTTATAGGCTAGTGCTACCAACATGAGGCTATGCATTAAAACTTTATGAAATGACAAGCCAGATGACCCCTCCTTTGATCCTTCGTAAAATCCGATCATTTAGGATCTTACAAATAAGGCCCTAAATCACTTATACATGGCGGATGGCTTGTCATCCTTAATGACCCGATTTGAAAATGGAGTCCATATTTTACAGGATCCACATGGAAGGACCGCACATCCTCATACTCTTCTTCTCTTTATGGTTCCCTGGGATGTCTTTGGTGCGACAGATTGGCATCGTTTGCGAGCTTGCTTACTTTATTTCCTTTAGCAAGTGAAAGACTCGTGGTGGTGGGACCTTCTTTATTGAATCCACATGTTAGGCTTATGAGATTTGGAGACCACATCCCTTTTTTTTAATTCCTAAATAGTGCCTACCCAAAACTTGGCACTATCAACGGGCTTAGTGACTTTCTTCATGATTTAGCTAAGTCCCCTCTTTCTTTTGGTGAAGACTTGGCTTTTGGAATGGGCTTTGAAAACACAAGAAAACTCCTAGTTGTGAAAATTTAAATAACATTTCCATAGTGCACTCCCTTGATATGATCTTGATCGTGTTGATATTCTCAATAGCTGAATCAACACAACCTATTAAGGCATCAAAATGGTCTGTCTTTGATACATAATTGGTACTCTTATTTTGAGATGATTGTCCCTAATCCTTCTTTTCCTTTCCTTTGTGCTTAGGAAAAGGTTCTTTAAAAATCCCCATGTTTTTTTGATATTTAGTTAGGGAAATATAATCTATTTCTACATCGCCACTATCGATTAAGTCCCGAATGTAATGTTTTAATTTCAAGCACTAGTCGGTTTTGTGACCTTTGACACGGAGAAATCCACAAAACTCATTTTCCATAAATCATGATGGCTTAGATGCGTCATCCTTGTAGGGTGCTATTTCGGGAGTATCTAACCATGTTGACAACCTCTAACTTCTTTATTATTGACAATATTGAGTCAGATAGAGGTGTGAAAACATGACGTTTGTACTCCGTAGGCAGAGTTCCTTTTGCAAGCTTCAAAGGATCATGGTTTTGAATGGATTGTACTCATTTAGAGTCTACTATTCCATTAATGACAATTTTTTTATTCTTATTAGGAACAAAAAATTTCTTGTCATTAGTTTTTGAATCATTATGATCGCGTGAAAAGGGTTTGAGCATCCCTCGAGCTAGAAACACTTTTTTTGATTTGACTCCCATTTTCAATAAGCTCTTCGAATGTGTTACCATAATGAATTTTCAAGTGGAACGTAATGTCAAGGTGAAGGTTGGGTAAAAATATACTTTTGTTTTAGGTATGGAGTAAGGGAAACAACTAGCTAACCCTCTCCATCATTGTAGGAAAGTAGTAAAGTTCTTGTTGTTTTTTTGTTTCACATTGCATAGATCTAACATGGTGACATCACTCTCTATATTAAAAGAGAAGTGACGTACACAATGCTCCACTAGTTATGTACATGTAGATATGGATCCCTTAGGGATGTGTAAAAATCAATCTAGCGCATGTCCTCCTAAACTCCGTGGGAAGAGGTGAATAAGATAGTTGTCACTTTACACAACCTCTTGACATGCCATATAGAAGTATTTGATATGATCTTGGGGGTCACATTTTCCCTTGTATTTATAAATTTTTGGATAGTAAAAATGTCATGGGAAAGGTACTTATAACATGGATCTATCAAATGGATAAGGGCATAATTCATAAAATTAGTACTTCTTGTTGTTTCCAGTTTTTCCTTCTTGCAACACCAGAAGGGCATTATTCATGGTGGAACAATCTTGACTGAAGAGTTGGTCTTGTGTGTGTGGTGTAGGCCTATACAAAGGGTTAAATATAGGTTTATTCCAACCCCTATTCTCTGAAAAAAAATCCTCATAGGGGTATTTTCGTGTCTCTCTACGAGGATTATTTTTTGGGAACTTGTGATACAAAGCTTTAGGTTTAGCATTTGGTATGGATTGTTTTAATGGTTTTGGTTGTTTGTTGTTTATGTGTGAAGAAAAACTTTCCAATTGGTGAGTAAGATCTTGCACCTATTATTCTAAGGTTACTTCTCGAGTGGGTAATTCGCTATGATATTCATGTGGAGGATATTTCTCGAGTGAGCATGTTCCTCATGGTATTCACAATGTACTCTAAAAATAGGTGTACGATAGTCTCTGTCAGTTTTAAAGGTATATCCTCATCCTTCTATTGTCCAGAAGTAGAGGCATGACCCAGGTTTAATATTTCATTGATATGGCGATGAGGACAATCTATTTCTTCTTCTCCATGAACCATGCCAACAATGAGAGAAGGGTCTATTGTAGAAGGTAATCGGGCTCCTAGTTCTACGACACGTAAAAGGACCTCATGCTTTTTTTGAAACAAGTAATCATAAAAATGGGGTGGGTGATGTTCCATGTCCACACAAGGAGAATTATCCTCACCACCACTATGATCAATCATGACATTATCCTCCAAAAGTGGGTTATCACTTCCAAAGGGCTCGTTTCCTAACTTATGATACCCCATTCTTGTAATAGGGGGCATAATGTGAAATATTTTACTAAGGTTTATTAAAAGGGACCCTAGGTAAATTTTCGCAGTGTAATGACACTAAGTTACTATAAAGAATGGTGACTATCAAATAGTCACAAATCCAATAGGTCAATATGAACCCAAGGATACCAAAGAATAAAGAATGATCTACCCTAACAAGGTAATATGTGATGAGAAATGTCTAGGACAATACAATGACGTACAAAACTCAAATCCAATCACAAAAAAGTTTACTCCCTATGGTTTCCAAAGTAGGTTAAATCAAATAGTGATAACACAAAGTATCACCACTTAGGTCAAGTTTGAAATAAAAAAGACCTAAATGCTAAGAAAGTGCTGATGTGATCTTCCAACAAGGTATACTAAAACTAATTTTGGACATAAACAAAGTCCAAGTCTTGGAAAATGGAATTTAGCAATGTGAGCAGCGTAAAAAAATATTTGGATATATAAACCAAGATTTACGTTGAAAGAAAGATTTTTATTATCAAAATGGTGTTTTAGCGATGTGAACAATGTAACCTCAACACTCAAAAAAACTCAAGTAAATGTTTAAGATCAAAAAATAAGCCTAATTATATCAATAAGTGTTGGACCCATATATTAACTAAGTAACTAAGGTGTGAAACTTGGTGGCACATGGAAGAAGGGCGCGAAGGAATGCATGGAAGTATTTTTCAGAAATGTGTGAAGGTTCGCACCCAGGCATGATGAATTTAGGACTTAGTGAGTTTTGGACAGGAGGAAAGGACACGTTTAGGGAACGAGTGAAAAAGAAACTAGATACAAATATGGATAAGCTATGGAGACTTGCAGCTTAAGGAAAGGATATTCCAAGGCATCAATATGGTTATCATGAAAGGATAAGGATCCAAGTTTGTTATGGATTAGATGACACATGCATCCTAAGGACAATAAATTAAGAAAAATGCATGATGACATTTGGCATGTTCTTGGGTAGTGGTAGGGAATTCATAAAATATTCCTTTAGGATTTCTCATGTAATGATGAATGATTAAGAGGAGAGATTCCTCAAGAGTCCCTCATATGTATGGTTTTACAAGAGAGGTGTGTGTGTGAGTAAGGGAGCAAGAGAGGAAGATAGTAAAAATGTGTAATGTGTGATGGCGAGCTTTGTAATGTGTCGAAGCTATGCTACTATAAATATCTTCATACATGGAACTATTTTGATGTAATCTTGGCTACTATACTTTGGCTAATGAATATAATGAAGTGATTCTAAAGCACTTATGTGATGGATCTTGATCTATACATTTCATTTTTATGTTCATGGGTGTATTATTGGTTTTCTTGATGATAATCATGATTTAGTTCTACTTCCATTGTAATATGATCATGCTATCTTATGTTTTGGTGCATTAGATTAGGAGTTAGTGCTTACATCTGGTTGTCAAGAATGGGTGTGTCATTCTCTATTTGTGCAACACCCCCTTATTAAGGAAGAAAATTCTCACGAAGCTCACATAAAGGAGGGGATCAACGTCTGTGCATGCCTCGCGTGAGATTATAGACCAATCTCAATGATGTGCCAACATGTTTGGGGTTGATTGGCGAAGTAAGAGGTAAATAGAGAATACGTTTTGGGTTCGGTTCTAGGACCTCTTTTTGAGTCTGTTGTGATAATGACGTGTGATGACGGAGTGAATGACCTTGGACATCATCAATACTTGGCTTAAAAACATGGAGGATGAGTTTTCTTATAGGTTCGATCTTGAATATGAGTTTGATGCATGAAAATGGGTGGTGGAGGATTTGTATCACGAACTCTATGAGACATTCTTCTATTGTTTGCCATTAGATTTGTATGAATGGCTATCAACATATTCATCAAGGACAAGTTGGTACTATATACCTCATGTTTAGACCTAGGAGGAATATCGGTGGCTGCATGATTCCGATATAACCTAGACCCATGATGTTGATCACTCGTGAGTACAGTGCTAACTAGTTATACCTGGAATACACTATTTCTACGTATTATTTTCTAGAGATTTCCGAGTGTTGGTACCCAAACTTAATCTCCTTCACAACTCAAGTAGCATCATGGATTTGCACAAGACACATAGAGGCAGATAAATGTTTTGTATTTCGTTTGTAGCCGGGGAAACATCTATCTGACTTGTTAGCACTCAAGATTTGAAGGAGTGGGTAGCACCTCAGAAGGATTTTGATCTGATCCTCACTATTTTAGGTTGTGCCTATCAACCAAGGCAAGAGAACCTATATTGCAGCCTTTGTTTGGTGAAGGAGGTGGAGATATCCTTATATTTTGCATATTGTATGGAAGGGGCCTTGGGAAAACATGATCAATTCTCCATTATTCAAACTCAAATGAGTTGTCACTACTAAATGATGGAAATTTTTCAAAATAAGGTTGAGGCTACTAGAGACATAGTATTATCTTGATTTGCTTTGTGCATTTTTTGTAAATGGACTGTACTCTCTGGTTAACACACGATGTAATGCAGGGGTAGTATAAGGTAGGGTTAGTTATTTTGAATGAAATTTTGTTGGGAGATGTTAGACAAGACCAACCAGAGATTACCAAACTCTTTGAGGACCTTTGGAAGAAATTTGTAACACTTGAATAGTAGGAATGCTTCAAAAGGTTTAAAATACTACTTCAACCAGGATATGTGCACAAATGGAGGCCCAGATCTGCATTCTTCCACACAATATTTGACAACCTGCTATAAAATCTTGAAGCAAATATACCAAAAAAGTATCCAGAAATCCCTATTTGATCATGACCTAAGGTACCCCCAAAGGTTTACAAGTAATCTCAAGATTCAAGGACAGTAAAATGATTTTAAATCTATTTATCCTCTATCAGATGAAGGCTCTTCTAGATATAAGATTGTAGATGTCATCAAACCATCAACAAGAAATGATACCATGTATCATCAAATAGATCCTAAACACAAGATTGCAACATGAGCAAGAAACACAAATTGAAAACATTCTGAAACATAAGTATATGCAAACTTTTCCAAGAGAATAAACAAGATAATCTAGAAAATGATCAAATATATCAACATGGGAATGTCATGAGAACAATCTCAGAGCTTGTTGATGGATTTACAACTTAAAAAAACTCAACATGATAAAACCTCGATGCAAAATAGGATTGATAATGGCTCGTCAAGTGGTTTTCTCAGATAAAATGGGCTTTTTCTCAAAAATGCACTCGTTATTTTCAACTCTCGACCATTACAAAATTCTCCAAAAATATGATATATACTCTATGCTAGCTTAGAGTCTTACTTCCCAAGCAAAGAATATGCTTATGGGATCAAATTTGTTACAAAAACTTCATGATTTCATGAAAATGAAATCAAACTGGAAAACAACTCGCAGGTTACCAGGGATGCATAATTTTTTCAAATTATTACACAAATTTGGATCCTTATCCATCCCAAGGTCACGTTTTTATCATTCAGGCATGCCAGCATGTTTTATCAATCATTTTTCACCTTTTTACCTTTTCAATTTTTACCTCTGCAACCTCCAGATCTGAATTTTATTTTATGTTTTTATCGGGCCTGAGCAAAAAATGTATCAAAAACATCATAGATCACCGAATTAGGTCACAAAAAACAACGCCATTACACTCTCGAAAGCCAAGACGAAGAAAAATCATATAAGGTTGAAGAAATTTGATGAAGAAAACATGATTCCAAGCTTTTGGAGCTCCCATGGTGGCCAAAAGGGAGAATGCATAGTTGCCTTTGATTTTGTATCAACATTAAATGTCCTCCTTCCATGTGGGTAGTCAAGATTCATGAATAAGTTCAAAGATACCCTTTTTGACTCTGGACAAGGTAGGACACGTGTTAAAACATGATTGGAATCGGGCTCCATCTTTTTAAAAATGCATTTGCGAGATTTTTTAATTTTGAAAAATTTTGCAAAATTTCCCCACTTCTCCCTTGGACCCAACACATGTCCATATGTGGGCCCCATTGAAAATGTGGGCCAATTCTATCAATTTTGCCACATTTTTGAAAAAAAGGAAAATTTTCCATAAAAATCCCGTGGGCCCAAAAAACCTCGATTCTTTCCTACCACGTGGCATCCTCCCATTTTCGCGGGGCCAAGCATCCTATTTTGTCTTTAAACCTCCCTGCCAAAATTGCAAAGTTTCAAAATTCTCTCTAAGGCCCGAACCTCCTGCCCCCTCATACAAATTTTTCCCATGCGGCAAGGTGGACCAAATTTTACTTTTGAGATTTTACCTCCAAAGGAAAAAAATTCTCAAATTCTCCCCAAGCCCCACTTCTCCATTTTTCCCTTTTGGGACATGTGTTGGCCCTGGATTGGAGTGACAAAACATTCACAAAATTTTCCTTCGGCCCCCTTGCTTGATTTTTTGCATTTCTGGACACATGTCCATTTCTCATTGGTCGAGGACCTTCAGTAAAAATTTAAATTTTAAAATTTTGAAGTTAAAAAATTCAAATGCACCAAAACCTCTGCCCCCTCATATTGACTTCTTCTGGACACGTGTCCTCCTGTGGTTGGCCGAGGGTCTTTGGGCCAAATATTTACTTTGAAAATTTTGTAAAGTAAAATCCAAATTTCTCAAGGACAACCCGCCACCCACCAATCCTCCAGCCAATCATATCATGCCACGTTTCCAATGCATTGCGATGATGAATTTGATGGGAAAATGACACCGTATGCCCATCAAAACATCAAAAATTCATAGGATGCCCTAGAAATCAAAATTTTTGACAAGGAAGGTAGATTTTTATAATTTTAAATCAATTGAATCATTTTTGACATTGCTTTCAACCTTGGGATTGGGAAATTAGTTGCAATTACTTCAGATTTGATCAATTTTGAGTTTTGCATGATTTGACAAAGGAAAAAATGACACAACGACCATTTGAAAAAGCTAGGGCACAAAAAAGGGGAAACTTGGATTGTTGTTTCAAATTAGGGAAAAACAATAATATCTTGGGCATCTTTGAAGCATTCAATTGGGGAAGACAAACTGTAGACCACCAAATCGAAAAATAAAATATTTGTGAGCAGATTTGGGCATGGAACATTAGGGCACATTATGCAAACTAAGAATTAGCACCAACATTGGCTCTTTCTTGGGGATGGGCACTCCCAGTGAGTGCCACAAGGACAAAATGTAGACCAAGTGCCAAAAATCCATTGGGCAAGGATTCAAAAACATAGGCAGCCCAAAAATTTAGAATTACCACCAAAAACAGACCAAGAAAACCACTAGAATGGCTGCCAAGGACAAAAGGGCAAACCACACACCAACAAACAACCAAAAAACAAAGCAAGAACAAGGACTATACAAATGTACAATTTGTGCATACCTCACTTTGGGGATTTAATCCAAGAAATGTTTTAAATGTCTGCCATTAACAGGTAGCTCCAGCAATTCCCCATCTAGATCTTTAAGGAAAAAGGTATGCTCACCAATTCGATGTCAATGGCATAAGGGCCCATCCATAATGCATCAAACTTTCCATGTTTTCCCTTGTCTTCATGCCTACTATCCCACAACAAAACCAGATCTCCAACATTGAAGGCTCTAGGAGTGACCTTCTTATCAAACAATCTCTTCAATTTCTCTCTAAATCTGACATGCCTTTGATGGGATGCTCTTCTCTCTTCATCTAACTCAATGATCTGATTAATCCTTGATTCATATGGGCCATACTCTTGATCTTCCAACTATTGGGAAAACTAAAATGAGGATAATTATAGGTGTAAGGGCAAGAAATCCTGAGTTCCATACACCAATTTAAATGGGATTTTACCGTTGCTATTTTAGGAGTTATTCTATCAGCCCAAACTGCAAACTTCAATTGTTCTCCCCACTTCTTCTTGTTCATTTACAAGGTCCTATGAATGATCTTGAGCAAGTTCTTATTACTGGACTCAGCTTGTCCATTCCCTTGTGGATTGTAGTTTGAAGAATAAGTCAGATTTATCCCATATTCATTACACATTACCATTAAAGGTTTGGCTCTAAAGCACATGGAATTATCAAATACAATCTTAACTGGAACTCCAAATCTGCATATGATATGATTTTACAAGAAATCCATTACCACTTGGTGTGTTGCCTTCTTAGATGGAATTGCTTCAACCCATTTTGTAAAATAATCAATGGCTACAAGAATCCATTTATGGCCAGCACTAGAAGGATCTAAAATCTCACCAATGAAGTCAATTCCCCATTGTTTTAAAGGGGCTTCAATTGATATAGGCTGCAAAGGAAGGGAGCTTGAATCTTTCAGTCTTCCAGAGAAATGTTGGCAACTATCACACTTTCTAATCAGCTAGGTTACATCTTTAAAAAGAGCAGGCCACCAATAACCAGCTCTCAAAATCTTATGTGCTATCACCCTCCTAGCAAAGTTTCCTCCACAAACTCCCCCATGGAAATTAGAAACTATCTTGGGAGCTTCATCTTCAGTTATGCATTTCAAGAGGAAACCCTCAGGGTTCTTCCAAGCCAGCCCAAGGTCTGTTATGATATACTTTTGAGAGGCCAACTTGAGGGCTCTTTTCTAATTTTTATCAAGTGACTAGGACAACATAGGTGCCTGAGGTATAAGATCACATCTTTGTACCATTTAGAACTCATCAATTTCTCAAGAAGATCCGTGCTTTCTTCCTCTAGCTGATTGACTTCTACATTTTACAAGTTGCTTTAAGCCATGAGCTTAGCAAGACCCAAACCTCTTACTAACTTTGTGGCTTTGATATCCATATCTTAATCTTGCAATTTTTCACCCATCTACATCTTTTTCTTGAGATATCCATCTACGATAAGATGTCTTTCACCATGGTGTGGGGAACATAAGCAACAAATTTTGAGCTCTGTATATAAGGCCTGAAAACTTTTGTTGCTTTCACCAAGGAAAATGCTTATTTATCCATGATTGTATAGTTTAACTCAACTACTTGTAAAGCCTTGCTAAAGAAGGCAATATGCCTCTCAGCCCCATTTTGATCCTTTTGTAACAAAACTAAAGCAATGGTATATTCAGAGACAAAGGAAAAGATTTGGAAAGGCTCTTATAATTTGAAGTTGCCAAAACAGTGCATGCTTAAGTGCACCCTTTATTCCTTCAAAAGTTTGAATGCCGACCTCCTCCCACCTAATAACTTGATCTTTTTTAACATTCTTGTGATTGGAAGAGTTAGCTCAGCAAAATTGGAAACAAACCTTCTAATAAAATTGATTTGGCCAAAGAAATATTGGATGCCTTTCTTGGTTCTTGGGATAGGTACTTTGCTGATTGCATCCACTCTCTCAGGGTCTATCATAACACCATATTTAGATACAATATGTCCCAACAACTTGGCATTTTTCATGCCAAAATGATTTTTTTTGGATTAAGAGAGATGCCATACTCCCTACATTTGATCAACATCTTCTCCAAATGTTGCAAATGATCACCTCACTGCCTTGAAAACATAGTCACATCATCTTGGTAAACTGCAATGAACTCATTGATGTAACTAGCAAAAGCAACATCCATTTCCCTTTGAAAAGTGGCACCAGCATTCATCAATCCAAAGGGCATCCTTATAAAAACATAAGTTCCCCATGGAGTAGTGAAGGTTGTCTTAAGTCTTTTTGATTCTTTGACAACTACTTTATTGTATCCGGAGAAACCATCCAAAGTAGAGAGAAATTATGATCCTGTCACAAGCTGCAACATATTCTCCATGTTGGGAAAGGGTAGTTTTCCTTCATAGATGCCATGTTTAGATTTATGAAATCCACAAAAAGTTTTATATCTCCGTTCTTCTTTCTAATTGGCACAAGGTTTGCAACCCAAGATGAATATCTAGTGGGCTGAATAATACCTCCATCTCTCAACTTCTTTAACTCTTCTTGCATTTTCATGGAGAGAAGTGGATTAATAGGCCTTTGCCTCTGTCTGAATGGTTTGGCATTTTCTTCAAGAGGGATCTCATGCTGAAATAAATCTTCTCTATATGCCTTCAGCTCCGAATAGGACCAAGCAAGGCAGTCTTGATATTTTTTCAACAATTAGAGGTAGGACTATTTTTCTTCCTTGTTTAAACTACTGCCCAACCAAACCTTTCTTGGTTTTTCCTTTGTACCCAAGTCATGCTCTTCCACATCCCTTGAAGTAGATAAATTTATATTTATGATGCAATCAACTTTGTTAAAATTTTCCTCAAGTGCCACAAGACCTCTAGGAATAGTGTTTGTTTTCAATTAGATGATATCTTTTCCAAAAAAAGTTTCTTTTCCTTGATCATGCATACCATTGGCTCCCAATCAATATTATGATTTACAAACTCACCTTGGTTTTGCAAGAACACGAGCACTTTAGCCTCATTGTAAATACTTGCCAATGTTTCACATTATCGTGACAACTGGCCTAGTCAAGACTTCAATGTTGTATTCACAAAAAGGTGAAATGGTGTAATTTTCAAATCTAGAACCTAGCATCACCAACTTATCAGCAGCAGCATTAATACCTCTGTCATGGTAAACAATGTTAAAGGAATCAAACATTTTAATCAAATCCCAAACCGCATGCTTATACTATTTCATACGCTAATTTTTGTAGCATACAATTTTCTTATTTGTTTGACAACCAGCTTTGAGTCTCCTTTTGCAACAATATCCTTCACTCCATACTTCCATGAAATTCTTAACCCCAACAACAAGCCTAATACTTAGCAACATTGTTAGTGCATTAAAAATTAAGTTTGAAGGAAAAAACAAACTCTTCTAAACTAGGAGAAAGCAGAACTATACCAGCACCATTTCCAAATTTGGAGCAAGCTCCATCAAATAGAAAGGTCCAAGGAGAACCTACCATATCAAGGCACTTTGATCTATCCATCTTGTGTTCTTTTCCATCAGCAAAACCAATGAAATTCTCAGCATCTACATCAGCAAACATCACTTCATAGGAGGCATTATTTGGATCCTCAATTAGATGTAACATTTTCTTTTCTCCATAAAGCTTGACAAGGCTGCCCTCAATCAATGTGAATAATAGTAACATAAATGTCCATCGAACACTGCCACCAACACTTGCAGCCCATTTTCTTGACAAAAGCATACCCCATTTGGCAGGGCAGTCAACAATTACAACATCCAGTTTCAAATTCTTTCCCAGATAGGCTACAAGTTGCACTACCAAACCCTTCACACAATCAACCACTGACACCTCCCTTGAATCCATGGTAGTACACTTCCCATAGGCAGCTGTCACCTTGATATCCAAATCATTCATAACTTCTAGAGGCATGACATTACATGACGCACTAGAATCAAACATATAGTTGTGAAGTAATCTATCTTTTATGAGCAAGTTGTAAAGAATGGATCAACATTCAATTGGGAATCAACCAAGGATGTCCCCAAATATACCTCAGGTGCCTCTCCAAGATCTTCCACTGCTGGTGGTGTTTCAAGGCCAACAATGATTTGAAGAGGAGTCTCAACAACATTTACATTTCTGCTTGGGGTGATCTTCTCTTCCTTTAATCCCAAGTACTCAAATGCTCTCTTCTTATGCTCAGGAATTATAAGCAACTCAATAATTGGAACACTCACTTTGATTTGGCTCAATACTTGGGCTATGTCATAAGGAACACTCTTTGGTAGGACAACATTGGAAGGGACACAAGCAGATTCACTAAATGGCAATGGATTCTTGGCAGATTGGGCATGAAGAGGACTGATATTTTTGCATGGGACAATAGGGTTCTTAGTAGATGTTTCCTTTCTAGGATTCTCTTTTGGAATGCTAGTGAGAAAGGGTGTCTTTGGCTTGGCTTGAGGCCCAAATCCCTTAACAACCTTGCTTCTAGTGTTATAGTCCTTTTCTTGAGCTACAATAGCATTCATTAAAAATTGTCTACCTTCCTCCGAATAGATACCACCATCATACTTCTTGATCATCAAAGCTCTTAGATATTCAAAGTCATTATTAGGAATTTCAAAGGCTTGAACTACATATACATCATGATCTTGAGAAAGAGAAAGAATTGGTACCCACTTTATGCAATCCAAAAAGGTTGTAACAGTCCTGGCACTTATTACTTCAGTAGATGTTGCTCCTCCATGTGAGCTTAAGAACAGCCCACCATGAAAATATCATCATCAGTTCCATCCTTATTATCATCTTCATCAACTTGTTGGTCCATTTCACATGGAGGATGAGGAAGAAAACATCTATCACACCAATCCATATCAACCACTTCATCAACAACAGCAACCATGGTAGTAGGAGGATCAGGAACCAATCTATTTTCACGTGTTTGGGGTTGTCTATTTGCAGATCCAACATGCCTTTACCCTTGTCATCAAACCTCTACTCATTCCTATTGTGATTGTTAAATCTATCTTGTGCCTGCTGCCTAGGATAACCTTGTGAAGTCTGCCCAATTCCCTTCTCAGCTCTTGCCAACTTGTATGAGATTTCTTTGACAACCCTTGCCAAAGTCTTCACAACCTCTTCTAAATCAGCACCTTTGCTAGCTTGAGGTTTTTCATGGTTTATCAATTTTACACCATCTCTCTTAAGAGGTTTCCCAACAGCCTTGATATTTTTCTCAATTTGAAGTGCCATGGTGAAAGCTTGTCTTATATTGGTTGGGTTCTTATCTCTTAGGTAGTAGGCTTCCTTTTTATCAAATGCATCTGTATATTTGATTAAACAAGATTCATCACAAGGCCTCAAACCAATGTGCAACCTTCTCAAAGTTTTGTTAAACCTTGTGTTGAAGTCATGGACTGATTCATTAGGGTTCTTCTTGATATTATCAAACTCGAGACAAAAGAAATCAAGGATCAGTCCTGTCTCCATATTGCAACCTAAGTGAATTTTTCATTTCAGTCCATGAATCAATGGATTTATCAGGTAGAGCCTTGTACCAATCCTAGCATCTTCTTCTAGTGTTTGAATAAATAGCTTAATATACAAATCTTCAAACTCTATCTCAAAATCTTCCATCATATTATCAAAAAGTTTGAGATGCTGATCACCAGTAATAGCATTGTTACCTTGGAATTTTGGCAACCTATTTTTGACATCTTGTGGGACAACATTTGGGTAACCATCCATTCCTCTAAAATTTATAGGACCAAAGGTGTTAACAAAAAATGGAGGTCTAGGCTGAGCCATATTGTTTGGTGGGGGTGATCTTGGAGGTGAAACAAGTTGGTGAGGAGTACAATATCCTTGGGGCTCAAAAATGTGACTCAAAAGACTAGTATCCTCTAAGTGCTAATTTTCTTGGAAAGTTTTACTCTAATTAAAACATAGAGGTGTAGATTGGAGAAGGAACTTACTAGGTGCAGCAGAAGGATCTTCACTAGATGAGGAAAAAAAGTTTATGAGAGGATTTCTTGAATCAGAATCACTTGAAGAAGAGTGATAGTCCTCTATCAAAGGCTGATTTCTCTCACCAATGACTATATCTTTGCCTAATGTCTAACCTTTAACCACCTTCCAAACTCTTCTCCCCTCTAACTCTGAATTTCTTAAATTTGAGAACGATTTCTTAGCAGAGTCTTTAAGGAAGAGAGATCTTCTTCCCTCCATTTTTGTAGAGATCAACATCACAAAAAAATGACAGAAAGCTTAAGACACTGGTATTTCCAAATTCAAATCAGCATGGAGTCTCCACTAAGGAATTTCACCTCGAGATATGCAAGAATTCCCTAAAGTAATTCTGTCAAATGTTTTCCAATACGATAACTTTGTAGAGTCTTATAAATCAGACCTTCTTCTTCTTGAATCAACCAAACATAATGCAACAAAAAGTGTCTAAACTACTGGGAAAAGAAAAAGGGTAGGTTGAGCTTGAAACCTTTGCTTTAAAACTTGCAGATCTGAAACATAGGATGATATCTTGACAATGTAACAACTCAAATACTTGAATACACAAATGCTCAAACCCCTCAAATACTTCAAAACCACCAAGAAATTCCAAGAAGTCCCCGGAAGTAGCACCACTCCGGTGTTGGCAATCAAAAGGATCTCCTTCACAACTCAAGCAACATCATGGATTTGCACAAGACACTCAGAGGTAGATAAATGATTTGTATGTCATTTGTAGCTAAGGAAACATCTATCTGACTTGTTAGTAATCAAGATTTAAAGGAGTGGGTAGCACCTCAAAATGATTTTGATATGATCCTCACTATTTTAGGTTGTGCCTATCAACCAAGGCAAGAGAACCTATATTGCAGCCTTTTTTTGGTGAAGGACGTGGAGATATCCTTGTATTTTGCGTATTGTATGGAAGGGGCCTTGGGAAAACATGATCAATTCTCCATTATTCAAACTCAAATGATTTGTCACTACTAAATGATGGAAATGTTTTCAAAATAAGGCTAAGGCTGCTAGAGACATAGTATTATCCTGCTTTGCTTTGTGCATGTTTTGTAAATGGATTATACTCTCTTGTTAACACACAATGCAATACAGGGGTAGTATAAGGTAGGGTTAGTTGTTTTGAATAAAATTTTGTTGGGAGATGTTAGACAAGACAAACCAGAGATTACCAAACTCTTTGAGGACCTTTGCAAGAAATTTGTAACACTTAAACTAGTAGGAATGCTTCAAAAGGTTTAAAATACTCCTTCAACCAGGATATGTTCACAAATGGAGGCCCAGATCTACACTCTTCCACACAATATTTGACAACCTGCTACAAAATCTTGAAGCAAATATACCAAAAAATTATCCAGAAATACCTATTTGATCATGACCTAAGGTACCCCCAAAGGTTTACAAGTCATTTCAAGATTCAAGGACAATAAAATGATTTTAAATCTGTTTATCCGTATCGATGACGGATCTTCTAGATATAAGATTGCAAATGTCATCAAAACATCAATAAGAAATGAGGCCATGTATGATCAAAGAGATTCTAAACACAAGATTGCAACATGAGAAAGAAACACAAATTGAAAACATTCTGAAACATAAGTATATGCAAACTTTGCCAAGAGAATAAACCAGATAATCTAGAAAATGATCAAATATATCAGCAGGGGAATGTCATGAGAACAATATTAGATCTTGTTGATGGATTTACAACTTGAAACCAACTCAACATGATAAAACCTGATGCAAAATAGGATTGAAAATGGCTCTCAGGTGGTTTTCTCTAGAGAAAATGGGCCTTTTCTCAAAATGCACTCGTTATTTTCAACTCCGACCATTACCAAATTCTCCAAAAATATGATATATACTCTATGCCAGCTTGGAGTCTTACTTCCCAAGAAAAGAATATGCTTATGGGATCAAATTTGTTACAAAAACTTCATGATTTCATGAAAATGACATCAAACTGGAAAACAACTCATAGGTTGCTAGGGATGCATAATTTTTTTAAATTATTACACAAATTCGGATCCTTATCCATCCCAGGGTCACGTTTTTATCATTCAAGCATGCTAGCATGTTTTATCAATCATTTTTCACCTTTTTACCTTTTCAATTTTTACCTCTGCAACCTCCAGATCTAACTTTTACATTTTTATTGGGCCGAGAAAAAATGTATCAAAAACATCATAGATCACCGAATTAGGTCATGAAAATGGTTCCATTACACTCAGAAGGCCGAGACGATGCAAAATCATATAAGGTTTGAAGAAATTTGATGAAGAAAACATGATTCCAAGCTTCTTGGAGCTCCCATGGTGGCCAAAAGGGAGAATGCATAGTTGCCATCGATTTTGTATCGACATTAAATGTCCTCCTTCCACGTGGTAGATGAGATCCATGAATAAGTTCAAAGATACCCTTTTTGACTCTGGACAAGGTAGGACACGTGTCAAAACATGATTGGATCAGGCTCCCATCCTTTTAAAAATGTGTTTGCGACCTTTTTTAATTTTGGAAAATTTTGCAAAATTTCCCGTTTCTCCCTGGACCCGCCACATGTCCATATGTGGGCCCCATTGAAAATGTGGGCCAATTCTATCAATTTTGACACTTTTTTGAAAAAAGGAATTTTTTTCATAAAACTCCCGCGGGCCTAAAAACCTGATTCTTTCCTGCCACGTGGCATCCTCCCATTTACCGCGGGTTTAAGCATCCTATTCGTCTTAAAACCTCCCTGCCAAAATTACAAAGTTTCCAAAATTCTCTCCAAGGCCCGAACCTCCTGCCCCCTCATAAAAATTTTCCCATGTGGCAAGGCGGACCAAACTTTACTTTTGAGATTTTACCTCCAAAGGAAAAAAATCTCAAATTCTCCCCAAGCCCCGCTTCTCCATTTTTCCTTTTGGGACATGTGTTGGCCCTGGATTGGAATGACAAAACATTCACAAAATTTTCCTTCAGCCCCCTTGCTTGATTTTTTGCATTTCTAGACACATGTCCACTTCTCATTGGTCGTGGACCTTCAAGTAAAAATTTAACTTTTAAAATTTTGAAGTTAAAAACTTCAAATGCACCAAAACCTCTGCCCCCTCATATTGACTTCTTCTAGACATGTGTCCTCCTGTGGTTGGCCGAGGGCCTTCGGGCCAAAATTTACTCTGAAAATTTTACAAAGTAAAAGCCAAATTTCTCAAGGACAACCCACCACCCACCAATCCTCTAGCCAATCATATCATGCCACGTTGCCAATGCGTTGCGATGATGAATTTGATGGGAAAATGACACCCGTATGCCCATCAAAATGTCAAAAATTCACAGGATGCCCTAGAAATCAAAATTTTCAACAAGGAAGGTAGATTTTTATAATTTTAAATCAACTAAATCATTTTTGACATTACTTTCAACCTTGGGATTGGGAAATTAGTTGCAATTACTTTAGATTCAATCAATTTTTGAGTTTTGCATGATTTGACAAAGGAAAAATGACATAACCCGACCATTTGAAAAGCTAGGGCACAAAAAGGGGGAAACTTGGATTGTTGTTTCAAATTATGGAAAAATAATAATATCTTGGGCATCTTCAAAGAATTCGATTGGGGAAGATGAACTGTAGACCACCAAATCGAAAAATAAATTTTTTGTGAGCGGATTTGGGCATGGAACATTAGGGCACACTATGCAAACTGAGAATTAGCACCAACACTGAGTTTGAGTTCTTGAGGGAGCCTAGAGGATTGTTATTGCATGTTATTCCACTGGCTATCAAGATCATGGTCATTACTTTGAGTTTGGAAGCCTTTCCCATGGCTATCTAAACTCCTACTAGGCGCAGGTGTAGAAGCTAACATGGTAGAAGGATGGCGGACCTTGCGGAAGAAATGGAGAGAGAGGAGATGTGGCTCAAGTATAATGAATCTCGGGAGAGGAGTTGGTAGGAAATGTACCAAGCTACAAGGGTGATGGATTTATCAAGGCAGATGTTGTTGTGGGAAGTATTTGAGGTTCGGGCGGAAGACATGAAACATGAGCGATCACGATCTAACACATCTTGGCAAGCGCAAAAGAGAAACACTATTGGCTTCTAAAGAGATATTGTCATATTAATAAAGGAGAAGATCCATAGGCACAAATTTTAACCCACATGGTCACTAGAACCTTGTCCTTAGTTTTCCAATTCTGAGATAGATTTTGATAATCTAGTTGGTATCGATATTCGTAGTCAAGTGACACCAAGGAGGTATAATTTTTCATTTGGTACATCTATGGCATTTGCACAATCATTTCTGTGTTTGGGGTTATTTTTTTTGGCACAAATTTTTGGCAAGGTGTGGGATCACATGGTTTGAGTAATGCATCTAGGAGTGGTTCGGTATCACAAAATGTCAGTACAATTGAGAAGTGGGTAATTGATTTTGTAGGACCTATTTCATCTGCCACATGAAAGACTCGGCTCATGTTATATCATTAATTTTAGGGATTACTTAACACATTGGGTGGAAGCGGTGCCTACTAAGATTGCACAACAACCACATCAAAAATATTCATGTGGGAAAATATAATCACCAGGTATGGGTGTTTGTTGAGCTTGACTAGTAACATGGGTACATATTTTTTGAATGAGACAGTTAAGATTTTGTTGGAAGAGTTCATAGTGGCTCATCACAAGACTACCCCTTATCACCCTCAAGATAATGGAACCACTGAGGCATTTAACAAGATACTAAGTCACACTTTGACCAAGATTTGTGATGTTAGGAGACAAGATTGGGATGATAAAGTCTCGGGTACGTACTTATTTGTGTATAGGAGAACCTATAACAGATTGAATAAGGCCGCACCATTTCAATTGGTGTTTAGCGCATGTTGTTTTACCAAGAGAGTTATAATTTCCTCTCTATGTATTGCATGTGTAGGAGGATTGGTGACGAGAAATAATTACAAGAGCACATGGATACGCTAATGCAATTAATGAAAGATGATCACTTTAGATGGAGTCGAGAAGACTAAGAAGGCAAGACAAAAAGCATGACATGATCATCACATTAAAAATAAACAATTTGAGGTTGGGAAAATGGTTTTAATTTATGTCTCTAAATTTTTGTGCCATCTGGGAAACTCAAACTCCATTGTTTAGGGTCGTATATTATATCTTACATCCTTGATTCGGGAATGTTCGATTCTACTGGATGTGAAAATGTTTCTAGGATATTTCAATGTGAGTAGGTTAAAGCCTTACTATAAATAAGGCTTCTATGTGTCTATAAATAAGGCATTATTTTGAATTAGATTAGGTTTCCTTTAATTTTTTTCCCTTTTGGTTACTTCCTTTGTGATCATATTTTTGGCTTTTGTGTTGCGCATTGGTGTGTCGAGTAGCTAATTATATTATAAGAGATTATATGCGTAGAGGACTGCACATAAATTTTTGTGTGGGGTGAAGTAATAGATATGTTGAATATGTTTGAAAAATTATTTCGACAATGGATTGATGGGAACGATTAGCGAAAAGATAGAAGAACGAGCATAATGATGGTTAATGTGTTTGAATTCATGTCATTATGAAGGTGTGTCGAGAAAATTTAAAGACCACGAAGAATGGAAATATTGTGCAAGTACACCATAAGGTAGGTAGTACCATGGGGAACTACTTAGTGGACAACACGAGAGGTTATGTACTTCAACATGGTGACACACGCAAAGAAGGTTCATGGTGGTGATGTTGTGTTGGATTGCTAGAAGGTTATAGATGTGACGTGTGAGGGAAAGTCGTAGAAGATGATTTAAGTGAAATAAAGTTCTCTATTAAAAATTGATGTTAAGACATGTGGTCGGAGGAACTCTAAGGCATTGAAAAAGTATAAATAGGAGGTAAGAGTAGTCATTTCAACTAATTTTCCTTAGAAAATTTATTTTGTGCTCCCGATCTTGAAGTACGATGAGGGTTTTGCGAAGAAGAGTGAAGTGAGGTACTTGTCATGAACTAGAGGAATTGTGCAAGATGTAGTGTAGTCTTGGGATGTTATAAGGAGGAAGGAAGACAATAGAGAAGGAGAGGGGTTACATGAAAGAGAAGCGAGAGAATTCATCGAGTTTGGGTAGGTAAAGGAGAGAGGCACAAGAAGGTAGAAGATGGCACCTAATAAAGTTCAAACAAAGAGACCGGTGGTGGAGAAGGAGGATCTCATGGAGATTTACTTGGAAATTCAGTACCCCAAGGGTTATCAAGGCAAAAAGTGGAGTTCAAATTTAAATAAGTGTAAGATAAATGAATACAACAATAGGACAAGTGACAATAGAAATCTGATGCAAGAAGACTTAGTTTCAAACACTCCAACAGTGGAAGATCTCGAAACTCTAAGGTTGACGACTTGGTGCAACAAGAACTACAAAGGATTGGAGTTTTGTAACTGTGGGAGCTTTCCTTCTTTTCAAAACCCACCCCGCTATTCAGATGGTTAATGTCATGGGTGCATGAGGACCTCTTATAATTTATAATAAGAAGGATGAGGATTACATACCACTTGATTAGGATAGTTACAGGCCTGCGGAACACTGATGGGGACATGGCACTTGATGTATGTGTCACTACAAATATTGAGGAGCTAATGAATAAATTGAGCTACGAGAAGGGAGGAAGGGCATAGGTGATTGTAGATCTCCTAGACCCAGCATTGAGATTCACCTCCCAGCTCATTAGTTGCAAATTGGGTGCATCAGAGAGGTGGACAAACATCAATATGAGGTTCTTGTACGTGGCCTATAGGGTGTCAAAATGGGAACATTATAATTTTGTAGAGTTTATCGCAAACAATTTTTTTGAAGAAACACGAGTACAGAATGGGGAAGGAGAAAAAATCACATGGGGCTCCATACTTCTATTGATCGTATTATGGGAGATTGGTGTTCCAGATGGGCTAGATGGGAACATATGGGTTCACCCACCAGTGCACTCATCGTTGCAGTTGAATTTGTGAAGTTCACTTATGATGGGACCATCTCAAGTGCCTACAAGGCTCAAATGAACATGTGGTTTTAATGGTTTCATGAAGCATTTGAGAATGAGTGGCACATCCCCACTTTGAATTTCCACAAGTTATTGGGGATCGGGTAAAACTCACGAGTTACTCAACATTTTTCCCTAGAAACTTTTATGATGGTCAAGGAGGAGAGATGGGGCCATGATGCAAGCTCCCCTTCACGTTCTTGCTAAGTACATGAAGTGCACCATCAACCGTATAGACACACAAAATTTGGTCTTTGATATAGAAAAAGTGGACATTGATGTCTATACATTACATGCGACATACAAGTATGGTACTTGACTTGCTTATTTCAAAGTTTTAGAGCTAGACTTTCTAGACTTGCACTCTCAAGTTAGCATTACCATCAAAGGGTACGTCCACTGGTATTCATGTGTATGCGCCCCAAAACAAAAGGGGGTTAAAGTGGATGTTACAAAATCCCCTTTCCATTTCGTGAGAGGCACTAATCCTGCCCATGAAAGTGGTACATGTTAGAAAAGAGGAAGAATAATAGAGTGAAGGTAAGTTATATACTTCCCAAAAGAGGAGGTACTACATGCACCACAATAGTAGTAATGGTGCTAGCACTTCACTACAAGGTGGCACCAAGGCCTCATTACCTAGGCATGAGAAAGAGAAGGAAGAGGAGGAAGAATGAGCAAAAAGAAGCGAATGACACACCATGCATCGAGCCCCACAACATGATTGGAGGAAGGTGAAGAAGAATACTCACCACCTTTAAGGTAGAGTTGGAAGTAGAGCTAGTAGAGTAGGAAGCTAAGGCTAAAGCCATGGATGTAGGCAAGGCACATGATGAAGGAAAGGAGAACTCGTGGGACCTAAGAAGATCCCAACGTGTGAGCCCTCTTTCACACTGAGTTCTAGCCCAAGGGGAGATAATGGGGACTCCTTAACTATAAAAGAGGATAAAGGATTCACACATGGAGAAAAGAAAAAGAGGATGAAGAACAAAGATACGAGGAGGAAGTGGAGACCCGTGTCCCCACATATGCATGTTGTGGATGACCCCATGAAGGTATTTTACTCATGGTTCTAGGTCACCCTTCCATCGAAAAAGCTACATGGATGGGATTTGATGGATCAAGAAGGGGGTGTGCCTAGAACTAGGAAGATGCTTTGGAACATTCATTGTCTCACCGAAGAGCCCGAGTTTGAGGTCAAAATCATGCAATCGATACCATCCATTTGAAGAATAAAGGAGGAGAAACATATAGGGTGGTAAATCATAACCACATAACAGATGAGTAAGCATACGATTCTCTTAAAAATATGTATTTGGAGGTGATCTTGTGAAGCTTGGAAGCATGAGCAACTATTGAGACCTTGGTCACGGAAAATTAAAAAAGGAAAAGGAGATAGGTAGATTGCACCAAGGATTAAGGTTTGAGCAGGACATGAACTAAGGAAGCATACGACTAAGTTTGGTGCCCTCGTGAAGAGAATTTTGGGACAATGTATTGCATTTGTGAGTTTGGGTAGGAAATACTATGGGAATGAAATGGAATATCTTGAAGACCTTGTGGGGATGTTTCTCACAAACATCAAGGATAACACGTGAACCACGGCCTGCAAATATCGTAAAGGAGAAAGAGGAAAGAAATTCACCTTTGAAGCCCGGATCACCTGAGTTATAGGACTTATTCACCTAACTCAAGGAAGAAAATATATTGATAGATAGAGGCTTCAACAATTCTACAAAAATATGAGCCCATCATTGGCCTTGCACGGGTGGCGGAAGAGGTGGCCACCCTCAAGGATTTATAGGAGACCATTCTAACCAATAAGGTTAAATGTGCACAATTGGTTGTTAATAACAAATCTAAGAAGGATAAAATCAAAAAAAGCACGAGAAGATGGACTTGAGGATTAGCGAACATAGGGATTCCATCACCTGAGCGGATGGATGAGTTTGAAAGTTCTTGTGTAGAGGCTGGTGGTAGCTATAAATTCATGAAAGGGAAGGCCTTATCGGGGAATTGAATACAGGATAAATTAGAGGATGAGATAGACACGGAGTTCATTGAACTCCTCCAATTAGTCACATAGCATATTCTTCAGTCTTCAATTCTTTATTTAGATTCTTTCAATTCCACTATTTGTTATTCTTTGAAAGAAAAACATTATTACCTTAGAAAATTTTGGTCATCAAGACATTTTTGAGAAGGGTGAAGGAATGCTGGGGCGGTAATCAAATTTTTGTGGGGTGATATTGGAACCCTAAATTTAAAAAGTACTTAAGGCATGAAACCTTGTGGCACATGGAAGTAGGGCATGAAGGAATGTGTGGAATTATTTCTCGAGAGATGTGTGAATGCTTGTTCACATGTAGAATGGATTTGGGACTTGGTTAGTTTTGGACGAGCGAGGAAAGGACGAGTTTAGGAACGAATGAAAAAGTGACCAAATACGAGAAATGGATAAGCTATTGAGACTTATAGCTCAAGGAAAGGATATTCCACGACATCAATACGATTATCATGAAAGGATAAGGATATGATTTTGTTATGGATTAGCTATTACATGCATGCTAAGGACACACTGATTAGGGGATATGCATGATGGCATTCCACATGTTCTTGGGTAGTGGTATCATAATCATAAAATATTCCTTGAGGCTTTCTCATGTAATGATGAGTGGTTAAGAGGATATTCCTTGAGATTCCCTCATATGTATGGTTTTATGAGAGAGGTGTGTGTGTGAATAAGGGAGAAAGAGAGGAAGATAGTTAGTAAAAATATGTAATGTGTGATGGTGAGCTTTATAATGTGTCAAAGCTCTGCTACTATAAATATATTCATACATGGAAATCTTTTGATGTAATATTAGCTACTGTACTTTAGCTAATGAATATAATGAAGTGATTTTGAAGCACTTATGTGATGGATCTTGATCTTTACATTTCCTTTTATGTTCATGGGTGTATTACTAGTTTTCTTGATGATAATCATGATTTAGTTCTACTTCCATTGTAATATGATCATGCCATCCCATGTTCTAGTGCATTATATTAGGATTTAGTGCTTACATTTGGTTTTCAACAATGCATGTGTCATTCTCTGTTTATGCAACACCCCCTTATTAAGGAAGAAAATTCTCACAAAGCTCACACAAAGGAGGGGCTCGACACTTGCATGTGCCTTAGGTGAGATTGGATGGTGTGTTAGCGTGTTTGAGGTTGATTGGTGAAGTAAAAGTAAATAGAGACTACAAGAAGTTACTATGCATGCGAGAAATGTAACAATACAATTTAGAGACTTAGACAAAGTTTCACAACAAAAACAAGACGCAAGTATCAAAATTGTATGGCTATAATGTGGACATCCTAATAACTCAAAGGGAGATAATGATGATATCACCTAACTACAATGATAATTAGTCTCAATATGGGTTTGAGACAAAGGTCCTCTTGGAATCAACACTTGCATTCCGGCATTGCAACCTAGTCATGTAAGTAGGCTGCAAAAGTGGTGGAAAAATTATCTCTAGCGATATCCACATATTTTTTTCTTATTTTGTCCCAAATGGGAAACAAAAAAACAATTTTTTTAACCAAGTGGTGATGAAACAAACTAAGTGTAACTTTGGCAAAGTTTCACCTTGTCTTAGGAAAAGTGAAAAACTAGGACAAAGTAACATGTAGTAGATCTCGTGATGAATAACACATGGTTTCAACTTTAAGGGACTCTTCCCTTGTTCGAATAACAAGGTTTGGACTCCAACAAAGTTTTCACATTGTGAGAGCTCTATAGAACATGATGTCTATGTCAAATTGGCTCCAAGCCACAAGCTTCCTAGTGGTTCTCTCTCTAAGTGTCAAAAGTTACCTCTACAAGATCGATTTTCCAAGAAATTTGCACTGAATAATCTTGGAGTATCTTGGATTTACTTTAACCCCTTCAATAAATTTATCAACAAATTATGTTCATTTGTACTTTCACTAGGGTCAAAATGGAAATAAATTTGACTCTAATCTCAACAAGGTGTACTAATCAATTGGGTAGTGGAGCAATTTCTCATTTCGTTCACAAGGTTCCCTCTTGCATAAAATACTTTGGGGTTCCTAGGAGTGTTTCTCTTGTTATCTTAAGGATTATACTAAAGGAAGTTTCTCCTAGTTAATCGGACAAGTTGTAGCTCTTAACCAAAATTTGTAATATAGTGTGATGTATGATGTGTGGTGTATTTTCTTATCTTTTGGATTAGGAAATTTGGTTTAGACCACCGTTGGAAACCTACAACACACGTGAATGTTAGAATTTGGTTTGAAGAGATTTCTCCTTTCTTTGGAAAGTGTTAGGTTCTACATGCAAATGGTTAGTAGTTACCCAAAAATATCTACAATATCATAGAAAGAGGATTTTTGTATATATCTTCCCCACAGGTAGATATAGACAAACGGAAAAATATGAAAATAAAAGAAACTCAGACCCGAAATTTATTGATTAGGCGCATGAAAATAAATGTTGACTTGAAAATATATGCGCCAAGGTGTAGGTTAAGAGCGCATGAAAATGAATGTCGACATGAAAATATATGTGCGAGGCACGAGTTAAGGGCACATGAAAATGAATGTCGACATGAAAATATAAGTGCTAAGGCGCGAGTTAAGGGCGCATGAAAATGAATGTCGACATGAAAATATATGCACCAAGGCATAGGTTAAGGGCACATGAAAATGAATGTCGACATGAAAATATATGCGCCAAGTGCGAGAGTTAAGGGCACATGAAAATGAATGTCGACATGAAAATATATGCGCAGAGCGCGAGTTAAGGGCGCATGAAAATGAATGTCGACATGAAAATATATGCGCCAAGGTGTAGGTTAAGTGCGCATGAAAATGAGTGTCAACATGGAAAAATGTGCGCCTTGGCGCACATAAGGGTATGTCAACATAAGGATGGATGCGCCAAGGCGCACCTTCGAGGCGCAACATTTTGAGCACTGACAGGAAGCAAACCAC
Source organism: Taxus wallichiana var. yunnanensis (assembly GCA_018340775.1). Classification (NCBI taxonomy): domain Eukaryota; kingdom Viridiplantae; phylum Streptophyta; class Pinopsida; order Cupressales; family Taxaceae; genus Taxus; species Taxus wallichiana. The sequence continues at coordinate 984,220,094 of CM031240.1, forward strand.
AGCGCGAGATATTGAGATGGCCATAACTTTTGTGAGGAGCTCAGATTCATGCAAGGTTGGAATTTTTGGAAATCTTACGAGGTCCTATATCCAAATAAGACTAGATATATTTAATTAGGTGAGAAAAAATTCTTAAAAATGCAAAATACAGATTCGCCACTTTTTGGGGTCGCTAGGGTTCTCACCTACCACCATAATGAGATAAATTAAATGCAACACGGAGGTGGTTGGGGTAGATTTGGATTTCCTCTCTCTTCCCTCTCTCATTCTTCCTATAAATTTTAAGGAGGATTCTTTCTAAAGGTTGGACATTCTTGTTTTCCCCTCCGTTTTTCTCTTTGGCAGGTGAATTTGTGGAGTTCAAACCTCCCATTAAAAATGTAATGCAACTTTGCCTCTTGGCATTTTGTAGTGTGTTGTATCAATATTTGGAGAAAATAATGCATGTCTGTGGATGATTCTTAACCCTCTCTGTGTTCATTTGCATCCTCTTGATCTTTCAAATGCAAACTGTTATCATGTGCATGATCTTGCATTGCATTTTTATGGTTTGTGTTTATTGGCAAGACAGGTGTTCTTCATTCCTCGGTGCATCACCTTTGTAGTTTAGGTTTTATTTTATGCATCTTCTTACCCTTTCTCCTTGGAAAGTTAGTTTAGGTTTTCGAGTAAACCCTCTGCATTTTACGTGTGCATTTGAACAGAGGAATAGGAACCGGCCTTCATCTCGGAGAGCTTTTCCATTTTCGCAAGGTCCCACACTTGGGAAAATCTCCATGTTATGCAATCACTGCTTTGAGAGTCTCAACCCATCGAGTTGCAAACATTTAGGGGGTCTTTGTGATTCTCCATCAACAGGATTCAATGTTGTTTTTGGTTCTCAAGATCATCTAATAACGTGAGAGAAGAGTATACACAACAATCAATCCAACTAGATAACAATAAAAATATTGTAAATCAAATGACCACCATAATGATTTGTAAATCTAGATTCATTCCCAGTTAATCCAATCACTTTTTTAGTGAAACTAAAGTTGCTTTTGGTTCTTAATATGACACTAGGTGCAAGAGAAGAGCATACACAAGCTTTAGCCTTAGTTATTTATCAAATGAAAATATCTTAAACTAAAAGATCATATACATGCTCAAAATGAAAGTTTATTCCCTTAAGCTTAAAAATGAATGATGAATTTTCCTACTTACTCTAAAATTACTAAAAGAAGGTTTAGAGGTTCTTTTGATTCTCAAGATCACACAAAGTACAAGAGAAGAGCATACAAAACCCTATTCCAAACTCATAAAGAGAATGAAAACAAAATCACTCATCAAATCCTAAGCCAATTTGTTAGAAAAACTGCTCTAAATCAAAAAATATATATAAAGTAGCTAAAAACCTCTAGAAAATGACGGAATTACAAAAAACCGAGAAGTTGAAATTTTTAAATTTAAGCCAACTTTACCTCGGGCGCCAGCGTGCCTCTTTGTGCGTAGCGATTCCCTGAAAGCATCGATTGCACAATTTGTAGAAAAAGTGTGTCTATAATGGTAGAAGTGCACCTTTGTCAAAGTCACACAGTTTAATTGTGTAAGCGCTTCCAATTAGGCATCATCATATACTTTAAAGCACTAACGTGACTTATACACAAAGATAAAAAATTTTCTTGAGGCTCGGGCGTGTTCGGGGAGGCATAGGAACATCCGGTGAAGCGTAAGCACATCTAGTAAGAGAAGTCATAAACTTTAGAGCGTGAGCACCCCCTTTGAGCGTGGGTGTGTATCTTTCGGTAGGTGGTCAAAACACGGGTTTTGACAAGAAAATATTAAAAAGATCAAGTCTTTGACCTCTTCTGGAATTTTGACAACACTTTACCTCCATAGATCCTAGAAAGAACATAAAACGAAACATCTACTACTAATCTAGTTGAAACAACTATAAAAATTGAAAATTGATCTACAAAACTTTGAATTTTGCTCTAAAAAGCTTGAGAATTTGATCTAAAGAACATGACACTAATCTAGAAAGTTTTACACTAATCTAGAAAGCTTGAAACTAATCTAGAAAACTTGAAACTAGTCTAGAAAACTTGAAATTAATCGATAAAAATTTGAAATTAAAAACTTTGAATCTAAGTTAAAAAGCTTTAAAATGAATTCAATGGGATAAGGTCCCACAGATCATGCTAAATGAAGACTACTAAAATTTCAAGCAAAGCTAAACTAACAAGACTAACACCACATAGTCTATTAACAAATGCTTTATGAATCTAACAATAGTTACATCAATGATAAAAGCTTAATGGAATGCTTGAAACAACTAACATGATATACATCAATCCTAGCTAAAGCATGCCTACTTAATATGAATTGCTAACTAACATAGACCTAAATAGATCTAAGAGGGAAATCAAATTGGGTTTGTTGCTACTTCAAGAGAGGTGAGATGGTATCTCCAACAATGACTACAAGGTCATATTGGATACCCATCTACTAACCCCATTGAAGATTGGAGGAAAAGATTGAGCTTGTCTCTTAATCATATTTGTTATATGATATGCAATTCAAAGCATGGCGTAAAATTAAAAGGTATGTGGTTAGCCTTTTACAGTTTTTCCTTTGAGGAAAACTTGTATCTTTTTGCATGTGGGACTAAAAGCACAAAGTAGATTAAGGTTTGCTAATCCTGATTAAGGATTTCTAATCATGATTAGTGAATTAACAAGTGATTAGGATGTGAGGATCCTTAATCAACCACTTAGGGTCAATTAAGAGGCTAGGATAAGATTTTGAAGCCTTACGAGATGTCTTCGATGGAAATGGGGTGATTTTGAAAGGTTGGAAGAGGGTTTTAAGCCATAATAGGGTATATTGACCAAAACAAAGGTAAAATAGGCTTAATTAGCTAATAATTGCTAATTTTTTATTCGGAAGAGGATTTTGACTTACGATGTGTCATAAATTGGAATCACGAATGCGAAAGAGGATAGGTAATCAAAAAGCATTGTTCATTAGCTAAAATGGTAAGAAACATTAGTTAATTAGCAGAAATCACTAATTATGATGGAAATGACAAGACTAATATTGATTTGTGTGTTTTTAGCAATAAGATTGCAAAAGTAGAATTTAGGTTTCTCTGATTGTAATCCATGATAATTATATTAAATGTTATTGCTTGTTTCTCATTAAGGCTATTATAACTAAAATTAGAGGATTTCTTCAATTACAAATAAAAATTATTATTACCAATTCTTATGAATTTTAAATATTTATTTTTATTCATCTGCATAGATTATATTCCACATTGCATGCATATCAACCTAACACACCAATATCGAAACTTGTTAAAAAATTCATTGATGCAACCTTGTTATGATATTTCATTCATGTCCTATGGAGTTTTGATAGATATTATCCTTATTTTCCTCCTTTACATCATATTGAATATTATTATATGTTTTAATATTATTCTCTATATGCTAATTATTATATTGAAATTAATCATAATTGAGTTTTATTACTTCATTATCAAGGATAATGTCACTTCTTATATCATAAAATCGTTTGTACATAATTTAAGCCTTAAATTAGAAAGGGTATATTAAGAACATTAAATTTTGGATTGGAATCTATAAAGGTTTTTATTCATATTATTAAATTAACCATTCACATATAAATATATATGTAGAGTAAAATTGTTGAGAATGATTTGATCAATCAAACACATTCTAAATACAATAAAAGCAGATATCTAAGATATTCACAAATATTTTATGATGTTTCACAAGCTAATTTGTATTTGAATCATAACAAAATAGTTTGTGACAAAGATGAAGTTTTTTCATATCTAAAATGAAGTTCTAAAACCCTTAGGGATATTAGCGTCATATTTAGATACTAAATTATAATGGTTTTGTCTAGTAGTACTGTTAGTGTAGGATTTAGTTTCCTTGCATTAATTATATTATCATACTCGGGATATTCCACCTCACTTGGAGTTTCCCTAAATTAATGGGACATGCTTTCTTAGGTGTACACTTGACTATACTATTCTAGGTATTGCTTACCACTTGACTATACTATTCTAGGTGTTTGTTATTACTTGACTACACCATTCTAGTCTTGGTTACCACTATTCTAGGTGTTTGTTATTACTTGACTACACCATTCTAGGTATTAGTTACCACTATTCTAGGTGGAGATTTCCACGATTATAGGAGGAGGTTACACATTCACCTCTTATATGTACATATCTTACATTATTATTTTTGATTGCATTGATTTGGATCTATTTATGTGTTATTGCAATTATATCTCTTGGATTTTCCTAATTTACAGTCTTGTATGCTTGCATTGTTTTGTCTTGGAATAATTCACGTCTCGCATCATTCACTGTGCATTATTTGAACTAGTAGATCGTGGTGATAAGTACAAATTTTTCCTATGTTGTTATGTGTTTCTCTAATTATTTGGGTCACTTTACCTTCACCTATTATTCCTTTCTATGCTTTCACTTGTCCTATAATTCTTGTGTGTGATCATGATCAAACCCAAGTTTTTATAGTAACAATTGAGTACACACTTAGATAAAAAGATTTTTGTGTTTGGTGAGTTAGTATTCATGTTGTTGGTGAATCACCTTATTGATTCTAACCATGTGTTGCATTACATTACTAAAATGAGGGGCTCAAACTCCACGTAGTTATCTTAATGCACATGAAATTTTGAATGAAAGTTTAGAGATCCTTCACTTATGGATGACCTATAATTTTACACCAAGAATAAGCTAACTAGAATGTACCCTCTTGAATGTTGATTAGATTTATCTAAGATTATGTGAAAATTGATAATTAGTGAATTATGTACACTAAAGGATGTAAAGGAGAACTACAAGAGTCTATTATGATTAATTAAATTCCAACATTAATTATGTAATATTAGGAAAATGCATTGATATTTGAGTTAATGTATGAAAAAATAAATGAACTTGAAAGAAAAAGAGCATGAGTGCACATTGGTATTCATAGATGGATCCAAAAATTTATGGGAGTGTACATTCTGACATAGGGAGATATAAACTTGATGATTCTTTATTTTAGAATTATGATGCGCAATCGATCTAGGGTAGTACCATACACTTCAACAATGACCATCTGTATGATTTCGAACCTATTGTAAAGTATTGAACATTCTTAGATTCAATATTTATGAATTTCTAGGACTTTCTCCTTCATATAAATATTTTTGGTGTAAAACCTTAGTTGTCGATCATGCCACAAAGCTCTATGAACACTATGAACAAGATCTCAAACTCTAACCATGGATCGGAAAGACCATAAAAAACATTATATTAGTTTTTGAACCCCTATGAACAAAAACATTGGAATTATTATGAAAAGGCATCAAATCACATTTCATTCTCCACCTAGTATGTGATATACGGATAAATGCAACTATATTTGGAAACTTTGTTGAAAATTCTTGAGTTGAATTTTACTCTTAGTAAATTACTTGCAAAGGTTTATTTGAGTGCTTGGGAATGAGAGAGTGATTCTTTGAATTGGTAAGAATATTTAGAATTTTATATATTATTTCCCTAATGGTTATGGATGTGGATTTTTATATTTAGGGTGCCTTGGGTTCCTTTTGCAAGTGTTGCAGTGAGTGTATCAATGTAGTTCCATAACATTTCTAGGTTAGAAAATGAGGTAGTGTTTATTTTCTTATATAAGGTTCGAAGATGGATTATCAAATAAAGGTTGAGCGAGTGAGTAAAATACCAATAGAATAATTTGGAACTGAAAGAAAAGATGGATGATATGGCGGTAAAAAACCACATAGATAAGTCAAGACCATATATAAATATCTGAACAAACTATATGGCATTTACCATGGATGAAAAACATGTCAAACGAAATTTTCATCATGTCAAGATGACTTAGTATATGGATTTTTAGATGATATAAATTTTGAAGGGTAAACATGCTACTGAAAAGAGATCTAAAAATGTACTAAGTGGGAATTAAAATATTGTGTTTATCTTATAAAGAGTATATTTTAAAAGAAATTAGTGTTAAAGAGTAAATTTCCAAATGTTAGTGTTTAATTTTCTCCCTTTTAAGTATAAAATGTAAATTACATGATTAAAGGAAAAGATTCTGCGTGTGTAGGCACACTTTTTCTTCTCACGTAGTTTTTTTACAAATCCCTGTTTTGTTGGTGTTGTCATCCCCCATGATGAAAAATACATTACAATGTGTAGTCATTGTTCATAGTAAAGAATTTAACTCTAGCTCAAATGTAAAGTGTAACATGAAATATTTGCATTTATATAAAAAACAAATGAACATATGTAAACAAGGAAGGAATAAAACTATTTATTATGTGGAGGAAGAAGATTTTATGGCTTAATTATACTTGAATATTTGCATTGTTGAACTTCTAAAAGTATCGGAGGTGATATTTTCCAAATTGTGTCGAGGAGAATAAGAGTATTATGTTCTTGTAACCCAACATAGAAACAAAAGAGAGATATAAGAAGAGAAAAGTATTGAAGCACCTCATGAAGTAAGAAGACCATGTATCAAATTAATTAAGAAAATATGATATATTCCCATTTAAATGTAAAAGGAAAGGAAGGATGGTCTATATGATATCTTCCCCTTTAAATGTAAGAGGAAAATAAGGATGGCTTATGAAAAAGTTATCCACTTTGATAAATTTGGTAACTCGATGGACCATCTTGCTGAAAATGGATCTAGGCCCAATTTTTAAAATTAGGACACACAATAGAAAAGAGAATGAGTGCCCCCATGCCCATTCCATGTGCCACAATTGAATGTAAAGGCGAGTAAAAAAATTTAGTCTCTATTCACATCTAACTTCTCTTCAAATTCCAAATGTGCTTGCATATCACCCATTTGGCGATAGGAGCGCACCAAGCACGTGCATGTGCCAAATCCTTCCTTTATATGAGTTTTGCAAGAATTTTCAACACCATTAGAGAGAGACAATACACATATATGAATGTATGCATTCTAAGATAGAATTAAGGAGACTAGATCTATGTATAAATGAACCATACTATAGATGTGAAAATCACTATAATAAGGAAGAATCAGATCTTAGCCATGTATTTTACTAAGAACACAAGGGTTTGGATCCAAACATGAAAGAAAAATGTATAGATCAAGACCATAACACAGATATTCAAAACCTATTCGTTCCTTATATATTCATCACATACATCACCATTAGAGATCATTCATGAATGGAGATCATACATCAACAAAGTCTCACCATGCTACCATAGTAACTTCATTACGGAGGTTACAATTATTTATTACATTATATCTATATCATCTTACTATATACCCTCTTAGGTGTTGTGAAAATCAATACATAAGAGAGAACATAGAAGGAATCTCCCCTAACTAAATCATCATTACTCACCAAACATGCCAAATGTCATCATGTCTTTCCCTAATTGAGTATCCTTAGCATGCAAGTGCATGCTAGCCCATACCAACCTTGACTCCATATACGGTTATGATAACCAAAATGATACCTTGGAATATGATTTCTTGTGCCGCAAGTCTCCATAGCCTATCGTTATCCATAACTGTACATATTCACTTTTCCATTTGATCCCTTATCGTGACTTATTCATAGTATAAAATGAATAAGTACCGGATCCATCCTTCTTAGGGGTGTGAGCCCTCATGCATCCCTAAAAATACTTCCACACGTGCCTTGCACCTTGTTCCTACGTGCCACATTACTTTGTGCGTTGGGTACTTCATCATTTTATGGGATCAACATCACCCCATACTAATACAATTTCTACCCACATCAATCCTCCATGCCCCTCGAACAAAAATTTGATGACCAAAAATATGTCAAGGTAAAATTTGCTACATAGTTCAACCATTAAACATCTAAGTGGAAAATTTCAAGGAACTCTGCATCTATTTCACCCTTCAATTTTCCCCATGCCTTCGAATCTGCTAATGCCTTCCCTGGCACTTCCCCTACAACATTGGGCACTTGATCTAGGGTGAATTAATCCACTTTACCCTTGAGCTCATTTATATCCATCAAAATCTCTGTGCATATACCTTCAAACTCATCCATCCGATCAGTGATGGAATCCTAGAGCTCACTAATCTTGTAATCCATTTTCTTGCACTTTGTTTTTATCTTATCTTTCTAAGTTGTGGTATCAATAATAAATTTCATGCGCTCAATATTTTTAGTAGGTATCTTCTTCTGTAACAATTTAAGAGTAGTCTCCTCCTTTGTCACTCATGCATCAATGATTGGCTCACACTTTATGTAGCTATTAAAGCCCCTATCTTCTTATGTTTTTTCTTCCTTGAGTTGGGTAAGTAAATCCTCCAACTTAGTGATCCAGGTTTCAACAACGAATTTGTTCTCTTCTTTTTCATTGGAGAGTTTTGCAAATTTTGGTCCCACGTCATCCTTAAAATTTGCAAAAAACATCCCTACAAGTCCTCGAGATACTCCATCTCATCCCCATAATCTATCTAGCCTAGCTTACAGGGCAAGACATTGTCCAAAAATGCCTTTAAAAGGATGTCGACTTGATCATAGGCCTCCTTGGTTCATTCCTTATCACCCTTTAGTCCTTGGAGAAATATTTCTAATTCATTTTATTTTTCCTTCTTCACCGTGACTAAGGTCGAATAGTGGCCCCTGTCATCCAAGTGCATCGAATCACCTCCGAGGACATTTTTGAAGATTGTTGTATTCCTGATCATCCATTAGGTGGCTAGGATCCACCACTTTATATGTCTCTCCTCCCTTATTCTTCAAATGAATGGTCTCCATCACGTGATCGTTGACATCAAATTTAGGTTCTTCAGAGTGAAAATGCATGTTCCAGCATATAGCATTTTTCTAGTTACAGGCATGCCTCCTTCCTACTCCATAAGATCCAAGTTATGTAGCTTCTGGGGGAGTGTACCTTGAAATATTACACGTAGCACCTCTTTGTGATCATCCATGAAATCCATATGAGGAGACATGGTGTCCACTTTCTCCTTGTCCCACTTGATTTCCTTCTTTGACCTTTCCCTCCTCCTTTATGAAAAAAGGACTCCCCCTTCTCTTTCTCTATGTCACTAGTGGTGTAGACGGGTGAAGCTTCACGTGATGGAATATTTTTCATCCCTTATGTAGCATTATCCTTTTCTTCATCACATGCCTCTCCTACTTCCTTGGCCTTTTATTTGGCCCTTATCTTCTCTTGCTCCTCGAGCTTTGCCTTTAGCTCCTCCCACGAAAGTAGTGTAGTCCTCTCTCTCCTCTTCTTGATCCTATCATTGCAAAACTTAATACATCATGTACCTTATGTTTCTTCTATTTTGGCTCCTCTTCCTCTCTCCTCCTCTATGCTCTCTGCTACTGAAGCATCAACACTACCTTGTTTTTAAGTACTCACGACATTGTTACCATTGCGGCACATGTAATACTTCCTCTTCTTGGAGGTGTCCAGCTCCCTAACCCATTCTTCTTCTTCTTCCTTCTTTTCACCTTGTACTACTTTCATTGGTAGGATTGGCACCTCCCAGGGTTTTGGAAAGGGGGAGTCTATAATATCCACTTCAATACACCCTTTAGTATTAGGGTGAAACTAAAAAATACTCAATGGACATAGCCTTTGATGGTGACATTGAATTATGGGTGCAAGTCCAAGAAATCTGACTCCAAAACCTTGACATATGTGGGTCGGGTACCATACTTATATGTACCGTGAAGGGTATGGACATGATCATATAATTTATTTACATGAAAGGTCAGATTATGCATGTCCTTTAATCGGTTGATGGAGTACTTAAATTATCTAGTAGTGAATGTGAATGAGAGCTTGCACTATGACCCCATCTCTCCTTTAGCCATCATAAATATTGCTAAGAAGAAATGTTATGTGACCAAGAATTTGACCTAGTCTCCAACAACTCAAGGTAGTTCATAGGGGATATGCCATTAGTTCTCAAAGGCCTCACACAACCATTCATACCATAAGTTATCTAGTGCATTATAGGAACTCGAGATGGTCCCATCACAAGTGAATTTTGTAAACTATGTACTTCAGGAGATGAGTGCACCAGTGGGTGAACCCATATGTTTATCTGGCCCATATGGGACACCAATTTCCCAAAATATGATTAACAAAATTATGGATCCCCATGTGATCTTTACGCCAACCTCATTTTGCACTTGCGCCTCCTCAATAATGTTGTTTGTAATAAACTTTGCAAAATAGTAATGTGCCCTTTTTGACATTCTGAGGCCACATACAAGAATCTCATATTGATGTCTATCCATATTTCTGATGCTCCCAAATTGTAACTAATGAGTTAGGAAGTGACTCTTAAAGCTGGGTCTAGAAGATCCCCAATCACCTGAGCCCTTCCACCTTTCTCATAGTTCATTTTTTTGCTAACTCTTCAATTTTTGCAGTGGAACATAAATCAAGTGCCATATTCTTGTTAGTGTTTCACAGGCATGTTACTATTCTAATAAAATGGCCTATAATCCTCATTCTTCTCCTAACAAATAGTATAATTCCTCATGTACCTATGAAATCAACCACGTGAATAGCGGGGTGGGCTTTGCAAAGAATGACAACTCTCATAGCTGTAGGACTCCAATTTTCTATCATTCTTGTTTTCGAGTCATCTACCTTAGGTTTTTGAGCTTCTATAATGTGGGAGTATTTGAAACTAAATCCTCCTGCATATCTTCTCGTTATCACTCGTTCGGTGGTTATATTCACTAATCTTTCACTTGTAAAGCTTCAAAATCAATTATTCAGTCTTAAACACACATGGGCGGTATTGAATCTCTGAGTATACCTCAACTGGTTCCTCCTTCTCCACCTCGGTCTCTTTGTTTGAGTTTCCTAGGTTCCATTTCTATTTTTCTCTTTCACTCTTTCATGCCCTAGGTCCTTTCAACTTTTCTTTCATCTCCCTGACCGTGGCGATTCCATGCCTCTCTCTCATGTAACCCCTTCCTCATTTTTTTTCTTCTTTCCTTCTTGATATACCAAAGATCACACCACAGTTCACATAACTCAATTGGTTCATGACAAGTACCTTGCTTTCTTCTCAAAACCCGCATTACACTTTAAGCTTGAGACACAAAAAAAATTCTCTAAGGAAAGTAGTTGAAATGACTACCTTTACCCTCTATTTATACTTTTTCAACACCTTAAAGTTCCTCCGACCACGTGTCTTAACGTCTCTTTTTAATAAAACACTTTTTACTTAAGTTAACTTCCATGAATTCCCTCCTTACACCGTAGTAGTAACCTTCTAGTGCGCCAACACAATTTACTACCATAGACCTCCTTCACATGCCTCACCGTGCCAAAGTACATAACCTCTACGTTATCCACCAAGTAGTTCCCCATGGTGTCGCCTACCTCATGTTGCACTTTGCACAATCATTTTCCCCTTCTACGTGGTATTTTCTCAATTCAGTTTTTTCTTCCCCAAGACACCTTTATACCCGCATGAACTTTAACACCTTATACACCATACCACTCAATCTTCTACCTTTTTGCTCATCATCCCAGAATGAGTTCTCCAAGATATTTATCTTTGCAAATAATTTTTCAACCATATCCAAAACATATCTGCCTAGTCCACCCCACACTAAAATTATTCATTGTAATCTTCACATGGAATCACTTATAATACAATTAGCTACTAGCACCAACATGCAAACAACAACCTGAATAAAAAACGTAAAACAAAAATGATGAGGAAAGGAAACACATACAAAAGAAAATGCAGGAAGGGAAATACTAAGCTAATTGGCACTACTACCTTATTTAAAAACACTAGGAAGACTTATTTATAGTAGGGCTTCAACCTACTCATGTTAAATAAATTGGGAAACCAAGTGACATTTAGCGCTTCTAACTGAAAAATGACAGAATCAAGTATGTATGTGATAATGTATGGTCCCAACCAATGGAATTTAAACATCCTAGGGTGGTGATGAAACTTTGAATCATAGAAAGAGAACCATTGCCCCACCTCAAGCTTCTTATTCTTGATATGCTTATCATGCCATGACTTCTACCTAGATTTTTCCATTTTTTCGACTCGAGTGAGCAATGGCTTTCCTCTCATCCAATTGCATCAATCTGTCAATACATTCCTAAAGAAATTTTTCATCATTTAATCCTCCTGCGCATGTAATACATAGAGAAGGTAACATGAATTCATCGGGTAATACTGCCTCCATGCCAAACACCAACTGAAAGGGTTTGCTTTGTTCAACCTATTGTAAATGGTTCGATATGACCATAACATAAAAGACTGGTCATCATCCTAATATTTTCTTCCCACATCACAAATCTTGGTCAATGTGTGATTCAAAGTTTTGGTAAAGGCCTCGGAAGTCCTATTGGCTTGTGGGTGATAGGGTGTGGTCTTTTGATGCACCACTATAAATTCAGCTAACAATATCTGAACAATTTCATTCAAAAAGTGTGTGCCTCTATCACTTTTTAAGCTCAAAAGACATCCAAACATAGTTATTATGTTCTCCCATAGAAATCTTGTTGTTGTAGCCATGTGTACAATCTTTTGTAAGCATCGCTTCTACCCACCTTGTAAGATAATCTATTACAAGTAATAACATAGCGTGAAATTGTCTTGTGTGCGGTGGGGAAATGGCCTATAAATTCAATTTCCCACTTCTCAAATGGTTCTACACTAGAAATTGGTTTCAAAGGCATTTCATCATGATACCTAGGATTTCCAAGGCACTAACAATGACCTCAACCTTTTGCATACTCTATGCAATCCTTATATAATGTCTCCCACCATAAGCCAACCATTAAACCTTTTACGCGGTGGCCCTCCCTAGCATAATGTCCACCTATAATACCACCATGATCTTCCTCCATAATAGCTCTATGCTCATGTTCAAGTACACACCGGCGTAAAATTTCATCCGACCTAGTTTATACAAGTCTCCACTAATCAACATGTAGGGTGTGACACGAATGGCAAGTTTTTCTTCTCTATGCTCTTCATTCCTTGGGTGCCACACTCTTTCATAAAAATATATAAATGTATTCCAAATCATAGGGCGCGTGCTTTACGGTTTGAACAACCAAGGATGTGACATTGTGTCCGCAATGCTCTATGCATCCTCACCTAAATTAATCCTCGACAAATGATCAAGTCCTAAATTACTCTTCCCTGGTTTTACCACAACCGTAAATTCAAACTCCTGAAATAATAATATCCAACAACATATGCACCCTTGTAAAATGATGATTATTTACCAAATAATTCAAATCCATATTGTCTGTGTAGAAGATAAAAGGTGTTTCCAACAAATATTGTCTAAATTTATGTAGCGAGCATAGATCATGGAAATTGCTTCACGCTCTGTGGTAGTATAATTCTCTTTAGTTGGAGTTAGCTTCCTACTGGAAAAACATAAGGGGTGATCAAGAATTCCCTCTCTAGGTTAGTATAACACCGCTCCAATCTCCATTCTTGAAGTATCCAGATATACATGAAATGGCTTACCCCATGAGGGAAAGCATAGGATGATCGCAGTAGTAAGTTTTTCCTTCAAAGTGTCAAATGCCACCTATCGCACCTAACCCCATTGCAATGTTCCTTTATGCTTCAACAACTCCTCTTATGGCATGGAAATTTTGGCATACCCCCTAATTAATTTTCTGTAGTACCCCGTATGCCCTAGAAACCTATGTACTATGCTATGATTGGTGGGTTCCTTTAAGCCAAAAATTACAGCAACCTTGGTAGGATCCACAACATGACCCTTCTTTACAAATTATATGACCACGTAGTGTACCAAAAGGAGTGGTGAATATAAAATTCTTAATATTAAGAGAGATGCTTAATTTCCTGCACCTCTCAAACATCAGCCTCAAATTTTTGCAATGATCCTTCACTAGCCCATACAACATCCAATCATCTAGGTAGAATTCTTGTGAATGAAATCCAGAAAATTTTGTACTACTGATACGAAAAGATAGCAGGCGCATTCTTTAGCTTTGAATGACATAACTGTGTAAGAAAAACTTCCTCATTCAATGGTGAAATTCATTTTTCTTGGCCTTCCTTCACAATACTTACGTAGTGATAACTTGAAAATCCATCTGTGAAAGAATAAACCTTACACCCCAAAACTCCTAGAATATCTTTAGTAAAGGGCATTGTAAATGGATCTATAACGCAAACAACATTCAAATATCTATAGTCTCTACATATATGTTTCCTTCCATCCTTCTTAATACTGATTACCATGGGACTAACCCATTCAGATTCCTCAAATGGACTTAATAATCCCAGACTCCAACATCTTGTAATTTTATTCCTTCACTTTCACAGACAAGTTAGGATTCATCTGTAGGGCCTCTTTTAACATGGTCGTGCCCCTTCCTTTAGCTTGATCCACATTTCTCCAAGAGAGTGATGGACCCCTTTCAACTCATGGTACCCATGTGCGAAACATGTCTAGAAGTTGCAAAATAGATCAATAGTATTTGACACTTCCTAGTCTGACCAGTAATCTCCAATAATGGCTTCCTTGGGTTCCGCTTCAGTACCAATGTTGACCGTATTTTTTTAAGGGATCATGGTAGGTGCGTTCCTTCTCATCTACACTATCTAAGACTTCACGTGTACCTTCCGTATGATCAACATATATTTTTTCCAATTCCTCATCATTAATCACGTATACAAACTTACCCTTTTCCTTCTCTAGGCAAGCGCGCTCAAACTGCACTTCTTCGGTTCCTCTTCTTGAGGCTTACCCCATATTAGGTTATCCCAACAATTCAATAACAATGTCCTCTGCCTTGGTACTATCTCCTAATGTAAGGTGCTTGATCACTTGCAAGGCCTCATTTACTGATGGTTTAGAAGATAAGTACTCAATGGTTTGAATAATACCTGCTTTTAACTCTTTTCAATTTCATGTTAATCTCATGAAATCTGAATACACATATAATACACTCGCACAACCTTGGAAGGTGGAATAGAACTTGTGCACCCACAAGGAAGGGGTAAAGCTTCAGGCCTTTCCTCCAGGTCCTCTCACATTCCTTAATATGGCATGAGGCGGATCCCTCCCATTCATAGTCATGTATCTTAGTGGGCATGTTACTTGTGAGAAATCTAATGGAGAATGTGACCCTTACCTTGTTCCAATCCCAAAGATTATCACAATGTATCATCCACCAATGCACAGCTATTCCATGCAAGGTATAAACAAGAATATTCCTCCACTCTATCTTATAGGTCGAATCCATCTCCATTGCACAAAAAAATGTATCAGGGTTACCTTTGCCAATATATCTTGGTAAATTTCTTCCTCCCAGGGGCCTGAAAAAACATGCCCTGACCACTTGAGTCACATTACCCTTCATTTCTGTCCCAATAAACTCATATATTCTATGTGCCCAATTATCACAAACAACACTGGTGGTATCACTCATAGACTATGCGTCATCCCACCGAATGACCCCCTCCTCTGATTGTTTAAAAAACTTTGGGTCCCTGATGGTGCATACATATATCTTGTTCAAATATTCTTCTCCCAATGGTTCCGTATATGGTGCATACCATCCACCAGTTAGTGGAATTATCACGCATTCCTATTTATTATCATAAATGATGTAGCCTTTGTTGAAGCGCAGGTCAACATAATTTTCATAACACCAAGGGCATCCAAGTAACACTGGAAGCTATTTGCCAAGGAAATCTCTAAGACTTCAAAGTCTGTAGTGAACTTGACTCCTTGAATAGATATTGAAGTGTTCTTCAAAACTCTGAGGGAGTAGCCTTAGTTCTATTTTAATACACAACACATTTTAAGATGGCTGCTGATGGTGGTCTCCCCATATGATTTAATGTATCTAGGGTGAGAACATTAACTTCTTAACCCATGTCAATTAAAATATTACTTAAGAGCCATCCATCCACTACCGCATTCAATGTAATCTCCTTTTCATAGTACAAAATATGAGGAGGTAAGTTAGTGTGTAGGATTTGAATTTTGCGCTCACCTCCAGTGCACGATAATTTTTATCTCAACCATTCTCCTAATATGGTAATGATTTTCTCCTGGCACAACATCTTACACACCTCCTTAATATCATATATTTCCTTCGAGGAGTTTCAAATTTCTTTTCTTGCTCCAAATTCCATATTTGTTCCTTAAAAAACTATATCTTTCCTTGTAGACTCCTAATAACCTCCATATTGTCTTGATATCTGACTCCTTTTGGTAGGTAGGATTAGGGTATTTCCCATATCGTACCTCCTCTCTTGTAATACTGAGGATTACGCTTTGGTATTTCCCTCATTCCTGCAACCTTAGCATGAGTGGTTACCAAAATAGGCTCCAAATCTATATTAGACATCACCTTAGGGATGTGTAATAGCTCAACACACTTTACACGCACCATCCACGCACCCTTATCCTACTTATTCTGATTTTGAAGCATATTTCTATAAAAATACGGGAACTCTTCATACTTATGATTATTTCCACACCATGAACATTGCAATAGGTCCGAGAATTCACTCTTATAACGCTCTATAGATCCACGAGTTAAAAAAATTCCATGGGGGAAGTCACCTCTTCCTCCGCCACAACCATTATGACCTCTAAATCCTCTGCGAAAGTCTCATCCTCTTCCACAAACATCCGTGCACCCTTCATAGGTATGAATCTCATCCTTGGAACCAATTGTAATGCTCGTCTGGCACACACCAATGTCAATGGAATAATGGATTTGGTCTATCAACCTACAGTCCTTAGTATCATGGGTGGTAGATTTACACATATTATAATAAAAGGACACATTATTACAGAGCTCTCATTGTAGTAATGAGCATCTACTTGGGTCATGATCCCCATGATAGATCTCATAGTCTAATGTCATGATGTGCACTAAATTCTGAGGTAAAATATCTTTTGTATGTCCTTCTACTTCACAGTTAGTACACCAAATTCAACTATGAGTCTCATGTGCTGAATTGGAAGATAACTTCTCAAGTTTCTTCGCCATGAAAGCAATATGAGTCTAAAAAATGGAATTACTCTAGTTTTAACACTTCCGATGGCCTCAGCATGCAAAGTAACCTCCAAGGCCTCATGCTTGTCTATGAAAGTCGTATGTGAAAGTACCCTCTGAAAGGCATTATAAATCCTCCAAAAAACCAATAAGCATGTTGTGACGGATGGATGTCATAAGATAGATTAGACAAGAGGGTCTTGAAAGACACATCATACTCTCGCACACTCTTTTCCATACCTTGTTGTATCTCCTTCAATACATTGATGCTCTTTTGCTCAAACTCAGGAATGTGAAATTCTACCGGGAACTCATCATGAAACACAGTATAATCCACCACTTTATCGATGTGGGTCATACTTCTGGTACTAGCTATGTGCACACCCCTGCAACGTCGTTGCAAAATGAATTTCCTTTCACTCCAGGGTAGTGATCCCCTTCACATGCCATAGTAATTCACACTTGTGTACATGTTTTCCATTATCCTCAACACCATTGTAATATGTAAAATGGAGTGACATCTTATAGAACACGTGTTACTGGGGTTGTGGTCCTTGTATGCTAGGTCTATAGCCCTTATTTCCCTTGGTGTTTCAACCACTAAATCCACTTGATCCACTCACTCTTGAACTTCCAGATCTACTAGA
Source organism: Taxus wallichiana var. yunnanensis (assembly GCA_018340775.1). Classification (NCBI taxonomy): domain Eukaryota; kingdom Viridiplantae; phylum Streptophyta; class Pinopsida; order Cupressales; family Taxaceae; genus Taxus; species Taxus wallichiana. The sequence continues at coordinate 984,237,842 of CM031240.1, forward strand.
TCCTTCTCTTGTAGTAGGTACAGGGCATGAAGTGGTGTTACTTTGTGTAACCACCGTTGAGCTAAACTGAGCTCCCACGGTCTATGAAGTGGAACTACTCCCAAATGTGATATCCATGTTATGTGTACTGAAACCTTGTTGAAACGATGCAAGAAATGTCTACGCAGCCATATAACTCAAGGAAAAATGGTAACCACTTGATGCTTCGTGTTTATCAATTTTAATTTAACTAGAAATACCTTTCTCATGACTTGGAAAAATATGCGCAAGGTTCTAGCTACTAGGTGGGTCCAGATGCATGCCTATGATCCTTATTCTTCCTCCATTCGATGATCTCTCATCACAATCTAAGGGGGTTCTATCAAATTTTCCAAGATGGGGTAGCACAGAATGCATAGGTTCCACATCCTCCACATGAACATCAAATCTTTCCTATAATTTCTGCCTACATAGATCCATTTCTCTTGCAATATCATGTTGTCTTAGCAACTACCTCTCTCGAGCCTCATTATACTTGAGCCATATTTCCTTTCTCTTCATTTCCATTGTAAGATATGTCATCTCCTTCCATACTTGCTTTCACTCCCGCACCTAGTGGGAGTTTTTCTAGCCATAGGAAATGCTTCAAAACTTAGGGTCATGATAAAGATATTGATGGCTAAAGGTAAGGCATGCAAGTAATATCCACTAGGTTATCAAAATAATTCAAACTCAGCAACCTGTAGGCAAGAATAAGTTGAAGCGTGTACTCCAACATGTAACTCTTGAACACACGTCTCCACCAATGATCAACAACATGAGTCCATATCGGATCAACATCATGAAGACTTTGATATTCTTCTTGAGTCAAAACACAAGGTCAATAGAACCAAATTATCTTCATTTCATATGCCGATAACCACTCATACAGCTCCAACGGAATTCAAAAAAAGGTCTCATACAAATCATTATACATGTGTTCCTCTACCCATTTACGTGGATCAAACTCAGGTCCAATGTTGAATCTATGATAAAACTCATCTTCCATATTCCTAAGCCAATTTTCTCTGATTCTAAGTTCAAACATTCTACCATCCCTCACCATTCTTACAACAGCTTCAAAAGAGGTCCCCACAATGGAACAAAAATGTAGTCTCTATTCACCTCTAACTTCTCTTTAAACCGAAACACACCAACATATCACTCAGCATGACTAGGAGCTCACTTGATACACATGTAGGTAATACACCCTCCATTATATGATATTTGTAATAATTTTCATCACCATTAGAGAGATAAAATGCACTGTGAATATGATTTGTATGCATTCTAAGATTGAATTAAGGACACTAGATCTAAGTATAAATGCACCATACTATAGATGTGAACATCACTATAACAAGGAAGAATCAAATCTCATCCATGAGCATTACTAAAAACACAAGGGTTTGGATCCATAAACATGAAAGAAAAATGTAAAGATCAAGACCATAAAATGGATATTAAGAACCTATTCATTACCTATATATTCATCACATATATTAGCCAACGATACATTAAAGATTCCATGAAGGAGATCATACAACAACAAAGTCTCATCGTGCTTCCATAGTAACTTAATTACAGAGCTTACAATTTTTTATTACATTATATCTATCTCATATTACTATATACCCTCTCATGTTCCATACAAATCAATACATAAGAGAATCTGTTATCCCAAATAAGCCCATGCTTATTTTGGTTAACTTACCTCCATTTTCTCCTTCCTTGTGCTTTAATATAAAATTTTACACATTATAAGCACTCAAAGTTTCTGGGAATAGATTCTTCAAATGTGAAATTTATTCCCCTTTCTAAAAAGGTAAAGAAGTCCTCCTAACTCCAAGTATTTTGAAAGTTATGGGCCGGCGGGCCTTAGGAGGATTGTTTGCCCATGGTGGACCGGGGAAGTACGGAGAGAACTTCGGCACTTAGCCTCTTTTTGATAAAAATATAAGGTGAATTGCTGTCTTACAAGCTCACATGGAGAAAGAAAAATATTAAGGCTCCATAGCCAATCAGAATATGACACTTGGCCTAGTTTGTGCGAGACACATGAGCGGTGGAAAGCGGGGTGTCGGAAGACTTTGGGAAATTTTGCACTTTTATGCAAAAGGAGAAATGCCAATTCTTGGCCCTAACAATGAAGGAGCCACATGTCATGAAGGAGCTATGGGTCCACGAAGGTTTCTAGGTTTTTTTTTGAAAATTTTGTGGAAAAGAGGGAAAAGATAAATTTTGGGCCCATGAGACCCAATTTTTGCCATTTTGCCCTAGTTTGGCTATAGAACTTCAAATGTCCATATCTTTTGATTCAACAATAAAAATTCATCAAAATTGGCACCGTTGGAAAGATATTAACACCCTATACCAAATGGAAACTTAAATATTGAATTTTGGTGAGGTATGGTGGGAGAAAAATGAGGAGACGTCCTTGGCACGGGAAAAACATAGAACCGACCCCCAACCACCAAAATTAATGGAGTATAGGTCTCTTTATTTACTACGTGAAGGAAGTACATGGAAGTATGGGCTTGGTTATGGAACCCATAATTTTGTAGACAAATTTGAATTCCTTTGGAGGTGGTTGGACGTGGATTTCTAATTCCCTGTCTCCTTCCCGCAAATTTTCATGATATAATGTAATGAAGGGAATTTTTGAAAGGGTTGGTCATTTTTCTCTTTTCCCCCTCTCCCTTTGGTATCCATGGTCGAATGTGGATTTTAAACCTACTCCCCTGCTCTATAATGGATTTGTTTTTACCTTTTTCCTAATAATTATGTACTGTGCAAATTCTGGAGCAATAAAATACGTTTTTGTGATGTATTTGCCCATCCTAGGCTCGTTTTGTTGTCTTTTCTCACCTCTCTTCATTGTAGGCTACTCTGTGCATGCTTTTAATGTCGATTACAAGTTTTGGGAGCCATTTTTAATGGGTTTGAAGTGATGTTTTGTGTGAAATTTTATGTTTGGTCTATGGCGTGTTTTATCCATCCTCTCCATTGCTCACCTTCCTCCATTTCAAGTAGTTAAATCTATGACCAACATTTTCCTTCTCGGTGTATCACCTTTTAGTGTAGGCTTTCATCTTCCATGCATTTTCTCTCTTCCTGCCTCCTTTGAATGATTAGATTAGTTGGCTTGTCTTTGGAGTAGCTCGTGCAAGATAATTTAGGAAGAGGAACCAGACTTCATCGGAGATCTCTCCCATTTGCAAAGTCCCACACTTTGGGAAAAGGTAAATGTTATGCAAATCATTTTGATGCCCATTATCAAAATGAAGATTTGAGAAACATCAGGGGTGCTGTGATTTTACACTAATAGTTTTGGCATGCCTAGTGGGACAGGTTTGAAGTACCTTACCACTTCATTTCATCAAGTTGATGTGTTCTTGGTGATATTCAGCCTTTGGAGGCACATGCAAAGCACATCTAGTGACTCCATCAGTTAACAACCCAATCTATGTGTTGTGCAGAAAATTTCCTTCCATCCATTCCCACCCATTCTTCTTTCCACACCTTCATCTTCTTCCATTCCATGAAGTTGTGTAGTCATGACTTCATTCCCATCATTGGATTCACACTTTTAGTAGAAGTAGTGCAATCAACCTCAAATGTATTCCTCAACTCCCCTAGATTAGCATTTTAATGAAATCCAAAATCATTAGCCACATGAACAATGCCAAAACTAGTTTAGCTATGGAGCTTATCAAGAACAAGGGTTTGCATATAATGATAAAAACTATGTGGAGAATGCAGAAATCTTAGAGAAGATTCAAAAATGGAGGCTACCATGGTGCATTCAAGGCATATAATAAAAATGAAGGCATTCAAAATTAGTTACAGGGAACATTGTCCATGAGAAGGCCCTTTTCTAAGACACTACAACCCTTAGGAGAAGCTGGAATTTATGGTTAAAATTTGCCCCAACTTACACAATGGATGAAGAGGAAATAGAGGCCTATGAACTTGGTGTTAGGGAGCCTTGTCAATGGGTAAGTTCTACACCTTCATCTGGTAATTTTCTATCCATTCCTCAAGAAGAAACATCTCAACTTGAGATCTAATTTCCAAGCTTCCCATTTGCTGCCCCAAATGTCAATTTACCTTCTCCATCCCCTAGTCTTCCATACCACCTCAATTTATCTTCCCTTTTTCCTTCCAAATCCAATTCCCCTCCACAAGATCCAAAGTCAATACCTTCCCCACCACTAAAAACAATTGAAAAACATGTTGTAACCCAGTTCATCCCTCCTCTTGCATCCCCAAATCCATGTTGGGAAGATGAAAATAAAAAATCTAGTCAAGGAGAACAACTAAAAGAGGAGTCAAAAGAGAAGAAAAAAATTAAAATCTTAGTGAGCTTGGCTCTCAAATTTGGGATAAAAAATCCCCTTGATGGTGAAACCACACGAGGAGGTCAAAGTTGAAGAGCCAATGGTGGCTAAGGATGAATTTTTGCAGTAGTGGAACAAGAAGATAAACAATTTATGCATTACGAATGTAGTGTCCATGTTGGCACTTTATTTCAAGAGAATAATGAACTAATTCAAGCAACACAATCAGTCAAGCAAGGGAAGAAGAAGCTACTCAAAATATGAAAGAGGAGGAGTTCATTCTGGTTGTGGGGGTGAACAAGATAAATTCGGAGGAAGCCGAACCATGAGTAGGTTGCACAAGAATTTATAGTTTTCTCTCCCACTTCATGTCTCCAAAAATCGACTTTTGGATAAATTCGGTGACAAGCTTCATGATTGAAGATGAAGTTATACATGATGAGAAAGTTTCAGATTAAAAATCATCATAGAAGAGGAGAAGCTTTGGCATAGCATAGGACATTGAAGAGTTTGATTATCTATCAGACTTAGAGGATTTTTTTCGATGGAGAAGAACCCATGGAAATCACAACATTTTTCGCTCCATCATTCATCCTTCAACAACAAGCAAGACTACTGCCATGAAGGAGGGCAGCGTGCAAGATCAACTTGCACCTCAAAATAGTCCTCTTGAATCAAAATTGGAGGAGTTTGATCTTCCAATCTTCACATTGGATAAGGAGGAGAAAGAGAACAAGGATGACACAGTTCCAAATAAATCATTAGGGAAGAGTTTGATAATTTGTAGATGTCCAAGAAGAAGAAAATCAAATTTAGACAACCCATCCATCCAAGAAGGTCATAGGAAGACTCCATTTTGGAGTTAAATTTCAAAGCAATGGGAAAACTTCAAGGACCATAACTTGCCCAATAATTCACTTGGCTTCATTGGAGCCAAGGGAGAAGCCACAACCAATCATGCTTGCTTCGAGCATGAGGATGAGTATCAAAGTACCAAGGATCAGCTGCAATGCCTCTTTAGTCCAAATGTAGAGAAACTAAAAGAGGTATTTGTTTTGTTTCTAGTTGACACCTTGATGATTTGGGTGGAGGATTGGCCTCTTGTCAGTTTTTCACTCATACAAGCAACCATATTTAATGCCAAATCATTTGCATGGCTGCCAATTGTAAGGAAGGGAAGTTATTTCTCATCACCAGTAGTAGGTTTTGTTTGAAATTTCCCATCTCTCTAGTTGACATAGAGTAGGTAGGTTTTCTTTCAGTAGAAGAAGTGCTTGTGCACACTCTACATGTCCCACTTGGAGCATGTATGATTTACAGTTTTGTACATGATTGTTGTGGAGTTTTGCTTGTATTATGCATTTGGACTTGGCATTTGCTAAAAATAAGTTTCAGTTCTAATGGATTGCAAAGTGGCCCAAGGATCAGTTTTCAAAGTTCAGATTAGTAGCAGGCTATCAATCATGACTCCACGCCCAATAGATGCTTCAAGGTAGTTGATCACTTCATCTAGCAAGAAGATGACCCTTTGAGTCGCCAAAATTGTTTTCCAAATAAGCCCATGCTTATTTTGGTTAACTTACCTCCATTTTCTCCTTCCTTGTGCTTCAATATCAAATTTTACACATTGCAAGCACTCAACATTTTCTAAGAATAGCTTCATAATATGGTAAATTTCTTCCCCTTTCTAGAAAGGTAAAGAATTCCTCCTAACTCCAAGTATTTTGAAAGTTATGGGCCGGCGGGCCTTAGGGGAATTTTTTTGCCCATGGTGGACTGGCGGGGCATAGAGAGAACTTCGGAACTTATCCTCTTTTGGCTAAAAATATAAGGTGAATTTCCAGCCCATAAGCCCATCGAGAAAGAAAAATACTTAAGGCTCCGAAGCCAATCGAAGATGACACTGCCCAAAGTGTTATGCGCAAGGAGACACGTTAATTGAGTGAAAAGCGGGCCGTCGAAGGAGACTTTGGGAAATTTTGCATTTTTATGCAGAAAGGGTGAAATGCCAATTATTTTCCCCAAAATTAGAAGGAGCCACATGTCATGATGGAGCTATGGGGCCATGGAGGTTTTCGGGTTTTTTTGCAAATTTTGCGAGAAAAGAGGGAAAAGGTAAATTTTGGGCCCATGGACCCAATTTTCGCCATTTTTGCCCTAGTTTGGTTGCAGAACTTCAAATGGCCATATATTTTGATTCAGCCATCAAAATTCATCAAAATTGGTACCATTGGAAATCTGTTAACACCCTCTACCCAATGAAAGCTTAAATTTGGAATTTTGGTGAAGTATGGTGGGAGAAAATGAGGAAACATCCTGGCACAGGAAAAACATAGAATCGACCCCCCAACCACAAAAATTAATGGAGTATGGGTCTCTTTCTTTGCTCTATGAAGCAAGTACATGAAAGTATGGGCTTGGTTATGGAACCCATCATTGCTCTATGAAGAAAGTACATAGAAGTATGGGCTTAGTTAAGGAAGCCATCATTTTTAGACAAATTGAATGCCTTTGGAGGTGGTTGGACATGTATTTGAATTCCCTGTCTCCTTCCCATAATTTTTGTGATATAATGTAATGAAGGGCATTTTTGAAAGGGTTGGTCATTTTTATCTCTGGCCCCTCTCCCTTTCTTCTCCAGGGTCGAATGTGGAGTTTAAACTCCTCCCCTGCTCTGTAATGGATTTTTTTCTACCTTTTTCCGATAATTATGTCTGTGTGAATTATGGAGCAATAATATACATTTTTGTGATGCATTTTCCCATCCTTGGCTCGTTTTTGTCTTTTATCACCTCTCTTCATTATAGGTACCCTGTGCATGCTTTTAATGTCATTTACAAGTTAAGGAGCCATTTTTAATGGGTTTGATGTGGTGTTCTATGTGAAATTTTATCTTTGGTCTATGATGTGTTTTATCCATCCTCTCCATTGCTCACCTCCCTCCATTTCAAGCAATTAGATCTATGACCAACATTTTCCTTCTCTGGTGTATCACCGCTTTAGTGTAGGCTTTCATCTTCCATGCATTTTATCTCTTCCCTACCTCCTTGGAATGATTAGATTAGGTTTAGATTAGTTGGCCTACATTGGAGTAGCTCATGGTAGGTAGTTTAGGAAGAGGAACCAACCTTCATCTGGAGAGCTCTCCCATTTGCAAAGTCCCACACTTTGGGAAAATCTCAATGTTATGTAAATCATACTGGATGCCCATTATCAAACTTAAGATCTGAGAAACATCCAAGGGTGCTATGATTTTACACTAAAAAGAACATTGAAGGAATATCCTCTAACTAAATCATCATTAACCATAAAACATACCAAATGTCATCATGTATTTCCCTAATCGAATATCCTTAGCATGTAAGTGTAAGCTAGCCCATAACAACCTCAACTCCTTATATAGTTATGGTAACCATAATGATGCCTTGGAATATGCTTTCTTGAGCCGCAAGCATCCATAGCCTATCATTATCCATAACTGTACCTAGTCACTTTTCCATTTTCTCCCTTAGCATGAATTCATTCATAGTCTAAAATGACTAAGTCTAGGATCCATCCTTCCTAGGCATGAGCCCTCGCACATCCCCAAAATCTACTTCCGTGAGTGCTTCTACGCTTTGTTCCTGTAATCCACATTCCTTTGTGTCCTAGGTACTTGGTCATTTTAGGGGCTTAACATCACCCCACACTAATGTGATTTCCACCAAAAAAATCCTCCCCACCCCTTGAACAAAACTTTGACCACCTATAATATGTCAAGGAAAAAATTGTTGCATGGTTCAACCACTAAAGACCTAACTGGAAGAGTTCAGGGAACTCTGCATTTATTTTACCCTTTAATTTCCCCCATGCCTACAAATTTTCTAATGCCTTCCCTGGTACTTCCACTACAACATTGAGCACTTGATCCGGGGTGAATTCCTCCACTTTCTCCTTGAGATCATTTATAGCCAACAATAGCTCTGCGTAGATACCTTTGAACTCATCCATCCACTTAGCGATGAAATCCTAGAGTTCACCAATCTTGTAATCAATTTTCTCATGCTTTGTTTTTATCATATCTTTCTACGAGATGGTATAAACAATCTACAACACATGCTCGAGACTTGTTAGTAGGGATATTATCTTACAAGGCCTTAAGAGTGCTTCCTCCTTTATCCCTCACATGTCAATGATTAATCTTGCACTTCCTGCAGCTATTAAAACCCCTATCTACCAATGTGTTTTCTTCCTTGAGTTGGGTAAGTAAATCCTCCATCTCAGTGATTCGGGCTTTAATGGAAAATATTTTCTCTTCTTTCTCCTTGGAGAGCTCTACAATTGGTGGTCCGTGTCATCCTTGAAATTTACAAGAAACATCCATACACGGTCCTCGAGATACTCCATATCATCCCCATAATATTTCTGTCCTAGCTTAACAAGGCCGAGCATTGTCCAAAAATTTCATTAACTAGGTGCCAACTCGATCATATGCCTCATTTGTTCACACCTGTTCGTCATTTAGTACTTAGAAAAATAATTCTACTTCCTTTTCTTTTTCCTTCTCCACCATGACTAAGGTCCGAAGCAGTGGCCCCTACATCCAAGTTGTGCTTTAAATAACCTCTAAGGACATATTTTGAAGCACATTTCATGCCTTATGATCCTTTAGGTGGCTACGATCCACCACTTTATATGTCTCTCCTCCATTATTATTCAAATTAATGGTCTCAATCACGTGATTTTTTACCTCAAATTTAGGTTCTTTAGAGTGGCAATGTAGGTTCAAGCTTAGCATTTTTCTAGTTTTTGGCATGACTCCCTCCTCCATAATATTCTAGCTATGTAGCTTCTCTGGGGGTAGTGTACCTTGAAATATTGTGTGTAAACCCTTTTGGGATTGTCTACAAAATCCATATGAGGATACATGGGTGTTCACTTTCTCCTTGTTTCCTTGCGCTTAGATCACTGCTTCTTCGATCCTAGGGTGAACCCCTTATCCTCCTTTATGAAAAAGGAGTCCCCCTTCTCTTTCTCTATGTCTCGGTGGTCCGGATGGGTGAATATTCACTCGATGGACTCTTTTCGACTATTTTGCAAGTATGTTCCTTTTCTTCATCTCACACCTCTCCTATTGCCTATGCATTTGTTTCATAAATTCTCTTCTCTTGCTCCTCGAGCTATGCCTCTAGCTCCTACCTAAAATTAGTGTGGTCTTGCTCCTCTTCTTTCGAGCTTGTCATGGAACTTGATACATCATGTACCTTATGTATATTCTATTCCAGATCCTCTTCCTCCTACTCCTCCTCTCCCTCACACTGGTTTTGAAGCCTAGTGCTACCTTTATATGAAGTACTCGCGCCCTTGTTACCATTTTAGCACATGTAATACTTCCTCTTCTTGGATGTTTCTAGTTACCCAATCTGTTCTTCTTCTTATTCTCCTTCTTCTTCACCCCTGTACTACTTTCATTGGAAGGATTGACACCTCGGAGGTTTTAGAAAGGGGATTCTGTAATCTCCACTTCAATACCCCCTTTAGTCTTGGGGCATAGCTACATAAATACTTGATGGACATAGACATTGATGGTGACATTGACTTATGGGTGCAAGTCCAAGAAATATGACTCCAAAACCTCGACATATGCGGGTCAGGTACCATACTTATATGTAACGTGAAGGGTATGGACATCATTGTCTACTTTATCTACATCAAAGGTCAGCTTCTGTATGTCCTTTAATCAGTTGATGGAGTACTTAAAGTATCTAGCAGTGAATGTGAATGGGAGCTTGCACCATGACCCCATCTCTCCTTTGGCCATCATAAATCTTGCTAAGCAGAAATGTTGTGTGACTCTAAATTTGACATGGTCTCCAACAACTTATGGTAGTTCATGGGGGATACACCATTATTTCTCTAAGGAATCGTGTAACCGTTTATACCATAATTTCACCCATGCCTTGTAGGCACTCGAGATGGTCCCCTAAATCAATACATAAGAGAGAAAATGGAAGGAATATTCCCTAACCAAATCATCATTACCCAAACAACCTTCCAAATGTCATCATGTATTTCCCTAATCAAGTATCCTTAGCATGCAAGTGCCATCTAACCCATATCAACCTTGACTCCTTATATGGTGATGATAACCATAGTGATGCCTTCGAATATGCTTTCTTGAGCCACATGCCTCCATAGCCTATCGTTATCCATAACTATAACCATTCACTTTTCCATTTGATCCCTTAGCTCAAATTCATTCATATTCTAAAATTAATAAGTGTTGGATCCATCCTACCTAGGTGAAAGCCCTCGTATATCCCCAAAATATAATTCCATGCGTGCCTTTGCAACTTCTTCCTATGCGCCAAATTCCTTCGTGCCTTGGGTACTTGGTCATTTTAGGGGCTCGAGAAAAAATGCACAAAAAGTGTAACGTAATAAAATTTAGATGAATAAATGTTATGCATGCTCACATGATTCCCTAAAATTAAGTAGAAATTGAATGTCACAGTGAAGAAATTAATTATTCCATTTCCCTTATAAATAATCTAAACTAAGTGAATTTGATACAAAACAATGCCAAAACATGGTACTTATAAGTGAAAATTTGAAAGCTGTTGCTAAAGTTGATGTAACTTCCCCTGGGTAGAACCATGTGAAAGGGTCAGGACCATACATATAGTCTTGAAAAAACTATATGGTTTTAACTTATGCTTGATTTTCATGATTTCTATGTTTAAATGTGTTTTTAGTACATGTACTATATTTGTACCTTTATTTTATCTTAGAATTATGATTATGTTTGTTTAAGTGTAGAATACTACCAAAATGAATGCTCCCTTTTTTAGGAATGTGAAAAAACCATGTTGAGAATGTCACTCAAAGTAATAGATGTGTTCTCAAGCCATAAATGTATGAGAAGTTGTAAGAGAGTGTAGTATGCTAAAGAGGTGGCCATATTGAAGTACTGTACCTACAAAAGGAAATTTTTGCACATGGTGGAAACCATGAACGAAAATAAGAGAAATAATATCAAGTATTAAAAATATAGATAATAACAATAGTTTTAATAAGGCATGTATAATAAAACAAGTGCAACAATAAATGAAGTCGAGTGAATGGTATGAAAAAGTGTCACAAAAAGGTATAGATCACACAAATATGGGATACCCACGGTATATCAAGACTATCAAGGCCTATAGGATAAATATTAAGAGCACATAAGATATTCATAGAGCCATAAACATGATATACCCATATTGTCACAAGATGAGGAACTCACACCACAATCACTAAAAAAGTAAGTAGCAACACAAACCCACAAGCATGTATGAAAAACTAAAAGTGTAAGAACATAATGAAGTGATACAAAAATGATAGAAACATAGACATATGAAGCAAGATGTGTAAAAGTTTCACAAAACACGTGTTAGTACTATTATCTCAAAAGATAACATTTACACAATATATGTAATCAAACATAATGAGGAAGCAAAAATTAATTTAAATAGAATAATAACACATGTTTGTAAAGTATAATAAATTCCCCTAATATATAAGTATAGTTAAAGGGCCTACCAACACTTGTTATCATGTACCACTCTATGTGTGTCATGCATCAATATCAATATACCACATGATAAAATGTGTGTAAATACTACAAAGATATGTTATCTATCATATCCATAGTGAAAAAGAACATGTGTAATGTAAAGTGCTAACTACTCAAGCTTAGTCTACAGGTCATGTTCTTTTATATTCTAGTAAATATATGATTTTTAATATTTTAAAACTATGTTATTATTTTATTCATGAAATTTTTATCTATGTAGAAGAAATTTGGATAGCATAAAAGATATTCGATGAGAACCTCTTCAAGAGGTAGAAAAACTATTGTAGAAGATGGAGGCTTGGGTCATAATTGTGACTCCAATACAAGGGGTACAATAGTAGTTATGTTTGATAAAGAAGGATTTGTAGATGAAGCAGATGCATGAATAGTAGGTGAAGTATAATAACTTTGCATAGGATTAGAGGAGCGAGTATTCTAAGACATAATATGGGAACTAGAAGACTAGGGAGAAACTATAGATGGAACATGTTCACTAGGGGACCAATGTGATATCCTATGGGACCGAGAAGTGTGGGGAATAATGTGTGAAGATGAAGGCTTATCGGGAGACCTAGGAGAGATAGATCTATGAGACATAGTGTGTGCAGCCAAAGGCCTATTAAGAGACTCGGAATGGATAGATCCATGACAATAAGTATTTAAAATAGAAGAAATATCATAATTCTTGGGAGGGATAAAACGACATGAGATAATGTGTAGAATCATGGGCCTAAAAGAACCTATGAGTGTTAGAGCTGCTAGGGATAGTATGTGAAACCAAATACCTACCTATAGATGTACTATGGGTAGGAATATAAATTATATAATAATTATTAGGAAATCTATTTGAAGGATACATAAAGGGAACACCTCTAATTGTGTTAATCGACTGATTATGAATAAACTTGACACATTGGTGAATAAATAATGGAATATAACTAACATCACATAGCCAAGGGAGACCAAATAATACACTTGAGCTAAGAGAGGTAACAAACATGAATGAAAGTGATGTAGTGATAGAACTAACAATGATATGTAGAGTGATGAAGAGGTAGTGTAGATTAGTATAAAATTCTTGATTTACTTTAGAAATGCTAAGATATTAAAATAGTGTGGGAGATTAGATATTATCCTTATTATGTGGATCAACAAAAACATCATGTATAGGTACTTGATTAATAGAGACAATGATGGATAAAGTATCTTAAACAAGTGTGTAATCTATATGAAAGTAATCAAAAGTGATAAGTGGTGTACAATACAATGTGTGAGTGATATTACCAATCCTTGCATCCAAAGGATGATTATAAGAGGGTGGTGTTGGCACCACATCATAAGTGTGTGTAATTCCAATGTAGATTTATTAATATCATGTTTATGAAGTAGATCATTGAATATTTTCAATTTGGAGTTATCATTTGGTCAAGCACACAAAGATGGGGGACCAAAAAGCGGACACAAATCTACGTTTTGGCCATTTTGGCCATAACATGCTTACATTATGGCTCGGGCACATTACAATGCAAAAGGGAAAATTAGAGGATGTGTTATAATGTGAGTACATTATGGCTCATATTTACCAAGCCATAACTTTCTCGCATTCCTAGTTTGGATATATTCCACATTGTAAACAAGAACGTGAGTGCGTTATAATGTGCTTACGTTATAGCATGCTCTCATTCCATCTTCTTTGAGTTTTAAATTACCAATAAATAGGCTTGGATTTTCCTTGGATATCCAAACCTAAGGTTTAGACTATGTAATCCATGAATAAATCTGTGTTTGAAAGAAAAACATCAAAATCTCATGTGTACACCTTGATATTTCATGCATTATAACATCATATTAAAAAAAGTTATACTACAATGTCAGGCTTGGTTTTACCTTGGTGATGGTATAGTAATTTATAAAATCTGATTAGTTTAAGGCTTTCATCCATAATTTCTTTTACTAGTGCCTTTTTTTCTTTCGAAAACCTATGCATACGTTTTGGTGCACAATTTATGATTTTTTCATCCAAAATTTTTAAAAAAGTGGTTTTTTTCTAAACTCCATTATAGACACACTAAAAAAATAAAAGATTGACTTTTTCTCAAATTTATGGGGGTGTACACACAAATATTTCATTTTCGGGATATGTACACTTTGAAAATTAATAAAAATTATATATTCATCCAAAAATTATGAAAAATTAGTGGGACCTCCCACATGGTCTTAGATAACTTTCTACTAAATGGATTTGAAAAATAATTTATAGAAATAAAAAATGGGGGCACACACATAGTAGGTTCTTATCTTTTTGACATAAAAATAGACATACTTTGTGTGCGTACCACATTTGACCCTCTTAATATCCACCATTTTTATAAAAAAATAGTAGTTTAGAAACTATATTCCAAGATCTATAGTACTCATTCTTATCACTTTGTCAAATTTTGAGCATATGCATGCCAAATTATTGGATGAAGTTCAGGTTTTGCTGATTTCAGGAAAAATGTGTCCACTTTTGACCCCCTTTTGGTCCCCCATTTCCATGCACTTACCCAATTGTTATCTTAGAATATTTAATAGAATCATCCCATTCAATGGTATTTGAATTGATAAGATCTTGAATGATGTGAAAAATAATGATACACCATTAAATGAGGTGACTAGTAAATCTATGATAATAACATAGTAAGCATTAACATCATAACTTGTGCTTATATTTTTACGATATGAACTTGAAGCAGTGGGGAGAGACACAAGATCAAATTCAAGCAGTTATTTCAATACAATGTGTGTGGAAGATCGTAAGTTAACAAAAATTCATAGTGTTGGATGAAGTTGGATCTTAAGAGGTTAGGTAATAACGTTGATAGTGTCTTTAGAAATAGTCTTGGTATTATGGGTCTTTCCTTTGAATTTATATTTTATTGGCAACTTGGCATTATATTTAGTAGAACGCTTAGTAAATTACTTGAGTTTTTACATATGTAAAAACTTAGTTTCACACTCATTGAGTGTATGACATAGGTGGTTAAAAGAGTAAAACTTGTTGAATATGAATGATTCTTGCAAAGGAGAAAGAAAGATTTGATTAAAGAGGCCTTGTAATTCACCCAACTAAGATAATTCTCATCTTAGTAAGTATGGTATTTTATCATAAGACATCATCATTGTTAAATTCATTGGATCATTGTCACATTTTAGATAGTTATGCATGATAAAATTTGTCCCTAATTTTTATATAAAATTATTCCCGAGAATTGATTTGATAAGGTAGTAAATGAGCACACGAGAATGTGTGGGAGATCATAAATCCATTGTAGTAAAAAATTATTAATATTTCTATGGAAGCTATAAGTGATTAAGATGTCTTGAGAGGTGTAGCCACAGAAAGACATATGAAATGATCAAATATTTTTGGAGGGATCCCCTTTGCAATCATATATACATAGTCTATGAGCAACAAAACAAATAGTAAATGGTAAGAAACCACTTCAGGTACAAGTGGATTGTGAAAAAAATATGTGGAATCCGTAGAATAAGAATAAGTGGATACACCTTGTTGTATTTGTAAGATTTGAGATTGTAATGTATGAACAAGGATTGAGAGAGCTTGTGTGCTAGATGAAGGATTAATGAATCATTAGAATTGGATATAGGATTTTTAGTAACAATGATGGTTGTAATAAGATTCATAGAGGCATTGTGAATTGATATATTAGGTTCTCTCAAAGATGTACACACTATAGATGTAGGAATAATATATGTCCTTAAAGTGGAAGAGGGTTAAGACCACTCAACAAGTGATTCTTTTCTATATTTTTGATCATGGGAGAGAATATAAAACATAAGTATTTTTATGATATGTTCAATTTAGTAGGAATTTTGATGATTTTTTTACAAAAAGGGATGCAAGTTCCTCTTGTTCATTATGGTTGTAATCATAGGAATGCTCACTATGAGTTTGATGGCATGTAATAGAACCTCATTAGTAGAGTAAAGTATCAATGGGTTGATAAAATTTGTAATAAAGATGATGCCATGAGGCCGTGATGCTTTTGTGTAGGAGGATAGCATTCAATATGATCAACAGGTTTATTGGTACACTTAGAACTACACCGAAAAGGCATAAGAGGAAATCATATGTAATATGAAATACTATAATATAACTAAGAACAAAAACATCATATACTTTTGAGAAAAGAGAACACCTAAGGATACTAGGTTTTGAAGCTTTATGTTCAATTCAAGATTCAGGTTCACCAAAATATTTACACACTTATTAGATTATGTGAAATATAACAATTCGTGAATTAGGTACACAAAAGTATGTAAAAGTGAGCTATATGAGGTTATTCTGATTAATTAACTTCCAATATTAATTATGTAATATTAGAACAACACATTAATAATTACAATTAATGTATGAAACAATACATGAAATTTAATAAATAAGAGGATGCTTACAATTTGACATTTATAGATGGATCAGAGAAATTCTAGGAGTGTAAACTATTGAAATAGGGAGATCTGAATCGACGATGCTTTATTTTGGGAAATTTGAATTGAAACAAACCAAGGGTATTAATTTGTACTTTTTATAGGACTATTTTTATTGTCTTAGCTCTACTATATGTTCGTGCACTTGATTGGATTCTATTTGTATGATTTTCTAGGATTTTTCCTCCTAGACATTTATGTCATTTTGAAACCACTGGTAATTGGTCATGTTATAAATATCTTTGTTTTGAACAAGATATAAAACCCTAAGCATGGATGATAAACCATGTAAAAAAAACATTTGTTGGGTTTTGGCACCCCATGCACTGATGATGTTGGAACTACTCGAAGAGGCCTTAAATGGAATCCCATTCTCGACCTAGCATGTGATATCTAAATGAATACAAATAGATTTGGAATATTCTTTAACAATGTTTCGGTAGAGTGTCAAGCTCTTGCTAAAACACTTAGAGAATGTATTCTTTAGTTTTTTTCAATGATAGAAAATAATGGCTTGACCTAGTATGAAGCTTAAAACTTGTAGAGATTACTTCCCTAATAAATACATATTGGATTTTTTTCAGATTTAGGGAGCTTTGGGTGAATTTTGCAAGTGCTAGAAATGATTGTCTCAATGTAGTGCCATAATATTTCTAGGTTAGAAAATATTTTAGTGTTAAATATCTTATATAGTGTTCCAAAGATGAATATCAAAGAAAGGATGAACTAGATGGAGTAAATGACCCATCAAAGAATTTGGAACTAAAAAAGACAATGTATATATTGGTACAAAATAATACATATAGGTCGAGGACGAGATATAAATTCCTAACCTAATTATATGACCTTTATTGGGGATGAAAAACATGTCAAATGAAGTATTTATTCTATTAGGATGACAAGTAATATATGGATTTTCTACATTGTAATCTTAGAATATGTCATCATATATTCATGCAACGATAAAAAGATAGAGACAAGATATTAGAATGTACTAAGAATGAATAAAAATGTTGTATTTATCTTAGCAAGAGTGCATTGTAAAAACCAAAATTGTCATAAAGTAAATGAAAAATTTGAGTTTCTACAAGAATACTAAATAGAAATACTAAATTAAATGATAAAGATATACCCTTAAAGTTATTTTCTAAGAAGTAACTCTATTTTTATGATTAATAGTGTTTTATGTGGCTTGAGAGGGTATTGAGTTGGATTGGTCTTCTCTTAACCTACTTTTGAGTGC
Source organism: Taxus wallichiana var. yunnanensis (assembly GCA_018340775.1). Classification (NCBI taxonomy): domain Eukaryota; kingdom Viridiplantae; phylum Streptophyta; class Pinopsida; order Cupressales; family Taxaceae; genus Taxus; species Taxus wallichiana. The sequence goes on from CM031240.1 coordinate 984,255,528, forward strand.
TTGAGACTTGCGTAGAGGCTTCTCCTAATATATTCTATTGAATTAAGGATTATAGGGAACATTTTCTTGATTTTTTATAGATATGTCTAGAGTGGATCCTAAGAATTGCAGGTGAGTGTCTAGTAAGTAAATGAGTGTCCTTAAATTGAATTTTTACTCTTTAATAGAATATAATTTCACATTAAAGATGACTAGGAGGGGGAATACATATAATAAAAATAAAGCGTAATTGTTATAATATAGAGGATAAAAAGATAGAAATATTAGACAAAATCATAGTATGCTTCTATGTTAAAAAAATGTTGGTGTCCACAAGATAGAAAATTGCAAAGTGGAGATCTACAAAAGTATGAAAAGAAGTATAAAATGTTTGTAAGGAGAAAAATAAATCATTTAGGTAATTGAGTAGTAGAGTAGAAAACTTGGACATTTTTGTAACCCTTAGGAGAGAGTAATACATTCTATTTAATATATATTTTTGTATACATGTCACGAATAAAGGATATTCCTTCAAAAATATTTTCCTCCTACGACTCCTTATTGGAAGTCTTTCTAAATTCTAAGGAAATTTTGGGGAAAGGTATCAAATGGAATATTAGCAGGGGTAATAAAATTTTCTTTTGGCAAGACTGCTTGTTATAATACTCTCCTCTAGATTTGATAGATTCCTGGAAAGTTGTTTTTGAGTTCTATGAGGAGAGGGTTAAAGTTAGGATCTAGGACTCTTGGGTCTAGGGAGAGGATGGCCCTATGTGGATGGAAATTACACCTCCTCCTGATTTATATGGGCCTTTACAACCCTTCATTGACCTCAACTCAAAATTAAAGAGTATTTATATTCCTAGGTCCCGGTCTCTAGAGGATTTTATTATCTAGAAAGAAGAGTTGTTAGTCCATTTCTCTGCGAATTCTACCTATCTTTTAAATTTTAAATCCCTGGTTCAAAAATATTATTAGAGCTAGGTGCAGGTGAAGGACCTTATACCTAAGGTGAATATATATTTTTAGCTTCTTTGGCGAGAATAAAATCTTGTCGATGGAGAATCTCAAGAAGAGGGTATGATCATCCCTAGCAGATTTACTTTATGTGGTTTGCAAGAGGAAAGTGTTCATCATATTTTTGTTCACTGTCCCTTTTCCTGGGCAGTTTTCTCTAGTGTGATAGAGCTATTCAATATTAACTAGGTGAAACCTACATGTATAGAAGAATTTAGTTTCCAATGGACTGTCCTTTCGGTACCCTATTCTTATCTATGCGTGGAGGATGGATCTCCCTCACTTTTGTTGGAGTATATGGAAGGAAAGGAATGATTGTATTTTCGGGGATAAAATATCCAATATCAAGAGGGTGAGGGCTCATTTGAGTTTTTATATCAAAGAAAATATCACATTATTCAAAGAAAATATCACAAAGAAAATATCACATTATTTAAAGAAAAGATCAAGGGGCCCTACCCTAAGAACGAGATAGAAGTGCTCAAAAAGTTTTCTTTTAGTCTACCTCTAATCAAACCCCTTAATCCCATCTTTGAATGGTCCAAACTACAGAGAAGGTCTTAAAGATAGATTTTTATGAGGATTCTAAGGGAAACCTAGGACTGGATGGTGAGGAGGGATAATCAAAGATCACAAGGTGAATGGCTATGGGCTTATGCAAAACCCTTGAAGAATGAAAGTAACAATGCAAATAGAGCTAGAGCTTTGTTTTGGTGGGTTAAATTTTCTAAGGATAAGGGAATTAAAACCTTACACATTAAAGGTGATTCCCTTCTCATTGTTAATGCCCTCAAAATGAACACATAAATAATTAGACACTTGGCAATATCTTACATTGGATATCAAGGAAATCCTAAAGTTCTTTGATAATTATAACATCACACATACGCTCTGCAAAGGAAATAAATGTCTTGTGACGGCTTAGCCAATGTGGGGGTGATTTGTAATGATTTATCAATATGGGTAAAGGAAATGAAATACACCATCAAATTAATATTTTAATTAACCATGACAAGTAATAATTGGAATAGTATTGGTCGCATGAGAAAGTCCATCATGTTCGAGGTCTAAGGAAGGGGTGTTAAGAATGGTATGATTTCCATGAAGATTTTCATTTATATCATGCTAGTTGTGAATTTTATGTATGGAATTTGTTCTCTCGGGTGCCAACAAAGGTTTCATATGGGGAGGTAAAGTTCTTGTCGAACCTTTAAGCTATGGAACTCTCCTCAATAATCAATCATTTTGGCATTTTTCAAGATTGGGGGATTTAGGGAGTTTATCTCTAAACTGAAGGGTCATTATCCCACTCTTACCATGTATTTTTGTAGGGTGTGAGATGAGGGAAAGGTTACAGTTCGGGGCATGGAGCTTATCATTACGGAGCAATTCATTGTGTAGGTCATAGGTATGAAGATGGAAGGCCAAAAAATATTTAAGGATTGTAATCGCAGACATAATGAAATCAAAAATTTTTTAGACGTAAGGAAATTGTTTATTTCCTTGCTAATGGTATTGTTAAGTCATACATCACTTGTATATGGAATGAGGTTTGTCTCCATATTATGTGCTACATTACCCTTGAAGGGAAGTTCCAAAACTTTATACATAGCACATGCCCCTACTTAACATGTTCAGGCATCGAATCATGATGAGTATTCCCTTTTCTGTACATGTCTTGACTAATTTCATTTTGGATTTCCAAAGGGGCAAGGTGGATACTCATATTCACGGGTCTTATTTTCTTTTGTACCAAAGTGGAAAGCCCTTAGTGCCTAGAGTGGTTTCTGGTTTTGGTGATGATACGAAGGATGACATTACTTTAGTTGAGGTGTTGCTAAAATGAATTCTAGAAAGGTTCTCGAAGAATCTAGGAGGGATCTCGGGATCAAAATGTTGGGTGGGTGAGGATAGTCATCGAGCGGGGCTGGCCAGGGGAAGGAAAAATATAGCAAGGGTGATGGCAAGAATCTTGAGAAGATTGGTTAAAAACTCCAACAATTGGAAACTATCTGAAAACCGTGGAGGAGGTGAAGAGGCGATGCGTAATGGGGTGAATGATTACATCAATGTTTCCAACAAAATTTGTGCCTCTCGAGAGGTTTCTTATAGATTAAGTAACTTAGTTGGAATAAGTAATTAGGAAATTATATGGGAGGCTGGATATGGTGGAAGGGGGCACGAAAAGAGAAATTTCCAAATTCTAAGTAGCGATTCGAGAGAATGTCACTTTGGAGGAATGGAGATGTAAAGGATGACAATCGAGGACTAGTAGGAAGATTCCTCCAACTCCCAAAGTGGCGGCTCTAAGCACCACAAGAAAAATTAGTCTCTATTTTCTATTGAAAGTTTTCTTGACTTCTTGCGAACTTGTGTATGCTTCTATTGCAGACCATTTTTGTTTCCCATTTTATTTTGCTCTTTGTTGTGGACATGATGCCCATTGTGAGTTAAGTTTGTTTAACTCTGTTTTGGTCTTGTTCCTCTTTTTTTATCACTTTGTTTCTATCACGATGTAATATTTCTATGTAAGGCCTCTGGGAGCCCATCCCTATTTATTTCCTAATCTAATAAATAAAATGAATAAAGGATATAAGTGAAATTGTTATTGTCTACTTGTAAAATTTAATTGTCTATATTTATGTTCCCAAGCTAATTCATGACAAAGTATAGCTTAAAGTAAAACATATCCTAGAGTTTGTACACACTCTTTACATTTACTTGATTTATCAATTGGTTTAAATGTTTGAATGGTCACAAGATGCCCCCAAGAGTGAAACTTACAAAAAGGGGTAGTAAGTTCCCATATAGTAAAAAGTTATACTATAACTTAGAATACGTTAAAAATTGAACTTTGAATTTGAATTGAATATGAATTTTACAAAAAAAAAAGTGTAATGAAGGATCACACCTATACATGTAGAAAAAGATTTCAAAATGAATTTAGAAAAATATGCCCTTTTTTCAAGGCATATGGAAATGGATATTACATCATCAACTATGGATGATTTTTATGATCAAATCCCAAATATAAAGAAATACAAATTGGGACCACACTTTTCCTAACCAACAATTTAAAAGGGCTTTAGAGGACAACAAATGATAAAAATTATTAATAGATGAGTAGAAATAAAATAAGCTAGAACATTGGGAAGAATAAATCCAACAACGAAAAGGGTAAAACTACATGAGACTATTAATTACAATTTTAAAGTCTATTGGGTGTCTCTAAACCCAAGTGTAAGCATTTTAATAAAACCACACCACTATATAAAAAGATAATATTGTCAAATATTATTTTTTCAAATTTTAAAAATAGAAATATGATATGAAAATAGAAAAATAAGAAACATATAATTCAAATAGAAACCATGCCTAGTGAACTTGTAATAAATGTAGTGAATATATATTATAACACACCCTCTAAATTTTCAGTAAAATTTAGTGTATCTATATTATAACTTGTTTTCTATAGACACTAAAATTTAGTAATATATTCCTTGATAATGTTGATCTTGACATGACACACTTGCATGAATAGATGAGATCTCCTAGCTCTTGTTTAACACACCCCGAGATAACTTCACGTAATTTCTTATCTTTTCACACCTCTTTGTCATCGGTGTATGGAATTTAAATGCATAAAATATACCTAGTTCTAAATAATCATGCTTATGTCCATAAATTCAAAATATGCTTTTATCCCTTCGGTCCAAAACATCATTTTATTTTGGATTGTTAGATTACAATGCTGACCCTTATATACAATTTTGGACTGACATGTTGTGCATTAACTATTACAATTGCATTACCTTTATATAAATAAATACACCCCTTTGGTTGGCCTATCATGTCATAAAAAGCTTCAAAAGCATATATCAATAAGTAAATCATACATTGTTTAAAATAATTGGCACTTAATGAAATCCTCATTCAAAAGCAAGCACTAAAGGTACCCATATCTCCCTAAACAGTGAAATAACTCATTCAAATCCATTAGAGAATCAAACTTTATAGGTATGAAGTCTCCTTCCTGCTTTAAGAGTCTCCATTATCATCCTATAAGCAAGAAAAGTTACCCTTCCCAACTATTTGAGAAAGTGTGAAACTCAAGCAAGGTATCATCAAAGCATGGCTATAAAATATGGATTGTACTATGGTAGATATCATATCATAGGAGAAAAATGTGTGGTTTGAGGACTCTTTGGAGTAGTTCATACATTGATGGTGTATAGGGGTGCCCATAAAAAAATAAACTTTATTTTGTAGGTACTCTCCTTATTAAAAGGGTTTGAGGGCTTGGAAAAATTTTACAAAGCCATTTTGAAGGTGAGTGAGGAATACCAAGAGAAAATAACACACATTTCTAGTCAGGTCAGTTACCCAGGAAATTGTAGACCCAGATTCCAAAATGGTCTAAGACCACAAAAGGGCCAAGACCGTACCAACACTATATACTAATTTGTATAGTTTTTACTAGGCTTATTTTCGGGTTATAGTTTAATTGTAAAATGATTTTCAGTTCCAAATCATCTAATTCTGCACTTAGACCAAGAATAATCCTTTAGGTCTACACAAAATTAGCTAAGTGCTCTCTCTCTCTCTCTCTCTCTCTAAAGTAATTTTTAGGTCAATTGTCACTTTGAAATGGTTATTCTAATTTGTGTAATTAATTTTGGAAGTTAATAAAAATATAATATCAATGTATTAAATTATTCATTCTTTTTATGTATATTATTTAAGGATTATCTTAAATTTAAAAGGAAAATTCACACAAAAGGTGAAATCATTTGGTGAATTTGACTCTTGAATTGAACATTTCACCTTATTGTCATAGGATTTCTGTTTTGTTTGGGTATTTTGTTTAATCATGTCAACTTTCAAGGATCATTATCAATATCTCCCCATCTTTCACACATATTATGATTCTCATCCCACTCTTTCCTACACTTTTGCTCAAGTCCATGATGATCTATTTTTGATGTTATTTTGACTATTAATGCTACACATGCCTAAGGTGATTCTTCTAATACTCATTCTAAATCTCATACCCAATACCTTAATGATGAAGATGCTCAACAATTTACTTAGTTCTTATAGTAAAATTCCTCTAAAATTGATATCTTACTATATGTTGCACATGAGAAACTTAAAATTGCTCTATCACCTAACCCAAAAATATCAATAGTTCTTATATATAGTATCCACATCCTTTGGGGCATGTAGCATTCCCATGCAAAATATATCTATGCATATTCTTACAACTAATATTTATAGTACATATTCTACCTATCATCATAATGGATGACATGCATCTTCATATGGCTCTTGAGTATATTAGTCACTCTTACAAACAAAAATCTTACAACTACAACAAGGTGTACTTCACCATTCTATGGCTATGAAATCTATGTAATTATTTCATAATCCACTTGCACCTAAAGTTTTCTCATATCATTTTCCTATTGTATTTTTAGACCTAACTTGAAAGCACAAGAGGATGAGTGCACCTAGGTATTTATACATGGATCCAATTTTTTTTGGGAGTGTACACTACTGATGTAGGGAGATCTAAACTTGACGATGCTTTATTTTTGAAATGTGACTAGAAACTAACTTGGGGTAGTAGCATAAACTTCAACAAGGACCATTTATACAATTTTTAACCTACTGTATGGTCTTCGACATTCTTGGATTCAATCTCTATGACTTTCTAGGACTATCTCCTTCATATAAATGTTTTTTGCTGTAAAACCATAGTTTTCAGTCATGCCAAAAATCTCTATAAACACTATGAACAAGATCTTAAATGTTAACCATGGATCCAAAGGGCCATAAAATAAAAATTAGATTAGTTTTGGGCACCCATATGAACTACGAACATTGGCACTACTATGAAAAGGACTCAAATCAAATTTCGTTCTCCACCTAGTATGTGATATCTAAATAAATTAAACTATATTTGGAAACTTCTTTGACAATGCTTAAGTTGAGTTTTACTCGTGCTAAATTAATTGCAGAAGGTATGTTTGAGTTCTTGTGGATGAGAGAGTGATGCCTTGAATTGGTAAGAAGCATTATACTTGTATATATTTTTTCCCTAACATTTGTGGATGTGGCTTTGTGATATTTAGGGTACCTTAGGTGCCTTTTGAAAGTGGTTTAAGTGAATTTCTCAAGGTGGTTCTATAGTATTAATCGGTTATAAAATGAGGTAGTGTTATTTTTTTCACATAGGGTTACGAAGATATATTATTAAAGAAATTTAGAACCGAGTGAGTAAAAGACCCATATGAAAATTTAGAAGTGAAAGAAAAGATAGAGGATATGGCGGTTAAAAACAACATAGATAGGTCAAGACCATATATAAATATCTGACCATACTATATGGCCTTTACCAAGGATGAAAAACATGTCAAACAAAATTTTCATCATGTCAAAATGGCTTAGTATATGGATTTTATGCATTGTACTCTCATAAATTTTCAACATATAATTGTGCAAGGATAAACATGTTAGACAAGAGATCTAAAAAATGTACTAAGTAGGAATGAAAAGGTCATTTTAATATTATATATAGTATATTTAAAATAAAAATAGTGTCAAAGAGTAATTTTCCAAATTTTAGTGTTTAATTTCCCCCATTTTAAGTATAAAATGGAAATTAAATACTTAAATAAAAAGATACCTAAGTGTATAAGCAGAATTTGTCTTCTCACGTAGTTTTTTTACAACTCCTTGTTGTGTTGGTGTTATCATCCTCCATGATGAAACATACATTATAGTTTTTAGTAATTGTAGTCATCCTCTAGGAGCCTGATCCTTCTTTATTACCTAATATAATAAAAAAAATTGTTCATATTAAATAATTGAACTTTATTTCAAATGTAAAGTATAACATGAAAGATTTACATTTACATAAATAATAAATGAAGGATGTAAACAAGGAATAAACCTATTTAATATTTGGAGGAGAAGCTTTTATGGATTACTTATACTTGAATATTTGCATTTTGAACTTATAAAAGTATTGGGTGTTATTTGTCCCCAATTGTGCAAAGGAGAATACAAGTATTAAGTGCTTGTAACAAAACATGGAAAAAAAAGAGAGATAGAAGAAGAGAAAAGTATTGAATCACCCCATGAACTAAGAATACCATGTATTAAATTAATTAAGAAAATATGATATCTTCCCATTTAAATGTAAAAGGAAAGGAAGGATGGCCTATCGATATCTTCCCCTTTAAATGTAAGAGGAAAAAAAGGATGGCCTATGAAGAACTTATCCACTTTGATACATTTGGTAACTCCATGTGTTTCACCATTTTATTTACATTTTTGTGACGAAAGCAGATAAGGTTATGGGACGAGGAGGAATACTGTTGTGAGGATCGGTTGGAGGTTGTTGCATGCATTCGACTTCTCGATCCAATGCTAAATGTGAGAGATTAATTTTGGCTAGGAGGAACTACTGAAATATAAATGAAGACCACAAGAAAGAGTTAAATAATAATTGGTAGTGGACTTCTAGCGTATGCTAGATATGAGAAGTGTGATACTTCCTAGATGGTTTTCAATTCAACTTTGTTTAACACAACTTAATGCAAGAAATAACATAAATAAAAGAGGTCCTAATATAGTTGATATGATTTAGGAATCTCATTCAAATACAATAAACAAAACTAATATAACATGCTAGGTTATTATCAAATCTAAAGTAAGGTAGATGGTCAAGGTGTTGGAACAGGTCAGGGTCAAGTTCTAGGTAGTTTGGGTTATTTAGGTGGGGTTTATTAGGTTTTTTTATTATCAAGATTACTAAATATAGAGACTGACGTAGGTCAGGTATGACCGATGACAGTTTAGGAAAGACCGACGACGTTCAGGGGTAACCAGTATCGGTAGAGGTAGGATGATGAGAACTCAATGAATCATGGTTTTACGGGCTTTTCTGAGACTAAAAGAGGATGGTAAGGGGAATGGTTAAGTCCATGGAGATAATGGGAATACTCATAGATGCTTAGGGAGTGGATATAGGTTATTAAATGATTGTGGGTGGTGGGAATGGTTGGTTTCACAGGAGGGTAATGACAGTGGGATGAGAATGCAAATAAATGCTAATAGAACGAAGATGAAGAACTTTATAATCTAGAACAGGTTAGAGATACACTTACTGGTGTTTTGTAGGTTGAAATCTGGATGATGGTGATGATTGATCTGTGGATGGTGCTCGGTGCCATGACAAAGTGCTTTCCGAATGCTACCGTGAAGGAAAATGCCTATGGATCTGTCTTGGGGTTGGCCATGGCTATCTGGATGTGCGAAAGGGCTCTGGGTCTTGCTTGCATGCATATCTCCTTCTTTAAAAAACACAAGAATATAGCCCACCTCTCAAATATGGTTACCAAAATGAATAAATGGTAACTGACGATAGTCTCGAGTGATTGGCGTTAGTTTCGGGTTGGTGACATTGGTTAAGGTAGGATATCCTAGGTTTACTAAAAATGATAGATCTTGGAAATATTTTTGGCCAACTCTCTCTATTCTCGTTGATAAAAAAGGAACGTTACGTTTTTAATGAGTGGGAATGGGGTTAGAGGAATAATAGGCATTTGATTTTAGGGTTGAACTAAGTCTTAGTTAATTAAGGCATGTGAGACTAAGTCCTAGCTAGTTATGGTTAGTGGATACATACTAAAAATAGGTTTACAATGAGGTGTCTAGGTGAGGTGGAAATTAGTTTAATTAAGATAATTAAATGATGGATATTGTGAGGATGGGTATTAATTTAATTTAATTAATTAAATTAATATTAATGTGGGGTGGAAGGGGCCATGGTTAGATGAATATGTTTAAGTTATTTATTCAACCAGGGACTAAGGGGAGTGTGACCCAATTTTGGTGTTTGTTGGTCCCATTATTGAGTTTTCATAATGTGCCCTAATTTTTCATGTCCAATTTTGCTCAGAAACATTTTATTGTTCGATTTGGTGATCTACAATTCGTTTCTCCTAGTTGAATGCTTTGAAGGTGCCTAAGAATGTGTTGTTTTTCCCTAATTTGAAACAATTCTGCAAGTTTTCCCCTTTCCGTGCCCTAATTTTTCCATATTTTCAGGTTGTATCATTTTCCCATGCCAAATCATGCAAAAAGTTGAAATTGATCAAATCTGAGTTGTTTGAAATTAAAATCCCAATCCCAGGTAGAATACAACATCAAATCATGTTTCAATTGATTTAAAACCAAGAAATCTACCATCCTTGTTAAAAAATTTGATTTCTAGGGTATCCTCTGTATTTTTGATGTTTTGACAGTCATACAGGTGTCATCTTCTGTCAAATTCATCATCATAACATTATTGCAACATGGTGGGTTCCTATTGGCTGGGGGTGGTCGGGAAATGTTTTCTAACTTGTCATTTTTGAAATTTTGGCTAAAGGGAAAATTTTGGTCCGTGGCTCCGCTTCTTACAAAGGGTGCCTACGTGGCACATTTTGATTGGTCGAGGAGTGGCAGGTGGTGGGTTTACCTTAAGAATTTTGGCTTTCATTTTGTAAAATTCTCAAAGTCAATTCTTGGCCCAAAATCCCGCAAAGCAAATGGGAAGAGGACACGTGGCTCGGGGACATGCGGGTGGTGGAAGGAGTTGGTGAATTTTTGTGTTTTTTGGCTCAAAGTGTCAAGGGAAATTTTTGACCCGAAGGCCCTCATCCAATAGCAGGTGGACACATGTCTAGGAAAATTCAGCATGGGAGGGCGGAGGTTTTGATGAATTTGAAGTTTTTAACTTCAAAAATTTAAAGTTAAAATTTGGTGAAGCTCATGATAAATCACGAGGTGACATGTGTCCAAGAGAGAAAAAATGGGGCAATGGGTGTTCTAATGATTTTGAAGTTTTAAAACTTCAAATGGTATAATGTCAAATTTGGGCTGAAGCTCCAGGACCAATAAGAAAAGGACACGTGTCTAGAAATACAAAAAGTGGAAAAGAGGGCCGAAGGAAAGTTTTATGAATTTTTGCCTTTGTGTTTGCAAGGTAAAAAATGAAAGATGGTCCCACAACTAATGAGGAGCCAACACATGTCATAAAAGGTAGTCAAAAGGGGATCACGGGCCCGAGGGGAATTTTGAAATTTTACAAATTTGGTAGGGAGGTCTGAAGGAAGAATTGGAGACTGGACCACGGTGAATGGGAGAGCACCACGTGGTGAGGAAGAGAGTGGGTGTTCGGGCCCATGGAGAATTTTGAGCAAAATTTCCTTTTTTCAAAAAAGGAGAAAAATGGATAGAATTGACCTGTAATTTCAAAGGGGCCCACATATGGACACGTGGCAGGCTCAAGAGGCAACTTGGGAATTTTTGTAAAATTTTCCAACATTTAAAAGGGTCACAAATGCTTTTTTAAAGATGGGGACCCGATCCAGTCGTGTTTCGACACGTGTTCCACCTTATTCGAGTAAAAAAGGGGTATTTTAAAGCTTATTCGTGGATCTAATCTACCACATGGAGGGAAAATATTTAACGCGATCGATAAAATTGATGGAAATTGTACATTCTTCCCTCTTGCCACCATTAGAGCGCCAAGAAGCTTGGAATCAGAATTTCTTCATCAATTTTCTTCGAACCTTATATGATTTTGCATCGTCTCAGCCTTCTGAGTGCAATGGCACTATTTTCATGACCTAATTCGGTGATCTATGGTGTTTTTGATAAAAAAAATTCTCAGACCCGTCGAAAAATGTGAAAGATGAAAACCAAAAGTTGTAAAGGTGAAAAATGATTAGTAAAATATGCTTGCATGCCTAAATGGTAAAAACGTGACCCTGGGGGGGATAAGAATCCGAATTTGTGTAATAATTTAATTTTTTTAGCATACTTGGCAGTCATCGAATGTTTTCTTATTTGTTGTCTCTTTCTGCAAATCATGAGGAGTTGTAACAAATTTGATCCCATAAGCATATTCTTTGCTTGGGAAGGAAGACTCCATGATGGCATGAGGTATATTATGCATTTTTGAGATTTTTGTAAAGGTCGGGAGTTGAAAATTATAGGAAAATTTAGAGAGAAAGCTCATCTTCTGTAAAATCCACCAAAGAACTAGGTTAATGTCTCATATGTTGGAAAATTCATGAATGTGGGTTGGTTACAAGTGTATAGCCACCACACAGCTCTAAGATTGTTCATGTAACTCTCCCCTGCTATTGAATCTAATAAGCTTTGAATTAAATCTATGTTTTTCTTTGGGAAATATGATGTCTATTATCAATTTTAAATTCCTGTGAATAAATCTTAGTGTTCTTGTTGCAATATTGCATTAAAAGTCTATAGAAATCACATAGGATCTCCATTTCTGGTTGACAGTTCGAGTGGTATTTGCAATCTCATACTCCGAAGACCTTCATCTGATAAGGAGATAAACAAATTTAAAATCACTTTACCTTCCTCGACTGCAAAGATTCCTTGTAAGCCTTTGGGGGTACCTAAGGCATGATTTGATCATGGATTTTTGTGTTTAATTGAGTTATTTACTTCAAGCTTTTGTAGCGACTTCTCAAAGATTGTGTGAAGAGTGCAACTTGGGCTTCCATTTGTGCCTCTTATAGTTGAAAGAATAGTCTGATTACTTTAGGCATTTCATTTAATGGTTATCATGTCTTGTGCAGATTGTCAAAGATCTGATCTATCCCAATTTTTCTTAAGAATCCCCTACCAAAAAATCATCCAACAACAAAGATCCTATCCCTGATTTGCATGTGTATACCCACAGAAGATCAAAATATATTTGCAAAAGTATGCATAATAGATCAGGATTTCCAATGTCTCTAGTAACCTTTGCCTTGTTTTGAGAACATACCCATGTTTTGAGAAGTGAAAACTTGTGAGAGTTCAGATCTGGGGTGTTGATCATGTTTTCATCAAGGTCTCCATCATAGAATTTCAAGCAAAGAGAAGGGCATCTTCATTTCCTTCACCATTACAAGGTTACAAAATAGGTCCTCTTACCTTGGTTGCAAGGCACAACCTAAAACAACTAGGACAAGATCAAGTCCTATTGGAGTGCTATCCATTTCTCCACAAACCTAAGTGCTAGCTAGACCATATCCCTGACTACCAATGACATACAACATGGTCTAATTTATCCTTAAGCTCCATGACATAACTATGGTGCTGCTTAGATTGAAAAAGAGAACAAATTTGGATACCAATAGTGTCTACATTTTCCCCTTTTTTCATGTAGCTTGTATTGGTAAGCGATGCTAACAAAAATAGGATGTGGTTTCCCCATGCGAGGGTGGAGGTGATCCCCCTCAAAACATGAATTAATGAGGTGGAAGACGGAATCAGTGAGTGGTTTGATAAAATGTGGATGTGTAGAAAATGAAGGTAAGTGGGCATGAGTATAGAGGTGGGCATATGGGGTAAATGGGCGGTGGTCAAAGGTAGGGCAGTCAAACACACACACACATGTATAAATTATGGCATGTTACCAAGTTGAAGGGATTGCAAAATCTACATCATCCAAGGTCGATAGGTTTATCCAAATAAGGGTGAAGTGATTCCGGTATCCAAGGTATAGGATATGGTGTGGAATCACAACGTAGGTCAGGTGCAGGAATGTTTAGGTATGTTCCAGGACACCAAAGGTTGGAGTCGGGATAAATAGCATGAAAATAGGAAAGGTAATTTTATGTGGAAAAACAATATGGGTAACAACATCACAAGGTATAGCGAGCACATGTGTTCAACAGTCACCAAAAATGTTCTAGGTCTAGACATATAGGTCACAACATGGGTAGGGCTGAGGTATGGGCAAAATAAAAAGTCCCTAAATGTAATTAAGGACACGTATAGGTAGTGTGGACTTGTAGGTAGGTTGCAATAAATGTGGGGGAGGTCAAAAGGTGGTGGGCATTGAAAATTTTGGGGGCAAATGGGTAGAATAGGCTATAAGTGGAATGACAGGTAACTGATGTCGGTAAGGTATAACTATCATCGGTTTGGTATGGCACACCGTGGCCGACGTCGGTCAGGTCGGTTTGGAAGTTTTAAAAAGAAAAATTTATATTTTATGGATTAATTTGTACTTCTTTGCATTGTGTGAAAATGATAGAGTACTTGACTTTTGCACCTTTTCGGGAGAAAAGGATAAGGAATCGCATGCCTGCTGATGTGGAGGGAATCGGTTGGCGAGAGGAGCTAGGTAGACAGTCCATGACATCGGTGTGGTTGATTTTATTTTGTGGAGGTGAGGAGTGGATTTGGTGATGGCATAGGTAAGAGAGGGGTTGGGTTGGCTACGGCGCGGTGGCGATGAGAGCCACCACGTTGACGACACCAAGATGAGGTAAGAGTCGATCCCATTCTACATTTGTTAGTTGGAAATGTGTGTAGAAATTGGTTTGGGTAGAAACGAGTTTGGGTAGGAATTAATTATGAATTTGGAAGTAAAATTGATGAAATGGGAAGGGTAGGAAGTCCAATGTGGGTTAAATATGGGTAGGGGAAAGCTAGTGGAGGTTTGGGTAGGATAGGGTAGGTTTATAGGTTAGAATGGTCAAATTGTGGAAAAAATAGGGGAGGGTTTTGTGGGTTTGGTCGAGTGTGACGATGACCGATGTTGTTTAATGGTATCGATGTCAATGAGCTATAGCCAACATCATCAAAGAGCGAGATGACCGATGTCACTCACCGGTGGACCGAGGTTGGTAGATTTTGAGGAAAAATAGGTCAAGAAAGGGTTATGGTGGGAGGGAAAGAGAAAGAGAGGCTGTGAGGTATAAATGTAAGTGTGTTGAGAATAGGTAGGGTAAAATGTATATATGATATGAGTTGAGGGGTGGGAAAGTGGGATGGGAAAAAGGGGTATGTCGTTAGGGTTGCGGGGAAATAAATAATATGAATTTTTAGGAATAGGTTAGTTGGGTAAACGATGTGTTGGGTATGGTTAATGGTTTAACAATGGTGTGGTTTTTTGGATGTAGGTGAGAGACTAGCTATAGATGTGTGATAGGGTTACACCTCTATTACGAGATGTTTAGGTAGACATGACTGACAAGGAGTGGAGGCATGTGACTAACGTGGGTTTGATTGGGATACGATGCTATAGGTGTATAGCTTGTGATCCGAGTTTGATGGTCACTCTCATCGATAGATGGGATTCCATGACCAACACATTCCATCTACCGACGGGTGAGATTACAGTCACCCTATAGGATGTGTAGCGGATCCTGAGGCTACCAATAGTGGGAGCAAAGGTTTACTCCATTTCTTCAGAGGCCTCATAGGAGTTGATGTTGACGATATTTGGAGAGGGGATGGTGGAGATGAGGTTCCATACTATGATCTTGAGTTATAGACAGATGTACGTGGCCCATCCTAAGGAGATGAGGTTAGTGGTCCTGATCGGGGAGGTAGTGTGTTGTTTTTCATTGCTAGATGCAGAGGGTGGGAGATTCCCATGGGCACTAATGGGGGTTATCCATGACATGATGGAGGAGAGGACTCACTTTTCTTGGGCACCATCATACTTGGTGTAGCTATACATGGATTTGTGGGCCTTTGGGAGGCTGCAGAGGTTAATTTATGCAGAAATTTTCTTCTTCATTGTTAGGCATATGAGCACATTGTGTATGTTCTCTTGGTTGGTTTTCCCAGGCCTAATGCATTTGAGTGAGGTATGGTCGGGGTTGGCTATAGGTGTTGGGTTCAAGTTTGGTGGAGTGCACTGGGGGGCGAGGGATACACATGATATAGCCTACTACAGGCATATCTTTAGAGGGTTTCTCGGGGTGGACATCATTTGGAGGTTGTGTGTGGTCTATCCATCATACATGCACATGGAAGAGAGGAGTTGGATGAGATACAACTACTCAAGTGGATAGAGGAGTGTTGTGCTTTAGTGAGAACAAGATGATACCAGTTGATAGAGTCTATGGAAATTTGGGCTACCCCAAGATGTGCCACTGCCATTCCCACAGTATAGGAGGGATGATGTCAAAAGACCTATGTATCCACCATGAACTATAGTTCCGAAAGGGTAGGATGAGCAGCCAGTGGACTAAAAATTGATGATGTGGGATTTCTTGATGGATACGAGATGGTGGTGGGTATCCTAGCTACGAGAAACACCACTTAGTTTAGGACAACCGGACTTGGCCACACTCACAGTCCAAAGGGATACACTGCAGGGGTAGGTGGCCACCTTAGAGGCCTAGATTACAAATTTACAAGGGCATTTGATAGGGTCACAGGTAGAGGTTTCCATATTACGTACGCAGTGGTGGCCCCCTACAGGTTAGATTACACGAGGACATACACCCATATAGGGTGGGGATGGAGATGGGGGGCAGGTAACTACCCTACATGCACAAATAATAGGGTTACAGGGCTAGTTGGATACTATGTAGGATCAGATTATGGCCCTATAGGCCCAGGTCACAACATAGGTACCAACACAGGTACCTACACAGGTAGGGGACAGTGTCCCTTATTAGGGAAGTAGTAGGACATGGTCCCATGATACAAGTACAAGGTTTGAGACCGATGGCACCACTACGAGGCATCTGGCAGATGGATAGGTTCGGGGATGCCACAGGTGAGGCATGGTACTATCGGGATCACGTGATGTCACGGAGGATAGATGTACCATCTTATATAGAGTATAGAGTACATCAAGCCTCGAGTGAGAGGACTAGGTCCCGTACTCACAATGTAGAGAGTATAAGGGGCTAATGAGCCCTAAGACAGGGGGTCGGGGGTGAGGCCACTAGTTTATGGAGGCCCTCTCTAGGTGATGGGACATGAGAGGTAAGACCGAGGACTATGGAGGGTGGCACGATGCTAGCTAGACACTTTGCATGGGAGCAGAGGAGGAGGAGGAGGAGGAGGATATGGGTGAGACAGGCATGAAGGGCATCTGATGGGGAGGTGATTGATATCTGTGTGTACTACCCTTTTAGTTTATTTTTGATATATATCGACCTGTGTGCCAAAGAGAGTGAGGATGTATATGAGATTTTTTGATATTTTGATGATTATACCAGCTTGCATGCCGAAGATATTGAGACACTGTATTTGAGATACTTGTATTGATTTTGCATCTGGGTACATATGTATATGGACACACATATTTTGATGATTTATATAGAGATGGTGATATTTATGGTATGATGTTGGACTTATGTTAGTGATTTCTATTGTTATTTATGTGTGATGGAAACTAGGTAATTTAGGCATGATGGAGTCAAGCCGGTTTAGGCATGGTTGAGTGAGGTCGGTTAGGCATGATGGAGTCAGGTTAGTTTAGGCATGGTTGAGTTAGGTCGAGTTAGGCATAGTTGAGTTAGGTCGGTTAGGCATGGTTAACTTAGGTAAGTTAAGCATGCTTTATTCAAAGCCAATTAGGCATGATGGAGTTAGGTTAGTTTAGGCATGGTTGAGTTAAGTTGGTTAGGCATGGTTTGGTCACATTTTTTGTTTTGATTTAATTTTTGAGCTATTGGAAGCATGGAAAAATAAATGATAGTGAATATGGATGTTATGGTTTAAATTTCCAAATATGTGACACTATGTAAATGTAAAAATATATATGTATGATATGATGATTTGTTAAAAATGGTAGGTATGTGTATATGTGTGTTAATTAATGTTTTTTTAATTACCACTTTTTGATAGAGAGTGGAAATCAACTAGGGTAGAAAATAAATAGTAAAATGGGGGAAATTGGTTAGGGTAAAGAGTGGTTGAGCTAACATTCAAGGGCCCCATGCGCTCGAAGTGCTTCTTACATAGCCCCGGTGAAAAACGGCCTAAGGCCGATGTAGTTCTCCCATAAGCTAGGGAAGAATGTGATGAGATAGAGAAATGGGTTGGTAAGTTTTAGGCATGATCGAGTCTAGGTGATAGGTGTGATTGGTTTTAGTTCATTTAGGCATGGTTGAAGTTTGGTTTATTTTGGTGAAAGAGGGAGTTAAAAGGTGTGTGTCGATAATCTAGTCATGCATAGGATAATCAATAAGTAATGAAGAATTTGAAAGATAAGAGGAGGTAGAAGAGCCACCTAATTGATAAGCATCATAACGGGTCTACTATACCATAGATAGGCTTATGAATGTAAGACCCTAAAGGCATTGCATGATCGATTATTCTAAGGGTGAAGAAAGTCACATGATCACAAAATGTCGCATTCATGCAAGTCCCTTGATGTGATAGGAAACAGGGGTGAAAAAGGTGTTAAGGTGAAAATGGTTGGTTGTAGCGTAACATGGTACAAGACAGTCTGCCCACTTGGTAAGATACCCAAGATCAAGATAGGAAAGTCCATGATGAAAAGGTTATCTGTTTCTATTTATTTTTTATTTTTGATAGACTGATCAATGCATGAAGTCTATGTGGGATGAGTATATTTGTCTCCTTGAGGTCTTCGCAAATTTGATTGATGCGGGAAGCTTTTGAATATGTTATGATAATTTTTCAAGAATAGTCTTCTTTTGTGATAGACTATGTACAATATGGAAAGCTTTGTATAGCTGTCCTTTGAGGGAACATTCTATTTATAGCAGAAAATTAGAGATAATAGATGTCCCTTTTGAGGGATTCATATTTTTGTTGGAAGTTTGAATCAAGGAGTTGAATCCCATTTTGAAGTTTTTTTTTGGGGGATTTTAAGTCATGGAAAAGACTATAGAGGAAACTTGGTTCTTGTTAGGGAGGAAAAACTGGAGCATACAAAGGTTAACTATGATGGAGAGGTGTTAAGTGATGAACGACCATGGGATTCCATCTTGAAAAAGATGAAAAGTATCCATGAGAATCATGCCATGAGCAGAGCCGTGGTACTCATATTGAAGATAAGGCTGAAAGGTGATGGGTAATCACATTATTCTTGTTTATTCATTAGGGAGAATGGGAAATAAGAGGGGTGAATGACACTTAAGGGACGAGCGTAAAATAGGAAAAAGGTGATATAGGACTTGAAGTCAACAATAAAATGGTCAAAGATGCAAGGCATTAAGAGGCTCAGGTTTGGGTTTACCTTCGAGTGAAGACAAACCATAAGCACTCTGACCCATAGGCATGAGTCAGGATATATTGTCCAAGCCAATTAGGAGCAAATTTTCCCCGTTTAATTTTTTCTTCTTTGGTTACATGTTGATTTTCTTTCAGGATGAGATCACCAACATGGAAGGTTCATTCATGGACACGTTTATCATAGGCACATTTGATACATTTTTAGTAGATTTGGAGATGGTCGAGAGCATTAAGACGGAATTCATCTAATAACTCAAGATGTTCCAAATGGTCCTGGAAAAATTCATCGTTGAGCATGTCTTGAAAGGAAATACGAAGAGATGGAATCTAGACTTCAAGAGGTAGGACAACCTCAGTATTGTAGACCAGAGAGAAGGGTGTGGCAGAAGTTGAAGTGTGAATACTAGTGCGGTAAGCCCACAAGGTGAATGGAATGTGTGTATGCCCATCCTTCCTAGTATTGTCAACCACTTTCATAAGAATTGTTTTGAAGGTTTTATTGGTTGATTCTACTTGGCCATTGGTTTGTGGGTAGTAAGGTGAAGAGAAACTAAGTTAAATACCAAAATCATCGCAAAGATTTCGTAGGGTTTTGTTTTTGAATTGTTTTCCATTATCAATGATGAGGCGATGCGGAACACCAAAGTGACAAATAATGTGATGATTAATGAATTCACATATTTTCTCAGCTTTTGTAGAAATGAGAGGCATGGCTTCAACCCATTTGGTATAATATTTGGTAGTGGTAATGATCCATTGATGTCTTTGGGAAGAATGGGGATTGATCTCTCCAACAAGATCCAAACCCCATTGGGAGAAAGGCCAAAGGTCACGGGTGACATGTAAGGCATGACTAGGTGTGTGATGAAGATTATCATGTTGTTGGCATTTCACACAACATTTAACTTAATCAAAACAATCATGGTGAGGGTTGGACAGTAATAGCCTAGGAGAAGGATGTGTTTAGCAACAATGAGGCCACTGAAGTGACAACCACATATGACATCATGAACTTCCTTGATGGTATAAGGAATTTTATAACTCGTAAGGCATCGTAAGAGAATATCATCAAAGCCGCATTTATAAAGAAGGCCACCCATGATAACATAATGAGAGGAACTTTTGAGAAAGGCATGTTGTCCATTACGAGTGAGTTCGGGAGGTAGAATTAAAAGAGAAGGGTAGTAAGAAAATTGCTTATACCAAAGGTCACGTGGTTCAATTTCAATGGACCCTACTAGATTAACATCGGGAAGTAAATGAGAAGGTGATTGCATCCTTTTTACTCGACAAATATTTTGGAGTTAGAGGGTGAAAGCAAGTATTTGGGATGCGAGACAAGCCATGGTATCCACAACTTTGTTAGTGGAACATGGAGTGGTTTATTGGTCATAATGATCAAAGGAGGTTAAAAGTGTGTCGACGTGATGTTTATACTTTTGAATTATTTTATTACGAAATGGTATATACCATTGACACGGTTTTTACTACTAGTTGAGAGTCACCAAAGACATTAATTAATTTAACGTCTAAGGTAATGGCAATTTAGAGACCTAATATGAGTGCTTCATACTAAGAACTATT
The DNA here is from genome assembly GCA_018340775.1 of Taxus wallichiana var. yunnanensis. Lineage (NCBI taxonomy): Eukaryota > Viridiplantae > Streptophyta > Pinopsida > Cupressales > Taxaceae > Taxus > Taxus wallichiana. The sequence goes on from CM031240.1 coordinate 984,276,138, forward strand.
GTTAGTACAATCAAAATTGAGTTTGAAGGATATTGGCATAGGTTCACCATCAAGGGGGATGAGGATAACACCTATACCTCCCCCATGCTAACACTTGGAACCATCGAAGAACAAGGTCATCTGGTAAATGGTATTGTCCAAAGAGAGGGAGGCAATGGATTCATCTAGAAAATCAAAGTTAGAGGATTGATTCGCTAGAGAGGGGTGTGTCCTCGAGTTGGTCAGCAATGGCTTGGACATTGATATATTTTTATGAATGAATTCGAGGTGTAAGTCTACGAGAAGCATGAGCCAATGTGTAACACATTGATTTTGATAAGGCTTGGAATACATGAAATGCAAGGGGTTAGTGTTGGTGACCACAAAATTTTTTTGGTTGAGTAAGTAATGATGAAGTTTGGTGGCGACAAAAACTAAGGCTAATAAGATTTTTCAAAATGGGTGTATCTGGTTTTGTGATCGAAAAGAGTAAGGCTTATGCAATAAACCGCTTTCTCCCTATGTTGTTCATCATGACAAGTGAGCATGGCACCTAAGGAGTGATCAGTAGCATAAATATATAAGTAAAAGGGGTGGTCATCTTTAGGAGGAATGGGCTTTGGTGGTTGGAGAAGGTATTTTTTTAAGGCCTCGAAGGATTTGTGGCATTCATCATCCCATTTGAAGGAGACATCCCTTTTGAGAAGATGATGAAATGTTTGAAAATGGTCAAAAAGTTGTGAAATAAACTAGAAAATAGATTGCAACTTACATTACAAGCTACGGAGTTGGCAAAGGTTAATGGGTGGAGGAATTTCAAGAATAGCTTTAATTTAGCAGGTTCAACTTCTATGCCACGCAAAGAAATGATGAAACCCATGAGCTTTCCTAATAAAATTGCAAAGACACACTTCTTAGGTTAAATTCAAACACAATAATTGATGAGATGGTGAAAGATGACCTTTAGAACTGTAAGGTGTTCCACCCGATGTTTGGATTTGGCGAGGAGGTCATCTACACAATCTTCCAGTATATGATGCATGATGCATGGAAGATATAAGTCACAACCCACTGATATGTAGCACCAACATTTTTAAAACAAAAAGGAATGACTCGATAGCAGAAGGTCCCCTAAGGGGTGATGAAGGTGGTTTTGTGTTGATCTTTTAGAGAAAGTAATATTTGATTATAACCCGAGAAGCCATCCATGAGTGATAACATCTCGTGACCGGTGGTAAGATCAACTAGCTGGTCAATACGGTAGAGGGAAATCATCTTTAGGGAAAGTGAGGTTGAGGTCACAGAAATCTTTGTAGATGCAAAGTCCCCCAGTTGCTTTTGTGATGGGGATAATGTTAGAAATCCATTGGGGGTAGTCGATGGGTAAGATGAAGGAAACATAGAGAAGGCATGTAAGTTCTTCTTAAACAAGGAGATAAATGCAAGGATGAATTTTCAGCAGCTTTTTCTTTATGGGTTTGGCATTAGGAATGGTTATTATATTGTGGACCACAATGTTGGGGTCAATACCGGGCATATCAACATAGGACCAAGAAAAAGCATGGTCATGATTCTTGACAAAAGAAGTAATGGCTTCTTGTTCAGTAGCATATAAAATTTTTCCAATCTTTAGAATGTGCGGGTTGTCCTGACTAGTAATGTTGACTTTGATAGTCGATTCTTTCAACATGCTTTGGGTTTGAGAAGGAAACAATTAATGAATATAAGAATCTTCTGCACCAAGATAGGTGAGTATAGATTCATCATCCTGACACTGAACGATGTTAATAGAGGGTGTATCATCATCGATCATGTTAGGATACAAGAAAATAAGATAAGAAGGAGCCTCACCATCGCGTTGATACGTCAAAGGTCCCAAGGAAATGGTGTTTATGAAAAAAAATGTTAGGAGGAATGGATTATGGATCCATCGACTCTATTGATGAAGGCGGTGAAGTTGGTAAATGGGGTGAAGAAAATTCATTATCCTCGATGAGTTCAATGCGGGCCTTCTTGGAAGATTATTTGACAAAGCTGATAACGCTGTAGTCGTTGTGCTTACAGGAGGTACACAGAATGAAAGTATGATAACCTTGTTCGTAAAAACCAAAAACAAAAACCATCCATGCACATCGGTGTAGGAAAGTGTGGGCGAAGCGGTGATTGGTGAGAGATTGGAGGTTGAAGGAAAATGGCCGAGTTTGTGATGGTGGATTGGGTGAATAGGTGGAAGCATCGAATCCCCCATATGTGAGATTGGTACGATGGTGGGGAGGACCATAAAGAAAGAACTATCCTATGTGGTGATAATAATGAGGGTGTTGGCGGAGATTTCCATACTCTTGTGGAGTGAGGAATGTATTGACATTGTATAGGTGATATTCCCCCAGAGTGAGGCATTGAAAAACACCTTCTAAGGGATCCGTGGTCAATATGTGGGTAGATGGAATAGACGAAGTATGAGGTGCTTGGCTGGAGGAGGTATCGAGTTAGTTGAGAGGAGATGGGTTAGTTCTTTATGGTTGTGGCGGTAGTAGGGATAGAAGAATTAGATGTGAGAGAAGTGGAGGCTATATTTGTGGGTGGGGTTGTAGGAGAAGAATAAGTGGTAGTGGAGGTAGATGTCTTAATGGGTATAAGAACATCACTAGGTTGGTATAGCATATTATAGGTCTTGAACAAAGTGACGGGTTGGCCGGGATGGTATATCTAGGTCCTTCATGCTCGAATTTTAGGAAGTGGTGTAAAGTCAAAGGAACACAAACCATGGCACGGATCCAAGGTTGACCAAGAAAGAGATTATACTAGAACTCCCCTTCTAGGACATAGAATAGTTTCAGGATAGTGCGGGGACCTATGGGGACATAGAGAATGACAATACCTAGGGTAGAGGTCATGGCGTCGTTGAAGGAGCGCAACATAACTAGGTTAATATGCATGAAATTTGCAGGTATTCACATTTGGTTGTACACATGGGAGGAGATGATGTTAATACTAGAACCACCATTTATCATAACATGTCGTATGCGTATATTATCGATATAGACAGAGATGAAAAGAGCAGGATTGAGGTCATCGGATTGGAGGGCTATGATCATCTCATTTGAAAAGCTAAGGGTGACTACTTGGTAAGTATGTGGAGGTGTAGAGGAAGATGACAAGTTAGTGAGGGAGGCCACGTGATGAGGGGTAATGATGGAGGCCATGGGTGTAGGGTCATTTTGTAAAACCTCAATAGACTGGAGGACCTCCATGAGGGCTTGATGATGTGACTCAGAGGTTTGGATGAGGTCATATAAAGACATTTTGAGTGAGGATTGGTGTAATTATTTTAGCATTGTGCGGTGTGTGACCCCATCAGAAATAGGATATGCGGGACCTTGAATAGTGACCTTGAGTGTGGGTGTAGATGGTATGTTGGGTACAATGTTGGTTGATGGGTTGGTTTCCTTTTCCTTGCCTTTGTCTTTATGGGCACGGGTGGCAACATGGATCATGTTGATGTGAGGAAGAGACGTAGGTGGAGAAGGTGTGCTATGGAAGGTATAACACCATGAAGGACAAAATCTTAGAGGGGGAAAAGAACCTTGTGAAATGAGTCAGGTGCATTGAAATTTAGATGGGGGTTTGGAGAGATCTCTTATGTAGACCATGTTGATTTCAAAGTTTTGAGGTGGATAAAGGGGTTGTGGGGGTGAGATATTGGAAAATGAATAGGTAATGGAAGAATATGTGGTGAGATTGGAAAAGTTAGAATAAGGTCCTTGTCAAGAAGATCATCATCATTAAGAAGATCATCATCGTCAAAATTCTCTTCGGGAGGACACAATTAAATAAGAACAAATTTTAAAGCCTTACAGTTCTCTACATCATGTCCTGGCACACGAAGGTAGGTGAAAATTTTAGTTTCGTCAAACCATTTTGGTTTGGGTTTGAGCGGGTCGTAAGGTCTAAGAGGTGGTAATGTGGTGACAGAGGTTTTGAGGAGGTTGGTTAAGATAATGGCATATGACCCTGCCAATGGATCATAGTGTGAAGTGAGGATATGAAGGGCGAGATGAGGTAAGCTCTCCTTGCAATGGTGTAGGGAGTGGACATGTGTCTCCTATGGGTATAAGAGGTACTACTGGTGACTGATCGATAGTTTGAGAGGCAAGTGGTGAAGTAGGATTGGTACTAATTATGGGTTCCTCCGTGGGTGAAGGGGAAGATAAAGGGGGTTCCTCTGTGGGTGGAGGATTAGATGAAGTAGGTTCCTGTATAGGTAAGGGATTTTGTGCAAGGATTTCTTTTATGGAAGGAACATGAATAAATTGGGAAGTGACAGGTATATCATCGAAAATTGCATGAACCTCATAGACATTGCTATCATTGGATGAAGTGTCACCATCTTGGTTGGAAGATAGGGACGTGATTAGGGAATGGATTTTTGAAGATATGTAGGTTTTGATTAGCTGGTGCATTTGGGTTGTCCAAGACTAATCCCCATTATCTAACATTTCTTGGACAATATTTTTGAAGGTGATGCAGTTACCATCGCTATGACCTTTGACACGATGATAGTTACAAAAGTCATGTTCTTTATACCATGTAGGTGTGGGGCGAGCAAGATCAAAACCAATGTGTGGTTTTATGGGTGGAAGGGCAATGGTACCAGCCTTAAGCAAATTTTCCAAGACAAAAGAATATGTATCCCCTATTGGGGTGTGCTTTCATTGTTCTCATATGAACTAAAAAGTTTGGATGGGAGAGAGATTAGAAGAAGGTTTGGCTTGGTTTGATGGGTGAGATGGTCCAGCCTTAAGAACCACTGCATTGGTAGATCCTTTGGATTTTGAATAGTTGTTCTTGGGTTTCAAAGATTAAGAAGCATAATTTGATTTGAATGTGGTATTTTTGTTATGTAACTAAATTTTATTTTCTTCGATAGCACGAATATCCAAATTTTGTGCCATGGTGAATGCCTCATCAAAGGTGTGGAAGGTTTGTACCTGCAGGGTTGGTGAAATTCTTCTAGCGCAAAACCAAGTAAACAGTTCTATGAGCTTGGTTTGAGGTAGTTTAAATGCGAGCTAGTTAATTAAGCTATGCCAACAAGTGACAAAGTTAGTGATAGACTCGTCATCATATTTTCGTGTTGAATAGAGATCAGTCATGGTGACTTTATTGACAATGTTAACCAAGAAGTGGTCCAACAATGCTTGGGTTACTTGATTAAACAAGTGGATGGAATGTTTGGGTACCCCACTATACCAATCTAATGTAGGTCCTATCAGGGACATTGGGAAGGTTCGTAGGGGTAAAGCATCGTCATGGGTAATTAGGTAACACCCGCATTTAAATGACAAATTTTTTTATTTTGAGTCTTCTTTACTATTAAAGCGATTGAACTTAGGCATTTCCCAATGTATGGGGTATGGATGGATAGGGATGGATAGATGAATGGGATCATTGCAAATTTCATCATAAGTTCTTGAATTGTGTGAGACAGAAACTGATACTTTTAGGGTCTGCATCTTTTCCATCATCAACTTAATGAGGTCATTGGGGGGTTGTGATGGATGGGCGCCTCATATGGTATAAGAGGGTTGATGCTAGATATGTGATGTGGGTGGAACATACCCAAAATAAGCAACGGATGAGATATGGGTTGTTGTTAATATGTGTATGTAGGTAGGATAGTCGAAGTGACTCTGGTATTGATTGGAGGTAAAGATGGTGGGATAGAGAGGAAAGATTCTGGAATGGGTAGGGGTAACCGACACCTTTGGTGGTTGTGTTGTGATAGGTATTTATGAGGTAAATGGCACAGATGGGGCTATGATTTGGGTGGTCAATGTAGGAACAACCGACACAACGAGTGCGATGGATGTTGCAGATACAACAATCATAAGCGGGTGTGGGGCCTAGCCGAGAAACCAAAGGGGGTAAAGCTGGTGAGGGTAGAGTCAATCTAGTAGGGGATGATGCGAAGTGGGGACAGGGCATGAGAGATAGATATGGGCATGTCGTATATCAACCGACTTGAGGAATCTTGAGTGGATGAGTGGGAAATATAAAATTGCAAGGCTGCGTGGTTTTGATTGAGGAGTCTTGCGAACTCCTATGTTACTTGTAGAAAAGGTTATAGGATGAATCGAGATCCATAGGTAACAAGATAGAAGGTGGTGAGGGACTAGGTGGGAGTGGTTGACGACTAGTGTGGAATATAAGAGCGTTATTTTTGCTGCGAGATTACACACCATGTGAATAAGTGTTGACCTATTAAAATTGTATTTTGTAAATGACACAGAAAATAGTAGGAGCAGAGAAACATGAGGTCCAGAGGGAAAATTTGGTAAATGTTTTGAATTTAAAAAAAAATTAAACATAACAACTGATGCTGGTCAGTTTGACTGATGATGATTGAATAGAAACCGATGACGATTAAAGTAATCGATACTGGTCACTTTGGAAAAATACCAATTTCAGAGAAGGTGAAACAAGACTGATGAATGTGCAAGAAGGAAATTGTGTATGATAGTAATATCGAAGGGGTAAACATGATGGTGCCCTAAGGGACAAATACATAAAAAAATGAGTGATGAAGGTTGTTTTAGGTAAAATACCCTAAAATCTAGAAGTCGACACCCATTAGGTTAACTATCGATGGTGAGATGTAAACTGATGACCCAAATGTATGGGCACATGATGTATTGGTGCATGATGTATTGGCTATTAGATCCAAAGATGTGAGAAAGGGTAGGAGACCCAAGTTCAAGTCCCATCGGGCATGCCAAAATGTTTCACTGTTTTCTTTACGTTTTTGTGACGAAGCAGATAAGGTTATGGGATGAAGAGGAATACCTATTGTGAGGGTCGATTGGAGGTTGTTGTGTGCATTCTAAATTCTCGATCCAATACTAACTATGAGAGATTCCTTTTTTCTAGGAGGAACTACTTGAAATAAAAAACAAAACCACAAGAGAGAGTTAAATAGTATGTGGCAGTGGACTGCCTTGCGTATGCTAAATTTGGGAATTGTGATCTTCCTAGATGGATGTCAATCCACTGTTTAACACAACTTAATGCAATAAATAACGTAAATAAATAGGGTCCTCCTATAGTTGATATGATTTAGGAATCTCATTCAAATATAATAAAAAAACCTAATATAACAGGCTAGGTTATGATCAAATCTAAAGTAGGTTGGATGGTTAAGGTGTTGGAACATCTCAGGGTCAAGTTCTGGATAGTTTGGGTTATTTGGGTGGAAGTTATTATGTTTCTGTTGTTAACAGGATTACTAAATATAGAGAATGACGTCAGTTAGGTATGACTGATGATGGTTTAGGCAAGACCGATGTGATCGGGGTAACCAAAGCGTCGGTAGAGGCGGGATGATGAGAAGTCAATGAATCATGGTTTTAGGGGCTTGTTTGAGACTAAAAGAGAATGGTAATGGGAGTGTTTAGGTCCATGGAGATAATGTTAATACTTAGAGATGCTTAGGGAGTGGATATAGGTTATTAAAAGATTTTGAGTGATGGTAAAGGTTGGTTTCACGGGAGGGTAATGACAAAGTGGGATAAGAATGCGAATAAATGCTAATATAATGAAGATAAAGAACTTTGTAATATGGAACATGTTAGAGATACACTTACTAGATTTTTCAGGTTGATAGTTGGATGATGATGATGATTGATCTGTGGATGGTGCTCGGTGCCATGACAAGTACTTCTTGAAATGCTACCGTGAAGGAAAATGCCTCTGATCTCAGACTGTGTGGTCTTTGGCTATGGCTATCTGGATGTGTGAAAGGGCTCTTGTTCTTGCTTTCATGTAGATCTCCTTCGGTCCAAAACTCAAGAATATGGCCCACCTATCAAACAAGGTTACCAAAATGAATAAATGGTAACCAACGATGGTTTTGGGTGATCGGCGTTAGTTAAGGTGAGATATCCTAGGTTTACTAAAAATGACAGATCTTGGCAATATTTTGGGCCAGCTCTGTCTATTCTCACAAATCAAAATGAAATGTTACATTTTTAATGAGCGGGAATTTGGTTAGAGGAATAATAGGCACTTGATTTTAGGGTTGAACTAAGTCTTAGTTAAGTAATGTAGATGAGACTAAGTCTTAGTTAGTTATGGTGAGTGGATACATACTAAAAATAGGTTTACAATGAGGTGTCTAGGTGAGGTGGTGGGGTGAGTTGTCTAGGTGAGGTGGAAATTAGTTTAATTAAGATAATTAAATGATGGATATTGTGAGGATGGGTATTAATTTAATTAAATTAATTAAATTAATATTAATGTGGGGTGGAAGGGGACATGGTTAGATGGATATTTTTGAGTTAGTTATTCGACTAGGGACTAAGGGGGGTGTGACCCAATTTTTGTGTCTACACCATGGACCATACTACTGAATATGGATCTAGGCCCAATTTTGTAAATTGGGACACATAATAGAAAAGATAATGAGTGCCCCCATGACCTTCCCATGTGCCACACAACTGAATGTAAACTGAGTAAAAAATGAACAAAAAGCGTAATGTACAAAAATGTAGATGAAGAAATGTGATTCATGCCCACATGATTCCCTAAAATCAAGTAGAAATTGAATGTCGTATTGAAGAAGTGAATTATTTCACATCCCTTATAAATAATATGAATTAAGTGAATTCAATATAAAACTATGCCAAAAATTGTACTTGTAAGTGAACATTTGAAATTATTGCTAAATTTGATGTAACTTACTCTGGGTAAAACAACGTTAAAGGGTTAGGGCAATACATATGGTCTTGAAAATACTATATGGATTTTAACCTATGCTTGATTTTCATGATTTCTATATTTAAGTGTGTTTTTAGTACATGTAATCTATTTGTACCTTTATTTTATCTTATAATTATGATTATGTTTATTTTAAGTGAATATTATACCCAAAGAGATGCCCCTTTTTTGAGGCATGTGAAAAAACCAAGTTGAGAATGTGGCTCAAAGTAATAGATGTCTGATCATGACCTAGATGTATAAGAAATTGTAAGAGAGTGTAGGATGCTAAAGAGGTGGCCATCTTGAAGTACATTTACCTACAAAAGGAAGGTTTTTACACATGGTGGTAACCATGAACCAAAATAAGAGAAATAATATCAACACGTAGAAATAATATCTAGATAATAAAAATAGTTGTAATAAGGCATGTATAAGAAAACAAGTGCAACAATAAATGAATTTAGAGTGAATGGTATGAAAAATGTCACAAAAAAGGTGTAGATCCTACAAATATGGGATACCCATGGTGTAACAAGACAATCAAGGCATATAGGCTAAACAAAAAGAGCACACAAGATAGGCATAGATCCATAAACATGATATACCCACAATGTCACAAGATAAGGAACTCATACCACAATCATTGATAAAAATAAAGTATCAACACACACATAACAAACATGTATGAAAAAATAATAGTGTAAGAACATGATGAAGTGATACAAAAAATGATATAAAAAATAGACATGTGAAGGAAGATGTGTAAAATTTTCACAATACACATGTGTTTGTACATTATCTCAAAAGATAACATGTACACAATATATGTAATCAAGCATAATGAGGAAGTAAAAATGAATTTAAATAGAATAATAACACATGTTTGTAAAGTTTAATAAATTGCCCTAATATATAAGAAGTCTAGTTAAGGGCCGACCAACACCTATTATCATGTACCAATTTGTGTGTGTCATGCATCAATCTCAATATACCACAAGCAAAAATTTATGTAAAGAGTAAAGAGATATGTTATCTATCAAATCCATAGTGACAAACAACATGTGTAATGTAAAGTGCTAATTACTCAAGCTTAGTCTACGGTCTTGGTTTTTGTATTCTAGTAAATATATGATTTTTAATTTTCTTAAACTATGTTATTGTTTTATTCGTGAAATGTTTATCTATATACAAGAAATTTGGATAACATAAAAGCTATCGGATGAGAACCTCTTGAAGAGGTGGAACAACTGTTGTAGAAGATGGAGGCTTGGGTCACAATTGTGACTCCAATACAATGGGTACGATAGTAGTAAAGTTTGACAAAGAAGGCTTGGTAGATGAAGTAGATGCATGAATAGTAGGTGAAGTAGAATAAATGTACATAGGATTGGAGGAATGAGTATGCCAAGACATAATATGGGAACTAGAAGACTAGGGAGTGAAACTCAATAATGATCATTTATCATTCATTTCACAGGATTACATATATATAGGAATATGCATTCCTAAAAACAAGGAGGTTTTTCAACAACACTCCCAAAAATCTCTCTATCAACTCCTATATAAGTGTGTTGTTAAAACTCACCCACACTAATATTGGTATATGAGTTGTTTATCAAACAACTCACATTAACATTTAAATTACACACATATATTTACCTATAAGTAAATATTCAATCATCCATATTAATGGATCACTTAAAAAAATATTCCTAACATTCCCCCTTTAGTGTGAACATGGGAGAAAAGCACATCTTAAGAACTGGAAAAATAATCGTATGTCACGGTATACTTTTAGGTCTGCATACTGCTGGCTTGGATCTTGCTATCTGGATCTTGCTGCACATGACCAATCCGCTTCACCACAGTGAATCCCATACCGGATGATCACACTTCCATTGATTCACCTACATACGTGAACTCAACAGTTCCCACTTTCACTTCTAGTGAACGCTCTTTCACCGGCCGATCGATGTTAGAAGTATGATAGTTGAAGAATTTGTGCGATCGAGGATCACTCTAGTTCAGCTTCACTCCTATACAACTATTCTCAACATCCCAATACACATGCTCCTCATTTCAATCAAAATAGGGGAAGGAAACCACACCATTTTATTCAACACACACTACACAACTAAAATAATATATAAAAAGGTGTCACTAGTGTTGTACGCGACCCCATCATTGGTGAGTGACAAGAGGCAATGATCGCCTTCCATCCTCCATTGCATCGACCTCTCTAGTAGGTGAACTATTTACCATAAGAATTACTCATCACTAAGACAGGGAAGTTATTCATCTTTATAATATTCATCCTAACTAGCTTCTTCTTCAACCAAAAGGGATTTTTAATCTATTTTGTCATCAAGTAGATATTTTGCCCTCTTTTCACAATTGAGAATTACATGTCCATCTTATTTACAATAAAACATTTGATTTTTTGAGGAACATGATTTTATTTGTACTTTCCCTTATTTGATGATGTACTAGCCTTATTGTGTACATAGAAAACCTCCTCTTTTGGTTATGAAGGTTCATTATGATCTATAAGAGTAGAAACTACTTGTAAACCATTTAAAAGTTTTCTTGAAGTGAAAACCGTAATTGAAAAGTTTTTAGGAAAGCATTTAATAGAATTGCTTTAGCATCATCATCTTTTACTTTTTCATTAATTCCAGCTAACTGATTTAATAAGGAGTGAAACTTACTTATGTTCTCTGCTATTTTTCTCCTTCTGCCATCTTCAACCCATACAATTTCTGCTTCAATGTCATCTTCGCACTTTCTGCTTCAGATCCAAAAAATTTGTTTAATGACTCCCAAATCTCTTTTGCAGTCTTCGTGAAATCCATATGATGTAGGTATGCTTTTGACAAGCCTAGTCCAATAGTACCCAAGGATTTTTATCTTTGATATTCCATTTTTCCAATTCATTCACATCTGTAGGTTTATTGAGCTTTATTACATCCCATAGATCCTTCTCTATCAGGGGAAACTGCATTTTAATCTACCAAGTATGAAAATCATGACCATTGAATTTCTCGATGAGACTGAATTTCTCCATGACTTGTGGGAATACATAGGCTACCTTGAAAAATGGTTTTGACCGATGCAACTCGACCCTTTTTCTCCAAATAAATTATGAAGGACACACAGTGAATCAGAAAATAAGTCAGAGAGAATATTACGGCTCAATGCAAAACACAACGTGGCAAGCAATCGAATCATGCAGTGGATATTTGCAATATACAGACAAATAATACTCCATTTCCTGGTCATTACGATACACAAAATAAATCATAGAATGCTTTTGGATGTGGAACGTGGCGAACTGAACATGAACCATTTATTTAATGTGTCGATAATTCAACGTGGATGTACAACAGAAATGGATCTAGAAAACACTTCTGGTCATCCTTTCACTGCACTGCTCCTAGTATTTATATTTGTTTGTATAATTTCTCAGATAAATAATAACAATTGCTCAGTGAATATTGGATCACACGGGGTCAACAATGGAGAGAATAAAGCCGTGAAATAATATCAACAAAGCCTTGATAGAATATCAACAAATCTACCACTCGAAGCTTGATGAATGAATTGTTTCTCTAATAGTGCAAAAATAAAATGTCGCATGTCTTGCTTGTAGCAATGACTTAAATAAATTTGAACAGATCATGAGAAACTGTGAAAACGTCGTTCGGCACAACAAAAACTCAAAGCAGAGAGACCGTGATTAGAACTTAAATATTTTCTCTCTTCATGAGGGGGCAACCATAAAAGATCAAACTGACCCACACAAAATTTAAACCTCCATCACATGAAGGAGAAGGATAAACACCGATCTAGTACCAAATGAAACTCAACAATGATCAGTTATCATTCATATCACATGATTACATATATATAGGAATATGCATTTCTTAAAACGAGGAGGTTGTTCAACAACACTCCCACAAATCTCTCTCTCAACGCCTACATATGTGAGTTGTTAAAAATCACCCAAACTAATATTGTTATATGAGTTGTTTATCAAACAACTCACATTAACATTTACATTACACACATATATTTACATCTAAGTAAATATTCAATCATCCATATTAATGGAGCACTAAACAAATATATTCCTAACAGGAGAAAATGTAGAGGGAACATGTGTACTAGGGGACCAATGTGATATTATATGTGAGTGAGAAGTGTGAGGAATAGTGTGTGTAGTGAAGACTTATCGAGAAGACCTAGGAGAGATATAGCTACGAGACGCAAAGTGTGTGCATCCAAATTCCTACCGAGAGACCCGGGAGGGCTAGAGTCATGACAATAAGTGTTTAAAATAGAAGAAATATCAGAATTCTTTGGAGGGATAAAATGAAAAGAGATAATCTATAGAATCGTGGGCCTAGGAAAGAACCTAGTAGTGTTAGAGATGTTAGGAATAGTGTGTGAAACCAAATACCTATCCATAGATGTACTAGGGGTGGGAATATAAATTATATAAGAATGATTAGGAAAACTATTTGAAGGATACGTAAAGGGAACACCTCTAATTTTGATAACCGATGATTATAAATAAACTTGAAACATTGGTGAATAAATGATGGAATATCTCTAAGAGCACATAGCCAAGGGAGACCTAAACATAATGTAATAGAGCTAAGAGAGGTAAAAAGCATGAATGAAAGTGATGTAGTGATAGAACCAAAAATGATAGGTAGAGTGATGCAGAGGTAGTGTAGATTAGTATAAAATTCTATAATTACTTTAGAAATACTTAAATATTAAAATAGTGTTGGCAATTAGATATTATCCTTATTATGTGGATCATTAAAAACATCATGTATAGGTACTTGATTAATAGAGATAAGGATGGATAAAGTATCTGAAACAATTGTGTAATCTATATGAAAGTCATCAAAAATGATAAGTGGTGTACGATAGAATGTGTGAGTGATATTACCAATCATTGCATCTAAATGATGATCATAAGATGTTAGTGTTGGCACCTTATCATAAGTGTGTGCACTTCTAATGAAGATTTGTTAGTATCATGTTTAATAAGTAGATCATTGAATATTTTCAATTTGGAGTTATCATTTGTTGTCTTAGAATATTTAGTGGACACATTCCATTCAATGGTGTTTGAATTGATAAGATCTTGAATGACCTGACAGATACTAATACACTAATCAATGAGGTGATTATTCCATCTATGATAATCACAAAGTAAGTATTATCATTGAAACTTGTTCTTATATTTTTTTACATTAACTTGAAATGGTAGGGGAGAGACACAAGATCAAACTCAAGCAATTATTTAAATGCAATGTGTGTGGAAGATGGTAAGTGAATAAAAATTCATAGTGTTGGTTGAAGTTGGATCTTAAGTGGTTAGGTAATAACATTGATAGTGTATTTAGAAATAACATTGTTCCTATGGGTCTTTCCTTTGAATTTATATTTTATTGGAAACTTGTCATTAGATGTAGTAGAACGCTAAGAAAGTACTCAATTTTTACATATGTAAAAATTAGTTTCACACTCATTGAGTGTATCACATAGGTGGTTAAAATATCAAAATTTGTCAAATATGAATGATTCTTGCAAAAGAGAAATAAAGATTTGCATAAAGAGGAATTTTAATTCACCTAGCTAAGATAATTCTCATCTCAATAAGCATGGTATTTTTTCTTAAGATATCATCATTGGTAGATTCATTGGATCATTGTCACATTTTAGATAGTTATGCATAATGAAAATTTTCCCTAATTTTTATATAAAATTGTGCCCATAATTGATTTGATAAGGTAGTAAATGAGCACACAGAATGTGTGGGGACATCATATCTCCATTGTAGTACAAATTCCTTAAGATTTCTATGAAAGTGATCATTGATTAAGATGTCCCGAGAGGTGTAGCCAAAGCAAGCCATAGGATATGATCGAAGATGTTTTGAGGGATTCTATGAGAAATAAAACAAATAGGAAAATTGTAAGAAATCACTTCAGGTGTAAGTGTATTTTGAAAAAACTATGTGGAATCCATAGAATAAGAAGAAGTGGACACACCTTATTGTATTTGTAAGATTTGAGATCGTAATGTATGAATGATAATTTAAAGAGATTATGTGTTGGATGAAGGATTAATGAATCAAGTAGGCTTGGATATAGGATTTTTAGTAACAACAATGGTTGCAAGAAGATCCATAGAGGGATTTTGAATTGATATTTTAGGTTCAAGGATGTAAACACCACAAATGTAGGAATGATATATGTCCTTAAAGTGGAAAAGGGTTGAGACCGCTCAACAAGGGATTATTTTCTAGATTTTTGATCATGGGAAATCTTAGAAGAAAGACGGATTTTTATGATAGATTGAATTTAGTAGGAATTTTGATAAAGTTGCTCAAAAAGGTGAGTTACAAGTTCCTCTTGTTCATGATCCATAATGTTATTTTCATTATGGTCATAATCATAAATTTCAATGTCATGTAATAGAACCTCACTAGTAGAGTAAGGTATCGATGGGTTGATAGAAATATGCAATAAAGATGATGTAATGAGGATATGATGCTTTTTAGTAGGAGGATAAACTTCAATATGCTCAATAGGTTGATTGGTACACTTAGAACTACACCTGAAATGGCATAAGAGTAAAGCATATGTAATATGAAATACTATAATATAACTAAGAACAAAAAACATCATATACTTATGAGAAAGAGAACCCCTAGGGAAACTAGGGTTTGGAGTTTAATGTTCAATTCAAGATTTAGGTTCACCAAAATATTTACACGCTTATTAGATTATGTTAAATATAATAATTCATGAATTAGGTACACAAAAGTATGTTAAGGTGAGCTATATGAGGTTATTGTGATTAATTAAATTCCAATATTAATTATATAATATTAGAACAACACATTAATACTTACAACTAATTTATGAAACAATATATGAAATTGAATACAAAAGAGGATGATTAAAATTAGACATCTATAGTTGGATATGATAAATTTTGGGAGTGTAAACTATTGAAACAGGGTAATCTGAATCTGATGATGCTTTTTTTTGGGAACTTTGAATCGAAACAAAACAAGGATACTACTTTATACTTTTCTAGGACCTATTTTATTGTCTTAGCCATTCTATATTGTTTTGTACTTGATTGGATTATGATTTTGTGACTTTCTAGGAGTTTTTCCTCCCTAGGCATGTATGTCATTGTGAAACCCTAGTTATTGGTCATGTTATGTAGCTCCTTGTTTTGAAAAATATATCAAACCCGAACCATGGACGAGAAACCATGTAAAACAAATGTTAGTTGGGTTTTTTACATCCCCATGACCTAATGACGTTGGAACTACTCTCAAGAGGCCTAAAATGGCATGTCATTATCCACCTAGCATGTGATATTTGTTGTCTATTTTTTCATCCCTTGCAAAAATAAAGCAACTTGGTTTGTTGCGGACTTGGATTTATTGGCCACGAAAGTGTTTGAGTATGCCACAGATTGAAAGGAAATGCCATAGCTAAGGAGTGAAAACCACCAAATAAAGGATGTGCTCGATGACGGGGAAAAGTATAAGGATCGCCAAGGTCCAAGTTGTCTTTGTGAAAGGCTAGAAAAAGGCCACGGATGTTTTAGCAAGCCACGATGTACTAAAGCATAAAGACATTGGTAAAATCAAATCAAGAAGACCATGGTAATGTTTAAGCATGTCAGATATGGTAATAAAATCTGCAGGAGGTGGAAAAAAGTCCTCGAACAGAGACAAAGCTACGGAACCCAAAAACCACATAGAACTGAAACAAAAAAGCCGCATATCGAAGGAAAACAACATTTTTATGCAGAATACTAAATGAATATAAATCTGATTGTATCTTTGCAAATATGATATTATTTGAAGGAATACTATCCTTCTCCATGCAAATGAAATCAAATTTCAAGGATTATGTTGGTAGGTGGGAGAAGTGAAGGAAGATGTCTCTAACACACAAAAGTTCTATCCCAGTCGGCCCAACTACTAGAACTAAATATAGTATGGGCATCATTCCTTCTTCTACAAGGCAATGTGATGCAACCTAGAATGTACTATGACTACCCGGGAGCGCTAGCACATAACTCATCTGCGTTGAGCGCTCACCCAAAACGCGCAAAGGCACCAGTCCCTCTTCATATTTTCTTGTACATAATGTTAGCATGATGATGTTTAACCATATTCATATTCATGACCAGTAATTGAACAACCCACAATGAATAAACAAAATCTAGATCTTAGATTATATGAAATACAAACTAAACGATGCCTATAACAAGATTAATCATATAATAACTAGAGTCAGTCATGTTCAACACCATTATCCAGCCAATATTATCCATTTCATAAATATTGTAAAACACAAAAGCTTCATACACTATAATATATCTCCATAAGTCATGCACACATAAAACCCAACAACATAACTTTACAATGATCCGCACATACACACACTCTCACTACTATGAAAATCCATACATATGTGTGTGTGTGTGTGTGTGTGTGTGTGTGTATTCCATGAAATTATAAAAAATAAGTCACATGATAATAATAGCCATGTGTCTTTACAAATGAATGAACAACATGCAAGTTCTCTAACAATATATTTCCTATAGTTAACTCCAAGTATAAATCCTATTATTAGCTTAAAGTATGAATGGAGCTTATCTGACACTTATTCCCAAAATACTATTGCATGGATCACAAGTATTCAGCCCCATGTGTGCTCCGAACTCTATCTCTAAAAATAACCATTATCCAAAAGAATGGCTAAGTCCTAATCCTCGGCGCTTTAATCTTGTCATACTGCGTTTCCCAATACTTAAACCATTTTTGTCTATTCAACATTACCCCACACTAGAGTAAATTTCCATCCTGACAATGGGAATTATTTCTTAGTTCCTCGTGGGAAAGGAGAGGTGTTACTTATTTACTCGATGGTATTGCGCATTCATGTATCCCTGGAATATGGAAAGAAATTTGTCTTCAGATCATGAAATATATTATGATTGAGGGAAAATACTAGAAAATTTATACCCACCACATGACCTTCATAAATATTTTCTGCCATAAGGTTATGGTTAGTATTCCCTTCTTTCTATTCACTTCTCTTACGAATTCGTTGATGGTCTTCCAACAAGAGAAAGCAGATTTTCCCCTACATGAAGGTATAATTCTCCTTTTGGTTGAAATTGGGAAACCGGTTCTGGATCCTCCTATGAGGATGGTTCTGAAAGATCATGTCAAGGAAGATGACCTTACCCTTGCTGAGTTTCTTACAAAAATGAAGGCAGGTAAGGGTATTTTTGTGGGGACTGACTTGGAAAAATACAAGAGTAATGGTGGTCGGGGGGAAGCTAGTGCCTCAAGAAAGATTGATTGTGTGGGTGATCCAAAGGTTTTTGAAGGCTAGAGTAGTAAGATGGTGTATTTAGAAGGGATCCTAAAGGCTATGGAGGAAATGAATGCTGGGAAAAGGGACTCTATGATGGATATCATTAACATTTCCATGAAGATGGTCTCAGATCAAGTTCAGAAAAAGTATAGGATCAAGGAGCTAGATAATCAGGTTAAAGAGTTATAGGATAGAGTGGAGGAGATCGAGGGGGTTACTAAAAGGAGGAAATTCAACCTTCGTATTAGCAGATTCGAGGATGAGTCAAAGAATGATGGGAATGGTAAGGGTTTGAAGAATGGAGCAAATCCCGATGAACCCGATGGTTTGTGGCCTTTGGTGTTATTGACAAAGTAGGGGATCTCTTTGAACTTTTGGTGGAATGTTGGTGAACTACATTTTTTTAAGGTTTTTGGTCTTCTTCTTTTGTTGTCTTCTGATGGGTCTAGATCATTATTTGTAAGAGTTAAGCCTGTTTAACTCTTTTCTGGGACTCTTTTTGGTTTCTTCTCTTATTTGTCTTTGTTTCGGTCCTCTCTTTTGTCTGCCCTTGGGAGTTGATCCCTATTTTTTGCCTTATCTAATAAATAAAATTATTATGTCTCCAATATTAAATAATATTTAATGAAATAATGAATTAAACTCTATACAAAAGAATGAATTTTACTTTACAGCATCTTCTTCTTCAACTAGAAGGATTAAATCTGGATATTCAGTTTTGATTTCAGCCTCAAAGGTCTGTCAATCACTTAGTGCGTTCCTTGTTTTCTGTAGAATATCTGTGTCTATGACATCCAATTAATCCTGAGTGATCTTCTCTTTCACATTTTGTAGCACCTGGACAATATTGTTCATACTTGATAGCATTCCTTCCATGAGATCCATCTTCGAGCTATGAGTTTTCCAATCTCATCAATCCTATCCTTGTTCGGTTCATGGGATGTTGTGAGGGCCTCGTGCTTTTGTTTTACCAGTTCTAACCTTTCTCCATGCCCAAGTGTTTCATCTTTCATTGACTTCAGAACTTCATTTTCCTCTATTATAGTTCTAATCTGTATTATGGCATCTTGCACCGCACATAAATTGAGAGCTTGGTCTATTTTCTTCAGCTCATCCTTCAAGATTTGAATAAAAGCCTCATAAGTTGAAACATTTCTTAAAATAGTGGCCCTTTCTCGTGATGCTTATCCCCCACATCCATTTTCTTGGGGAGGTGCACTGGTCCTTCCTCAAAAAGTAGGTGAATTGTTGTGCGCAGATAGTGTAATTTAGACTTGAAGTCCTGATGCACCTTTTCCTGAAACTCAGGCCTCTTCTGTAAAATTCATCTTAATTTGCTCTAGCATATTCTTAACATTCTCGGGCCTTAATGATCGCATTATCACACTCTTGAGTGAGGCACTTGATTTCTATGGCATTGTCCTTCTTATCTTCTAATAGCGCTCATAGATTTTCTACCTTATCCATATTTGTTAGGTTAATTTATGCATTGTATTACCTTAGGTAATTAATTATTCATTAAGGTAATTAGTTTATATATTTTTGTATGGTTTTATAACCATAATTTTCATATTATATCATAGGTTATATTTTTACGTAGTTATAACAATTATTTCTTTGATTTATTCTACTTCCTAGATGTATTTTGGAAGCTATTGTGATCACTGTTGTACCTGTGCAACATCTCATTTGTCTACACATGGTTGTTTAATTCCTGTAAGAATTGGAGCTCATCTATTGTAAATTGATTGGATTGATTATCAATAAAATTATCAGGCTTTCGTCCCTATACTTCAGTTTACATTTGGTTCTAGAGTATGAATCTAGACTGTGAGGGGGTCAAGAGAGGTTGCAGTAGGAAGAGAAGTGTCTTGGAGAAGAATTTTCTTTCCAGGAGAGCCTGTGTTTCCTCTAGCAACTTCCCAGACATCCTTGCATCCCCACAACCCTCTCTTCCATTCCAGGTGTTTGGAACATATTTTTTTTTGCATTGGTACCCCTTGCACCAGCAAAAATTTATTACAGGAGCCATTCTGATTCAAAAATCAGATCAAATTTTTTAAAAAATTCTTTTTCCCCATTAGGGGTTTTACCTCTAAAATTAGAGGTGCATTTGGTCTCTGTTAGACTTGGTAGAGATTGTGTCAAGGTTGGAGGTGAGCTATTTGGAGGTCTAACCGAGCCCCCTCTCAAGCCAACATCACATTGTGCCTAATCCTTTTGATGGAGCTGCATTGGAGGACGAGTTGCATTGCAACCAAAACACATTACTTGGAGACTGAATAACATCGGTGAGTCATTGTATTGATGGCATTCAAACTAGGTTGTAAAAGGTCTATGAGATTTGTGTTCAAGATAGAGGAGAGCCAACATTTGAATGGTTCGAGCCCCTCCCTCCTCACCAGGAACCCTATTCGCTTAAACCGGTCTATGTTGATCATAGGTGACTCAACATTTTTTGTACCAAGACCCCTACCCACACCAAACCAAGAAGAGTGAGCTATTCCCGGGTTGATTAGGCTACCCACTGAGCTCATTTCACATCCAAAACAAGCTAAACGCTGACCTTCCTTAAAGATGGAGTTTTCTTTTTGAAAATGAGTGGATAAGTCGTCAAGCCAGCTGTGTGAGTCCCCTTCGAGCCCCAATCTACCATTCATAAGCAATGAACGAGGCATCAATATTGAACACAAAACCTGCACATACAATACAAGGTAGACAAAAATCAAAATGGAGACTTGCAATCTACAAAAACAAACTTCGGCCTGCAAAAAGAAATAATGATCAATCCATAAACAAAGAGAAATTACAAACATATGTCACTATAAACCAAAAGGCGAAGAGATAGTCTCAGATTCGCTTCATGCAAAAACCTAATCCACATGGACCTCCATCACGGTTCCATGAGGTCAATATAGTTAGCTATATGGATACCTTTCAAAGGTTAGTCATTTTATCTTGACTTTGAATGCAATAATCTCCATTTCATTACCTAAGCGCATGAAGTGTCCTTGTGGATAGTTGAATTGCTTTGGGGATAGATGGTTTGGGTTTTGACCCCCACCCCAATTGATTTTTCAAACCATTATGACATATACTACTGAAATTGGAAAAAGTGCCAACTTTGGAGGAAAAATAGTGGAAAAACCTTCTCTAAAACCCTTAGTGATAACTAAATCCACTACTAAAAATAGCGAGAAAAACCCTAAAAAAGGGTCAATTTTTGTTTTCTCCTACTATGCTTATTTTTTGATTTTGGACAACATTTGCCAAAGGAGGGGTATTGTAAAACTTAATTTTGAGCTAATTTTTATGGTCTTTTTGCTCAGAGAGTCGTAATGGGCTCCAAAGGCCACCAGGGCCCCAAAAACAAAAACAAATTACCTTCCATTCAATTTTTCAATTATTTTGAATGTAATTGTATACTTCAAAGTGTATTGTACTAATTTTTAGGTTATCATATTCAACCGCAAACATTGTAACTACTCAAAAACTAGAATATAATTGTAATAAAAATAGTGAAATTTGGTTCTAAAACACTCACGAGATCCTAGATCTCATTCACAATGTTTAGTATAAACAGTGCCTCTGGGAAGTGCTTATGGGTAAAGCCATCATGACTACTACTACACTTAACACCTAATATAGCTGCAATAACGTCATTTGGGCATCAACCCTTTAAATTGATGGGGAGTAATAAGGACACAGTGTACACACTTTGAGCCATCCCATCCGCATCTGTGAATGATTACACAACTTAAATCCAAACTGAGAAATTATCCAAGTATATAACAAAGTTACACGCACGTATGAGGATATTTCTTTGATCCGGTGTCAATAATCACACATACCCCTTTTAGTACTATCTTGGTACCATGTATCAAATTATTTCATGTACATTAATGCCTCTTTCACGTATCTCCGGGTATATAGAAAGGGCGAGATTCTTCCATGTACCGATGGGTATATTGAAAGGGAACGTATATAGAAAGGTTCGGTATATCGGACTGACGGTATATAGATTGGGATACCATATACCTAGAGTAATAAGAGCCTTACCCTTTGTCGAGTTGATTATGTAAAAGGGCACCGATTCCCCCAATTTATTTCTTCCAGATTCACAACTACTCAGAGGAAATAACTATGTAGCATGGAAGACAAAAATCAAGACACATCTTGAGTTTGAAGAGATCTAGACTATTTTGAATGGTACTGTAACTAGATCAATAACTGATATAACACAACAAAGATAGTTTGATAAATCCGATGAGAAGGCCAAGCTAATCATCTTGTTTGGAGTGTTCGATGATGTGTAACCCCACATTTAAGATGCCAAAATTGCCAAAGAAGCATGGGATAAGTTGAGTATGGTATAGGAGGCCAAAAACAAGAATGTCATACTAAATTTTCAAAGTCATTTACACACACTGAATTTTAAACAAAATGAAAAAATAGAAGCTTTCCTGTGAAGAGTTGCAGAGTTGAGGGATTCACTTCTAGACATGGGAGAAGCGGTCACAGATGAAGATCTCATTCCCATTGTTCTAAGAGCCCTCCCTTCTTCATACCACATTTTTGTGACAACACTCAACTTGTCAGACCAAAAAGTTAGTTTTGACAAGCTGGTAAACCTACTGCAATAAGAGGAGTCCATGTACAATAAATATGAAAAAGAGGAGGAAGCACTTTCTTCTCATCAAAAATGGAAAGGAAAAGGGAAATACAAACCTAATTCCTATCAAATGTCCCAACATAAAAATTAGCATCAACAAGGGGACACACAACAAAAGAGGAAATTTCCTATCTGTAAAAGAGGACATGATTTGAAAGATTGTTGGTATAATACATACAAGAAAGGCTCATCAAGTAATTGTGAACCTCAACACCAACAATCTCCCAAGGGACACTCTAACTAAAATCAAGGGTGGAAAAAGGGGAAGCTGGAAAATAAAACCTATCAACAAGGAAATATCATTGAGTAAGAATAACATTCGACATCGAAGACTAATTTTACACTACTCAATCAAGTGAAACCTCCATATCATCTAGTAATGTCCGGTATGTTGATCCGGAGCCACTCAACACCGATTGGACACACAAGCTGGTTTAATTTAATGAGGAAATGCCCTATAGTCTTTAAGCACAATATACAGCTTCAATTTTTTCCAACATCTAAAAAATGAGCATATATCTTCACAAAATCACTTGCACGTGATAAGTTTGAGAGTTTTTCAGAGAATTCCTCTCCTCATCCCTTAAGGCATGCAAAATTAAGGGGGGAATGTTAGGTTAATTTATGCATTGTATTACCTTAGGTAATTAATTATTCATTAAGGTAATTAGTTTATATATTGTTGTATGGTTTTATAACCATATTTGTCATATTATATCATAGGTTATATTGTTACGTAGTTGTAACAATTATTTGTTTGATTTATTCTTCTTCCTGGATGTATTTTGGAAGCTATTGTGATTACTGTTGTACCTATGCAACATCTCATTTTTATGCACATGGTTGTTAAATTCCTATAATAATTGTAGCCCATCTATTATAAATTGATTTGGATTGATTATTAATAAAATAATCATGATTTCTTCCTTGTTCTTTAGTTTACAATATTTCAGCATGCTATACTGTGGACACTTTAATCAAGGTGTTACTTACCTACTTGTCGAAAAATTGGTTCGATTAAATTTCATATGGCGTATATGAGGCACCTTCCTCATCTTCTTTGAAGTGAATGCCTCCTCGCAGACATCAAAATCAGGCTCATCCATATGAGTTTGCATACTCCAAGATAGCTACTTGTGAGTGCATGTATTGGCCATTTAAGGGTCCATCCAATCTTAGTGATATAATTGTTTTTGGTAGCGTAATCTAAAAATGAGCACGAATAATTTTTGAAGCATCATCTATAGAACCCAAGTTTTGAGTACTTATCGCTTCTTCCTCATCATGCACACCTACATACTCACCAACATCCTCATGAGATAATGTACCCTCTTCTTCCTGAAATGCGACGCCTGCATCCTGCGGGACAACACCTCCAATAACCTAGTTCAATTCCTATACATATTTTCCTTCCTTCTATGTAGGGCGCATGGTGACCTATGTATCCCCACCAGCATTGCTCTCCCCTTCCCCAGTGTAAGTATTCATGAAGATATCTTTGGTGAAGGGGAGAGTAGTGTTGGTGGGGATACATAAGTCATCATGTGCCCTGCGCAAAAGGAAGGAAAAGATGACAAAGAATTGAACCGGTTGTTATTGGAGGCTTTGTTCCGCAGGATGTAAGTGTCACATTTCAGCAAGAAGAGGGCACATTAGCTCACAATGATGTTGGCAAGAATGTAGGTGAAAATGATGAGGAAGAAGTATTAGGTACTCATAACTTGGGTTATATAAATGACCCTTCAAAAATTATTCACACTCGTTTCTAGAGTATGCTACCAGACAAACAATTATATGGCTTGGATTGGATGGACCCTGAAATGGCCAATACATGCACTTATAAGTAGTTATCTTGGAGTATGTAGAATCATATGGATGAGCCTGATTTTGATGTCTGCGAGGAGGCATGCACTTCAAAAAAGATGAGGAAGAAGCCTCATACATGCCATATGACAGTTAACCCAACCTAGTTTTCATACAATCAGGTAAGTAATGCCTTGATTAAAGTGTCCACAAAAGTAGCATGACGAAATATTGTAAACTGAAGAACAAGGACGGAAGCCTAATTATTTTATTGAAAATAAATCCAAATCAATTTACAATAGATGGGCTGCAATTATTATAGGAATTGAATAGCCATGTGCAAACAAATGAGATGTTGCACAAGTACAACAGTAATTACAATAGCTTCCAAAATACATCCGAGAAGCAGAATAACTCAAACAAATAATTATTACAACTACGTAATAATATAACCTATGATATAATATGACAAATATGGCTATAAAACCATACAAAAATATATAAAATAATTACCTTAATGAATAAGTAATTACCTAAGGTAATACAATGCATAAATTAACCTAACATTTCTGACCTTAATTTTGCATTTCCGTAAGGGATGAGGAGAGGAATTCTCTGAAAAACTCAAACTTATCACATGCAAGTGACTTTGTGAAGATATTTGCTCGTTGTTCAGCTATTGGAAAAAACTGAAGCTGTATATTGTGCTTCAAGACTTGATTCATATTCAATGCCCTATATTCACTTGCCCGATACTTAAACCATTTGTGTTTGTTCAACACAATGGCATGGGGAGGTAGAATTTACAGAGATAATCATATCTTTTCAGAGAATTAAATGAATATATTCGGATGGTGGAAGGAGAATTCAAATTTTCCCTCTCTTTCTTCTCTCCTCCTTTCATTTTTCTCTATATATTGTAAAGTGATGCCTTGTTTTAATGTTGGATACTTTGGGAATATGAGGGCATCATTTCATGTTGCACAAGTGTTCTAAGAGTTGCATGCCTTGGGATATGTATATGAAATTTTCTTACATCTTCGTCTTGTATCATGATGATCTGTACATGATCTTTAAGTAATAAAATATTTGTTTTTCTATCATTTTATTGCGTTCTCTTTCCTCTCATTCATTCGCAGGTGTGTTGTATGTGTTCTTCCAAATTTCTATTCCTATTGTGCATCATGGAAGTGGAACTCGGGATAGGATTTTGATGTGTGGATTTCATTCGGCCCTCCTCGTTATTGTTTTCCTCCACTGTCTCTCTTGCTAGAGTATTCATCCCACTATTTTTAGTGTTATCACCTCTTTTAGAATATGTTTATGTTTTATGCATGTCCTTCTCACCCCAGTCCCTTGGCAAGTTAGAGTAGATCTACATAGTTGCATTTCAATTCCTAGGAGTAGTTTAGCATTAGGAGTATCTAGAGGAAGTCGGTCTTCTCCAGATGTTTGTCTCAGTTTGAGTCCCATAACTTGGAGAAAGTCCCATGTTTTCTCAAATCCCAAATTGTGTATGATTAGGAAACAGTGAAAATTTGAACTCCAATAGTTTTGGCACACCTGGTGGGACATTGAAATTAATATTTCCAATTTTATCAAGTTTTGATGTGTATCTTGATGAAACTCTAGCCTTTAGAGGCTTTGCAAGTAACACATGTAGCAACTCCATTCAAATATCAACTAGTTTCAAAGCATTCTAGTGACTTAAGTGTCCCTGATTCATGAGAAGGATCTAAACACGGTCGAGAACAAGAGAAGGAGTATTTGAGTATTTGCAGTTATCCCTAGGAAGAGGCGAAGAGGAAGATAGATTCAAAGATCTCCATCTCCTCCAAATCAAAATCTTTCAACACCTCCACTTGGTAGGCCCTTCTTACAGTATCAACGAGAGTTCTTAGACCAATTAGAATGGCTCATTAACAACAACTACCACAATAAAATCCATTTGTAAAATTTAGAGGAAGCGGTCCGATCACCTTGAATTCCCAAAATCCTATTACGAAGAGCTGCTTTGAAGAATGTCCTATATTTTACTAGATAAAATAATACTACTCTAGTTGATCACATTCAAGATATTGAAAATGTATGTGTTATTCATGAAATTTATAAGGTGGATGTGGTAGTGAAACTTTTGGTTTCATCACTTAAAGGAAAATCCTTACAATGGTTTAGGGCATGAACAATTAAAAAGTGGGATCAATTATGCACAACCCTTTGTGACTAGTTTGGAGAAAGAGCAGATAATTTATCCCTTTTGGGGCAGTTAACTACAATCAAGAGAGCACCTAATGATAAAATGGTGGATTTAAAATTCAAATTTTAGAGAACTTGGGATAGAATCTCAACTCTTGTGAAACTTGCAGTAGAAGGTACCTTTATGTACTTCTTAAAATATCTTAACTCTGATATATCTGTTATGATAGAATCTATGGGAGGAAAAAATCTACAAGCTTCCTGTTATGGAAATATCATAGCACCCCGATTTATCACAAGTGGAGGGTTGAGGAAGTCACTGTGATCCATCAAACATGGATTTATCCCAAAGTGTGGGAGTTTGCAATCATGATAACCCTCCAGATGAAGGCAAGTTCTTATTCCTCTATTCTGATGCACACATCAAAATTGTAGAGGATCCACTCTAAAATATACTCTAACATGCCTAAGAGACAGGGTTAATAAGACTACAAGATATTAAACCTAAAATAATAGAGGTGATGCACCAAAATGAATGTTTAACACTTGCTTTGTATGGAAATGGAAACCAAAATAAGATTAAGAAGGATGAAAATACACCATGATTAATCCACCGATGAGAATCCACTAACCATTAAACAAAAACCATTAAAAATTTAATACAATAACAATGCACAAATAACCGAGAAAATTCAATGAGATATTAGAATAAATTAATGAACACAGTAGAGGGTTGACATTCATCCATAAACTTATATTATTGCTCCAAAGATTTGATACAGTGTGTCACAATTTCCAAGAGGCACAAAATTGCATTACAACTTGAATAGGAAGTTTGAACTCCACAAATTCACTTACAGACAAGAGAAGAAGGGAGGGTGCAAAGAAAAATTATCCAACATTAGAAAAATGCCCCTCCTTATAATATATATGAAGAATGATATAAGGGGGAGAGAAGAATTCAAAATATTCCTACAACCACCCAAAAATACATTGAATTCACCAGCAACAATGATGGGTGCCATTGCAAAATCCATACCTCATTGTACTTCTACTTGTTGGGAAAGAAAGGAAGCCCATACCTCATCATTGTGGTAGGTGAAAAGCCTAGGACATTCCTCTAAAATGGTGGACTATATTTCTTCATTTTGAATAACTTAGTCTCACTTAAATTAAGACACTGATAGCTTTCTAAAATTCCTTTCTTGTGCAAATCCGAGCTCCCAGTCAAAATTTATGGCCATCTGAAGATTGGGGTGTCATACTACATTAATTGTGAATGACTAACTCTATTTCTTGGACTTTGAAATGCTTCACAACCATTGAAATCTGAAATTTTAGACTTTCAGGCATTTTGAATTTGGAGGTTGATGTTACTATTCATCACTCAAGAGTTCTTGAAACTTCCAAAACTCCAAAACCTCGAAGTCCAAAATTTAGACTTCGGGTTTCATACCTTTGGTTTTTGGGGGTCACTATCACTTTTTATCCACCCAACCTCTGAACCTCTGAACCTCTGAAACCTTAAAATCTGAAATTTGGACTTGTGTTTCGAGACCTTTTGATTTTCAGGCTTCTCGCTAGTTCAAATCCAAATCAAACCCCCAAAACTGGGACCTCCAAAATTCCAAAATTACCTTTGTGTTGACCCCAAATTCAAGTTTGAACCTGAAAATGCCGAACCCTTTTGGACTTTGGAATTTTGGGATTTCGTGAATTAGCTCATTTTTACCTACTTCTCTACCGAAATAACGAATTGTAAAACCTCTGAAGTCCAAAAACTTAAAACTTTGGAGAGCCCCATTTTTCTTAGCTCAACCCCAAACTTCCTTCAATTTCTTACCTCCAACATTATTGCCATTTCCGAGCCCACATGCAACCTGTTTGGCCAATTTCAAAATGCAAGCTCCCATAACTGATTCAATCCCTCCATTTTCTCTATGTGCAAGGTCGTGTTTGTCCATTTTTCCTAAGGGGAAAAATTAGATAACACTACGTATGAGATTACAATCAGAGCTAAAAATATTCTAATACAAGCTAGGAAATTAGCTCCTAGACCTCCTATTCCATTGTCTCCTAGACTACCTTAAGCTTCTCACCTTCTATTGCTATGATCCCGACACAAGAAACAAAGGTGTGTTTTCCATGTAACCGCCACATAACAAACTTTGTTGTGAGAGGGAAATGCACCTTCAAGAATACATGGTTCAAGGATCTTCCAATCAATAGAAACAATTTATCCTCTTCCATTAGTAACAATCCCTCCTCCGCAAGCACTTCCTCCTCCCAACCCGAGTCGGGCTTTAGTTCCGATATAAAACAACATGGCACAAGAAATAAAGATTTATTTTCCATGTAACCTACCGCATAACCAACTTGTCTTTGAGAGGTCAATGCACCTTCAAGAACATATGGTTCAAGTCTCTTCTAATCAATAGGAACCACTACTCAAAGCACCAAATCCAACCATGGAAGTAATTCAAGGAACTAATAATGATACAAACCTCATGTTCTTTGGAGCTGAATATTTTTTAATGGTCAACCAAGTGGTAGGAAGTTCTAACATACCACCAATCAGCGTTGTTGATAATACATGGAACAAGAAAAGGATTTTGGAGTCACAATATGCACCTTCAAAATACCAATATAAAACCACGGGAAGGGAAAAAAAAATACATAGTGAACAAGAGCAAGCCGCTTGAGCTTCCGATAAAGTCGTGGATAAAGAAGTCACTATTCAACCAAATCCACCCAATAAAATTATGCCACAAAAATAAAATAAGGTACCATGTCGTAGATGAAAAAATATATAGATCTTCCATTTAATATTTTTGAGAAAATGAAGAAAACCAAAGTCAATGTCTCAATGTGGGATGCACTTGCTATTACATCACAATGTGATCTTCTATGTGAATCCCTAAAGAAACTGCCTCCCATGGATCTAATAATTCAAAAGGCTCATGTTTGTCAAGAAAAGAATGATCAAGTAAGTAAAACTGATAGAACCCCACACTTTTACATGTCAACTATTATGGGTAAGTACCTAGTTCATGACTATATGATTGATTTAGGGGCTACTACCTTTGTAATTCGCAATAAAATTGCTGATATCCTAGGTCTCACATATAATCTTGTGTCTAGGGGAATTTTATAACTCGATGGATCAATTATGAATTTCCTAGGTGTAATAAAATATCTTGAGTTAACACTTCATGCTTTTCTAAGCCTCACCATAACCCATGAAATTTTTATCATCGACTTGCCTCATATGTTTGCCATCTGTTTGTCTAGAGAATTTACCACTAAGGTGGGTGGCTAGTTATCCTCATATTGGAGTCACATGATTTTTAAAACCATATATGGTACCCGATTCACGATACAAGTTGAGCCCATCTTCTCTTACTATATTAAGTCATATGACCCTTCTTTAATCTAATCAAATTTCCTAATACAAGAAAAACATGACCAAGATTCAGCGCTCCAAAAGAGTAGGTTATCCCTCCTCCCATGCCTAATTTGCTGCTAGATGAATAGGCTAAGAGAGATCATAAGTTTGATCCTTACGATGAAGAGATAAAAACTTTTGAGAATAGTCTAGGAACCTATTGTATTCTT
This sequence comes from Taxus wallichiana var. yunnanensis, assembly GCA_018340775.1. Classification (NCBI taxonomy): domain Eukaryota; kingdom Viridiplantae; phylum Streptophyta; class Pinopsida; order Cupressales; family Taxaceae; genus Taxus; species Taxus wallichiana. The sequence goes on from CM031240.1 coordinate 984,306,594, forward strand.
TAGGAAGACTTTGTGATACCTGCGACATTCAAACAAGAAAAGGAATATGTTTCTGGACTATGATAGATGTTCTTTGATGGTTCTAGAAATAGAAATGGATTCGGGGTGGGTGTTGTTCTCATTTCTCCAAAAAAGAAAGGTTCTTATTTTCTAATAGGCTACGGTTTGCATGTTCAAATAATGTGGCAGAATATGAAGCATTAGTGCATGGTCTATTGATCGTGGTAAAGAGGAAAATTAAGAAGTGAGGTTATTATAGACACGGGATTGGTGATTCACCAAGTCCACGGCAGATGTGTGACAAAGAAAAAGCTGTTGAAAGCTTACAAACACAGAGTTTGGGATTTATTAGAAATATTTGATGCCATTAACCTACAAGTTATGCCCAGAAAGTTGAACAAAGATGTAGACCAAATGGAGGCCCTTGGCTCTCAATTCTCCCATCTTGATTATTTGATCAAGGGGATTACCAGAAATATAAAAATGGTGGTTAGGCCTTCCATCCTGCATAACAAGGCCTATTGGCATGTATTTGACAATGATGAAAAAATTGTGCAATTCATCCAAAATGAGGTAAAGTTCTCCTAAAAAAGAAAGATGATATGTAGGATCTCTACGGTGATCAGATTATTCATCTAAAATCAAACAAATTACCAAAGGGATTAGTCACGAGAGAAAATTTTCATTCCAGATGATGAATTTAAAGGAATGTAAAATAACATGGTAGAAAATTAGGAGTATTTTTAGCCAATTTCAATTTCTCTAGGAAAATAACTTCTACTAAAAAGGTATGTGATGAAAATGAAAGGAAAAATTTTGTTTCCTTGTGCCATAAATTTAGTGATGTGTTTTCATGGGACTATGAAGATTTAAAATAATTCAATCCAAACATAGTTTAACACTCTATTGACTGGGTCCTATTGGTGCCCATTTTCACTATGCCCCGTGCATTTTTGACTAATATTATCATCCTCAAAAATTCCCTTCTTTTTCCAAGTCTGAAACTGCAAATGATTGAGTTGATACCCTTGAAATAGGATTGAAAAGAAGTATTTTGAGTTCTGGGAATTTCTGAGAACTTTTTGAATCTTGAAATCTCATTCATCAGATGGGAAATTTTATCCCCTTTCCAAAAAGGTAAAGAAGTCCTCCTAAGTCCTTGTAATTTTTGAGTTATGGCTTCATGGACCTAAGTTGTCATATTTTCCCTTTGGCGGGCATATGGAGTCTGTGGAGTAACTTGTGATTTTTTTTCTCTCTATAAAAAAATTCTAAGTTAGATAAGATGACCTACGAGCACACATGAATTATAAATGTGGGGCATCGGGTGGTGCAGAGGAAATTGTGGTTTTAAAACTTTTTGTCAAAAATGGGTTAAGTTTTAAAAGTCATGCCGCTTACCCGGATCCACGAGCGAATGAGAACTAGACACTTGTCTTTGTTGAAAAGTCAAATGAAAAGGTATGATATTTTGGGGAAAGTTATTTTTTTCTCTTTTTCTAAAAATGATAAATTGCAAAAGTGAAGCGCATCCCCACAATCAATCAGGTGATGCCACGTATCAAGAATGAGACCGGAGCCTCAAACGACAGAGGACTTTAGAAATTTTATTTTTTCCACAAAAGGGTTAAAAGTTTTAAAATCAACCCTGGCCCCACTCATTCGAAGGAATAATTTTTGAGGTGAATCTCACTTCCAATCAGAGATAGACAAGTGGACAAATCAGAGGGTGACACGTGTCATAGTTTGAAAAGTCAACGAAGGGAGTTCGGGCCTTGGAGGAAAATTGGGATTTTTTCCCATTTTGGCATAAAGGTAAAAATAGAAGAATAAGGCTGCAACTCCATCAGTGGTCAAGATGAAGCCACGTGTAGGGCTGAGGTCAAATGAAGGAATTTTGGAGCATCGGGTCGCTTTGAGAAAATTTGGCTTTTATCCTATAAAAGCATAAAATCAAATGGAGGAATGCAATCCCATAGCCGACCTACGATCGACACGTGGAATGGACAGAATTAGAGCTGCGGGCCCATGGGGCTATTTTGGAAAAATTTTTTTTTCAAAGAAGGTGAAAATGTGCAGAATCTAACCGTGATTTTGATGGGACCCACCTCGGGATGTGTGTCAGGCTTGTTTCTCAAAGGTGGAGGGGCGGAGGAAAATGTAAATTTTGCAAATTTTTCCAAAAGGTTGTAAAAGGAAAAAAGAGTCCCCGACACCCATTTTAATGTGTAGCTTCCACATGGATGGTCCAAATTTAAAGTTGAAAAGGAGAAATCAACGATAGTTGTGAATTGCTTTTGTTCTTCCACCATTTTTTCCCTAGGGAGCTCCAGGAAGTTTGGAGATGCATTTTATTCTTCGTTCTTCATCAAATTTTTTATGGATTCACATTGTTTTGGCTGCAAGGTTCGATTTGATCATTTTTGAGGCTCAATTTGTGGATCAGAGGTGTATTTGAAATGGTTTTTTCCCTAACCCGCGTAAAACGTGAAATATAGATCCAAAAGTTGCAGATGCAAATTTGGAAAGGGAAAAGGTGAAATGATGAAGGGAAAAGGGTCTGCATGCCTTGAGGATGAAAAGCGTGCCTCCAAATAGGATAATGATAAAAATATTTGCAATGATTTGAACTTTTGAAACACCTGGCAATTTTTGTTGCAAATTTGTTAAAAGTCCCTTTCTATGAATCATGAAGGAATTTTGTAACAAACTTGATGCTTGGCATATTATTTTCTTGGGAAAGAAGGCTCAAAGGTAATTGAATGCTATATATTACATGAATTTTTCATGTAAAGGGTTGGATGAGTTTGGAAAATCCTGAGAAACTTAGAAATTTCATGAGAAAATTTGGGAAGAAGCCCATACTCTGAGTGACCACCTAAGAAGCTCATATAATTCCTTCTATATCAGATTTCAAATCATGTTAAGTTGGTTGCACATGTATATCCATTAACAAGCTCTGAGATTGTTTTCAAAACATTCCCCTGCTGATAAATCTGATCAATTTTGAGTTATTTTGTGTTGTCTTTGGGAAAATTTGTGAATGCTTACATTTCATAATGCTTTTCAATTTGTGTTTCTTGTTTCCTATTGCAGTCTTGTGTTTAAAATATCTCTTGATCATACATGATCTCATTCTTGTGATAGTTTAGTGGCATTTGCAATCTCACATTCAGAAGAGCTTTCATCTGATAAAGAGATAAACAAATTTAAAACCACTTCACCTTCCTTTGATTTCAGAGATTGTTTGTAAGCCTTTGGGTGCACCTTAGGCATGATTAAGTAGTGATTACTAAATGCTTCATTGGTTCTTTCTAACTCAATATTTTGTGATAGATAATCAAATATTGTGTGGAAAAGTGCAGATTTGGGCTTCCATTTGATGCACATATCCTGGTTGAAGGAGTGATTAACCATTTTGATACTTTCTGTTGTTAAGTTTTTCCAAATTTTGTTGAAGTCCTCAAAGAGTCTGGAAGACCTTGGTTTGTCTTGTCTAATCTCCCACCCAAAAAGAAAAAATCATTCAAAAATAACTAATCCTACCCATACTACCCCTATTTTGTCCTGTGTATCAACAAATGCAAACCCCACTATCAAAATATGTAGAAGCAAATCAGGATTTCAAATGTCTTTAGTAACCTTGCCTTGCATTGAAAATATCTCCATAATCTGGAAGTGACAACTTGTGAAAGTCAGATTTGGAGTGTTGATCATATTTTCCCAAGGCCTTTTCATACTATTTGCACAAATTGAGGGATATCTCCATCTCCTTCATCAAACAAAGGTTACATTATAGGTTCTCTTACCTTGGTTGAAAGGCACAACCTAAAATAGTTAGGATAAGATCACATCCTTTCAAGGGTGCTACCCACTCCCCCAAAATTTAAGTGCTAAAAAGTCAGATAGATTTCTTTCCCTGGCTGAAAAATGACACACAACATCATCTATCTGCCTCTGAGTATCTTGTTAAATCCATGATGTTGCTTAAGCTTTGAGGAAGGTTAACTTTGGGTACCAACACCTCTTCTAGCACCATTTCTGGGGACTTGTTGAAAATATATGAGATATTTGGATACATGTCAAACCTGGTAATGTTTCTTACAAATGTTGCATGCTAGTACATTGTTGAAATATCATTCTATATTCAGATTTGTAAGATTTTTAAGCAAAGGTTTCAAGCTCTGTTTTCTTTTTCCTAGTTTCTAGTAGTTGTTTGCACTTTGGTTGCATTGTGATTGATAGATTCAAGTAAAGGAAGGTCTGATTTATAAATTTTTGCAAGATTTCAGTGCTGACAGACATTTGATAGATTATTTTAGTGCATTCTTGCACAACTAGGTGAAAGTCCTTAGTGGTGACTCCATGTTGATTTGATTTTGATAAATACCAGTGTCTTAGCTTTCTGTCATTTGAAATTTGTTGCTAATCTCTACAAAACTGGAAGGAAGAAGATCTCTCTTCAGTAAAGACTCTACTAGGAAGTTGTTTTCTGATTCAAGAAACACGAGTTAGAAGGAAGAAGAGTTTGGAAGGTTGTTGGAGATCGAGCTCAAGAAAAGAGGTCCCCATTGTTGAACTTGAAATTGATCAGCCTATTATTGAGGACTGTAGTTCCTCCTCAAGTAAATCTGAATAGGATAGTCCTCTTGTAGATTTACATTCTCCATCTGGAGAGGGACCTTCATTTGTATTTGAAAGGCTTGCTCCTAAATCTACCCCTGTATTTTCCAAATCTGCTAGAGTTTATCAAGAAGGAGAGCCTTTAGGGGATATTCATTTTGAGAATCATATACCTATTCCAATCAGACCCCTCAGTCCTCATCATCTTGCATCTCCTACAAACACACCTCCACAAAACAATATGGCTCAGCCCCCACCCAGACCTCCATTTGTTGTTAACACCTTTGGTCCTATAAACTTTGGAGGGATGGCTGGTTATCCAAATGTTGTTCCACAAGATGTAAGGAATAGATTGCCAAAGTTTTAGGGCAACAATGCTATAACAGGTGATCAACACCTAAAATTATTCATTAATATGATGGAGGATTTTGAAATAGAGTTTGAGGATGTATACATCAAATTGTTCATCCACACATTAGAAGAAGATGCTAGAGATTGGTACAAGGCTCTGCTCTACCTGACAACTCTATTGACTCATGGGCTGAAATGAACAATGCATTTAGGTTGCAATATGGTGACAAGAATGATCCTATATTTCTCTTGTCTGAGTTTGAAAACATTAAAAAGAACCCAAATGAATCAGTTCATGACTTTAACACAAGGTTTAACAAAACTTTGAGGAGATTTCCTATCAATCTAAGGCCATGTGATGAGTCATGCTTAATCAAATATTTAGATGCATTTGATAAGAAGGTTGCATACTATCTGAGGGATAAGAACCCTGCTAATTTAAGGAAAGCCTTCACCATGGCCTTGCAAATTGAAAACAATATCAAAGCAGTTGGGAAACCTCCCAAGAGAGAGGGTGTAAAGTTGATAAATCCAGAGAAACCTCAAGCTAGCAAGAGTGTTGATTTGGAGGAGGTTGTGAAAACTTTGGTAGGTGTTGTCAAAGAAATCTCATACAAACTAGCCCAAATAGAAAAGGGATTGGCCAAGGTTCACAAGGTCAACAAAGAGCACAAAATCATGATAGATTTGGCAATCATCCTAGGGGTGATCAAAGGTCTAGATGATAGAGGTAAAGGACCTATGGGAGGGGGAAATAGACAACCCCAAGCACATGAAAATAGATTGGTGCCTGACCCTTTGACTACCAGGGTTGTTGTTGTTGAGGAGGCTAGTGAGATTGATTGGTGTGATAAGTTATTTTTTCTGCCCCATCCTCCATGTGAAGTGGACCAACAAGTTGATGAAGCTGATAATGAAGATGGTACTGATGATGATATCTACATGGTGGGTTGTTCTTCAAGTTCACAACAAGGAGCAACATCAACTGAGGTAATAAGTGCAAGGACTGCTACAACCTTTTGGGATTGCATCAACGGGTACCACTTCTTCCTCCTTCTCATACTTATGAAGTAGATGTAGTGCAATATTTTGAGATACCTAATAATGACTTTGAGTATTTGAGAGCTTTGATGATTAAAAAGTATGATGGGGTATCCCTTTGAGAGGAGGATAGACAATTATTAATGAATGTTGTTGTTAGCTCAAGAAAAAGACTATAACACTAGGAGAAAAGTTGTTAAGGGAGCTGGGCCTCAAGCCAAACCTAAAACTCCCTTTCTTACAAGCATTCCCAAGGTGGCTCCTAAGAAAGATACATCTCCTCATGCCCAAACTGCCAAAAATCTAGTCCCATCTGATGAGTTTGTCATCTTCATCCCAATGTTGCCTTGCCAAAGAGTGTTCCATATGACATAGCCCAAGTTTTGAGTCAAATCAAGGTTAGTGTTCCAATTATTGAGCTGCTTAGGATTCCTGAGCACAAGAAGAGAGCATTTGAATACTTGGGATTGAAGGAAGAGAAAAGTACCCAAGAAGAAATGTAAACATTGTGGAGACTCCTCCAATCATTGTAGACTCAGGAACACCACCAACATTAGAGGATCTTGGAGAAGCACCTGAGGTATACTTGGGAACATCTCTTGTTGAATCTCAATTGAACGTTGATCCATTCTTCACCACTTTGATCATTAAGGATAGATTGCTTCATAATTGTATGTTTGACTCTGGTGCATCATGCAATGTCATGCCTCTTGAGGTCATGAATGAGCTGGATATCAAAGTGAAGAAGACATATGGAAGATGTACTGTCATGGACTCTAGAGAAGTGCTTTTGTTGGGTGTGTAAAGGGCTTGGTGGTGCAGCTTGTAGCTTATCCAAGAAAGAATTTGAAACTTGATGTGGTCATTGTTGATTGCCAGCCAAGTGGGGCATGTTGTTATCAAGAAAGTGGGTTGCAAGTGTTGGTGGAAGCGTTCAGATGGATATGTCCTATGCTACTATTCCAATTGAAGGAAACCTTGTCAAGTTGTATGGGGAGAAGAAGATGTTGCATCTGATTGAAGATCCCAACAATGCTTCCTATGAAGTGTTGTTTGTTGATGTTGATGCTGAAAATTTTATTAGATTTGTTGATGGTAAAGAAAACAAGATGGATCAGTCAAAGTTCCTTGAGGTAGTAGGTTCTCCATGGACCTTGTTTTTTGATGGAGCTTGCTCCAAATTTGGGAATGGTGCTGGTATAGTTGACTTCTCCAAGCATGGAAGAGTTTGTCTTTTCTTTCAGACTTAATTTTGAGTGTACTAATAACATTGCAGAGTATGAAGCATTGTTGTTAGGTTTAAGGATTTCTTGGAAGTATGGAGTGAAAGACATCATTGCAAAAGGAGATTCAGAACTAGTTGTCAAGAAAATAAGAAAACTATATGCTACAAAAAAATTAGTGGATGAAACAAGTACAAACATGTAGTTTGGGATCTGATTGAGATGTTTGATTCCTTCAACATTGTGCATCATGATAGAAGTCTCAACATAGTTGCAGACATAGCTAGTAGTGTTGGGGTCAAGATTTGGCAATTGTACCATTTCCCCTTATTGTGAGTATGATATTGAGATACTCACTAGGCCATCAGTCCCTGATAACGTGAAGCATTGGCAAGTGTTTAATGATGATGCTCAGGTTCAGAGATTCTTGTAGAATCAAGGTGAGTTTTCGATCAGCTTATTGATTTTGAACCATTAGTATGTGTAGTTGATGGCAAAGAAACCTTGTTTGGCAAGGATATCATCCAATTAAAAACTAACACCATCCCTAGAGGATTGGTTTCCCTAGAGTCAAATTTTAACAATGTTGATTGTATAGTCAATAGAAACATGTTTGCATCTAGGGATGTTGAAGAACATGATTTGGGAACAAAGGAGAAACCAAGGAAGATCTGGTTGGGTAGCAACTTGAGAAAAGAAGAAAAGCAGTCCTATGCTCAACTGTTGAAAAAATATCAAGACTTCTTGGCTTGGTCTTATTCTGAGCTAAAGGCATATAGAGAGGATTTGTTTCAGCATGAGATCCCTCTTGAGCCTAAGGCCAAACCATTTAGACAGAAGAAAAGACCAATTAATCCACTTCTCTCCATGAAAATGCAAGAGGAATTAAATAAGTTGAGAGATGGAGGGATCATTCAGCCCACAAGGTATTCTTCTTGGGTTGTAAACCTAGTCCCTGTCAGAAAGAAAAATGGAGATATCAGACTTTGTGTAGATTTCAGAAATCTAAACAAAGCATCAATGAAGGACAACTATCCCTTACCAAATATGGAAAAACATGCATGCTATTTAGTGATGGGTTCTAAGTTTCTTTCTACATTGGATGGCTTCTCCGGATACAATCAAGTTGTTGTCAAAGAATCAGAAAGAATTAAGACAACATTTACCACTCCTTGGGGACATATGTTTTTGTCAGGATGCCCTTTGGTTTGATGAATGTTGGTGCCACCTTTCAAAGAGAAATGGATGTTGCTTTTTTGCTGGTTACATCAATGATTTTATTGTTGTTTACCAAGATGATGTGACTATGTTTTCTAGGAAGAGAAGTGATCACTTGCAACACTTGGAAAAGATGTTGATTAGATGTAGGGAATATGGCATTTCTCTCAATCCAAAGAAGTGTCATTTTGGGGTGCAAAAGGCCAAGCTGCTTGGTCATATTGTATCAAAGGATGGTGTCATGATTGACCCTGAGAGGGTGGAAGCCATCAACAAAGTCCCTATTCCAAGAACCAAGAAGGGCATCCAATCCTTCTTTGGGAAGATTAATTTTATCAGAAGGTTTGTATCTAACTTTTTGAGTTGACTCTCCCCATTACATGCATGTTAAAGAAAGACCAAGTTATCAAATGGGAGGAGGCTGTTATTCAGGATTTTGAAGGAATTAAAGAAGCATTGAAGCATGCACCTATTTTGGCAGCTCCAAATTACAAGAAGCCTTTCCAAATCTTCTCCTTTGCTTCTGAAAATACCATTGCATTTTTTTTTGCAGAAGGATGAGGATGGGGCTGAGAGGCCTATTGCCTTCTTTAGTAAGGCTTTACAAGCTTCTTGAGTTAAAGTACACAATCATGGAAAAAAAGCATTCACCTTGGTGAAAGCAACAAAGGTTTTTAGGCCTTATATCTTAAGTTCAAAAGTTGTTGCTTATGTTCCCCACACCATGGTAAAAGACATCTTATCAGAGATGGAGATCTCAAGAAAAATATGTAGATGGGTGAACAAATTGCAAGAGTACGACATGGACATCCAAACCACAAAGTTAGTACGAGGTTTGGGTCTTGCTAAGCTTATGGCTGAGAGCAACTTGCAGAATGTAGAAGTGAATGAAGTAGAGGAAGAAAGGGAAGATGTTCTTGAGAAGTTGGTAAGTTTTGAGTGGTACAAGGATGTAATATTTTACCTCAGACACCTATGTTTCCTTGATCATTTAAATAAAAATAGAAAAGAGCCCTCAAGAGGCTTCTCAAAAGTACATTATCATTGACTTTGGGCTGGCTTGGAAGAACCCTGAAGGTGTCCTCTTGAAATGTATAACTGAAGATGAAGCTCCCAAAATAGTTGCTGATTTCCATGGGGGAGTTTGTGGAGGACACTTTTTTGGAAGGGTTACAACACATAAAATCTTGAGAGCTGGTTATTGGTGGCCTACTCTCTTCAAAGATGTAACCTTGTTGGTTAGAAAATGTGAGAGTTTCCAGCATTTCTCTGGAAGAATGAAAGCTTTAGGCTCCCTTCCTTTGCATCCTATATCAATTGAAGCTCCTTTCAAACAATGGGGAATGGACTTCATTGGTGAGATTTCAGACCCTTCTAGTGCTGGACATAAGTGGATTCTTGTAGCCACGATTACTTCACCAAGTGGGTAGAGGCAATCCCCACCAAGAAAGTGACACACCAAGTTGTTATGGACTTCTTGTTGAATCACATCGTATGTAGATTTGGTGTGCTAGTCAAGATTGTAGCTGATAATGCCATGTGTTTCAGAGCTAAACCTTTGATGGAAATGTGCATAGAGTTTGGAATCAATCTGACTTATGCTTCAAACTATAATCCCCAAGGAAATGGACAAGATGAGTCCAACAATAAGAACTTGTTGAAAATTATTAGAAGAACCTTGGAACAAAACAAGAAGAAGTGGGGTGAACAACTGAAATTTGTAGTTTGGGATGATAGGATAGCTGCCAAAAGAGCTACTAGTAGGAGCCCATTTGAGTTGGTGTATGGAACTCAAGCTCTATTGCCCTTACATCTACAATTATCTTCATTTTAGTTTGTTCAACAACTTGAAGATCAAGAGCTCAATCCATATGAAGCAAGGATTAATCAGATTGTTGAGCTTGATGAAGAGAGAAGAGCATCCCACCAAAGGCATGTCAAGTTTAGAGAAAGGATGAAGAAATTATTTGACAAGAAAGTAGCACCAAGGGTTTTCAGTATTGGAGATCTTGTGCTATTATGGGATAGCCGACATGAAGATAAGGGAAAGCATGGTAAATTTGATGCATTATGGATGGGCCCTTACTCCATTGATATCAAAATTGGTGAGAATACCTTTTTCTCAAGGACCTAGATGGGGAATTGCTTGAACTACCTATTAATGGCAGACATCTGAAGCATTTCTTGGATTAATCCCCAAATTTGAGGTATGCACCACTTGTATAGTGTATAGTCTTTGTTTTTTTTTTTGGGGGTTTTGGTGTTTTGGTTTGTGGTTTTCCCTGGTTCTTGGAAGCCATTTTTGTCAGTTTCTCAGATGGTTCTTTGTTGTTCTTGCTCATGACTCCATTGCCCAATGGTATTTTTGCACTTGGTCTACTTTTTGTTCTTGTGGCACTCACTGGGAGTTCCCATCCCGAGCTAGAGCTGATGTTGGTGCCCATTTTCAGTATGCCCTGTGCATTTTTGACCAACTGTTATCATCCTCAAAAATTCCCTTCATTTTCCAAGTCTGAAACTAAATTTTGAGTTGATACCCTTGAAATAAGCTTGAAAAGAAGTATTTTGAGATCTAGAACTTTCTAAGAACTTTTTGACTCTTGAAATCTCATTCATCAGATGGGAAATTTTCTCCCCTTTCCAAAAAGGTAAAGAAGTCCTCCTAACTCCTTGTAATTTTGAGTTATGGCTCGACGGACCTAAGTTGTCATTTTTTCCCTTTGGCGGGCATATGGAGCTGTGGAGTAACTTGTGATTTTTGCTCTCTTTTTGGAAAAAATTCTAAGTTTGCTGAGATGACCCATGAGCCCGCATGAAGTATGAAGGTGGGGCATCGGGTCAGGGAGAAAATTGTGGTTTTAACCCTTTTGTCAAAAATGGTTAAGTTTTAAAAGTCATACCACTTCCCCAGATCTCGCAGTGAATCAAAATAGGACATGTCTTTGTTGAAAATTCAAAGGCAAAGGTATGAGCTTTTAGGCAAAAGTTAGTTTTTTCTCCTTTTCTAAAAATGATTAATTTTAAAAGTGAAGCGCATCCCCGTAACTAATCAAGTGATGCCATGTGTTAGGAATGAGACCTGAGCCTCGGACCGGCGGAGGACTTTAGAAATTTTAGCTTTTTTCCACAAAAGGGTTTTTGAAAAAACCCCTGGCCCCACTCATCTGAAGGAATAATTTTTGAGGTGAAGCTCACTTCCAATCAGAGGTAGACAAGTGGACCAATTAGAGGGTGACACGTATCATAGTTTGAAAAGTCAGCGAAGGGAGTTCGGGCCTCGGAGGAAAATTGAGATTTTTTCCCATTTTGGCATAAAGGTAAAAATTGAAGAATAAGGCTACAACTCCATCAATGGTCAGGATGAAGCCATGTGTAGGGATGAGGGTAAATGAAGGAATTTTAGAGAGCGTTGGGTTACTTGAGAAAATTTGGCTTTTATCCTGTAAAAGCATAAAATCAAAAGGAGGAACGCAAGCCCGCAGCCAACCAACGATCGACACGTGGCATGGATAGAATCAAAGGTGTGGGCATGTAGGGGTAATTTGGAAAATTTTCCTTTTTTCAAAAAGGGTGAAAATGTGTGGAATCAAACTGTAATTCCAATGGGACCCACCTCGGGATGTGTGTAAGGCTTGTTTCTCAAAGGCGGAGGGGTGGAGGAAAATGTGAATTTTGCAACTTTTTCCAAAGGTTGTAAAAGGAAAAAGAGGCCCTAACGCCCATTTTAATGTGGAGCTTCCATGTGGATGGTCCAAATTTAAAGTTGAAAAGGGAAATCGATGGTAGTTGTGCATTGTTTTTGTTCTTCTGCCATTTTTGCCCTAGGGAGCTCCAGGAAGTTTGGAGATGCATTTTCTGCCTCGTTCTTCATCGGATTTTCAATGGATTCACATCTTTTTGGCCTGCAAGGTTTGATTTGATCATTTTTAGGCTCAATTCATTGATCGAGGTGTATTTGAAATGGTTTTTACTGTAGCCCTCGTAAAACGTGAAATATCAGATGTAAAAGTTACAGAGGTGAATTTGGAAAGGGAAAAGGTGTAATGATGAAGGAAAAGGGGGTGTGCATGCCTTGAGGATGAAAAACATGCCTCCACATAGGATAATGATAAAAATATTTGCAATGATTTGACCTTTTTGAAACACCTGAAAATTTTGGTTACAAATTTGTTAAAAGTCCCTTTCTATGAATCATGTTGGAATTTTGTAACAAACTTGATGCTTGGCATATTATTTTCTTGGGAAAGAAGGCTCAAGGTAATTGAATGCTATATATTGCATGAATTTTTCATGCAAAGGGTTGAAGAGTTTGGAAAATCCCTGAGAAACTTAGAAATTTCACGGGAAAATCTGGGAAGAAGCCCATACTCTGAGTGACCACATGAGAAGCTCATATAATTCCTTCTGTATCATATTTCAAATCATGTTAAGTTGGTTGCACATGTATAGCCATTAAAAATCTCTAAGATTATTTTTTCAAAACATTCCCTGCTGTTGATAAATTTGATCATTTTGAGTTATTTTGTGTTGTCTTTGGGAAAAATTTGTGAATGCTTACATTTCAGAATGCTTTTCAATTTGTGTTTCTTGTTTCCTGTTGTAGTCTTGTGTTTAAAAATCTCTCTTGATCATACATGATCTCATTCTTGTGATAGTTTAGTGGCATTTGCAATCTCACATTCAGAAGAGATTTCATTTGATAAAGAGATAAACAAATTTAAAACCACTTCACCTTCCTTTGATTTCAGAGATTGTTTGTAAGCCTTTGGGTGCACCTTAGGCATGATTAAGTAGTGATTACTAAATTCTTCATTGGTTCTTTCTAACTCAAGATTTTGTGATAGATAATCAAAGATTGTGTGGAAAAGTGCAGATTTAGGCTTCCATTTGATGCACATATCCTGGTTGAAGGAGTGATTAACCATTTTGATGCTTTCTGTTGTTAAGTTTTTTCCAAATTTTGTTGAAGTCCTCAAAGAGTCTAGAAGACCTTGGTTTTTCTTGTCTAATCTCCCACCCAAAAGAGAAAAAATCATTCAAAAACAACTAATCCTACCCATACTACCCCTGTTTTGTTTTGTGTATCAACAAATGCAAACACCACTATCAAAAATATAGAAGAAAATCAGGATTTCGAATGTCTTTAGTAACCTTTCCTTGCATTGAAAATATCTCCATAATCGGAAGTGACAACTTGTGAAAGACAAATTTGGAGTGTTGATCATATTTTCCCAAGGCCTTTTCATACTATTTGCACAAATTAAGGGATATCTCCATGTCCTTCATCAAAATGAGGTTACATTATAGGCTCTCTTACCTTGGTTGATAGGCATAACCTAAAATAGTTAGGATAAGATCACATCCTTTCAAGGGTGCCACCCACTCCCCCAAAATTTAAGTGCTAACAAGTAAGATAGATTGCTTTCCTGGCTGCAAAATGACGCACAACATCATATATTTACCTCTCGAGTATCATGTTAAACCCATGATGTTGCTTAAGCTTTGAGGAAGGTTAACTTTTGATGTCATTGTTTTCTCCAAGCTGATCACAGATCACATGAAGCACCTAAAGAAAGTGTTTGAAAGATGCATAGAGTTTGACGTATCCATTAACCCTAAGAAATTCAACTTTGTAGTTCCTAGAGGTAAGATCTTGGGTCATGTCATCTCAAATGAAGGTATCGTCATTAACCCAAAAACAATATCTACTATCGTTGTTGTTTCCTTACCAGCTCACAAGAAGGAACTACAGTATTTCCTTTGGAAGATTAACTTTGTTAGGAGATTTATTCTCAACTTTATGGGTTTGGTAAGACCTATCACCCTCATGCTCAAGAAGGATGCAACATTCAAGTGGAATGTGAAGAGAAGGATAGATTTGAAAAGATAAAATAGGAAATTTCTCAAACCCCAACATTGATTAATTTAAACAACACCAATTATTTCATCCTATATGCTCATGGGGTGGAATCCAACATAGTTGTGGTCTTGACATAGATAAATGATCAAGTAATGGAGCATCTTGTGGAATTTTTCAGCCAAAAATGAAGAGTTATGAAATAAATACAATCACATTGAGAAATAGGTGTTTTCCATCATGAGAGCCTTAAAAAAATTCAAGAGTATGATTGCCACTAGCCGCGTAAAGGTTTTAGTAGCACACTCTAGCATTAGATACTTCACTATGGGATAAGAGATCAATGAGAAAAGAGTTAGATGGGTAACTAAGGTCATGGAGTATGATGTGACCATTAAGGCCTCAAAATTGGTAAGAGGAAGAGAATTTGCAAACATCTAGCTCTGGATGTTGTAGGGTCTCAAGAGACTACCCTTGTGAATGAGGTTTTTTGAAATGATGATTTGTCACGTTACATTGAGTGGTAGCAAGGTGAGAGAAATATATTCAATGATCGCAGTTGGATTGCTGATATGTCAAATTTCTTGTCTACTGGTTCTTACCCTCTTGTTTTGAATAAACAAAAGATAATACATATGAGGTTAAAATGCATTCCTTATGCCCTTATTGGTGGTGTATTGTTTAAAATGAACTTTGAGGGAGTGTTACTCAAATGCGTTGAAGGTGAACAATGTGACAAGGTTTTGATCGAGTTCCATAATGGTTTCTCAGGTGGACATTTCTTTGCTAAAGCTACAACTATGAAAATCATAAAAGTAGGGTATTTCTTGTTTACATTGTTCGCGGATGCTCATAGATGGGCAAGAAATTTCAAAGAATGTGCACTCTTCATTGGAAAGAAAATATTGGCATCCATTTCACTTCATTCAATTCAAGCAGATCATTCATTTATGCAATGGGGCCTTGACTTCATTAGGATAATAAACCCACCATCTAATGTTGTTCATAAATGGGTTGTCACGGCCACAGACTATTTCACCAGGTGTACTAAGGACACACCATTAAAGGAAGCCACTGAATCAGTCATATTGGAATTTCTTGAAGAAATTGTTACAAGGTTTAGCATCCCTCAGACAATCATCTCTGACAATTCAAATGATTTCTTGGGATCAAAGATTTTTAATTGGGCTTTGGGACTTGGGATTTATCTAAAAAATTATTCTAATTATTACCCCCGAGGTAATGGATTGGCGGAATCTACTAACAAACACCTTATCATAATTATGAGGAAAGTGGAAATCAATCAAAGACAATGGCACACAAAGGTAAAAAATGCTCTTTAGGAAGACACGATAACAACAAAGAAGGCAATTGCCACTTCTCCTTACAAACTGATATATGGTAAAGAAGTGAGAATGACATTCTCACTTGATTTGCCTTCATTTGAGTTAGCTCAGCAACTTGAATTTTAATGCATGGATAAAAGGAAAATCAGAATTTTGGAATTCATGGAACTAGATGAAAAAAAAGAATGCCACCATGATCAAGATGGAATAAAATCAGACATAAACCAAATAGTGGTTTGATAAAAATCTAGAAATCAGACATTCAAGGTTGGAGATATAGTTTTGAAGTGGGACACAGATTAAGCTAAACAAAGGAGACAATCCAAATTTGATGCTATTTAGAGTGGACCATATATCATCACCACTTGCAAGAGGTGGATAAATCATTCAAGTTCTCTGATCTTGATGGGAACATGTTTCAAATCCCAATCAATGGGATTCATCTCAAGCCTTCTAAATAAAATTTTCTCATGCATCCTTATGCACATTTTCATCATGTTTTCAAGATTTTTTTGAAGGTTGTTTAAAATATCAAGGATTAGTCATGAGACTAACTCAGAAAATCAAATGCATAGAAACTAGATCAAACTCAAGGATTTCAAGTTGACTCCATGCCCAATGGATGCTAAGGCTACTGATCATCTCATCTAGTAGAATATGGCCCCTATGACTCACTAAAATGTTGTTTATTTTTACATCCGTTGCAAAAATAGAGCAACTTGGTTTTCCACGGACTTGGATTTATTTTCCGTGGAATTTTTTGAGTATGTTGCAGAGTTAAAGGAAATGTCACGAGATAAGGAGTGAAAACCATGGAATAAAGGACATGCTTGGATGAAGCCATGGGAAAAGGAGAAGGATTGTTAGGGTCTAAGTTGTGTCACAAAATGTTATAAAAAGGCCATGGATGTTTTAGAAAGATGCGATGTACTAAAGAAGAAATACGTAGTTAAAATCAAATCAAGAAGGCTATGGTAATTTTTAAGTATGTAGCGGAGATGGTAAAAAAATCTGTGGGGGTGGAAAGAAAGTCCGTAGAAGAGGAGACAAAGCTGCGAAGCCAAAAACCATGTAGAACTGAAAGAAAAGATGCATATAGAAGGAAAACAATAGTTTTCTATAGACTACTAAATGAACATAAATCTAATTTGATCTTTGAAAATCTGATATTATTTAAAGGAATATTAGCCTTCTCCATGCAAAGGAAATCAAATTTCATGGATTAAATGTTGGTAGGTGGGAGAAGTGAAGGAAGATGTCTCCAACACACAAAAGGTCTATTCTAGTCATCCTAACTACCAGAATTAAATGTAGTATGGGATACGTTCCTTCTTCTATAAGGAAATGGCATGGGGAGGTAGAATTTGGAGAGATAATCAGATATTTTTAGAGAATTAAATGAACATGGCTTGCTAGTGGAAGGAGAATTTGAATTTTCCCTCTCTTTAGTCTCTCCTTTTCCTTTCATTTTTCTCTATATATTGTAAAGTGATGCCTTGTTTTGCTATTGGATACTTTGGGAATATGAGGGAACAATTTCATGTGACATAATTATTCTAAGAGTCGCATGCCTTGGGCTATGTATCTGAAATTTTTTGGCATCTTCCTCCTATATCGTGATGATCTTTGCATGATCTTTAAGAAATAAAATATTTGGCTTTCTATCATTTTAATGCATTCTCTTTCCTATCATTCATTTGCATGTGTGTTGTATGTGTTCTTCCAGAGGTTTGTGCCTATTGTGCATTGTGAAATTGGAACTCGGGATAGGATTCTAATATGTGGATTTTGTTTGTCCTTGCTCATCATAATTTTCTTCCACTTTCTCTCTTGCTTGGGTATTCATCCCCTTATTTTTTATGTTATCACATCTTTTAGAATAGGTTTATGTTTTATGCATCTCCTTCTCACCTTGGTCCCTTAGAAAGTTAGAGTAGATCTAGTTAGTTGAATTTCAATTCCTAAGAGTACTTTAGCATTAGGAGTAAGTAGAGGAATCTGGCCTTCTTCTAAGGTCTGTCTCAATTTGAGTCCCACAACATGGACACAGTCCCATGTTGTCTCAAAATCTGAATTGTCTATGTTCAGGCACAGGTGCATATTTGAGCTCAAAAATATCTATATGAATGTAAATATATTTGGAATATTCTTTGACAATGTTTGAGTAGTGTCAATCTCTTGCTAAAACACTTAGAGAATGTATTCTTGAGTGTTTGTGGATGAGAGAGACTAATTCCTTGACTCCGATAAGAAGCTTAAAAATTGTAGAGATTACTTCCTAATAAATGTGTATTAGAATTTTGTGAGATTTAGGGAGCCTTTGGTGACTTTTGCACGTGTTAGAAATGATTATCTCAATGTAGTTCCATAAGATTTCTAGGTTAGAAAATCATTTAGTGTTAAATTTATTATATAGTGTTCCAAAGATGAAGTATCAAAGAAAGGATGAACTAGATGGAGTAAATCACCCATCAAAGAATTTAGAACTAAAAAGACAAAGGATATGCTGGTGCAAAATCATACTGTAGACACCTAAAGTTCGTTGTCAAAGTTTTAATGCTAAAGTGCTACCAATTATCCTCTATATTATTATTTCGTTATAATTATTCGATTTTCGGTAATTAACTATTGTTTCCCTCTATTTTTTTAATTAAGGACACTTCATTAATTAACTACCTTCTGTTACATTCTAGATTCCAATTAACGACACTTCATTATTTATAATCCTCTTTGAATCAAACAATTAACTATTATTAGCTAATTGAGCCTTTTTAACATGCAATTAATCAATAAACCCCTTTTATTGGCTAAATACCACTTTCAAATGATTCTAATCTTATCAAATTCCTCCTAAATCACCTCCTAATTGCTTAAAAGGCTTATTCTAGCCTATTATTTAATCCTAATTGATTAATTAAATCATCCCCAACTCCCATGAGTTTAAGTAACTAGTTAAATCAGCTAAACATGGTTAATTAGCCTAGAGTTACTTTATCATTTTTCACACATTCATTATGATTCAAGCTTTCCCCAAATATAAAGCTATAAAAATGACCAAGCTCCTACCTTCACACCTTACACCATACTTTGAATAGTATTTCATATAAAACATATGACAAGAGCTTTCTCCATTAATTTGGCATAGTTTTTCTCGCATCAATTCTACCATTATTGAGTAGTAGAAGATCCAAGCTTGGCCTTGTAGACATTATTTGGTGAGATACTATCCCTATCTTTAGATAACAACATAATTTGATTGCTCATTGATCTAATTAGGTTCATTTTAATTAGCAACCATTTAACTTAGTCAGAATACTTGTAGATTAGATTAATAATTTCATGTAATTTTAATTATGCATTTTCATAAGCTATGATATTGATGGTTCATTGATAAATTTGTGCTTAGCTCTAGATTAGTAGGTGTTATTATATGTTAGTTATCTATTGTAAAATTTTAACATGTTCACATTTGGCACGCCTGGTGGGACATACTCCATTGTCCTTTGCATTCATTTTCAAGATTTTTAGATTAGTTTCAAATTTTTTATTTACTAACCCTCTTTTGCATTTTTAGATAAATATGATTTTTCTTAGCTAGTCTAGTTGGGATTTCTTTGTTTTTTACTCCTGCAAGATCAAAGGAGCTGAGGTGTTGTTAAATTTGAAAGAAATTGACAAAGTTTTGAGATTTTAACAATTTTTGTCAAAAATTCCTATGTTTTGATCATCTACAAGAAGTTAGTGCTGGTGTTATCCTACTCTACACTCCTATATGAAGTCATGTGCTAGTGTCATAAAGGTTGCGCTAGTGTTACAACAGCCAAACTAATGTGACCAGGGCCACGTTGGTGTTTCTCTGGCCACGTATACGTTGAATTGTTTTCGCTCTTTGTCTCCGACCCACAATTTTTGATCAGGGGCACGTAGGTGTCTCTCTGGCCATAGTGGAATTGCATTGTATGTATTTTTTATTAGAGGCACACTGATGTTCAAAATTTCATGCTTGTATTCAAAGGGCGACACTAGTGTTCAAAGAGATGTGTTATTATTGAAAGGGGCACACTATCGTAATTTGTTAAAATTTGGCACTAACTTTGAGATTAAAACTTGTGGTATTTTGTGTTTCTATTGGTTGCATGTTTTTTCTCACTTTTTATGTAGTTTTTTAACATTTATAATCATATTTCTAACAATTTTTCTTAATTTTTGATGAATGCTTTTATTTCCATGCTTTGTGCAAGTTAGGATAAAAGATTTTGTATGCTCTTCTCTTGCACCTTATGGGGATCTTATGAATTAAAAACATCTTTTAGTTTTCATTTTATAAATATTTTGGTTAGATTGGAAACTTAGTCTTTCATTTTTGGCTTAAAGGAATGAACAAATTATCATGTTTTTTTAAAAAATTTCATTTGGTTTTTAAAGTTTTCCTTTACATTTATCTAGTTGGATCAAATAATTTTGTATGCTCTTCTCTTTCATTCTTGGGCGATCTTGAGAATAAAAAGTAACTTTGATTCACTTTCTATGGGAAATTACTAAAATCATTTATGCGCAGGACCTAAACACTTTCCAAATAATTTTGATCTAAAAAAACTCTAACTAGACGTGTTTTGTAGGTTTCCAATGGTGTTTTAAACCTCATTTCTTAATCCAAAAGATAAAAAACACCCCACTATATTCAACACACTATATTTATAGGTTTCAGTTAAGAGTTACGACTGATCCGCTTTAAACTAGGTGAAGTATCTTAGCATAAGCAATAAAATTCATTATGAGGATTACCCCAAGAACCCTAAAGTAGTTCACACATTGAGATAAATGATGAATGAAATGGGAAGTGTTCTGCTATCTAACTAAATAGTACACCTTTTATGATATTAGTGTCAAATTATCTTCATGTGACTCGGTGAGATACAAGTCAATGTAATTTATTGCTCATTGTATCAAAGGGGGTAAAGTAAATCTGAGATACTCCTTGATTTAGTCAGTGTAACTTTCTTGGCAAACTGCACTCACAGAGATAGTTTGTGACACCTAGAGAGTGAAACAATAGGAATCTTGTGGCTTAGAGCCAACTAAAATTTATCCATCATGTTCTACAGAGCTCTCATGAAGTGAATTTTTTTTCAGAGTAATAACTTTCTTATTCAAAAAAGGGGAGAGTCCATTGAAGTTGAATCCTAGTGTTATTCATCACAAAAATTATGAAGTGTTACTATGTCCTAGTTTTTCACTTGTCGTAAGACAAGGCAAAAATCTTCTAGAGTTACGCCTAGTAGTGTTCATCACCACTTGATCTACTCGTTGTCTTGTTTCCCATTTTGGGACAAAAGAGAACATAAATTTTAGTGCTATTAAAGATTATGTCCACCACTTTTGCACTGCTAACATCCTTCCTTATTCTGCAACCGCATTAGTAAGTATTGAAAGTGTTTTGGTATGTATTTATATCTTGATAGCCATCATATAGATACCCATATCAATATTTCATTGTAGTTAAGTTGTCTCATAATTGAATTCCTTTTATTTTTAGTTAATAACTTCTTGATATACTTAGACTTAGTTTGGATCCCAACAATGTCTTGAGTTTGGGAAATTTTTGTTGTTATACCACATGCATTATGGTGACATCATTTTGATACTAAAATCTTAATTTTTCCACAAATCTTGATTAACGTGTCTAAATAGTGTTGTTGCATTGCTCGCATTTGTAGCTTCCATTTCCAAGGACTTACCCTTTGTTAGTATCTAAATTTTTTTAGTATACCAAATTTATCATGCACTTAAACACTCCTTCATGGATCCAAATCAACATATATGGAAATATCTATGTCTTGATCAACTTACCAAGTCCATGCATTTCTTCATCTCAGTCCTAGAGATCAAACGTGATTGAATATTAGGGACAACTCAAACTGGTTCACAAGCTCCAAAACCAGTCTTACATTTGCTTTCATTCAACATATTAAAAATCATTTTCATGGAAAACCATTGCATATACACTTCAATCATAACATATAATCCATGATCATGTTCTCTTATTAATGGATTAAGTGGATATAATTAATTTTACAAGCTCATGACTCAGGCCTTTTAAACTATTCTGAAATGGAATTTTTGAACTCCAAGAGTTAGATCATGGAAACACTTCACCTCGTCATATCATGTGATTTAATAGATTATATTGAACCTATACCACATGTACATGCTCAAATAGCACTTTAAATCATGTCATTTCATCAAAATCTCTCTCTAACCCAACTGATTGGTTTTGGTTTTTTAGCTTCTAGTGGTAGGTGACCTAGATTGATATTGTTCATCAAAAATTTACACAGACCTCACGGAGTTTTTCATGTACATCAAGGAAATGTCCCATACAATCTTCTACACCAATATTTTCATCTAAAACTCTACCATACATTACTGAAATGACAATTTTCTTCAAAACAGGGGTATTTGGGCCTCTTACAAGCTAACCTAGAGCATGCCACCAATGCACAAATCAGTTAGAAGGGGTCCTTTGTAAACCCATATGATCACATTTGCATTTCCATAAGGTTTGAAGACTAAAAACTCTAATTTTTGTCCATCAATTTAGTATTAGGTTTTTAGGAGGGTTTACAATGACTTCCACTGTTAATGATTGTTCATAAATATTAAGCTACCATTTTAATTCATTCTACCTCTAAAATGTTCTTTATACAATGCTCCATCACTGGTGAAGATGTTTGGAAACCATGCACAGGTTTTACGTACCTTTGAGCACGTGAAAGATGCCCCTTGATCTAGGAGAGTGCGTTAGAGGATCTTGGTAGAGCCAAAGACCTTATAACTTGATAAATCCTCTTTACTTTTGCATTAAAATTGGTCTACAAAAATGTAATAAATGCCTCCACATGTACCAAGTCTTGTTTTATATTAAATTTATATGTCCCATCATGACCTACTTCAATTGTCCATGCATATATTTCTTGTTGTCAAGGATTGTCATAGGGAATACCCCAAATACATCGAAAAGTTTATATATGACTTGTTGATTTGTAAAAATAATATAGGAAAGGTATCAACACACCTCTCATGATTGCATTGGATTTTCATAGCCTGATGTTTCTCCATACACCTTACTAAGTCCTTGAAATAGGCCTAAATGAGCTAAATTACACAATGACTCATAATACCTAACTTATTTTCCATCATAGAAACTCATGCACAATATTGAATCATCATTATAGACTTTTAGGACACCTGTGAAGTGTAAACCAAGAATATCCATGTACCAAGTTACTTGATAGGACATTAAGCATGCACCTAGACATCAAGAACCTTCACTAAAACACTCCAAAGAAACATTTGACACTATAAGAAGGAAATACCAATAAAAATTCATGCTACTCAATATGACACCTCATCAATCACTCATTTTCCATGAATGCATCAAGTCATCAATGATAACAACATCAAGACAAGGTTCAAAAATCTCCTTGTTTGTCATTGAAGGCAATAAATACTATAAAATTTGATGGAAAGTATTCATACAAACACCTTCCAATATTTATTTCCTTGTTTCTGAATAAATTCTCCCCTTTTGAGATATATGAAAAAGGTTCATTCAGTAAATTATATGCAAATAATCAATACTAAGGCACAAAATTACCTTTTCAAGCTCCCCTTGGATTAGGCTTCCAATTTTTGGTTGTTTAAGGCTTAAGAAGATTCTTGGACCTATTCAAAAATCATATTCAATTCTCCCCTTGAACATATTCTCTTCAAAATAATATTGTTCAAGCATTGCATGTCTTCCGTTTACCTTCTTAACATGTACCTTGAGCTAGTGAACTAGATTCCCTTTTTTTAAAACTTCTTAAGTTTCGTTGGAGTAGATGTCACACTTGAGTTTATTCCCCTTGATGAATTTAATCATTTAGTTATTTCTTTGGGTATTTATTACCCCAATTTGTTCCTTAATGATCAAAATATGGTTTTGTTAGAAGTTTGGTCAAGGTATCTTCTACCTCCTCCTTGGTTGATACATGTTCAAGCTTGATACTTTGCTGACTTACATTCTCCCGCAACAAATGATACTTGATTAGTATATGATTTTTCTTAGAGTGAAATAAATGGTTCTTAGACACACTTATGAAACTTTTAATATCATAATACAAATTAATAGGACCATCATTCTCAACTTTGTAGTCTTCTAGAGTTTGTTTTATCGATAAAAATTGAGCACAACGCAAGGCTGCTGCTACATACTCATCTTCACACGTGGATAATGCTACAAGAGACTTATTCTTAATTATCTAAGAAACAATTAACTTACCTAAAAATAAATTGATGCACCCAAACCACTAAATCAGTCCATTTCACAAGTTTAGTAGGTTTCTAATAACAATCTTCTCAAAAATTTGCCTTGAGGATCCTTTTTCCAAGCCTAAAAAGGACTGATCTAGTAAATATTAGTTACTAACATTCAAAGAAACCTCACACCTGGTTTTTAATTCCTCATATGCTTCTCACAAACTCATTCCAGCCATGAAATATCCCATTCATCTCTCATCGCTTCCCTAGCACTTACTCGCATTGATTTACCTTTCACCTGCTCTTCATTAGTCCTCACAATAATAAGGAAACCTAGCTTGTTTAACCTTTAAAAATATTTTTTATCAATTTACCATGTTCCCACACTTAAGTAACTACTATAATGATCACCATAATTCTTTAAAACAACCCAAAACACAAGGATGTTCTCCCTTTAACAAAACAAAGTGTTGAATGCTCTTCGATAAGGATTTATTACTTCAATCATGCTAAGAGTTATTTAGGGACACCTAGAAGGTTATATAAGTTCCATTAGTTGAAATTTACATTTCATAATCTGCTTGTCAAATTTGAGAATTCAACTCATTACCTAGCTCTCCTTATTCTACTTTTTGTAAATTTGCATCTAAACCCTTACTAGGTCATTCTATAAGCAAATCACAATAATATTTCTATTTTCATGGGGTTCCAAAGAAAAAAATGAATTTTTGAGCACCAATTTAGGTTTTTACATATGTATAGTCTTTCATAGGATAATTTGATCCCTCCTAGAACTCCCTTTTTAAATGACACTAAACAATTAGGTCTAGACTGGTTTATCTCTTTCCTCAATGGAATATCAATAAATTTTTCATTTTTAGCTGGTGAATTGAGAAATTTCCACTTGAATATCTATAAGCATCTCTCCTTCTTAATTACTACCAATTTTCAAGAACTAATTCCTTCATTTGGGGTCTCAAATTTTTTGCCCTTGTTTAACCCAACTATACACATAGAGCAAACCGAGGAGTAATATTTAGATTTAAAATATGTTTTTCCTTGATCCAAGAGCCCAAATTTAATATGGAGATCTGATTTAACACAATGCACATGAAAAACTTAATAGTGGCATTCAAATCTTTCAAAAATCCTAAATACACCTTCTTTCTTAGCACTTCTGAACTGTGTATGTAAGTCTTATACATGCAAACAATGATTTCAAGAAAGGAATGATTTTCAATATTTAAAAATTTCCTTATCCTTGTTATCACTGAATCACAACACCCTCTGATTTGCACAAGTGTGTGTTCTTGAGTTCACAATGTGACTGGGTAACATGGTTACTATCTCCAAGTTGTGGGACTTGCTACATAAGATAGACCTCCATATAAAGTTGGCTCTTCTTCCTAATCCTAGTGCAAACTAACTCTATTGTAAATGGATGAAAACTACACTATAGAGGTGATGCACTAAAAGAAGAGAATGAGAACAACTTCCAATGTGTGAAAATGGAAGCAAAATGCATATCAGAGGGGGTGATGATAGTTCTCCACAATCTAATAACAACATTCACAACACATTTCCATGCATACACAATAATAATAGTTCCTTGCAAGAGTATATAGTAGACATAAACATTTGCAATAACATTAGAGAGGAAAGGAGAATGCAAAAACTCGGCAAGGGAAGATACATCCACAAACTTGAATCTATCACTTCATTAATATGCATAGTCCAAACTATTACAAAGGAAAGGCCTAGATCACCATACAAGGAGTCCACTAAAAATTCCTACAAGCACATTGGCTTAACAAAACTAAAATGAGAGTTTTTCTACTCAAACTACCTTCCTCTTACAATGAGTCCAACACTTTTATTTATAGAATTTTTGAAGAGAGAGAGAGAGAGGATATGCAATTCCCAAAATTCCCTTTCCCATCAATTGTAAGGCATGATAAATGAGTGTGTTTGGTGGTTTTGGATCTGTATAATCAATCTCAAGGTTCACCATAACTTCCAGAATGAAGAATGATTGCACATGCTCATTAAATGCTTCTCCAACCACTTTTCAAAAAAAAAAAAACAAGGCTCATTTTCCTTAAAAATATCTAATAAAAATTTAGAAATTTCAACATTTCTTTATTGATGTGCATTGGTCTCAGAACCCCAATTCCAACGATACAAATTTTGTGAATATCCATTGAACATTGCTCAACTTATGACCCTCTGAGTGTGAGTAGCTATTTTGAGTTTGTCAGAGATTTCTTGCATTTTACAGGACTGAACATTTAAAATTTTTGAGTGGCACTTATGTTGTTTGGGCCTTGAACTTCTACCTTATTTGCATTTCACACTATTTACTTGATGTGCAGAAATTTCTCCTCCGCGGAGAACTCACATCCCCACGGTAATTGGACCATTTGGGCCGCCGAGACCCGACTTTTCCACAATACATTGTGCCTACTGCATCCCTTTGAAAATCAAACAAGTCTTAATTTCAAGGAACTCACGACCTAATGAAACTTAGAATGCCTAAGCCATAAGGAAACAAATTTCCATGATACATTATGCCTACTCCATCCCTTTCGAATCGGATAAGTCAAAATTTCAGGGAACTCACACCCAATGGAACTTGGATCGCCTCGGCTTCTAGGACCCAAATTTTCTACAATACATTGTGTCCTTAGCATATTTGACCCAATTCAAGGATGAGGAACCCTAGTTCAATCCACAGTTAGTCCATCCATAGCCCCTAGACCTGTAGTACATTAAATCACGTCTTTTTTCAGTTTTTTCAATTTTTTTTGCAAATTTTCGCTATCTCCTTAGATTTTCCTTGAGTGGGGAAGTTAGAGAAAAGAAAAGGAGTGCCCCCAAAATCCATATTTATTTTTTTCACCATGTCTATCTATCCAAGTATAAATAAATTGTTTAAGTTATCGAAATCACCTTGGGAAAATTTTTGGATAACAATTTGGTGACTCAACGAGGCCATTTTCCTACTAAATGGAGTGTGACCAGTTGTTCAAGCTATCCATTGGGCATGGAGTTTTTATCATAATTATGAACTAATATGAACTCTATAACCTAATCTCAAAATGCTTGAGATGACGTTGGGTGCTTAGGAGTTGCCCCCACAGCTCGCAATCTCAACTTTCATAATAAAATATTGAAGTCAAGGTTTTTGAGAGTAGAAAATTGCTTGAAATGTGGGTTTCACCCATTCCTACAACTATGATCCACAATGCTGAATGATGAGTACCTATGAATGTTGCCTCAACATCTGATTCCTTACCAAGTGTGGATAGATGAGACTGATCTTTTGGCCGGCTAAACTATACTCTAGAATTTGAGCGAAACCTGTGAGCTTAGACATCATGGAACTCTATTAAGTTTTGATTTTCTTTATTCTTTTTAATATCCCATATTGCTTCAACTGGATATGAATTCATACTTGGACCACCATCTGATCCTTTTAAGGACTATTATCAAACCCTGAGAGAGCACTATGTCTTATATCTATTGTTTACTTATTGATTGAGGGCTGAGT
Organism: Taxus wallichiana var. yunnanensis; assembly: GCA_018340775.1. Lineage (NCBI taxonomy): Eukaryota > Viridiplantae > Streptophyta > Pinopsida > Cupressales > Taxaceae > Taxus > Taxus wallichiana. The sequence goes on from CM031240.1 coordinate 984,334,104, forward strand.
GAAAAGTGAAGACCGCCATCTGCTGCAATATCAAACCTACCCCCAATGTTGATTTCTTAACTTGAGAACTTAGCTGCATTCCTGAGGGAATGAAGAATTTAAGATTTGTAATTTGTCTCATGACCTGATTTTAGATACTATGTATTTTTTGAATTTGAAATTTGAATCATTATGCAAACAACTATGAGCTTTGCTCAAAGCAACTTTTCTCCTAGTTGAAGCATGATGAATTGTACACAAGGAATTTACACTAGAAAAATAGAACATGTGCACTAGCACTTAAGAAATTAAATACTTTTCTAACAAAAAAACAACGTGTAAAATCACTTGAAGGAATTGGATATCTTAGACTAATATGTTCAAGGGTGATAAATTCTTCCTTTTAGTAGAAATTTTTGAGGTAAATTCCACTAACTCGGAATATGAAATTCTTCACCATCAAACTTAGCCATCTGGAAGACATTTCTACCTTTGCATTTAGTGATCATATATGGATCAATCCATATGGCATTGAACTTGGAATGTTTTCCTAGTTTTGCACGATCAACATCCCACTTCAGTACCAAGTCTCTTTCTTGGAATTCCCTAGCTTTAACTTTCTTGTCAAATCTTCTCTTGATCAATGCTTGATCCTTTTCCATGGTCTGCATTGATTTTTATCTTTCTTCTTCTAATTCCATTAGCTTTGCATACCTGATTTCCATGGGATCAAACTCAACTAGTTCCAACTTTTCAATGAGTTCCAATTCTGAAAACTCAAGTGATATAGGTAGCACTTCTTCCTTTCCGTATACAATCTTGTATGGAGAGTTGTCTGTAGACCTCGTGGGTGTGACTCTATCATCCCATAGGGCAGATTTGAGCTTCATGTACCAAGTTCTCTTATTCTCATCAAGAGTTCTTCTGATGATTCTCAATAGATTCTTGTTTGTAGACTTTTCTTGGTCATTACCCCGAGGATAATAATTTGACGAAGTGTTGAGGTATATACCATTCTTGACAGACCATTCAGTGATTTTGGTGTTAAGGAATGACAATGCATTATATGATATGATAATGGTGGGAACTCCAAACCTTGTGACTATCCCTTCATAGAAATCTAAGATGCTGAATTCATTTGCCTCCCTACGTGTCATTGTTTCAGTCCACTTGGTGAAATATTCTGTTTTTGTAAGTATCTAGTTGTGGCCTTGACTTGAATTTGGATTGATAACACCAATGAAGTCCAATCTGTATTACATGAATGGATGATATAATGAGATTAGATGAAGAGGAAAGGATGCTAACCTTTCCTTCCCTATAAATGCACATTTTTTGCATTTATTGATCCATGAGTAGCAATCACAAACACCATAGGACAATAGTAACCAACCTTCATGATTTTTAGAGTTATTACTCATGGAACAAAGTGTCCTCCCACTTCCCCATCATGGAACTCATGTAATATCTTCGTAGCTTGACTTGTTAGGAAACACCTCAATAACACCCCCGTTCACATCCTTCTTGAATAGAATGCTATCAATGAGCACACACATAATGGACTGAAATCTAAAATATCTTATCTTAACTTTATTCCATTCTAGAGGGAACAAAACTATTTGGAGATAATGCACCATGTCTTAAGTCCAACATGGAATGGGTACATTGTTATCGGTTATTATTGATCATTTTGCAAAGTAACATGAAATCCTCTTCTTTACCTTTTGACTCATCTTGTTGTTTGGCAGTGAGCTTCTCACACAAACCTTTTCCACGAACCAACTTGGTCACTTTTATTTCAATATCATAATCCATTACATGAGTGATCCAACCCGCTCTCTTCTCATTCAAATATTTGTTTGGGAGAAAATCCTTGACACTAGCAGTTGAATCTTATTATTCAAGACCAAGTGTATGAACTTCTTCAAACTCCTAATGATAGTAAGAACATGCTTTTCAATAAAATAATACCTTACTTCATAGTTTTCCAGGCTTTTACTGAAGAATGTTATGGGATTTTTTGAACCTTTTCTATTCATTTGTACAAAGATAGATGAGATTTTGTTTGATCCTCCAAAAGCATACAACATGAAGTCCTTTGAAAAATTTTGGTTGATAAGAGTTGGAGCTCATGATATTGCATGTTTTATAGCCTTAAAACTCTCTCTACCTTCTGTTTTCCATTTGAATGGAAGATTCTTCTTCAACATCATTTTTACTGTCTTCACAAGAGTGGAAAAATCAGGCATAAATATGTGGACAAAGTTTATCCTTCCCAAGAATCTCTAGAGAGCTTTGTTGTGGTGTGGCAATGGAATTGTTTGGATGGCTTAAAATATTTTAGGATCAATTTTTAATCCTTCCTTTGAAACAATATGGCCAAACAATTTGGCCTCGTGTGCCAAGAATACACACTTTTTGGATTCAAAGACACTCTGAATCTTTTGCACCTTTGAAATACTTTCCTAAGTTGAAAGAGGTGGTCTATTACATTCTTTGAGAACACAGTGATATCATATAGATATACAAGCACTATTTTGTTAATTAGTCCTTCGAACTCCATATCCATAACCTGTTGAAATATTACTCCAGCATTTGATAGTCCAAATCGAAGCTTTTTGTAAGCATATGTGCCCCATTTCGTAGTGAAGAATGTATTAAATTGATCTTCCTCTTTTACCATTATCTTATTATAGCCTGATTTTCTATCTAGCAATGAAAACCTTTCAAAACCGGCTACTACTTGTAGGATTTGTTCCATTGAAGGAAGTGAATAATGATCTTTAAGTAAAGATCTATTTATATCATAGAGTTCTACACACGTCTAATTTCTTTGTTTCTCTTTCTCATGGCACCAAATTTGTAACCCAACTTGAATGTTTGATAGGGAAGATGATGCTAGCCTCAATCAACTTATTTAACTCATTTCTCATGAGAGGTTCAATGTGAGGATTCACTAATATTTTCTTTTTCCTGATGGGCTTGGATTCCAGATCTAGCTCAATAATATGTTGTACTAAATTTGGGTTGAAACCTCTTAAATCCTTATAAGTCTAGGTGAAGACATATGGGAATTCTTGACAAAGTTAAACAAATTAAGATTTCTCTTGTCGAGTATTTACTTTGCCAATTTGCAATATCTTGCCTTCATCTACTAAAATGGGCTCTAAATCCTCACCCTTTACCTGAATGTTTGTCTTCTCCTTTTGGAACTGATCATTTGGGTTGAATATTGACTCCAAAGTTACAAGACCTTTTGGTAATCTATTAGTCCTCAAGCTGCACCACTTGGTCACCGTACTACTACTCCAACTTGTCTTGGTTTCTAGAAGAGAAATCAACTTCTTGTTGTAGAAAATTGACAATTTTATAATCATTCTGCCAAATTTTGTTGTTATCTGGAACAACTGGTCTTACAACCACATTGATATGAGACTGATATTTATAATTATTGATAATTTTCACAACATCAAATGCTGCCCCAATTGGTGTCGGTTTGTCTACTACTTCATTGTTCTTTCTCGGGATGGAATTGATGCTAAAAGCTTCAAAATCTTCAATGAGACCCCATACCCTATTTTTGTAGTTCTTCAACAAATCATTCTTGGTAGAATTTTGTCCTTTTACTTGGTTCACAATTAGCTCACTATCTCCAAATACTTGTAAGTTCTTAATGCTCCTCTTTCTTGTCCAATGCAATCCATGAATCATGTCTTCATACTCAGTTGTTTTGTTTTAGCAAGAAAACTAGAAATGGAAATCTGAGTAACACTTTGTACCTTTTGGTGAAACAAGCATAGATCCTCCTCCTACACCTTGTCTACTCCTTGAGCCATCAAAGAATAACTGCCAAAACTGTTATCACCAAATCATAGCACCCTTTGATTTACAAAAGTGTGTGTGCTCGAGCTCACGATGTGACAGGGTAACATGGGTACTATCTCCAAGTTGTGGGACTTGCTACTTGAGATAGAGCACTAGAGAAAGATGTCTCTTCTTCCTAGTCCTAGTGTAAAATAAATCTACTGAAATAAAACTACTAACTATCTCTATTCTACAATTTCCAAGTGACTAGGGAGAGAGAAATAACATGTAAAATGAGGAAAAATACATTACAGAGGTGATGCACCAAAATAAGGGAATGAGAACAATTTCTAATATGTGAAAATCGAAGCAAAATGCAGATTAGATGGGGTGATGATAGTTCCCCACAGTCTAGTAACAACATTCACAACAAATTTCCATGCATACACAATAATAATAGGTCCTTGAAAGAGTATAGAGTAGACATAAATATTTGCAATAACATTAGACAAGAAAGGAGAATGCAACAGGCTCAGCAAGGGAAGATACATCCAAAAACTTGAATCTATTTCTTCATTAATATGCACAGTCTAAAATATTACAAAGGAAAGGCTTAGATCACCATGCAAGGAGTCCACTACAAATACCGCATCACATAGGCTTCAAAACCAAAATGATAGAGTTTTGATACACAAACTATCCTAATCGAGTATTTGGTAAATGTTCATAGAACTGAACATTTTACATGTCATCCCACCTCATGTACACAATTGTAGCATCCAGGGAGTGGCTTGGTTTAAATTTCATTGCAAACAAGAAGGATGCCCCCATATATGAATACTTCCCTCCATTCACCCTCAAAGTCAGCAACCATAATTTCAGGAGAGTGAATGACACATTCACCATGTATGTTGTGAGGCTGTTAGAAGGAAATACCGTTAAGATATTTTCTAAAGAAGAAAAGACTTTGATATCGATTATGGAAGATTCTACACTCAATTCAAAAATTCTCATATATCAGGCTAGCTGGTTTCAAGGGATTTCCTCTAAAGCTTCCTATGTTTTTAAATAATAAAATGGCTCTGGTCGAGATTTGTAGGCAATTGGATAAGCTCCATAGAACCTACAAAGATAAGAATATTACCGGCATTCGGTTCCCTATCTCTAGAAAATTATACATGTAGGACAACCTTGGATTCCTAGAACATTGATAGGACCATTTGTCCTCTCACCATCCATCACTTCAAGCCCAAAAATTTATTTGACATCAAGGGATATATTTCTAAGAATTTCAGAATGGTTTTCTATCATCTCCCTGATACTAAAGATTATTGGGCTGATTGTGTAGATGATTTTGAATCTAGAAGAAGGTATTTTGGTAGACTTTCTCTTCAACATATCATAGACTTCAATGTCTATAAAGTTCCTAAAGGTATCAAGGATGATGATGAGGAATTGCAATCTATTCAATAGGAGAGGTCTGTTGGTGTAGTAGCTGAATAACATGATGAGATCCCTCTCCACCATCAATTCGAGATTTTGGTGTGACGGTAAATCATTTTATATCAAAGTGAGATCGGGTAAATGTGCACTTGTTATTTTTAGTTGTGGTTACTCTTTTTTTGGTTTCGTTATTTTACTCTGCATGTAAGCTTTGTTTCTATTGAGCAAGTTCTTCCATTATTGATCAATTTTTCCTTGCTATCATTGGAGCTATCATGATTCTGTTGGAGTGCAACTACTTCATGGTGCCTTGTTTCCAATTTGATTCTCGCAAACTATTTTCATGGTATCAAAGCTACATGAATTGTTGTCACACCAAAATTTTGAGCTTTTGGTGTGACAAAAATTCATGTAGCTTTGATACCAAGTAGTTAAGTGTGCCAGCCCTAGAGTAGTGCTGGGATGGGTGACCTCTCAGAAATTCCCGGTGTCACTTCCTCCTAATGTTGTTGGGCTTGATTGGGTGTATACCCAGCTCCATCATGTAGGAGGGTATTGGCGTAGTAACTGATTAACACAATGAGATCCCTCTCCACCATCAGTTTGAGCTTTGCATGTGACAACAAGTTCGTAGCTCGATACGATACCGGCCGATTAAGCATGCCAGCCCCAGAGTAGTGTGGCGATGGTGACCTCCCAGGAAATTCCCAGTGTCACTGCCTCCTAATGTTGTTGGGCCTGATTGGGTGTATACCTAGCTCCATCATGTGGGAGGGTATTGGAGATTCTCACAATCTCTTTTCAAGGTCTATTAAACAAACTCCTCTAGAAACCATTGATTGGTTTGTGAAAGAGAGAGATGATTTGAAGGAAGTGACAAATCATTTTATCATGAGAACTAAAATTTGGTTTAATAGGAAGATTCAAGACTTTAGGATGAACAAATCCAAGTCTTTCTCATAGGAAACTTCTTCTCATAGGAAGGAAAAACCTATGCCCAATATTGAGGTACTTGAATAATCAAATCCTTCCTCTCCAGCAAAGGTACCTGAACAATATACTTTGTCATCTTCAATGAAGGTATACCTAAAGAAAGGTAAGGTCATCAAATAGGAGCAAGTTGAAGAAGAAATTATTTTGGAGAAGTAAGAGATCCTCAAAGGGCCATAAATTATTGTTATCCCGAGTGAAGATGACAAAGTGAAGAGATGAAGGAAGAAGAAGAAACCCCTTTCATTCTCGCTGCGATTGAAAATGAAGGTCAAATGAATGAGCCTCGGGTGTTTCACACAGAATTTAGTTTCGGAATAGAGTTGCTTCTATCCTTTCATTCTCTTGAGAAACAGATAAGGGTTAGGGCTAGGAGGAATACTTGTTGAGTGTTGGGAAGGTGTGCGTGTACCGTAGAGAGATCAGATTGATTGTGAAGAACTCCTTTTTGTCTAGGAAGGACTACCTGTAAGTAAGAATACAAGACCACCAGATCTTAGTTAGACAATAAGTGAGGGAACTACCTTAGGCCCAAGAAATATGAGACTTCCTTTCGAAGGTGGTCAGTTCCCCTTTTAATATGAATTAAAGCAAAATGATAACAAAGAACTACAAGATACTACTTACTGGTTCCTGATGAAGATACAGGTCCAAGGAATGTGGTGGCGATAGTAAGGCTTAGTTGGGATGATCTAGTATTGGAAAGCGAACTGATGAAACTATCCTCAATCTTTTCCAATGCTTGAATGAGTGTGACAGTGATCTAGTTGCTCAGTTATAGTCTTGGGCTCGATCCTCTTCTCTGCAACCTCTTCTCTTTCTCCTCTTGCCAAATGAATTCCAGATCCTCTCTTTTTGGTTGGGGGAGGTCATTAACAGGGAACCGATGGTGGTTACGTAACCGACGGAGGTCGAGTAGGAACCGATGTCGGTTAGGTCAAAGTGGCTATTTTTAGTAAAATATCCATCTTTCCCTCCTTTTCTCCCGAGGGATCAGTTGTGGGCTTGGTCAAGTCATTATTAGGCTCGTTTTGGTGTGGGTGAGGGGTAATGAGTCATGGGTGTGGGTCTGGACCAAGTCATAGGTCTTAATTAGGTTGGTTTAGGGTTAGGGCTAGGTCACGGTGAGGTGGTGAGATGAGGTGGCGGGGTTGGAGATGTGGATTTATTAATTATAAGGTAATTAATAAATCATTAGGTGTGTAAGGTTTAGGTGGTGAGGTAGGGTTAGGTTGCGGGATGAGATACGGGGTACAGGGCGTCGTAAGACCCAAATTTGGTGTCTACATTTGCCCCTTGTTGTCATGTGGCTTGTATTTTAAAGCTGCACTGACAATAATAAAAAGTGGTTGCCCCAGTTAAGGGTATAGGTAATCCCCCTCAAGTCTATCATAGATGGAGGCGACATGAAATCAGGGATAGGGTTGATAAAGGGTAAATGATGGTGAGATGCTGGTAAGATGGTGGGGTAAGTACAAGGAAGCTGACGCACGTGAAAATGCAGTAGTGCGACCAGGGTACATGGTTTGAAGAGCCAACAAGCAATTCATAGGCAAAGGTCGATAGTTTATCCAAACAAGGCTGATATAATCCTGGTATCCAAGGCATAGGAAGTAGCTCCAGGGAATATAACGGGGAAGGTACCGGAACATTTAGGCATGTTCAGCAGTACCAAATGGTTGGTTTGGTTGAGATAAATGTCACGGTCTCGGTCTAAGCAAAGCTGGGTGGCGGATCAATTCAAGTATCCTAGTCATGCTAAAACACGAACAGGTGAGCTCGATTGAACAAACAGCTACATTGTGGGTGGATAGAATCATAATTTGTGGGCTTTAGTCAAGGTACTTAAATGGTGTGGCCGTGGGTCGGGCCGATTGGTTGGTTGCGGCCTTGGGTTGGGCCAATTGGTTTGTTGTGGCCTTGGGTCGGGCCGAGTGGTTGGTTGCGGCCTTGGGTCAGGCCGATTGGTTCGGTGTGGCGTTAAGTCAGGCCGATTGGTTGGTTGTGGCCATGGGTCAGGAGGATTGGTTGGTTGCGGCCTTGGGTTGGGCTGATTGGTTAGGTGTAGTCTTGGGTTGGGCCGATTGGTTGGTTGCGGCCTTGGGTCGGGCCGATTGGTTAGGTGCGGTCTTGGGTCGGGCCGATTGGTTGGTTGTGGCCTTGGGTCGGGCCGAGGAATTCAAAATAAGGCTATTGAGCAAAGGCTGGGGGTAGGTGATGTGGTGAAAAATAGAGTTCGGTGGAGAAGAGTGGGAGTTAGGGTAAACTAGGCAGGTAGCTGATATCGGTTAGTTATGACAGGTATCGGTTAGAAGACCGATATCGGTTTCCTAGGGTGCGCCATAACCGATATTGGTTAGAGGTCAAAACCTATAAAAAGAAAAAATACGGCGTGTCATTTTCACATTGTGAATTTGAGTGCCAACCTATTTGTTGTCTGAGTTTTGAATTGATTGAGTTGGGTATTTGAGTTGAGTTGGCACTAGTTGAGTCGAGGAGTGAGTTATTGGTAGGCCCCAGGGACCAGGAGGTAGAGTTTGATTGGTTGAGGACCTTGCTGAAGAGATTTGGAGCCATGGCATAGCCTAGAGGAGCAGGAGGTGTTGGAGGAGCTGGACCACCACCACTTATCCCACCACCATGACGTGTAGTCATACCGATAGGCTCTAAATCTCTCTTTGTGTGAAGTTGATGAATTTAGCTAGGATGTGGGTTTTGGGGTAGGAATCTAAAATTTGAGAAAATAATAAATAAATGAAGGTAAAGCATAAAATGGAGTGGGTAGATATGTTAGGTAAGTAAAAACGGCATGGTGGGTGAGTTTTTAGGCAATTCGGCCGGTTAGATAGGTAAAAATAGGAAGAAAGGGGATTTGGGGGTCGTTTTTGATCCGGCCCCAAAATCCCTGATGACCGATGTCTATCACTAAGCTTAACCAGCATCGATCACCATGCAAGTTGTTTAGACTTTATGGGTTTAGAGACCAGCGTCGGTCATGTGTCGACTGACATCAGTGAATAAAAGTAGGGTATAGATAAGGGGTGGGGGACCGATGGTGGTCAAGGGTGACCGGTATCGGTCACCATGGGTAGGAGGAAAGGGTGTGAAATTTGTTGTGTTGGTTTGTTGTAGGCAGGTAGGATAGATTTGTGGGGTGAAAGGGGAAAAGGTAGAGTTGGTAGGAAAGGGTATTGGGGTGGGGTTGATCGGGTGGTGTATTAGTGGGGTAGGTGGTAGGTTGTAGGATAGGTAAAGGGGATATTATAGGTGTTTTGTTGGGTGGGGTTAGTGATATTGGGGTTATTGGGTAGTTGTTTTTGAAAGGGTAGGCCTGATGGAGTGGGTTGTTTTTGTAGGCACGCCAGCAGTTGACGATGCGGGATCGGATGCCGCCTCTACTGGGGTGGATGTGGCCACATGTGACTACAGCACAATGGGCAGTCATGCGGGAGGTTGGACTCGGTGGAGTCCAAAGATATAGGGCTATGGATAGGGACCACAGCCTGATGGTTGCCCTCATCGAGAGATGGGATCCGGCAACCAATGTCTTCCATCTCCGACTGGAGAGATGACGGTCACACTAGAGGATGTGTATCGCATCTTGAGACTGCCGATCATAGGTGAGGTGGTGGTCCAGGTGGATGCCGAGACAGTGATGGATAGTATCCTACAGGTATTCAGGGATGTAGCCCCATTGATTACATATCATAGCGCGAGCATCTGCTACGGCGATATGTATCGTGTGCATCGACAGGAGACACGGCTTGCCATGCTAATGATGATTGGTATCACCTGCTTCACCCTCCCGGACTCAGAGGGAGGTTTCTTCCCACGGGATCTGATGGGAGTATTGCATGAGATGGTAGAGGAGCACACCTGCATGCATGGGCACCGGTGTATTTGGTGCAGCTATATAAAGAGCTCTAGGGCTATCGCCGTATGAGGCGATTCGGGATATGTTCGACATTCTTGCTACAATGCTGGGCCTACGAGTATATCATGTGTTTACGACGTGTAGGGCTACCCCAGCAGCCATGGCCATAGGTAATGTATAGGTATGGGTTTCAGAGGTGGTTGGGGGTCGTGGGCTAGCCACAAGTAGTTATTGCAGGGTGAGATGTCACGTATTACAGGCATATGTTAGAGGGCCTAACTGTATTAGATATTATATGGAGGCCATACAGAGGCCATAAGCCCTGTGGAGGAGCCTGAGCATAGCTACGATGGATCCAGTACATCTTCTGGATAGCTGGATGGAGACCTAGGGAGCATGAGTGGATTCCCCTAGAGAGGGTACGCCGATAGTTGGGCCTATGACAGGATGAGCCACCTCCCTTCCCACAGTATCGGAGGGAGGATGTAGAGGCACCACTGCCTCTTCCGTAGCCATTGGACCCAGTCTGGGTTGCGGAGAGATCGATGGATGATACGGTGGACGACGCCGGTGTTACAGGTGCATTTTTGGTTTGGTGGGCAGGGAAGAGGGAAGCCATGAGAGCACAGCCTGCATAGCCAGATTTGGTGGCTGTTATAGCAGAGAGGGACCGTCTCTTGGGCAGTGCAGTTATTACAGGGGTAGCTTGCTGCTGCATAAGCACAGATCGGAGTGCTACAAGGGTAGTTGGCCCATGCACGGGACGGAGTACGAGGGGGACAGCACAGTACTGAGGCACATATACATGCACAGCACGGCCGTAGGCGAGATCCTTGTTCGAGCACGTGCATAGGTCCCTGTTTAGGCTCCAATGGCAACTCCACCACCACCACAGGTATAGGCACAGGGTCAGGGTGTACAGGCAGGGCAGGGCCCAGTTATATTAGGAGTCGGGGGACCAGCCCCACCAGCCATGGTGGCACGGGCCCGATACATGGAGGCGAGAGTGGAGGCCCGCTATTACTAGGATGTACTAGATGGTACCGGGGCCAACTATCAGCCATATGCAGCTCACAGAGCCGAGATGTCCCAGAGTCACAGGTCACAGGGGACCGCAGCCACAGCCGGTGGGTCAGTGACGGGTAGGAGGCGAGATCCGGCACAGGGGCCAATTGAGAGAGGAGACGAGGGATGGGGAGAGAGCTGAGTCACCCCAGGAGCAGAGATGGGTTTTTTTATAGAGACACCGATCTGCGAACCAAGTGTGTATATAGAGGCCTGCGTGCCCTCCTAGGATTGATGTATTCATGTTTGTTATATATACCATCCTACGAGCCGAGTACATGTTGTATAGTTGATACCGGCCTATGAGCCAAGTATATTTTTGACATGAGAGGTCATCCTGTGAGCCGAGTCAAGATTTTGACAGAGATAGCAGCATATGTGCCGACTTTGTATTTTTTGTTTGTATAATAGAGGCCCCATGCACGGCAATTTGTATATTGTAACATTGTTTTGATATATATATATATATATATATATATATATATATATATATATATATATATATGATGAGGTTGATTCATATGGTGTGTATAATTTTGAATTTGGTGCATATATTATAATGTTTTATGTTTTTGTTGATGGTATTGGAATGTTTGTGATGTACATATAAATGATGTTGATGATGTTTTAATGATATGAATATGTTTTGAAATATTGATGTTTAGTATGATGATGGATGTTGATAGTGATGTCATTATGTAGGGAAAAGAGGTGGGCGCTGCCAAAATTTTGTAAAAAACAAAGAGAAGGCCTGGATATAATCAAAATAGGTATAGGGTGACTGATATCGGTTAGATAACCGATGTCGATCACTATTGACCGATACCGGTTACATAACCGACATCGGTTATGTTAAAACAAGATTTTCTAAAAATAGAAAAGATGGGGAGGCAATTTTAGATTCTTATTTTTAGAGCCATGCAACATGTTAAATATGAGGATGCGAGGTTGTTGTCATCCATACAGGGTAGTTGCATGGGAGAATTGAGTGATAAGGAGGAAAGAGACAGGTAAAGTGATCGTGAGCTTGGAGTAAGAATGCGTAAAGGCAAGTAATAGTGAAGAGGGTGGTGAACATGGCTGAAAAAGGAGAAGCATCCAACAGGCAGAGAGGAGAGAGAAGACAGGTTCCACCTCAAACTGCTGCATCCCAGGAGGTATATATGATTTTTGGTTGAAGTTAAATTTTTTTGCGTGCATGTGAATAAGATGTGGGAAGGTAAGTGGGTAGAGATGAAAAAGAAAGGTGATAGGAAAAAGGTTTGGGATGGGGTGAGTGTTGTAGGGTAAGTAATCAGGTGTTGGAGATATGTGCGTAGGTACAGAGAGGGGAAAACGAGCACAAAAGTTATCATAGGTGGTGTTTGTTGAGCGGGGTGATTTGGCAGAGGAGAAAGAGAAGAGGTTGCAGAGAAGAGGATCGAGCCCAAGACTGTAACTGAGCAACTGGATCACTATCACACTCATTCAAGCATTGGAAAAGACTGAGGATAGCTTCATCAGCTCACTTTCCAATACCGGATCATCCCAACTAAGCCTTACTGTTGCCACCACATTCCTTGGACCTGTATCTTCATCAGGAACTAGTAAGTAGTATCTTAAAGTTCTTTCTTATCATTTTGATTTAATTCGTATTAAAAGGGGAACTGACCACCTTCGAAAGGAAGTCTCATATTTCCTGGGCCCAAGGTAGTTCCCTCACTTATTTTCTAACTAAGATCTGGTGGTCTTGTATTCTTACTTACAGGTAGTCCTTCCTAGACAAAAAGGAGTTCTTCACAATCGATCTGATCTCTCTACGGTACATGCACACCTTCCCAACACTCAACATGTATTCATCCTAGCCCTAACCCTTATCTGTTTCTCAAGAGAATGAAAGCATAGAAGCAACTCTATTCCGAAAATAAATTCTACATCGGTTTGAGGCCCCTTCTTGCTTTGTGCAATGGGCTATGTAGGTAACACTTAGGAGACATGGGGTCTCCCAAGGTTAGCTCGACCATCCCCTACCATAACCTATCATGTGTGGTGTTTTTCTTAAAAATATAAATGTTTTCACATATTTATATTGATAACACTCACCTTTGTCCTTTACCAATCCAAACATTCAAACCACAAACATTTCTTATTATTGTCATAACCTCAAAATCAACATACATATTCAATTTTATTTAGATGTTAAACAAATACATCTTCTCTATCATCGACGCACAGGTCGGCATCCTTATTTATTCTTCTACCCCTATGAAATTCACGTAGGCCCCCACGCCTCATCCCGAACCAGGTAGTGATGGTGATCATCAACGCCGTTCACCTGGCATCTCCATCCTCAATGGGGCCAATGCTATTGGTTCCTGCCACTGATCCGACAATCTCTCATGTAGCATATGAATACGCCCTCTCGCGTGGAGGAATTTTGCCTCTAGTCTCTCCACTCGTGACTGCAAAAGCTATAACAATCTCATTGTCTCATTCACCTATGTTTAAAGCTAGTGAACTAAACCCTGCAGGCGGTCTCTCTCCGCTGTAATCATAGCTAAGTCAGGACGATCAGCCCTCTCACGTGCACCTCGCAGCTCTGCTACCCACCATAATCTATAAGACTCTATCACTCCTACATCCATTACCCTGTGATCGGCTGTTGTCTCCTTTGGCCCTTTTGGAAGTGTCGGTTGTGGCGGTGAGAAGGGTGCCTCGGCGTCGATTCTCCTGTATGGTCTATGAGCCATGGGTATATCCTGAACAAATCCAAATTGTCGCCGCACGTGATCTAGAGGAATCCTCTCGTACTCACCTAGCCTGTGTCCTGCGATCCACCTTAATCGCTCTACACCCCTCAAATCCTCGGCTATGTTCACCATCACCATGTAGTTCCCGTACGGTCTCCAATGGATATCCGTAATTGTCACCATCTCCCACATCTACCTATAATACTCAACATCATCTATCACGGTTTCGGATCTTGCCTCTTGCTCTATCTAGACCCATTGTCTGAATCCCAACCTCTGCACTCCTGTCTCTCCTCCCTGGATTGGTCGGCCTATTGGTCGCACACACACAATGTGCTCATAGGCCCAACAATGTAATAAGTATGTACAATCTAGTGTAGTCCTGTGATTTCTCCTGCATGCCCATAAACCCCTGTATAGCTCCACAAGATATGTAGGTGCCCATGCGAAAGTAACGCTACCTTCTATCATCTCACAAATAATGCACATCAATGATTTCAGAAATCTTCCCCTGTCTGATCTAGGTAATGCATAATACCCCACCGCTATCATTAATACCACTGCCAACCTTGTTGCCTTAGGGTGTGCCGCAAACATTATACCATAAGTGAATGTAAAACCTCACTATGTCAAATCTCATGCGGCTGGACCAAATACTGCCATTATCGCTGCCCGCGCCGTGTTAGGCCCTGCCTAATACACTGGTCTTCCTGTAATTGGGAGTCTCAGAATTTGGAACACATCTTCTAACGTCACTGTCATCTCCTCTGTTGGCAGATAAAAGGTATTTTTTTCAGGATTCCATCTCTCAATCAGCACCTATAACATAGCATGATTGCATGCGATCCGTGAATAATAGCGGATTCCGCTTAACCCCACATGGTTTATTAATGCCCACTCAGCTGGTGTTACATCCGCTCGGACCCGTGACAACAAATATGGCACCCTATCATTCATCCTCAACCCTACCTGTGCCTACACACATTAAACCAACAAACAAAAAATCAACAAATAGCTTCCGACGTGTTTTTTATAGCAATCCGCAACTTTACAGAGTAACCGATATCGGTTATAGACAACCGATACCAATTACCTAACTGATATTGGTTATTCCTAAACGATATCGGTCACTGTCAATTCCAATCACCTCGCTCAACAAACTCCACCTATGATAACTTTTGTGCTCGTTTTCCCTCTCTGTACCTACGCACATATCTCCAACACCTGATTACTTACCCTACAACACTCACCCCATCCCAAACCTTTTGCCTATCACCTTTCTTTTTCATCTCTACCCACTTACCTTCCCACATCCTATTCACATGCATGCAAATTTTTTTAACTCCAACCAAAAATCATATATACCTCCTGGGATGCAGCAGTTTGAGGTGGAACCTGTCTTCCCTCTCCTCTCTGCCCACTGGATGCTTCTCCTTGTTCAGCCATGTTCACCACCCTCTTCACTATTACTTGCCTTTACGCCTTCTTACTCCAAGCTCATGATCACTTTACCTATCTCTTTCCTCCTTATCACTCAATTCTCCCATGCAACTACCTTGTATGGACGACAATAGCCTCGCATCCTCATATTTAACATGTTGCATGGCTCTAAAAATAAGAATCTAAAATTACCTCCCCATCTTTTCTATTTTTAGAAAATCTTGTTTTAACATAACCGATGTCGGTTATGTAACCGGTATTGGTCAATAGTGACCGACATCGGTTATCTAACCAATATCGGTCACCCTATACCTATTTTGATTATATCCAGGCCTTCTCTTTGTTTTTTGCAAAATTTTGGCGGTGCCCGCCTCTTTTCCCTACATAATGACATCACTATCAACATCCATCATCATACTAAACATCAATATTTCAAAACATATGCATATCATTAAAACATCATCAACATCATTTATATATACATCACAAACATTCCAATACCATCGACAAAAAACATAAAACATTATAATATATGCACCAAATTCACAATTATACACACCATATGAATCAACCTCATCATCTATATATATCATAAAAATAATGTTACAATATACAAATTGCCTGCGCATGGGCCTCTATCACACAAACAAAAATACAAAGTCAACACGTAGAGATACTGTCTCTTTCAAAATCTTGACTCGGCTAGCAGGCCGGCCTCTCATGTCAAAAATATACTTAGCTCGCAGGCCGGTATCAACTATACAACATATACTCGGCTTGCAGGCCGGTATATATAACAAACATGAATACATCAATCCTATGAGGGCATGCAAGCCTCTATATACACACTCGGTTCACAGACCGGTGTCTCTATCAAAAAAACCCATCTCTACTCCTGGGGTGACTCAGCTCTCTCCCCCTCCCTCGGCTCGTCTCTCAGCTGGCCCCTATGCTAGATCTCGCCTCCTACCCGTCTATGACCCACTGACTGTGGCTGTGGCCCCCTGTGACCTGTGACTTTGGGACATCTGGCTCTGTGAGCTGCATATGGCTGATATTCGACTCTAGTACCATCTAGTACGTCCTGGTAATAGCGGGCCTCCACTCTCGCCTCCATGTATTGGGCCCGTGCCACCATGGCTGGTGGGGCTGGTCCCCCGGCTCCTAATATAACTGGGCCCTGCCCTGCCTGTACACCCTGACCCTGCACTGTACCTATGGTGGCGGTGGAGCTGCCATCGGAGCCTGAACAGGGACCTATGCCTATGCCTGAATAAGGATATGGACATTCGACTGTGCCTATGCATGTACATGTGCCTGTACCTATGCCTGTCCCTATACCTATCCCTGTGCCTAGGCCAACTGCCCCTGTAGCACTCCGATCTGTGCCTGTGCAGCAGCAAGCTGCCCCTTTAATAATGACACCTATCCCAAGAGAGGGTCCCTCTCCACTATAGCAGCTGCCAAATCGGCTCGTGAGCTATGCTCTCATGGCTGCCCCGCCCGGCCACCAAACCAAAAATGCACCTATAACACCGGCGTCGTCCACCGTATCATCTATTTGTCTCTCCACGACCCAGACTGGGTCCAATGGCTATGGAAGAGGCAGTGGTGCCTCTACATCCTCCCTCCGATACTGTGGGAAGGGAGGTGGCTCATCCTGTCATAGGCCCAACTATCGGCATACCCTCTCTAGGGGAATCCGCTCATGTTCCCCGGGTCTCCATCCAGCTATCCAGAAGATGTACTAGATCCATCGTAGCTGTGCTCGGGCTCCTCCATGGGGCTGATGGCCTCTGTATGGCCTCTATATAATATCTAGTGTGGTCAGGCCCTCTAACATATGCCTGTAGTACGCGACATCTCGCCCTGTAATAACCGCTCGTGGCTGGTGACGACCCCCAACCACCTCTAAAACCCATACCTATACACTTCCTATGGCCCTGGCTGCTGGGGCATCCCTACAGGTCATAAACACACGATATGCTCGTAGGCCCAGCAGTGTAGCAAGAATGTCGAACATATCCCGAATCGCCTCATATGGCGATAGCCCCGGAGCTCTCTGTATAGCTGCACAAAATACACCGGTGCCCATGCATAGCAGGTGTGCTCCTCCACCATCTCATGTAATACTCCCATCAGAGCCCATGGGAAGCAACCTCCCTCTGAGTCCGAGAGGGCGAAGTAGGTGATACCAATCATCATCAGCACGGCAAGCCGTGTCTCCTGTCGATGCGCGCGATACATATCGCCGTAGAAGATTCTCGCGCTATGATATGTAATCAATGGGGCTACATCCCAAAATACCTATAGGATACTATCCATCACTGTCTCGAAATCCACCTGGAACACCGCCTTGCCTATGATCGGTAGTCTTAGGATGCGATACACATCCTCTAGTGTGACCATCATCTCTCTAGTTGGGAGATGGAAGACATTGGTTGCCGGATACCATCTCTCGATGAGGGCAACCATCAAGCTATGGTCCCTATCCATAGCCCTATATCTCTGGACTCCACCGAGTCCAACCTCCCGCATGACTGCCCACTACGCTATAGTCACATGTGGCCATATCCACCCCAGTAGAGGTGGCATCCGATCTCGCATCGTCAGCTGCTGGCATGCCTGCAAAAACAATCCACTCCATCAGGCCTACCCTTTCCAAAAAAACTACCCAATAACCCCAATATCACTAACCCCACCCAACAAAACACCTACAATATCCCCTTTATCTATCCCACAACCTACCTCCTACCCCACTCATACACCACCCGATTACCCCCACCCCAATACCCTTTCCTACCAACTCTACCTTTTCCCCTTTCACCCCACATATCTATCCTACCCTCCTACAACAAACCAACACAACAAATTTCACACCCTTTCCTCCTACCCATGGTGATTGGTACCGGTCACTCTCAACCGCCATCGGTCCCCCATCCCTTATCTATACCCTACTTTTATTCACCGACGTCGGTCGACACATGACCGACGCCAGTCTTTGAACCCACAAAGTCTAAATAGCTTACGTGGTGACCGATGTCGGTCGCTTAGTGACCGACATCGCTCACTGTGGGATTTCGGGGCCAGATCAAAAATGGCCCCCAAATCCCCTTTCTTCCTATTTCTACCTATCTAACCAGCCCAATTGCCTAAAAACTCACCCACCCTGCCGTTTTGACTTACCTAACATATCTACCCACTCCATTTTACGCTTTACCTTCATTTATTTATTATTTTCTCAAATTTTAGATTCCTACCCCAAAACCCACATCCTAGCTAAATTCATCAACTTCACACAAAGAGAGATTGAGAGCCTACCGGTATGACTACACATCGTCATGGTGGGATAGGTGGTGGTGGTCCAGCTCCTACAACACCTCCTGCTCCTCCAGGCTATGCCATGGCTCCAAATATCCTCAGTAAGGTCCTCAACCAATCAAACTCTACCTCCTGATCTCTGGGGCCTACCAATAACTCACTCCCCCACTCAACTAGTGTCAACTCAGTCAAATACCTAACTCAATCAATTTAAAACTCAGACAAGAAACAGGTTGGCACTCAAATTCACAATGTGAAAATGGCACACCATATTTTTTATTTTTATAGGTTTTGACCTCTAACCGATATCGGTTATGGCACGCTCTAGGAAACCGATATCGGTCTTCTAACCGATATCGGTTACCTTCCTGGTTTACCCTAACTCCTGCTCTTCTCCACCAAACTCTATTTTTCACCACATCACCTACCCTCGGCCTTTTCTCAATAGCCTTATTTTCAATTCCTCAGCCCGACCTAAGGCCGCAACCAACCAATCGGCCCGACCCAAGACCGCACCTAGCCAATCGGCCCGACCCAAGGCTGCAACCAACCAATCGGCCCGACCCAAGACCGCACCTAACCAATCGGCCTGAGCAAAGCCGCAACCAACCAATCGGCCCAACCCACGGCCGTAACCAACCAATCGGCCCGACCCAAGGCCACACCTAACCAATCGGCCCGACCCAAGGCTGCACCGAACCAATCGGCCCGACCCAAGGCCGCAACCAACCACTCGGCCCGACCCAAGGCCGCAACAAACCAATTGGCCCAACCCAAGGCCGCAACCAACCAATCGGCCCGACCCACGGCCACACCATTTAAGTACCTTGACCAAAGCCCGTAAATTACGATTCTATCCACCCACAATGTAGTTGTTTGTTCAATCGAGATCACCTGTTCATGTTTTAGCATGACTAGGATACTTGAATTGATCCACCACCCAGCTTTTCTTAGACCGAGACCGTGACATTTATCTCAACCAAACCAACCATTTGGTACTACCGAACATGCCTAAACATTCCGGTACCTTCCCCGTTATATTCCTTGGAGCTACTTCCTATGCCTTGGATACCAGGATTATATCAGCCTTATTTGGATAAACTATCAACCTTTTCCTATGAATTGCTTGTTGGCTCTTCAAACCATGTACCCTGGTCGCACTACTGCATTTTAACATGCATCGGCTTCCTTGTACTTACCCCACCATCTTACCAGCATCTCACCATCATTTACCCTTTATCAACCCTATCCCTGATTTCATGTCACCTCCATCTGTGATAGACTTGAGGGGGATTACCTATACCCCTAACTGGGGCAACCACTTTTTATTATTGTCAGTGTAGCTTTAAAATACAAGCCACATGACAACAAGGGGCAAATGTAGACACCAAATTTGGGTCTTATGACGCCCTGTACCGCGTATCTCATCCTGCAACCTAACCCTACCTCACCACCTAAACCTTACACACCTAATGATTTATTAATTACCTTATAATTAATAAATCCACATCTCAACCCCGCCACCTCATCTCGCTACCTCACCATGACCTAGCCCTAACCCTAAACCAACCTAATTAAGACCTATGACTTCGTCTAGACCCACACCCATGAATTGTAATTTACGGGCTTTGGTCAAGGTACTTAAATGGTGCAGCCATGGGTTGGGCCGATTGGTTGGTTGCGGCCTTGGGTTGGGCCAATTGGTTTGTTGCGGCCTTGGGTTAAGGCCGAGTGGTTGGTTATGGCCTTGGGTCAGCTGATTGGTTGGTATGGCCTAGGATCGGGCCGATTGGTTGGTTGCGGCCTTGGGTCGGGCCGATTGGTTAGGTATGGCCTTGGGTCAGGCCGATTGGTTTGTTTCGGCCGTGGGTCGGGCTGATTGGTTGGTTGCAGCCTTGGGTCGGGCCGATTGGTTAGCTGTGGTCTTGGGTCGGGCTGATTGGTTGGTTACGGCCTTAGGTTGGGCTGATTGGTTACGTACGGTCTTGGGCTGGGCCAATTGGTTGGTTTTGGCCTTGGGTTGGGCTGAGGAATTCAAAATAAGTCTATTGAGTAAAGGCCAGGGGTAGGCGATGTGGTGAAAACTAGAGTTCGGTGGATAAGAACAAGAGTTAGGGTAAACTAGGTAGGTAACCGATATCGGTTAGTTATGACCGGTATCGTTAGAAGACCAATATCAGTTTCCAAGGGCACACCATAACCGATATCGGTTAGAGGTCAAAACCTATAAAAAGAAAAAATACGGCGTGTCATTTTCACATTGTGAATTTGAGTGTTAACCTGTCTCTTGCCTCAGTTTTGAATTGATTGAGTTGGGTATTTGAGTTGAGTTAGTACTAGTTGAGTGGGGGAGTGAGTTATTGGTAGGTCCCAGAGATCAGGAGGTATAGTTTGATTGGTTGAGTACCTTGCTGAGGAGATTTGGAGCCATGGCACAACCCTGGGAGGAGTAGGAGGTGCTTTGGACCACCACCACTTATCCCACTACAATGACATGTAGTCATACCGGTAGGCTCTAAATCTCTGTTTGTGTGAAGTTGATGAAATTAGCTAGGATGTGGGTTTTGGGGTAGGAATCTAAAATTTGAGAAAATAATAAATAAATGAAGGTAAAGCGTAAAATGGAGTGGGTAGATATGTTAGGTAAGTCAAAATGGCAGGGTGGGTGAGTTTTTAGGCAATTGGGCTGGTTAGATAGGTAGAAATAGGAAGAAAGGGGATTTGGGGGCCATTTTCGATCCGGCCCCGAAATCCCACAGTGACCGATGTCGGTCACTAAGCGACCGGCATCGGTCACCATGCAAGTTGTTTAGATTTTGTGGGTTCAGAGACCGGCGTCGGTCATGTGTCGACCGACGTCGGTGCATAAAAGTAGGGTATAGATAAGGGGTGGGGGACCGATGGCGGTCGAGGGTGACCGGTACCGGTCACCATGGGTAGGAGGAAAGGGTGTGAAATTTGTTGTGTTGGTTTTTTTAGGTGGGTAGGATAGATTTGTGGGGTGAAAGGGGAAAAGGTAGAGTTGATAGGAAAGGGTATTGGGGTGGGGGTAATCGGGTGGTGTATGAGTGGGGTAGGGGGTAGGTTGTGGGATAGGTAAAGGGGATATTGTAGGTGTTTTGTTTGGTGGGGTTAGTGATGTAGGGTAGTTGTTTTGGAAAGGATAGGCCTGATGGAGTGGGTTGTTTTGCAGCAGCACGCGGCGGCCAGCCTAATAATGCGAGATCGGATGCCGCCTCTCTTCTGGGGCAGATGCGGCCACATGTGACTGCAGCACAGTGGGTAGTCATGCGGGAGGTTGGACTCGGTGGAGTCTAGAGATATAGGGATGTGGATAGGGACTACAGCCTGATGGTTTCCCTCATTGAGAGATGGGATCCGGTAACCAATGTCTTCCATCTCCCGACTGGAGAGATGACAGTCACACTAGAGGATGTGTATCACATCCTTAGACTGCCGATCATAGGTGAGGTGGTGTTCCAAGTGGATGCCAAGACAACGATGGATAGTATCCTATAGGTATTCGGGGATGCAGCCCCATTGATTACATATAATAGCGTGAGCATCTGCTATGGTGATATGTATCGTGCGCATCGACAGGAGACACGGCTTGCCGTGCTGATTATGATTTATATCACCTGATTCGCCCTCCTGGACTCAGAGGGAGGTCACTTCCCATGGGCTCTGATGGGAGTATCTAAAATTTTTGCACAGAATTTAGTTTCAGAATAGAGTTGCTTCTATCCTTTCATTCTCTTGAGAAACAGATAAGGGTTAGGGCTAGGAGGAATACCTGTTGAGTGTTGGGAAGGTGTGCGCATACCGTAGAGAGATCAGATCGATTGTGAAGAACTCCTTTTTGTCTAGGAAGGACTACCTATAAGTAAGAATACAAGACCACCAGATCTTAGTTAGACAATAAGTGAGGGAATTGCCTTGGGCCTAAGAAATATGAGACTTCCTTTCGAAGGTGGTCAGTTCCCCTTTTAATATGAATTAAAGAAAAATGATAACAAAGAACTACAAGATACTACTTACTAGTTCCTGATGAAGATACAGGTCCAAGGAATGTGGTGGTGACAGTAAGGCTTAGTTGGGATGATCCGGTATTGGAAAGCGAGCTGATGAAGCTATCCTCAGTATTTTCCAATGCTTGAACGAGTGTGACAGTGATCCAGTTGCTCAGTTACAGTCTTGGGCTCGATCCTCTTCTCTGTAACCTCTTCTCTTTCTCCTTTGCCAAATGAATTCCAGATCCTCTCTTTTTGGTTGGGGAGGTCATTAACAGGGAACCGATGGCGGTTACGTAACCGACGGTGGTCGAGTAGGAACCGATGTCGGTTAGGTCAAAGTGGCTATTTTTAGTAAAATAGCCATCTTTCCCTCCTTTTCTCCTGAGGGATCAGTTGTGGGCTTGGTCAAGTCATTATTAGGCTCATTTTGGTGTGGGTGAGGGGTAATGAGTCATGGGTGTGGGTCTGGACCAAGTCATAGGTCTTAATTAGGTTGGTTTAGGGTTAGGGCTAGGTCACGGTGAGGTGGCGAGATGAGGTGGCGGGGTTGGAGATGTGGATTTATTAATTATAAGGTAATTAATAAATCATTAGGTGTGTAAGGTTTAGGTGGTGAGGTAGGGTTAGGTTGCAGGATGAGATACGGGGTATAGGGCATCGTAAGACCCAAATTTGGTGTCTACACTGGGTTTGATGGATACTTCTTCTAAGGATATTTCTGAAGTTATGCCAACTTCCCCTTTAGAGACATCAATAGTACAGGCATTGATTGAAATGATTTCACGTGCACTCGGACCCATTGATCCTTCTACCTCTTCCTCTTCTTTCTCTTGGATTCAACCTTTAGTTGATAACAAGAAAAGGAAGTCTTCTTCTCAAGTGGTAGTTCCTGATTTGGATGTTGTGGCAGCCTTGCTCAATACTAACCCTCCTCCTCTGGAAAAGAAAGCAAATACCATCTCAAGGCTGGTGTTATATGCACAGGGTCAACAGTTCATGGAGATTGTAAAGCCTAGGGTGGAAAATGAGGAGAAAGATCTTTTGTTTTCTGACTTGGAGCTTACAAGAATCCCAATTGGGGAGTCTACACCTGAGAGTGAGGTTCATAACCTCAGAGAAACTGTGACTAGATTCATTGAGTGAGTGAAGAATAGTAAGAAAAAATTGGAGCAGTTGGAAGAACATAACCAATTTCTCTCAAATTTCATAAAATCCCTATTGGAAAAAGATAAGGTCTTGGATCTGGCTCCACAGGATACTCTTCCACCTCCCATAGTTCTTAACAAAGATGAAGTTCAAGTCATCAAATATATTCAAAAATATACTACCTATGGAAAAGCCATTGAATCAATGGTTGATGATATGGCAATACTGGATTGAACTTCATTGAAGAGGCCTTCAAATCATACGAGAAGGTGTCTAAGTTATAGCTGAAGTTCATCTAAACAATCAGTGGCTTGGAAAAAGAATTAAATATCTGGTGTGAATGTATTCAAGATCTTCATTCAATTAGCCAAGAAGATGAGAATATTTTATTGTCAAGAAAAGTATTTTATGACGCCAAGAACAATTTATCAAAATCCTAGGTTTTCAGTATTGATTCGAAGATCAAGGTTTTAGAGGAAGCAATGGGAGAACTAAAGAATATGAGGTAGAAAGGAGAAGCTTTCAAAACTTTTGTTTTGTCTACCTTTCAAGATATTCATTGTCAGATCCATAATGAAACCTCAGGTAAAAATATTTCTATTTAGGAGATCAAGGCTCAATTTAACACCTTCATCAAAGAATATATTTTCAAGGAAGAGTCCATGTCTAAATAGAAGATGAAAGATGTCTTCTCTCTTCAGTAACCTATCACCGAGGCCAACAAGGAATTTGGGAAAACACAGAGTTCGAGAAGGATATATAGAAATGCCTTGGAATGTGGACCCATACCACTTCTAACACCACCATACCCAAGTGCATGGAGATAGCCAAGGCACTAAAAATATTTAGACATTGGATTCTCAATATGGTGGGCCCTTCTAAGTCTCTATCGAATGTTTACACTTTTGGGTCCTAGGACACTTATTTTATTCTTTTGGGTTGTAACACCCATGATGTAATATTTTCTTAAAGAAATTATATTAATATATTTGTTAAGTGGTCTTTAATATTTAGATTAAAAGAAGTGGAACTAAATGTAACTGTTTTTTTAAGCTATTTAATGGGATCTCCATGCCATTTTTAAGGGTGGATCCCGATACTCTTGAAATGTAATAGATTTGAAAATGATCAATATAGAAGATTTTCCCTTGTCTCTTATTTCTATCGATATTCCTTCTTTCCTTGTTTGAAATTTACAAATCATCAATATTTCATGCTAAGAAACTTTGTGTTCTTGTGATATGATTTTGGAACTTTGTGTCTACATGATATTATATATGATATTGTCACGGGAATGATTTTATTCTCTGTTCTTTTGATAAGTACATGTAAGGTTATATTATTTTATCTATATTACCGAAGTTATTGTTGTGTTCTTCCCTTTCATTTTTCTTGTTCTTCTATTTCTATGTATTGATAATATTTATTGGCATAAAACATTTAAAAGTATTAGGAGTCCTCATTAATATGAAATTTGTATATTTGTATATAAGTTTTGTTGCTTACTTTCAATAAGGGAAAATCTCCCATAAAGAGGAGGGACTTGTTGTCCCCTGACTATTGATTGCTAAAGTACTAATTTAAAAACAAACAGGACCCAATTTATGGAAAATGAACCTGTTATCCAAAATTCACCCTCAAGGTAATTTTGATAACATGCATCAAATTCTTTAGTCCCAGGCAAATAGATTGAGTCAAGGCAAAAAATTTCATGTTTCTAGGGTCCCCTCATATTTTTCTAACTCCCCTGTCCAAGTAGAAGAGAGCAAGTTCTGAGAAAATGTAAGAAAAATTGCAAAAACAGGCTCGGGCCAGAAAAAATCACGAAAAATGGCTAAGTCCTAGTCCTAGAAGCATTTGGGACAAGTGGGACCAAAAGGCGCGGTTCGGCCGAAATGAGCACAGACGGTCCGAAAGCAATTGGGACATCTGGGACAAAAGTACGCGGCGGGCGCGAAAAGCCGATCTGGCCAAAAGAGAGAAAAAATTGGCTAACTGCTGAGAGGGTCGCCTTTGGGACAAGCGGGACAAAAAGACGCGAACCGGCCGAACCGGGCGAAATGAGTCAAGGCAGCCCGAAACAGTCTGGGACGCGTGGGCCAAAAGTACGCGAACCGGCCGAACCGGCCGAAATGAGAACTTTTGTCCCGGAACAGTTGGGACAAAAGACGCGAACCGGCCGAACCGGGCGAATTTGTCCCAGACGGTCCGAAACCAAATGGGACATATGGGCCAAAAGTACGTGAACCGGCCGGTTCGGCCGAAATGGGAAATTTCAGCACCGAAACCAAATGGGACAAAGGGACGCGCGGGACGCGAAAAGCCGAAATGGCCGAAGGCAGAGGAGAAAAGTCAACATTTGACCCGTGGAACTTCAAACGGCCATAACTTTTGACTCCGAGCTCCGATTTTGATAAAATTGGACTTTCTGGAACGAGCACGACGTCTTATTTTTAATGAGGGTAGATATGTTTAAATAAAAGAAACATATTCGGCTCCAGTCAATCAATGCTCATTCCCGTCAAATGACAGAAAACGCCTGCCAGGCCCAAAAGAGCTGCCCGCACTCAGAAGGCCATAACTTTTGCATTTCTCAACGAAATCGCACAAAATTGGTACCGTTGGAATCGTGGTTCTGAGCCCAATGCAAAAAAATCAAGAAATTCCAGATTTGATCAGAAATTGATTGATATTTTTAAGGAAACGTGGCCGGGTTCAGAACAGTGTTCTATTTGGTAGCTGGGAGTGCAATTAAGAGGCATGGTCATCATTCCTTCTCTGCTGCAGCACATGGGACAGTATGGGAGCCTTTTGCAAGTAATGGAAAACCTTTTCACTCAATTTAATGCCTCTTATAGGTGGTTGAAGGATATATTTCGGGATTTCCATTTTCCCTTCTCTTTTCCTTCTCATTTTTCTATAAATTGAAGTGTGGGGCTCATTGTAAAAAGGGAGAGTTTTTGGGTAACAAAGCTCTGTCAAAATTGCTTTGTGAAGCTAGTGTGTTGCAGGCCCTTGTAGTGGACTCCTTGCATGGTGATCCAGGCCCTTATCTTGTAATAGATTGAACTGTGCATATCATGAAGCAATAAAATACCAGTTTGTGGATATATCTTCCCCTGCTGTGCTTTCTTGCATTCTTCTTGCCCCTTTGATCCTTCTATGAGAATATTGTGTCTATCTATTATGTTCTTGCAGGAATTCATTATCATTGTGTGTGCTTGAAATATTACTGTGAATGCATTTTGCTAGATTATGGAGAACTGTCATCACCTCTTCTAGTGTGCACTTTGCCTCTGTATTTCACACATTTGGAGACTACTCTCCCATCCTCCTTTTCTGGTGTATCACCACTTTAGTGTAGGATTTCATTTTATGTATTCTCTTTCCCTGGTCCCTTGGAAATTTAGATTAGAACAGTTAGCTTATCCTGCATTAGAGTAGATTGTGGCAGGTAGTTTAGGAGCAAGAACCAGCTTTCTCTGGAGGTCTGTCTCAAGTAGCAAGTCCCACAACTTGGAGATAGTACCCATGTTATCCAATCACACTATGAGTTTAAATACATGCACAGGGGTGCTGTGATTCGGTGATAACAGAACCCTAGTTGAATCTGTAGCCATTCCACCATGTTGTCGTGTAAATGTGTAACAAGGAAATTGATAATTTCTAAGCATGACAATGATACCATGTAGAAACATTTTCATGTTTTATCATTTTGAGGCACCACGAAACTACCGATTCAATCTATCATCGTCGCGCAAGTTGTCCTCTTGGAGCGAGTTCGGGAGGACACGTTTTTGCTCCAAGATCTGTTGATGTAAAATCACAGCAGCACCACGGATGCAGATCAGGTTTCTAGGTTGATCACTTTGGCATCCAGTGTGATTGCATAACATTGAATCCTTTCTCCAAGTGTGGGACTTGAAAAATGAGAAAGGATTCTCCAGAGAAGGCTGGTTCCTATTCCTCTGTTCAGATGCACACGAAATATGCAGAGGGTTTTCTCAAAACCTAATCTAATCTACCAAGGAGACAAGGTAAGAAGATGCATAAAATAAATCTAAGCTAATAGAGGTGATGCACCGAGGAATGAAGAACACCTATTTTTCCAGTGAACACAGACCATTCAAATGTGATATAAGATCATGCACAGATAACAAAACTTGTAGTGAAAGACCAGGAGGATGCAAGATGAACACAGAGAGGGTTGAGAATCATCCACAGACATGTATTACTTGCTCCAAAGATTGATACAATACACTGCAGAATGCCAAGAGGTAGAGTCGTATTACAGTTTCAAATGAGAGGTTTGAACTCCACAAATTTGCCTGATAGGAGAGAAGAGGGAGAGGCAAAACAGAAAAATGTTCGACCTTTGAAAAGAAGCTCCTCTTTACAATATATAGAAAGAATGAGAGAGGAAAGAGAGAGGGGAAAGCCAAATCTACTCCAACCACCTCCAGGTTGCATTCCATTCATCTCATTATGGCAGAAGCGGCGGATCCTGGCAAAATGGTGGGTTGTCTAACAGAAGCGGTGAACTGTCTGCTGCATTAAAGTTGTTTGTTGAAGCATTACTTCTGCTTGTTATTTCACGCCAGAGGCATTTCTTGATTTTCTCTTTCCAAACTGAACCAAAATTCAAGATTGACCCTGGAATCGTGTAGAGAATTTCAACAGCTTTCCATTGATATAAAGAACGTGCAAATCGAGCTCTAGATCAAAAGATATGATGATCTGAAGATTTAGGGCACTAATGTAACAAAAGGATTTTGAAATATTTTCCCGCGCTTCGCCACTGGACGACACGTGGCAGGCTCTGATTCGCTAAATAATTCTCTCTCCTCCACCTTTCCGTCGGCTTTCCTTTGAAATTTCCTTATAGGCCCTAGCCAGGACACGTGGCACTATCCCATTGGTTTGGGCTGACCCTTCAAAACTCACCCTTTGACTTTTTGACCTTTTCCCTTGTGACACGTGTCGTGATTTGATTGGTCCGCGGGTTTTCCGGCTTTTCGCGCCCTTCGCGTCTTTATGTCCCGGATGTCCCAAACTGTTTGGGACAAAAACCTCCGATCCACCCGAAATGGGCTTCCTCGTCCCTCATTTGCCGATGACACGTGGCGCAATCTGATTGGCTCTCAGATTTTTCGGCTATCCGCGTCCCTCGCGTCCCTGCGGCCCAGATGTCCCAAAGATCACGAACTTTTCTGTTTACGCTGATCTCGCTAGTTCACGTCCATTTGTCCCAAATGTCCCAGTGCTTCGTGGGACAAATTCTTCCGGTTCGCCCGATCCGGCCGATTCGCGTACTTCTGGCCCAGATGTCCCTTTTGCTTCCGGACTGTTTGTTCTCATTTCGGCCGATCCGGCGGTTCGCGTACTTCAGCGTACTTGTGTCCCATTTGTCCCGGATGAAGACTTGGGTAATTTTTCCTTCTTTTGGCGATTCGGGCATTTCACGTCCCGCGCGTACCTGTGGCCCAGATGTCCCAAACTATTTCACGGGCCACCTGGAGGCTTTTCGGTCGATCTGCGCCTAGATGTCCCAAATGTCCCGACTGCTCCTAGGACTAGGACTTAGCCATTTTTCGTGATTTTTCCTGTTTCAATCTACTTGCCTGGAACTGCAAAACTCTGATGCATGTTATCGAAATTTACCCTGGGGGGTGAAATTTTGACAACAGTTTTGATGACTCAGCGGGGTCACCTGCCTGCTAGGTAGAAGATCAGTGGCCTTTTAGTGATCCATTGGGCATGGAGTTATAAGCAATAACTGAAAGCAGGCGACATCGCAAATTCTTCTCCAGCAACACTCTGAACTGTAGAAAACAACCTGAGAGCAGCAAAACCTGTGCCAAAGCACTTAGGGAAATAGAAACCTAACTACCACAGGACAATGTGCATACGCACTTAGAGGAATTAAAAAAAATCTAAACTAATATTTACAAGGGCAAACCTTTTCTTTTTTAGTAGCAATGTTTAAGATAGATTCCGTTAACCGGAATCGGAAGTTCCTCTCCATCCAATGCAGACAATTGGAAGGCATTACTATTTTTGCATCCCGTGACCATGTAGGGACCACTCCAGATGGCATCAAACTTGGAATGCCTTCCTGGTTTTTCCCGATCTGCATCCCATTTCAGAACTAGGTCCCCTTCCTGGAAGGTCCTTGCTCTTGCTCTCTTATCAAACCATCTTTTTACTAAGGCCTGATCCTTTTCAATCGTCTGAACTGCATGTTCTCTGATTTCTTCTAATTCCATCAATTCTACATACCTGACCTCCATTGGTTCGAACTCAGATAACTCAAACTGCTTCATGAGCTCCAAGGCTGGCAATTCTAATGATATAGGCAATACTGCCTCCTTCCCATAGACCAACTTGTAGGGAGAATTACCTGTAGACCTCTTTGGTGTTATCTGTCAGCCCATAATGCTGATTTTAGCCTTGTATGCCATGTTCTTTGATTTTCATCCAGAGTCCTTCTGATGATTTTTAGCAAATTCTTGTTTGTGGACTCTGCCTGTCCATTACCCTGCGGGTAATAATTTGAAGAGGTGCTCAAATAGATTCCATTCTTGACAGCCCATTCTGTAATTTTTGAACCTATGAATGCTAATGCATTATCTGATATGATGGTGGCTGGCACACCGAACCTGGTTGCTATTTCTTCATAAAAGTCTAGTATGTTAGACTCACTTGCCTCTTTGAGCGCTACTGCTTCGGTCCACTTGGTGAAATAGTCTGTCGCTGTAAGAATCCACTTGTGGCCTTGACTCGAATTGGGATTGATGACTCCAATGAAGTCCAATCCCCATTGCATGAATGGATGATCTACTGAAATTGGACGAAGGGGCAGTGCTGCTAACCTTCCTTTCCCTGTGAAGAATGCACATTTCTTGCATTTCTTAACCCATGAGTAGCAATCATTGAATACAGTAGGCCAATAGTAACCAGCTTTCATGATTTTGAGAGCTGTTACTCGTGGGGTGAAATGGCCTCCTGCCTCCCCATCATGGAACTCGTGTAAGATCCTCTCAACCTGACCTGTCCCAATGCATCTTAATAGAACACCGTTGATGTCTTTTTTAAACAAAACACCATCAACAAGCACATATGGAACTGCTTGTAATCTGAAGTACCTTCTTTTTGCTTTGCTCATTTCTGGAGGGCACATGCCCGTCTGTAGGAAATGTATCATATTCTGAGTCCAACAGGGAGTGGACACATCATCATTTTCCTGTTTTTGATCATCTTGTAATAGCAGGACAACGTCTTCTTCATCTTTTGGGTTGTCTGGTTGTTTGGAAGCGAGCTGCTCACACAAACCTTTACCTCTTACCAGCTTGGTGATCTTGATCTCAATGTCATACTCCATGACACGGGTGATCCATCCTGCCCTTTTCTCATTCAAATCCTTGTTGAGGAGGAAGTCCTTGACATGTGAGACTAGCAAATGGACCTTGTTTTTGAGACTAAATGCTTGAATTTCTTCAAGCTTCTGATTACTGCAAGCACATGCTTTTCAATAAAAGAGTACCTCACTTCGCAGTCATCTAGGCTCTGGCTGAAGAAGGCAATTGGTTGTTCATCATTATCTTTGTTCTGCTGTACCAGAATGGCAGAAATAGTGTCATGACCTCCAAATGCATAGAGGATGAAATCCTTGGAAAAGTCTGGGTTGATGAGAGTGGGTGCTTGGGAGATGGCTTCTTTGATTGCTTCAAAACTCTCCTTGCCTTCTGCCATCCACTTGAAAGCCATGCTTTTCCTTAACATTTTGGTGATGGGCTTGACAAGGGATGCAAAATCTAGGACAAACCTCCGAACAAAGTTTATCCTCCCCAGGAAACTCTGAAGGGCTTTCTTGTGGCTTGGCAATGGTAGAGCTCTTATGGCTTCAACCCTCTCTGAATCAATTGCTAATCCTTCCTTGGAGACAATATGGCCAAGGAGCTTCCCTTCATGTGCAAGAAAGATGCACTTCTTAGGATTCAAAGACACTCCGAACTTTCTACACCTCTGAAACACTTGCCTGAGGTGAAAGAAATGGTTTCTTGCATTCTTTGAGAAGACAGTAATATCATCTAGGTATATCAGCACTATCTTGTTGATCAAGCCTTTGAATGCCATATCCATAGCTCGCTGGAATGTTGCTCCGGTGTTCGATAGTCCAAATGGCATCTTCTTGTAAGCATATGTGCCCCATTTGGTTGTGAAGGCTATCTTGAACTGGTCTTCCTCCTTCACCATTTGGTTGTGAAGGCTGTCTTGAACTAGTCTTCTTGTAAGCATATGTGCCCCATTTGGTTGTGAAGGATGTCTTGAACCAGCTATGACCTGCAATATTTACTCCATGGAAGGGAGTGGATAATGGTCCTTGAGAGAGGCTCTATTCAAATCTCTGAAGTCAACACACAGCCTGATCTCTCCACTCTTCTTCCTGACTAGAACTAAGTTGGCAACCCAACTAGAATGCTTGATTGGGAATATGATTCTTGACTCAATCATCTTGTCCAATTCTTTCCTCATGAGAGGCTCCATGTGTGGATTGACTGGTCTCTATTTCTTCTGACAGGCTAAGTTGGGATTGAAACCTTTCAAGTCTTCATAGCTCCAAGCAAACACGTCAGGGAATTCTTGACATAGCTGTATGAACTCACACCTTTCTTGCTCAGTTGTCATCTTTCCAATTTGCAATGGCTTGTTTTCTTCTACCAATATGGATACCGAATCTTCTCTCTTAACCTGAATGTTTGCTTTCTCCTTTCTAAACTGATCATTGGGGTTAAAAATGGACTCCAAAGTGATAAGTCCCTTGGGCAGCTTGTCAGTTCTCAGCTGTATCACTTGGTCACCATATTGCTGTTCCAACTTTTCTTGATTCTTAGCTGAGAACTCAGCTTCTTCTTGCAAGAAATGGATGATTTGCTGGTCATTCTCAAATACTTGCCAACTGACATCGTTATCCGGCACCGAAGGCCTGACAATCACGTGGATGTTTGGCTGTACCTTGTCTTGTTGAATGTTTTCTACAATGTCAAAGGCTGCCCCTACTGCTGCAAGCCTGTCAGCAGCTTGATTCTCTTTCCTAGGAATGGCTTTAATGCCGAAACCCTCAAAATCTTCCATGAGGTCCCACACCCTGTTCTTGTAGCACCTGAGTAGATCATTTTTGGCAGCATGTTGTCCCTTGACCTGATTTACAATCAATTCACTGTCCCCAAAAACTTGCAAGTTCTTTATTTTTTCTTGATTGCCCAATGCATCCCTTGCACCAAGGCTTCATATTCAGTAGTGTTATTGGAGCATGCAAATTG
The DNA here is from genome assembly GCA_018340775.1 of Taxus wallichiana var. yunnanensis. NCBI lineage: Eukaryota > Viridiplantae > Streptophyta > Pinopsida > Cupressales > Taxaceae > Taxus > Taxus wallichiana. Next base: position 984,367,231 of record CM031240.1, read on the forward strand.
AAATCTAAAAGTTGAATAGTACTTTACTCCTTGAGGTGAAACAAGCACGGCTCCACCTCCTGCACCTTGTCTACTCCTTGATCCATCAAAAAATAGCTGCCATACCTCATTGTCATCCTTGTGGTTTGGCTTGGTGATGCTAGGAATAGGTTGACTTTCTTCGTGTATACAATAGACTCCTAGCTCAGATTCTTCTATTCCTTGATAAGGATCAAAAGCATGCACCTTGTTTGCCCATTCATCAAGAGTCAAATCTGGGATACTTCCAACCTTAGTGTCAGCTTCATCAGTGCTAGGGTGATCTTCTTGATCAAATGCTGAGCAATTGACATTAATCTGACTTGGAGTGTAGGGCTCAATATGGAAGTTTGCAATAGGTTTAGATCTGATTGTGGCCTTAGTTCCATATCTTGTCCTGAATAGCATGTGAGACCAATCAATGGAAAAATATCCCCCAATCTTGGCAGTGAAGTCCCTTGACAAACATAGGGCAAAGAGTGGTGGAAGGTCTATGACTGACACATCTTGTAAAACAACAACATTTGGACATGCGTGTAAGGTAAGACTCAAATTTCTAATCACTCCAACTGTTATTGCTGTCCCATCCAACTGCACTACCCCTTTGGATGTTGTTTCATACTGAAGCCCTAGCTGATCAGCTATTTGTTTGGGCATGACAGAGCTACTTGCTCCAGAATCAATCATGCAATTATGCACTAGCTGATTTCCAATGATTAATGAAACATAGAAAGGAGGGGGTTTCAACATCTTACCTTGTTGTCCTCCATGATTTCCTTCAGATTGGGCAGCATTTGTAAGCACTTTGTCTTGCATCTGCTGATTCGAAGCTGGCCAGTCCTTCATGGCAGCTTGCAGCAGATCTCTTTGGCCTGGGATGGATAGGGATTCCCACATAGATATATTGACGTTTGTCTTCTTCATCTGATCAATGATACTGAATGGTGATGAAGGATCTCTCTGCTGTCCCTTGGTTTGCACATTTACTCCTTGTATGTGGGCAGCAACAGCTGGCATTTGAGTTGGCTTAGGGGCTGTTCTTGGCTGCCTTTGTGCATTTGAAACAGGATTCTACTTGCCAATCATTTGTGGAGCCGTGGAAGGTTGTGGATTGGCTGGGGCTAATGGCTGCTCTTCACCCAAATTTCTCCTTTTGACCTTGTGTTTGCTGCTGCAACACCTTGAGAAACTCCTGGTTCATGCCACAAAAATCCTCTGCTTGCCAATTTACCAATGTGGTGTCATTTGGGGCTGATTGCTGTTGGAATGTTTCTTGTTGTTGGCTATTTTCTTGACTGTTCTCACCCTCCACACCAGTAGTTGTTACCATTAAAGCTTGAGTCAAAGCACCATTGAAGCACATGGATTGATTATGAGGCTCATTACATGGAAAACACCAATCATACTCCTGGGCAATGTTGTTTTGTGCTGGTACTAATGCCTTAGAGGTAGATATGGCATTTGGATTATAGGGCTGGAATGGTCTATTGGTAGGAGGCCTTGCTTGATTCTGATTTACAGCTGGATTGGGTGGCCTTTGAGGCTGATATGGCTGCCTATTAGGTTGAGCTTGAGGCTGATACGAAGGTCTAAAACCTTGAGCTTGCTGTCTTTTGAGTGTAACCAGCTCATTACCTAAATTTTGCAGTTGCTTCATGACCTCTTGAAGCTCATTTGAGGCACTAGAAGATGAAGTAGAAGATTCACTTGAATTCTGATTTCTAGGAGTGGGAGAAGGAGCTAAGACAGGTGCCTGACTAGTACTTGGGCTCTCTAAACTTGGATATAATGGCATTGGAGGCCTAGGAGCCAATTTACCAGCTTGAATAAGACAGTTTTCGGCTCTAATGGCAATGCTATAAGTAGCAGGTAAGGTTGTGCCTCCCATTGATTGAATTAACATAGAAATATCAGAATTCAAAGCTTTAAGATAGTATAGAAAAGCACCTTCTGTTGTTGGCCTGACTGCCACTGGAATCCTATCCCAAGACTTTTGAAATCTGAAGTTGAAGTCAGTCAGCTGCTCATTGGGAGCTCTCTTGATAGTTGTTAATTGTTCCAGTAGAGACAAATTGTCTCCCTTTTCCCCAAACTGCTCATGGAGAACTATGCATAACTGATTCCAATTTGTGATAGAACCAGCTGTAAGGCTCCTGAACCATTGCAATGCCTTCCCTTTGAATGATGATGCTAGCAATTTGACAGCCACATCCATTTCATTTATCTCATGGATTACACAGATGTTAGCAATGTCTTTGACATGATCACCAGGAGTGGTATGATTTTCTCCAGTGAAAAATGGAATGTTCTTCAACGCTGCAATTGGAACTGGATTCTGTGCATTGAGGGCAAGTGGGCTGCTGCCAGTGAAATTGACAAAGGGATTTCAGTGGTTGCGCCATTCTGATTGGTCGAAGGACTCTTGAATACTGAATGAAAGGCCGAGCAGGTGGAGGAGTTGAGAGAGTTCTGTTTGGTGGAGATGGAGACCTTTGAATCCTTCTTCCTCTTTGCCTTCTTCTTGGAGATAATTGCAGGTATTCAAACAACACTTCTTCTTCTCCAGCTCTTGACCTTGTGATTCTTCTCATAAGCTTTTAGGCCTGTACTGCTGAAACCAGTTGATCTTCCTCTTGGAGTCGCCAGATATGCGAATAATAGCTCTTTTCAAGCAAGAAAATTGCAGCAGATGCATATCAACTTTGCTGCAATAAAAATGAGACCTCTAGGTCCCACCGGGCGTGCCAAAACTATTGATGCAAAATCACAGCACCCCTGGATGCAGATCAGGTTTCTAGGTTCGCCCGATCCGCCTGAAATGGGCTTCCTCGTCCCTCATTTGCCGATGACACATGGCGCAATCTGATTGGCTCTCGGCTTTTTCGGCTATCCGCGTCCCTCATGTCCCTGCGGCCTAGATGTCCCAGTACAAACTTTCTCTGTTTCGGCCGAACCGGCGGTTCGCATCCATTTGTCCCAAATGTCCCAGTGCTTCATGGGACAAATTCTTCCGGTTCGCCCGATCCGGCCGATTCGCGTACTTCTGGCCCAGATGTCCCTTTTGCTTCGGACTGTTTGTTCTCATTTCGGCCGATCCGGCCGGTTCACGTACTTCGCGTACTTGTGTCCCGTTTGTCCCGGATGAAGACTTGGGCAAATTTTTCCTTCTTTCGGCCGATTCGGGCATTTCACGTCCCGCGCGTACCTGTGGCCCAGATGTCCCAAACTGTTTCACGGGCCGCCTGGAGGCTTTTCGGCCGATCCACGCCTAGATGTCCCAAATGTCCCGACTACTCCTAGGACTAGGACTTAGCCATTTTTCGTGATTTTTCCTGTTTCAATCTACTTGCCTGGAACTGCAAAACTCTGATGCATGTTATCGAAATTTACCCTAGGGGGTGAAATTTTGACAACAAGATCCTGGAGGGATTTTGAGTCCCCAAATTCCCCAAGGTTTAGGTAAATCATCCTTGGAAAAAATTTCCCATCCCCCATGTGATCTCTAGAACTCCATGTGACCATCAGGATTGATAATTCAGCCCCCGCGTGTAATTTGGAGCTCAAATTCCCTATCGTCAGATGCCTATCACGTGGCAGCTCCAAGATCACTGTGGAATTTGATTTCCATCATTTCCCTCATAGGTTAGGGATATAAAATCTTGAAAAATGCACACAACCCTCTAATGGAGACTTTTGGTCACCCATGTGACCTGCTTCTAGCCCCTCAGTGTTTATTTCTACCTCTCACTTCCTATCGTTGGATTGCTGCCATGTTTCACCTTCTTGTTCACCATTGAAATTGATGTCCCTCATGTACCTTTATGGTTAGGGACATCGGGGACATAAAAATTTTCCTAGCCCCTTCTGTGCAGTTTTTGAATAATTTAAATCTGACACTTAGCCGCTATCTTCCCCCCATTTCTCCTTCACAGCTCCTCAACATGCCATGGCCTTGATCTTGCTTGTACAGACACCTGGTCCACCTTTTCTACTCCAAACTAGATCCACCATGGCCCAAACATACAACACTCCATGAAAACAAGGCAATATCAAAGAAAAGTGGATTGAAATGATGAAGAAATGAGAGAAGAGGAAGATTTGTTTTCCCAGATAGCCACGAAGTCACCCAATCAAAAAATCTTCGTATCTTACAAAATAAATGTCAGATTTAGGTGTTTTATTTTACAGAATTCCTCATTTTTCAAGGCAATCAAGATGAAACAAATGAGATGTTAAATGTTGCCCATAATTATTTTTTCCAACAAAATCCCCACTTAGTGCACCGGCTCACATTCGCCGAATTTCCCATCAATCCCTGCAGTGAAAACGAGTTAAAAACTTGCACATGGGCTTCAAATGAAAAACCTATCGCAATCAAATTTTTTTCATTGTAAACAGAGACAAAAATCAAACCTACAAATTTCAAGCTCCATTAATGGCCGCCATGGTAGCTGATGCCCGAAGCCACTACGAGGTAAAAATTTCAAAATTTATTTGCAATCATTGTAGCGGGTGAAATCAAGTGAAATTCAAAGGACATGGCCAAGAAAATGAGCCAAATCCAAAAAAATATGTTCTATCACAAACCAAGCACCAGAAATTCACTTTCCAAAAATAGTAAGTTTTCCTATACATACTTACTATGTTTGGGAAGACTTCATCAAAAGTGGTTGTGGCGAAGGCAATATGCACTGAAGATCACTAGGGAGCCAAAATGATTAGCCAAAGCATAAAATAGTAAAAATGACCACTTACTAAAAATAGTAAGTCCCTTATACAGTATTTACTTAAAATAGTAAGTCCAACTCAAAGGGTAGTTTTGGTATAATGGGACATTAAGAGTTTGATCACATCAGAGATTTCCATTAACGAGGATCATCAAACTTCATCAGGGGAAACATATTCTCCTCTTCTCTCTCTTCTCTCTCGCTTCCCTCTGCCCAACTTTCTCTCTCTTCAAATGTTCTAATTCTTCATTGGGATTTGCACTTTTTGATATGCCTTCAAGTCACCTAAAAGTGACTTTAGAAACATAATGTAAATTAAGTCACCTTGATTTTATAAAAGGGACTTAAATATTTAGTAGGAATATGAATTGTCTAAAGTTATAAATAAGGCATATGGAGGGTCATGAGGAAGACGAGGATTCAATTCTATTCTATAAATTACAAAGCTATTCCCATCTCAAAGGGTTGGGTTTTGATCTTGTAAACTCATGAGTGCATTGTACTTAGAGACACCAAAGGAGATAGCCATTTTCTTCTACTTTCCTCCACTCTCTAATTTCTTCCATTCCCACACTATGTATAACTTTCATTTAAGCAATCAATACAAGAATAATAATTTTCTAGATTTCTTTGATTGAGGGGTTTCTTGATAATTTGTGATCAATAAATTCTATTTGTTCGTGTTGTTATTTGTAGAGTTATTTCTTCTCATGAATGCATGTGTTGAAATTTCTAACTAGTGTGTGCAAGAATATGATTTTCTACCTGCAACATTAGTTCTCCTACCTCATTTCTCACTCCCCTTTTCCACTCTTCAAAAATGTCTTCCCTAGCAAGAGATTTCTAGCTTTACCAAAGGGTCAATGGAGTGCCCCTATTCGATCCCTAGTCTGTAAGGAAAATTAGAAAAAATCACTTTAACTCATGCATGCACATACAATACTAAATTGGTTAAGTAGAGGGAATAAGATTTCCAGAGAATTGGCAATAAATAAAAACATTTCTCCACCTGAAAATTTTTCTTGACAATAGTTTTTAAGCACCCACCATGGGGAATATTTAGTAGCATCTCGCAACCAAAATATGACCACAAGGTGCAAAAATTGAAAAACAAAATATTGAAAAAACCAAAAACAAGAGATTTCATGAAAAACAATTGCATAAAGATACACTGTTAATTCCTTCACGTGACCTTTCATATTCCACTGTCATTTCATATTCCACCTTAAATATTTTCCAAAAGTTGGATGAAAGAATATTCACCAGGTTGAATACGTCGAGAGGTGGTGTTGATTCCAATTTTTAGGCTTTGCAAAATAAGCAAGAACAAATTAGAGATAATCCATACTTATTCTCTCAAGCCTCCTCTTCATCTAGATCTTCAAGAATTTCACCTGGAAGTCCTATCCAAACTTTTGTTGATACCCCCCTTTAAATTATCTCATTTTTCAATAACCCTTGAGCAATGAGTTCCCAAAAGAAGAAGAATTTTAAGAAGAATTTGTAAAATCAACAACTAAAGAAAAATTAGAAATGACAATGGAAGTTAAAGTAGAAATACCCCAACCCATTTTTCCATGGGGAATAAATACAGGCCCACTTTATCTTGAACCTCCTCTTCATGATCTACCAACAAGTTCCCGCAAGAACTTCCAAAGTTCAAATGTGATGGCACTGAACTCCTTGAAGAGAAAATATCGGCCTTCACCACATCATGTGGGATTCTTGGTGTCCAACATGAATATGTTGCTATAATATTGTTCGTGGAGTCTCTCCAAGAAAAAGTAGTGGAATGAATCTACGTCCTACTATCCCGATCCATCACTCGCTAAAATGAAATAAAAAGGAAGTTTGAGGAAAGATTCATATTTACTGAGGACTTTCAAGACCTCTTTGTTTAATTAGCATAAATAAATAAAGGATAAAATGAAACTATGAGATAACTTTTGGCTCGTTTCGACCGATTTCTCTGTAGGATAGCTAAAGAGCATTCGCCATCTAAAAACAATGTCTAAAAACTCTTCATCTACATTTAATCATTGGAGATAGGATTTATCTTAGGAAGAGTTCAACCAATGAACATTGTATAAGCACAAAGGATGGAAATTGAACTTGATGATGATCTCATGTACTCTTTGGAAAGATCAATAATCTGTCAAAGGGAAAGACACAACATCCTAGAGATGAGAGAAAAAATCCATTGCTACAAAAATTGGTGAATGAGATGATGTCATTAGAAAGGGAAATATTTGAATGAGTTTCTTCTCAAATAAGCAACATAAATCAGATTGCAGGAGCACCCTAAAGGATTTCCTTGGAGGCCCCACCTATCAATGCAAATTGTAGGAGTAAGGGAAATGAAGAGGAGATTGAACCAGAAAGTGAAGGTGGAAATTTCCTAGAAAGTGATGAGTTTGAGAATGATACACAATTCAAATTATGTCAAGTATTTTGGAGGTGATGAAGAAGAAAAAGAAGACAAATAATATGCACCCAGTTTCTCATGTGTAGTATTCACTCATTCTAAGTCCGATAAAGGAATATATCCCTCCACTATGGTAAAAAGAATAATAATGAAGATCCTCCTATGATGACTCTACAAAATTAAATAATCAATTGATGATCTCTGCTCCCACCCCCCATGGAGTTTTCATTGTTTAAGCCTGATCCTGTAGCAAGTAAGAAGGCTCCCACAATCCCAAGTAAGTCTTCAAATTCCTCTTCCAAGTATAAATATAAATCTACCCCTGTAAAATCTAGTACTTTGAAAGATCATAGTGTACCTTTCAAAATACCCTCCATTCCCAAAAAATATACTCCTGTTTCCAAAGCTTTCCTAAATCCTAAATCAATCCCTTCATCACCTTCATCCACATCTACTCCTTTTGATTTCATAGAATATGTGAATAAAGGAAGCATCCAAATTACTAAAACTTAATATTTGTGGAATCATCCTGAACAATTTGAGAGGTTCGTAAGATATATCAGCTGTGGTAGTCTAACACCCAATATTGTAACATCTAGTACCAAAGTCATGTTACCAAACCCATGTACGCCTCCCTCACAAAACATGTTTTTGTTAAGCGCATCCAATATTGACAAGGTTGATCCTTTCTACATCTCCCTTCTTGTTAGAGCATATGTATTGAACAATTGCATAATAGATTCTAGTGCCTCAGAAAATGTGATGGCTTTGAAGGTTTCCAAGGATCTAAAATTTACCATGACTCCACTTAGTGGCTCTTGTTACTCTTTGGAGTCAAAAGAGGTCCCAATTGTAGGGAAGGTAAAAGATGCATAAGTGGATCTTACCAAATTTCCAGACAAGAAAGTTTCAGCGATGATTTTGGTAGCAAACATCCCAGTCTCATTCGGAATGTTGTTGAGTAGAATTTTCTACCGAGACTTGGAAGGGAAAATTCAGATGAATTTTTCATCCGCAACCATACCAGTGAAGGGATACATGGAGAAATTTATTCCTAAGAAGAATATGAGGTACACAGTATGAAATTCCAGAAGCAAAGAAGCTAAAATTTTCTACCAAGATAGAAGGAGGATGAATCACTTTGTGACAACTGATGAGGAAGAGGATATTCCCATCTTGATATGCCTAAAAATGCCTTCCCGAGAGGCATGGACCTTGAAGAATCATTGAGGATATTTGAGTTACAAGTGGGCAGCCCGAAGCGCCATATGATGCAAACCATGAAGAAGAAGAAATGGCTCCTGATGATTTACAAGAAAAAAAATCATCTTATGTGCTTATCCGTGATGAGGAGTTATTCTCATTCCCATTTGGGGATGAAGATGAACTCAGCTAGGCCATCTATGGAGAGATAAGACCATCTTGTGATGAACCCATGAAAGGTTTGAAAGAACTACCTATACAAGAACTACTTAGAGCCGCAGAAGAAACTAAATATCCTAAGCTTAGTCTCAAACTCCTGATGTAATCCATGAACCTACAAGATAAGCGTGAATCTGATTTGAAAGCTTCAATAAATGTGAAGGTTAGCCATGTTGAAACAAAGAAATATGGGAAATATGATGTGCTCCTTGAGCCAATGATTGATGGATGCAACGATGAAATGGAGATATTTTCTTTCCCATTTGAAAAAGAAGACTCTTTCCATGATGAAGAAATTGAAGCAAGGAGTTATGAGGCTTTTAAAGTTGAAGCTCCTCTTGATGAAGGATTGATAGAATGCAACAACCCAAGATCATGAAATAGTCCCTCCTGATAGTTTCCTTGAGCTACAAAATAAAAATTATTCAAAGGCATACAAAGATGAGATGCAAGAAGTAACAAAGGAGATCTTTGTGCAAGGACTATTAGATGCAAGTGGAAGTTACAAAAGACCCCGAGTTGATTCTTGATCTCTTAACTCATGTTATGGCCATACAAGACAATTATGAGGTCACTTCCAATCCTTCCGTTAGTACTCAAGCACCTCACAGTGGAGTAGAGAAAAAGGATAAATATGAGGTTTCTCATGGAAAAGAGGTCAACGAGCATAGACCTGGGAAAGAAAAGAATCTGGAATGTTCAAGAAATTAGAATGAAAATCATCCCTAGGGAAGCGATAGGATGCTATATGAGTAATCAAATACTTGGATAAATGTGGAATGTAACTAGCACTATGAAACTGATTTCAAAGAGGATGAAGGAAGTTTAATTTACAACCAAAGACCTGAGCATTGATGAACCCGTGAAAGGTTTGAAAGAACTACCTGTACAAGAACTGCTTAGAGTCGCATAAGAAACTAAATATCCTAAGCTTAGTCTCAAACTCTTGATGTAATCCATGAACTTACAAGATAAGCGTGAATCTGATTTGAAAGCTTCAATAAATATGAAGGTTAGCCATGTTGAAACAAAGAAATATGAGAAATATGATGGCTCCCTGAGCCAATGATTGATGGATGCAAAGATGAAATGGAGATACTTTCTTTCCCATTTGAAAAAGAAGACTCTTTCCATGATGAAGAAATTGAAGCAAGGAGTTATGAGGCTTTTAAAGTTGAATCTCCTCTTGATGAAGGATTGATAGAATGCAGTGACCCAAGATCATGAAATAGTCCCTCCTGATAGTTTCCTTGAGCTACAAAATAAAAATTATTCAAAGGCATACAAAGATGAGATGTAAGAAGTAATAAAGGAGATCTTTGTGCAAGGACTATTAGATGCAAAGTGGAAGTTACAAAAGACCCCGAGCTGATTCTTGATCTCTTAAATCATGTCAAAGTCATACAAGACAATTATGAGGTCACTTCCAATCCTTCCATGAGTACTAAAGCACCTCACAGTGGGGTAGAGAAAAAGGATAAATATGAGGTTTCTCTTGGTAAAGAGGTCAACAAGCATAGACACGGGAAAGAAAAGAATCTAGAATGTTCAATAAATTAGAATGAAAATCATCCCTAGGGCAGCGATAGGATGCTATATGAGTAAACAATATACATGGATAAATGTGGAATGCAACTGACACTACGAAACTAATTTCAAAGAGGATGAAGGAATTTTAATTTACAAGCGAAGACTTAAGCATCAAGAAGCTCATGTGGAATCACTCCTAAAAAAACATATACAGTCATGAAAGCACCTAAATTTCATAAAAATTTAAGGAGATGAGTCTAATTTTTGGAACTAGTCAACGTCTTCGCAAAACATCATCATTCAGTGTTTCCTCTTAAGGGGTAAATTTTGAGGAATAAAAAATGTTGGGTTGTCCCCTCATTTTACCATAGGTGATTGCTAGGTTTTTTCCCCTTTTTCTTGTGTTTTTTGTTTACTTTTCGTGTGTTTCATGTGTTTCCTTTCATTTTTATTGGTGTGTTTGTGTTTCCTTCTTGGTTATCTTTCTCTCTTGTAAATTATACATGACTTTGCAAGGCCCAATGGATAAGGCACTAGTCAAAGGATCATATGGTCTAAAATAGAGATTCTTGATTCCCCATGTCATGTCTTTGCTGCAATAATTCCTTGTCATTTCCCAAAGATAGAGCTAGTTGTTGTTGTGTAAATGTGCAATAAAGAAATTGACAATTTCCAAGCATGACAACGATAGCCCTGTAGAAAATTTTTCATGTATTATCATTCTAAGGAACCCTGGGTATGGTCAATTAGTCCATTAACCTCCCAATTGACATTATCTCATCCCTTAGGTGATTTAGGAAATTCCATTCATTCCCCCTAGGTGATGTTAGGAGTTCATTAAAAATTGCAAGCTACATGTTGCTATGGGAAGGGCTATCACTGGCCTTCATAGGGCTGGAGCAACCTCATGGAGTGGAGAAGAAAAGCCAAACTAGATGTGGAATTGTTTAAAATATATTTGGAAATCATGGATATTATTCAAGAAGATTCTGGAATGGCTCGGAGAAGTTAGGGTAGTTTCGTCAAAATTAGGATTCATAGGCCTACAGTACTCAGGCCAAAACAACTATTGAGATTCGGAAGGTGATTCCGAGAGCTTTGGATAGAGTTAGGCACAAAAAAACATTCCGGATAGAAAAATTAAAACCCTAAAATATGGTGGAATCATTTCCTTCACAACACCTTGGCGCATTAGGTATGAAGGTAGGTTTTCTCAGCATGTAGAGTACCAAATAAAAATTATTATTTGTAGTGGATAAAGTGGAAGAATCAAGACATTAGACCCTCAAAATTGGATTTAGAATGAAATTTAAAGTCAATATCATATATAATTTTTCCAAAAAGATCCATCGGGAGATCAAGTTATCATCGTCGCAAGTTGTCCTCTTGGAGCGAGTTTGAGACTTAGCCAAATTTTGGGAGGACATGTGTCAGCTCCAGGAGCCTGGTGGGATTTTGTGTCCCTGAAGTCCCCAAGGGTTAAGTAAATCATCCTTGGAAAAATTTTCCCAAGCCCCATGTGACCTCTGGAACTCCATGTAACCATCAGGATTGATAGTTCTTCCCCTGCGGGAAATTTGGAGCACAAATTCCCTATTGTCGGATCTCCACCACGTGTCAGCTCCAGGATTACCGTGGAATTTTATTTTCATCATGTCCCTCACTATTCAAGGACATCAAACCTTGAAATATGTGCCCATCCCTCTAAGGGATATTTTTGGTCACCCATGTGACCCCATTCCAACCCGTTAGTTTTGATTGTTTAACTCTCACTTCCTGCCGTAGGATCACTGCCACGTGTCACCTTATTGTTCACCATGGAAATTGATGTCCCTCATGTACCTTTGAGGTGAAGGACATAAAAAATTTACCCATCACCTTTTGTTTATTTTTTGAATAACTTAAATCCAAACCTTAGTTGCTATCTTCCCCCCATTTCTCCTTCACAACTCCTCAACATGTCATGACCTTGATCTTGTTTGTAAAGACACTTGGTCAACAATTTTTGCTCCAAACCAGCTCCGCCATAGCCCAAAAATACCCCACTCCATGAAAACACAAAAATATCAAAGAAAAGTGGATTAAAATGATGAATAAATGAGAGAAGATGAAGAATGTTTTTTCCAGATAACCACAAAGTCACCCAATTGAAAAATATTCCTATCTTACAAAATACAAGTCGGATTTAGATGCAGTATTTTGCATAATTCCTCATTTTTCAAGGTTATCAAGATGCAACAAACGAGAGGTCATATGTTGCAAGAACTATTTGTTCCAAAAAAATCCCACTTCGTGCACTGGCTCACATTCGTCTAATTTCCCATCAATCCTGCAATGAAAATTTGTTAAAACTTACACATGGGCTCCAAATGAAAAACCTATCGAAATGGAGTTGTTTTCATCACAAACAGAGAAAAAAACAAGACCTAAAAATTTCAAGCTCCATTAGTGGTTGCCATGATAGCTCTGTGCCCGAAGCCACTATTAAGAAAAAATTCCAAAAATTTATTTCCAATTATTCTAGTGGGAGAAATCAAGTGAAATTCAGAGGACATGACCGCGAAGACAAACCAAGTTAAAAAAATGTTTTGTCACAAACCGAGCACCATAAATTCACTTTCCAAAATAGTAAGTTTTCCTATACATACTTGCTATGTTTGGGAAGTCACCATCAAAAGTGGCTATGGCGAAGGCAGTATGCAATAAAGCTCACTAGGGAGCTAGAATGATTATCCGAAGCAGAAAATAGTAAAAGTCAACACTTGCTAAAAATAGAAATTCCCTTATATAGGTACTTACTAAAAATAGTAAGTCAAACTCAAAGGGAAATTTTGGTATAATGGGACATTCGAGTTTGATCACATCAAAGCTTTCCATCAACGAGGATCATTGGACTTCATCAGAAAATTCTCCTCTTCTCTCTCTTCTCTTTCTTCCCTCTCCGTAACTTTCTCTCTCTTCAAATGTTCTAATTATTCGTTGGGGTTTGCACTTTTTGATTTGCCTTTAAGTCACCTAAAAGTGACTTTAGGAGCATAATGTAAATTAAGTCACCTTGATTTTATAAAAGGGACTTAAATATTTGGTAGGAATATGAATAGTCTAAAGTTAGAAATAAGGCATATAGAGGGTCTCTATAAATTGTAAAGCCATTCCCATCTCAAAGGGTTGGAAATTAATCTTGTAAACTCAAGAGTGCATTGTACTTAGAGATAGAAAAGGAGATAGCCATTTTATTGTACTTTCATCCACTCTCAAATTTCTTCCATTCCCAACACTATGTACAACTTTTGTTTAAGAAATCAATACAAGAAAAAGGAGTTTCTATCTTTCTTTGACTGAGGGGTTTCTTAATACTTTGTGATCAATGAATTCTATTTGGTCTTGTTGTTATTTGCAGAGTTTTTTATGTTCATGAATACATGTGTTAAATTTTTTTCGACTAGTGTTTGTAGGAATCTGATTTTGTACCTATAACATTAGTTATCCTACCTCATTTCTCACTCCGCTTTCCCGCTATTGAGAAAAAGTATTCCCTAGCAAGATATTACTATATTTTCTATAGGATCAATGGAGTTCCCTTATTATATCCCTAGCTATAAGTCCACCCAGATAAAATCTCACTTTAACTCATGTATACACATATGGAAGTTACACCGTTTAAGTAGATGGACTTAGATTCCCATAGTGTTGGAAAGAAATCCAAAAATTTTCCACCTAATTTTTTTCTCTCTAATAGTTTTTGTTCCCACCTTGGGGTACATTTAGCATCATCTAGACCCAAAATATGACCGCAAGGTGCAATTTTTTTTTTAAAATAAAATATTGAAAAAACCAAAAAAAAGAGAGTTCATGAAAAGCCATTTGAAAGATACATTATCAATTCCTACACGTGACCTTTCATATTCCACAGTGTCTTTTCATATTCCCATTTCAAGAATTTCCGAAAGCTAGCTCAAAGAAGATACACGGGGTTGAATAGGTCGAGAGGTGGTGTTGATTCCAATTTTAAGGCTTTGCAAAATAAGCAAGAACAAATTAGAGATAATCCATCTTCTCTCAAACCTCCTCTTCATCTGGATCTTCAAGAAGTTCACCTGTAAATCCTATCCAAACTCTTGTTGATACCCCCTTTAAATTATCTCATTTTTTAATCACCCTTGAGCATTGAGTTCCCAAAATAAGAAGAATTTTTAGAAGCAAGAGATGAAGCATAAGCAAAAATGATAATGGAAGTTGAAATAGAAAGACCCCAACTAATTTTTCCATGGGGAAGAAATACATGCCCACTTTCTCCTGAACCTCCTCTCCATGATCTACCAACAAGTTACTACAATAACTTTCCAAAGTTAAAAGGTGATGGCACGAAATTCATGAAGATTACATATTGGCCTTTACTACATCACGTGGGAATATTGGTGTCCAACATTAAGATGTCTCTATAAGATTGTTTGTGGAGTCTCTCTAAGAAAAAGTAGCAGAATGGTTATACCTCCTAACATCCCGATCCATCACTTGTTGAAATGACATCAAAAGGAAGTTAGAGGAAAGATTCAAATTTACTAAGGACTGCCAAGATCACCTTGTTTAATTGGCACAAATAAAGAAAGGAGAAAATGAAACTATGAGAAAATTTGTGGCTTGTTTCGACTGGTTGGTCCACAACATACCTGAAGAGGATTCGTCATTTGAAAATAATGTCAAAAAATTCTTCATCAACACTCAATCAAAAAAGATAGGATTTCTCCTACAAATATTTAAATGAAGGAACATTGGACAAGCACAAAGGATGACCATTAAACTTGATGATGATCTCATCCTCTCTAGAAAGATCAAGAATCTGTCAAAGAGAAATATGTAGCATCCTATAGACAAGAGAACAAATTCATTGCTGTAAAAATTGGTGAATGAGATGATGTCATTGAAAAGGGAAATATTTGAATGAGTTTCTTCTCAAAGAAGCAATGGAAATCAGATTACAGGAGCACCCCAAAGGATTTCCTTGGAGGCCCCACCTATCAATGTAAATTATAGGAGTAAGGAAATGAAGAGGAGCTTGAAATAGAAATGAAGGTGGCAATTTACTAGAAAGTGACGATTTTGAGAATGATACACAAATAAGATTTTGTGAGTATTATGGAGGTGATGAAGAAGACGAAGAAGATGCACCCAATTTCTCATGTGCGGTATTCACTTATTATTATTATGGTAAAGGGATATCTCCCTCCACTACGAGTAAAGAAAAAAATACTAAAGATCCTCCTCTAGCGAAACCACAAAAAAATAACCATTCAAGGATCTACGCTCCGCCTCCATGGAGTCTACATTGTTGAAGCCTGATCATGTAGCAAGTAAGAAGGCTCTTGCAATCCCAAGTAAGTCTTCCAATGCCTCTTCCAAGTCTAAATCTAAATTTTCCCTATAAAATCTAGTACTTTGAAATCTTCTAGTGTACCTTTCAAAATACCCTCAATTCCCCAAAAATATACTTCTACTTCCAAACCTGTTCTAAATCCAAAAGCAATCCCTTCATCACCTTTTCCCACATATTCACCTTTTGATTTTAGAGAATATGCAAATAAAGCCAAATTCCAAATTATTGAAACTGAATATTTGTGGACTCATCCTAAACAATTTGAGAGGTTCGTCTAATATATCAAGAGTGGTATTCTAACACCAAATGTTGTAACTTCTAGTTCCAAAGGCATGTTTCCAAACCCACCTACGCCTCCCTCATAGAACATGCTTTCCTTAAGCACATCCAAGACTGACAAGGTTGATCCTTTCTACATCTCCCTTCTTGTTGAAGCATATGTATTGAACAATTACATAATAGATTCTAGTGCTTTAGACAACGTGATTCCTTTGAATTTAGCCAAGGCTCTCATACTTATCATGAATCCACTTGGTGCCTCTTATTATTTATGGATTCTAAAGAGGTCCCACTTGTAGGGAAGGTCAAAAATGCATAGGTGGCTCTTGCTAGATTTCTAGACAAGAAAGTTTCAGCAATGATTTTGGTAGAAAATGTCCCAACCTTGTTTGGAATGATGTTGAGAAGAATTTTCTACCGAGACTTAGGAGGGGAAATTTAGATGAATAGGTCATCCTCAACCATACCAGTGAAGGGAGACATGGAGAAATTTCTTCCAGAGAAGAAGATGAGGCACACGGTACTAAAATTTGGAAGCCAAGAAGCGATCATTTTTTACCAAGATAGTAGGAAGATGAATCAATTTGCGACAACCGAGGAGGAACAGGATATTACCATCTTGATAGGGCCAGACATGCCTTCCTAGAGAGGCATGGACCTTGAATAAGCATTGAGGAGATTTGAGTTACAAGAGGGCAGCCCCAAATTGCGGGATGATGCAAGCCATGAAGAAGAAGAAATGGTTCCTAATGATTTTCAAGTAGGAAAATTAGCTTATGTGCTTATCCATGATGATGAATGTTATCATGAAAATGTACAATAGGGAAATTGACAATTTCCAAGCACGACAACTATACCCATGTGCTAAAATTTTCATGTTTTATCATTCCTAGGCACCCAGGTGAAATCCATCAGTTTGATCACCCCATATTTGATGAAAAATTGGTCCCTAGGTTATTTAGGAAAGTTTATTCATTCCCCTTAGGTGATTTTAGGGAGTTCTGAAAAGATTATATCTTTTGGCAAGATTGGGAATGCTATTGCTGGCCTTCCTAGGACTTGATAAACCCCCTAGAGTAGAATGGTGGGAAAAATAAAAATGGAAGTGAATTAAAGACCTTGGAACATCATGGAAATTAATATGTAAGGTTTTGTGAAGTTTTGAAATACTTGGAGTAGTCTGAGTAAAAATAGGAATCAGAAGCCAAGGCAATACACATGCCTAAAACAGTTATTGGGCTTCGGAAGAAGACTTCGAGAGCTCCGGATGCAGTTGGAAGTAAAAAAAAACATTGCTAGAAAGAGGATTCAAAGGCCTACATGATGGTGAAACCATATTTTTAGAACACCTTGTCGCATAGGATTTTCGTGGATGGTTTTCTAAGGAACAAGTGGAGTATCAAATAAAAATCTGATTTTTCAGCGCTCATATGGTTGAATCAAGACATGAGACCCCAACCATTGAATTAAAAATTCCATTTCCAGTCAAGATCATTTAAAAATTCACAAGAAATTCAACCGAGATCACAATTTATCCTCATCCCAAATTTCTATCTCAAAGGCGATTCGGGAGTTAGTTAATGTTTGGGAGGACACGTGTACAAGCACCTGGGAGCATGGAGGGATTTCATGTCTCCTACATCCATAAGGTCAGGTAAACCAACATTATAAAATGCATCCAGACCCCTTGTGGCCTATGGGACCCTCTTGTGACCTCCAAACTTGATAGTTTATCCCCCAGGTGCATTTTTGAACCATCCATTCCCTACCGTTGGATCAAGCGCCATGTGTCAACTCTAAGACCACCGTGGAAACTGATATCCCTCATGTCCCTAAGGTAAGGGACATAAAGCATGGAAATATTCACCCAACCCCTATGAGGAGTCTTTTGGTCACCCACGTGACCGACTTTTAGCCCCCAAATGCATTTTTGGAGCATCTATTCCCTGTCATCAAATCAAGTTCCACATGTCAGCTCCAGGACCACCATGGAAACTAATTTCCCTCATGTACCTGAGTTCAGGGATAGAAGACATGGAAAAATTCAACCATCCCATATGGGGAGTCTTTTGGTCACCCATGTGACCAACTTTTAGTCCCCTTTGCTTTAAAGAAACTTTTTCCATCTTCATTCTCTCGTCGTCGGATCACCGCCATGAGTTGTCCTCTTAACCACCATGGAATTTGATGTCTCTCATGTCCCTAAGGTCAAGGACATCAAGTTGTGAAAAATGAGACCAACCTTTCCTTCCATGATTTAAAAATTCAAAAAAATCTAACTATCACTCAAGACTTCTAGTGCTTCTAGCTGCTTCCACTCCCGTGCACAGTGTAATCTTCATCCTTCCTCTGCAACTTTCTTCCATCACTCCGCCATTGAAAAAAACTCAGAACATATCAACAAAGGAACTGAAATACCTTTCCCATGGCAATACATAGGTCTCAGAAGAAATTCTCATCAAGCTAAGAAGGAGAAACGAAGAACAACAAAGAAGAGAATAGTAAAATCTCCATAGCCAAAAACATAAATCTTAACAAATATTGCAAACCAATGCACAAATCAATGAAAATTTTTATGTTGTTTATTCATTTATCCAAGACCATCAAAAACATAACCTCAAAATCTCCTCTTGTGTGACAAAGCATCGACAACAAAGAAATCTCCTTTCTGGCTCAACGAAGAGAGAAGTGGGATTTCCCATCAAAATGGTTGTCGGATTAAAGTAAGATCACACGTGAAGAACCAAAAGAAAAAACCCACATAAAAATATAATTTTCTTCACAAATAGAGAAAAAAAAAGACCTAAAATTTTGAGTTCCATTAATGACCGCCACACCTGGAAGCACCGCCAGTGTCGAAAAAACTTCATTCCACATCAATCGACCTCCGAAGCCCACTTTCTAAAACTCGCAGTCTACTACATAGGGAATGCTATTTAGGGAAAGTCATCAACAGAAGAACCTGTGAAGGAGACACAAACATGGAAGATGCATAAACTGAGAAATCATTAGAATGAGCATTCGGTCCAATGTTGGCACTTACTAAAAATAGTAAGTGGTCTCACAAGCACCTGCTAAAAATATAAATTTGATCCAAAGGAGCGAGCAACATAGGGAGAAAGGGGAATCAACGTCACAACAATCAACAGAGGATCAAGGGAGTTGGTTTTTCCACACTTAATAAAAATAGTAAGTTATAATCAAAGAAGAGTTTTGGCACAATGGGACATACAAGGATAATCATTCAAGGGGATATCATTGTTTGGGATCACCCTAGAAATTTTCACAGGGAATTCGAGGTCCATCTTAGTTCATTCAACTTGGAAAGTGTTCACGAGATAATTTGAAGGAGTTTCTTCATGTGCAAAGTGTTTGAAGATTTAGAGCTTCACCACTTCAAAGCTTTCCATCAACAAGGATCATCGGAATTCATCACGGGAAACATCTTCTTCTTCTCTCTCTCTCTCTCTCCTCTTCCCCCAAATTTCTCTCACTTTCCAATATTCTAATTCCACGTTGGGGTTTGCACTTTTTGTATGCCTTTAAGTCACTTAAAAGTGACTTTAGAAACATAATGTAAATTAATTCACCTTGATTTTATAAAAGGGACTTAATATTCTCCTAGCAAGTCAAAAAATTTCAAGTTACACAAGGACATATGAAAATCCATTGGGGGGTTGACAATAAGTCACCTCTCATTCTATAAATTGTTAAGCCATTCCTATTTAAAAGGGTTGGTCATTAATTTTGTAAGCTCAAGAGTGCATTCTACCTTGACAAAACAAAGGAGATAGCCATTTTCTTCCATTCCACCCCTTTTCAATTTCCTCCATTTCTCCACTATGTATAACCTTTTTTAGAAATTAATACAAGAAGGAGTTTCTAGATTTCTTTGACAAAGGAATTTATTGATACTTTATGTTCATCAAATTTTATTTGGTCTTAATGATGCTTACAAATTAATTTCTTCTCGTAAATGCATGTGATGATAATTCTAACTAGTGTGTGTAGGAATCTAATTTGCTACTTGTAGCATTAGTTCTCCTACCTCTTTTCTCACTCCCCTTTCCTTCTCTTAAGACAAAGTATTCCCTGGCAAGATATTGCTAGCTTTTCCGCAGGTCACCGGAGTGCTCTGTTGGATCCCCAAATCGAAAGGCCACCATATAAATCCACATTTTCTCGTGCATGCATACATGGAAACTACACCGGTTAGTAGAAGGAGCTAGATTCCCAAAGCATTGCAAGAAATCCACAAGTTTTTCCACCCGAAAATTTTTCTCACCAACAGTTTTTGGCACCCATTGTGGGAAGATTTAGCAGCATCTGCACCCAAAATATGACCACAAGGTCCCAAAATTAAAAATGATCAAATATTGAAAAAACAAGAAAAAAAGATTTCACGAAGATCCATTGCTAAAAGATACACTGCTGATTTCTACACGTTACTTTTCACGTTCCACAGTGTCTTTTCATATTCCCATTTCAAATTTTTTCAGTTCCAGAATTTGAAAAAGGATTTTCTAAAGCAAGAGCTAAATTAGAAGTAGAAGAAACAATGACAGACAAAGAAGAAATGCCTCAACCCATTGTTCCATAGGAAATAAATACAGACCCACTTTCTCTTGAAATCCCTCTTCATGATCTACCAGTAGGTTCCCATAATAACTTTCTAAACTTCAAAGGTGACAACACACAACATCCTGAAGAACACATCACTATGTTCATGATGTTGGTGCTTGATTTGATCTTACCCTAATTTCCCTAAAATTTCTTTAATTTTCCTGGTTTGTTGTATTTTTCTATATCCCGAATGGATGCATGAAAAATATTCTTTTGCACTCATATGTCATTGCTAATCCATTTCCATGGTCGTGGATCAAGTTTAACCTAGTATTACTTGCAATTTCTCTAGCCTGGGTAAAAATTTCAATTCTAGGCACGAATAGTGAAGTTCTTTATATTTTACTATTTGACAGTGTCTTTTCCTTGTCAAACTCTACTTCAAATGTCGAGAAAATACATGGTCTCCTTTGATTGGATGAGGCATGATAGGTTAATTTTATAAAATTGTTACTTTTGGCTACTTTGGCATAAATATTGAACTTGCCCCGTGGCTCCATCGGATCTCGATTAGATCAAAATTTTGAATGGCAGAGAAAATTTCTTATTTTTCCCCAAGGGTTTACACGTGTCAATAAGTCAAGCATTTGTGGAAGGGTGGACCTATTTTTTGTTTTAAGGCACTATGGTGAAAAAGGTAAAAATGTGAAAAAATTGCCTAAGGCTAGCAAGAAGACACGTGGCAACTTCTAAGTCAAAAATAGGATGGCGGATTGTTAGGTTTGTTTAAAGTTTTTTGGATTTATTTTGTAAAAGGAGTAAAGGTGTAAAAATGGGCTGAAACTTTGCTACAAATCAAAGAAGGACACGTAGTAGTTTTAAGCCTTTTTGTGAAAAAATGAATAAAGCTATAAAGTAAACTACAAATCTGTTGCGAATTAGTGAAGGACACGTAGCAGTTTGAAAAGTCAAAGTGAGAAGGTGGATTGTCAGGGAAACTTGAGAATTTAAGCCTTTTTTGTGAAAAAATGAATAAGTTTATAAAGTGAGCCGAAACTATGTCAACACCTGTGAGTTAAGCCAAATGTCATACCCAGATAAAAAGTGGAGGGTGGGCCAAAATGTGAAAATTACGCATTTTATCCAAAAGTCATAAAATGCAAAAAAGTGCCCCCAATCCCGTTTGACTCAAATTATTACACATGGATGGCTAAAATTCAAATTTAAAAGCGAGAATCAATGTCTCATTGTATCATTGCATCTGATTTTTCCACAATTAATGCTCCAAGGTTCCTAGAGATGTGTTTTTCACATTGTTCTTCATCAATTTTTGATGATTCCTTGTCATTTTTATCAATGAAGTGCAATCAAATGGATATGGAGCTCGATTTGTGAATTTGAGGTGAAAAAATTGAACATTTGAAGTGGAATTTTCTCGGGCACTTGCAAAAATTTGAATTACCATAGGAGCTAGTTGCGGAGAAAAATAGCAGAGCGAAAAGAATGAAATGATGAAGGAAACGGATGTTCCATGCGTAAAGGATGAAAAAAGTGCTCCCAATTAGAACAATGATGAAAATATTTGAAATGATTCACCTTTTTAACACTTGACAACTTTTGGGCGTGAATCTATAAAAAATCCCTTTTTCAAAAATCATGATGAAATATGTAACTAACAAAGATGCTTCGTATATTCTTCTCTTGAGGGGAAAGATTGGATGTAATCTGAGTATTATAAAGAGCATGAATTAGACATGCAAATGGTCAGGGGTTCATTTTCATGAGAAAATATGAGAAAGCCCATATTCTTGAAAGACCATCTAAGAAACTTGTTAATCTCTTGTGTTTTAGATTCACATCATGTCAAGTTAGTTACAAGTGTACAACCATTAGTGAGTTTTGAGACTATTTAAGAAACTTTCCCCTACTGACGAATCTAACCAATTTCGAATTAATCTTTGTTGATCTTGGGTAAAATATGTGTCTTCTTTTATTCTAGAATGTCTTCATATAGTTTTTCTTGTTCATGTTGTAATCTTGTGTTAAAATCTCTCTGAATCACACAAAATCTCATACCTATGATATTCTAGTGGCATTTACAATTTCATTATGAGAAGAGATTTCATTTGGTAATGAAATAAACAATTTAAAAGCACGTTACCTTCATTTTTTTACGGAGATTGTTTGTAAGTATTTGTGTGTACCTTGGGCATGATAAACTAGATGTTTCTAATGTCTAATTGAGTTTTTTAACTCGAGCCTTCATGTTAACTTCTTAAAGATTGTGTGAAAATGTGTAGATCTGGGCATCCATTAATGCACATCTTCTAGTTGAAGGAATATTTTAGTTATTATGAAGCTTTCGGTTATTGAGTTTTCCAATTGTTGTGAAGGCTCTCAATGATCGGAAAACTTAAATTTATATTTCTTAATCTCCCACCAAGAAAAGAAAAAAATTATTCAAACAACTAATCCTACCCGAACTACCCCCTATTTTTCATGTGTATCCACAAATGAATAAATTCCACTATTAAAAATATCCAGAAGTAATCAGGTTTCAAATGTCTTTAGTAACCTAAGTCTTGTTTAGAAAATATCTCCATTCTTCAAAAGTGACAACTCGTGAGAGTTGAATTGAGGTGCATTAATCATATTTTCTCAAGGTTTCCTTTAAAAAATTGTGCAAAGAAATATTTACCAGTATCTTTCACCAACAGAGGTTACAAAATGGGTTCTCTTACCCTAGTTGAAAGGCACAACCTAAAATAGTGAGGATAGATCAAATCCTTTTGAAGGTGCTATCCATTTCTCCAACATCGAGTGACAAAGATCGAGATGAATCACCTCACCGACTACAAAATGACATATATTGTGATCTACCTATCTCTGAGTGTCTGAGGGAGAATCAAATTGGATAGCAACACCAAAGTGGTGTTATTTCCGAGGAGAGTTTATTCCTTGAAGGTTGGCTCGTGACTCTATTTCCCAATGAATTTTTTGGCACATGGTCTGCTCTTTGTTCTTGTGGCACTCCCTTGGAGTGCCCATCCCCGAATTGGAGCTGATGTTGATGCTTAATTTGATCTTGCCCTAATTTCCCCTAAAATTTCTTCAATCTTCCTGGTTCGCTATATTTTTCTATCTCCCAAATGGACACATGAAAAATATTCTTCTACATTTTTATGTCATTGCTAATCTATTTCCATGGTCATGGACGAAGTTTAACCTAGTATTACTTGAAATTTCTCCAACCTGGGTAAAAAATTTCAATTCTGGGTGTGAATAGTGAATTTCTCTATATTTTACTATTTGACGGATGTCTTTTACCCATCAAATTCTACCTCAGTGTCGAAAAATGCATGGTCTCCTTTAATTAGACGAGGCATGGTGGGTTTATTTTATAAACTTGTAAATTTTGGCTACTTTGGCATAAAGATTGAACTCACCCCATGCCTCCGTCATATCTTGATTTGTTAGTCAAAGTTTTGAAGTGGCGGAGAAAATTTCTTATTTTTGCCCTAAGGGTGTACACGTGTCAATAAGTTAAGAAGTTGTGGAAGGGCAGACCTTTTTTGTGTTTTAAGGCACTATAGTGAAAAAGGTAAAAATGTGAAAAAAACTACCTAAGGCCCACGAGAGGACACATGGCAACTTCTAAGTCAAAAATAGGATGGTGGATTGTGAGGTTCCTTTGAAGTTTTTTGGCTTTATTTTGTAAAAGGAATAAAGGTGTAAAAATAGGCCAAAACTCCAGTGTGAATCAAAGAAGGACACGTAGCAATTTGAAAAGTTAGAGCAGGAAGGCGGGTTGTCAGAGCACTTTGAAGTTTTAAGCCTTTTTGTGAAAAAAAGGAATAAATTTATAAATTAAACCGCAACTCCATTGCGAATCGATAAGGAAACGTGGCAGTTTGAAAATTCAGAGTGTGAAGGTAGATTGTCGGGGAAACTTGAGAATTTAAGCCTTTTTTGTGAAATAATGAATAAGCTTATAAAGTGACCCATGACACTGTCAATGCCTAGGTTAAGCAATGTGTTGGGCCCAAATTAAAAGCGGAGGGGCGGGCCAAAATGTCAAAATTTAGCATTTTTTCCAAAAGTCATAAAATGCAAAAAAGTTCCCCCAAGCCTGTTTCGACTCAAATTATTCCATGTGGATGGCTCAAATTCAAAGTTAAAAAGGATGAATCAATGGTTGTTGTTGTGGATTGCATCTAATTTTTCAGCCATTAACACTCCAAGGTTCTTGGAGATGTGTTTTTCGCATTGTTATTAATCAATTTTTGATTATTCCATATGGTTTTTATGAATGAAGTGAAATCAAATGGATATGGATCTTGATTTATGAATCTGAGGTGGAAAAATTGAAAATTTGAAGTGGAATTTTCTCTGAAGGCGTCAAAAATGTTAATTACCAGAGGAGCTAGTTGAAGAGCAAAATTACGAGGGAAAAGAATGAAATGATGAAAGAAAAGGATGATGCATACATAAAGGATGAAAAACGTGCTCCCAATTAGAAAAATGATGTAAATATTTTAAATGATTCACCTTTTTGAACACCTAGAAACTTTTGGGTGTGAATTTGTTAAACGTAACTTTCTAGAAAACCATGATGAAATATGTAACAAACAAAGATGCTTCGAACATTCTTCTCTTGAGGGGAAAGATTGGATGTAATTTGAGTCTTATAAATAGCATGAATTAGACATTAAAATGGTTAAGGGTTCATTTTCACGAGAAAATATGAGAAATCCCATCTTCTTGAGAGACCATCTAAGAAACATGTTAATCTCTTTTCTTTTATATTTACATCATGGTAAGTTGGTTGCGAGTGAACAACCATTGGAGAGCTCTGAGATTGTTCAAGAAATTTTCCCTGCTGATGAATCTAATCAATTTTGAATTAATCTGTGTTGATCTTGGGAAAAATTTGTGTCTGCTTTTATTCTAGAATGTCTTGATATATTTTTTCTTGTTCCTGTTGCAGTCTTGTTGTTTCACTTGATTCTTAGTATTTCTTAGAAAATGAAAAAACATATAAGGTAATGGGCGTAGAAGGAATACCTATTATAAACAGTTGAAGGTTGTTGCATGCATACTGACTCCTTGATCCAGAGTTGATCGTGAGAACTTCCTTTTGGCTAGGAGGAACTACCTGAAAGACAAAGCAAGACCAAAAATAGAAGTTAAATGATATATGACATTGATCTACCTATCATGTGCTAGTTCTGGGAAATGTGATACTCCCTAGATGGCTGTTAGTCCACTATTTAAAACAAATTAATGTAAACAACAAATAAAGTCCTATTGTAATTAAAATGATTTAGGTATCTCATTCAAATACAACAAGTGAATCTAATAGTAACAGGCTAAGTTATAATCAGATCCAGAGAGGTAAGATGTTTTTCACAGAGGTAGGGAATAGTTACGGTATGGTTCGGGGTAGTTTGGGTCAAGTTGTAAAATTTTTATTAGGTATGTTCTAGGTCAAGGAATAAAACACAGAGACCAATGTCGGTATGAGGTTAACCGATGCTGATTAATGGTGACGATTCGATCACTTTGAAAAGTTGATAGAGGGTCAAAATAGAGGTCTGAAGGAGATTTCTCTTGTTAGCAGGGAGTTGGGTGAAGTTCTTGTGAGGTGTAGGTAATATATCAGGTCAGTGGGTAGATTAAACAGGGTTTTGGTGGGGCTAGGGTGAGTTATAGGTGAGGTGGAAAGGGGTGGTATGAGGTCAAGGCACTATAGGGTAACTGACGTTGGTTAAGGTTAACCAAAGCTAGTTACTGTGGGAGATTGGGAAGGATACCTAACAAGTTTTGGGATTCCTCTCATGATTGCATAAGAGACTGGGTTGGTTGGAGTGAGGTATTTGGTTGTTTGGACGGACTTTGGTAAGGTTTTAGCATGGATGTGGGCATGTAGGTATGAAAATTGGTCTATGGGAGGCTTAGATAGCAAAATGCATGTAAAAGAAAAGAAATGTGATGCAGAAGGAAAGAAACCAGAAGAGTGAAGGTGTTCTACTTACCTTGAAACTGATGATATGGCTATGAATGAGGAAATGAGGTGCTGGTAAGGAATATCATCAAGTGTTGCAGAGCTCTTGCATGGATTGCCTGGGCTCCTTCTTAGTTGGTCCCAACCAAATCTGGGCTAGGATGTATGTTGGATGGCTTCTTGATGAATGTTGGACATGTGTGTGTGAGAGAGTTTTGTTCTTCTTGATTGCATGCGAGCTTGTGAGTTCTGGAATTGCCAACCTCGAGAATAAGGTAGGAAGAGGAATTAAGCGTAAATGACGGAGGTCACAGACTGACCGGCATTGGTTCAGGGGTGATCGGCATCGATTAAGGTGGGATTTCCAAGGCATGCTAACAATAGGATATCATGGCTATAATGGCTTCTAGATCTCACTATTCATCCGGACAAGGGTGGAAGTGACCATTGTGTCGCGAGAATGAGGTGTATAAATTCAATTTTAGGGTTTTAGTTAGGTTTTAGTTGGTTATGGAAACCTACTAATAATAGGCTTAGGGTGAGGTGGAGGGGTGGGTATTAAGTTAATTAGGATAATTAAATAATATTTATAATGAGGATAAAGGATTAATTTAATTAAAGTAATTAAATTAATATTAGTGTGGGGTGAAAGGGGGCCATGGTTAGGTGAATTAGTTTGAGTCGATTAATTAAAAAGGGGCTAAGGGGAGCGTGACCTGATTTTGATGTCTACATTTTGCCCCTTTTTGTTGTGTAGCTTGTACTGGTAAGTGACACTAACAAAAATAAGATGTGGTTGCCCCATGTGAAGGTGAAGGTGATCCCCCTTAAACCAGGAACTTATGAGGTCCCGAGAGAGAATCGGCGAGTGGATTGATAAAAGTGGATGCGAAGAAGAATGTTGAAAAATGGGGTAATGGGGTAAAAGGTAAAATCGGGAAAATAGGTAAATGAGCCAAGGTCAAAGGTAGTGGCAATTCAACGTACACACACGTATAAACTGCGGCATGGTACTAGGTTGAAGAGCTTGCAAACACTACATTATCTAAGGTCGATAGGGATATCCAAACAAGGTTGAAGTGATTCGGTATCCGGTATAGGATAGGGTCAGGAAACACAACGTGGGTCAGGTGTAGGAATGTTTTAGGTATGTTCCGGTACACCAAGGTTGGGTTAGGATATACATCACGGAAATAGGCAAAGTAAGGTCATGAGGTCAAATAACACGGGTAATGGTGTCACAAAGTATAGCAAGCACATTGGTTTAAAGGTCAAAAATAGGTTTTCAGGTCCAGGTATATAGGTCACAACATGGGTAACGCCGAGGTATGGTTAAAATACTGAGGCCCCGAAAAGGTTGAGGGCAAGAGAAGAAGGTAAAGTGGTCAAGTAAGGTGCAGAGAGGTTGAAAGGTAGTTAGGTGAGAAAATTAGTTATAGATGCAAGGGAGAGGGTTATGTAAGGTAACCAACGTTGGTTGGTTATAACTGATATCGGTCTAGGGGAACCGAAGACGGTCGGTTAGGGCACCCAACCATCGTTGGTCAAGATGAACTTGATCTTAGGTTAAAGTTAAGTCGGCATGGTATAAAAATTGAAAAACCCATGTTTTAAAATTCATTTGTGAATTATAAAAAGAGAGAAAATGAAAAGAGAGGAGGAAAGAGGAAGAAGACAAATGAGTACTTTGATGAGCTGATTTGGTGAGCCACGTAGGCGGTGATTGTTGAGTGAGAGGTGGGGCCACAAGATCAGGGTGAGGTATTCGATTGGTTAGAGATTCAATGGACATTCATCGATGGCGGAGGCATGAGAGGGATTGGGAGGCTAGAACGGAGGCTCGAGCTACCACCACGGTGACACTAGCGTGATGAGGTAGGATCCCGACCCTTGTAATTGTTTTGTTTTGTCAATTTTGGTAAAAATTGGGTAGGGAGGAAAAAGGGGGGTTTAGGGGGAGGAAAAATTGTAAAACGGGATTAAAAGAGGGAAATGGGAATGAGGAAGGGTAGGAGGTAGGTAAAGGGGTGGTTAGGGAAGGATTAGAGGGTTAAGGGAGGGAGTGAGTGGGTAGAACAGGAAGGGGGAGAGGAAAGGGGTTTTTTGGTTTGTGGTGGTCGGTGCGGCGCAAGAATGGTGACGTCAATCACACTATGGCCGCGTCGGTGGGTATGGATCGATGATCAGCAACAAGTAAGGTAACCGATGTTGGTCATAGGTAGACTATGGTTAGTTAAGGGGAGACCGTGAGTGCATCAATGGTGACCAACACCGGTTGTCCTGGGGTTAAACAGGGAAAAAAAGAGGTAAGGTAGTGGGTAGGGGGAGAAAGTAGGAAATGGTAAGGGTATATAGGGAAGGGTTAGGGGAGATAGAAAAGTGGCGAGGTAAAAGGGATGGGTGTGGGTAAGTAGATTAGGTTGGAAAGGTAGAAAGGGGAAGGTTAGGGCATGGGTAGATAGGTGTGGTGGAAGTTGGGGTCAATAGGAAAGGTAAATGTTGTAGATATGGGTAAGTGGTGTAATAATATGGTTGGTTTTTGGAGTGCGGGGAGAGACCAACTTTGGATGATAGATTGAGTCTGCCACTACTAGTGGAGGTACAAGCTAGCACGATGTGAGAGGAGTGGCATCACATGGTAGAGGTTGGTTTGATTGGAGTGAGACGTCTTGGAATGTAGTCCGGGAGGCTAGTCTGATGGTTTCCCTCATTGATAGATGGGATTCAGCAACCAATACAATTCATTTCTGACTGGTGGGTTCACCATCACCCTAGAGGATGTATACGAGATCCTGCGGTTACCTATATTGGGGGCAGTCTATTGTATCTTGTCAGAGGATTCAGAGGAGTTATTGGCACCCGTATTTGGTGAGGGTGTGGCCAAATTGGGGTTCCATAGTGCTAGCATGAGCTATGGAGCGATGTATAGAGCTCATCCTGAGGAGATTAGGTTAGTCATGTATTGATGGAGGCGGTGTGTTGTTTTGCACTACCAGATGCTAGATGGTGTGAGATTCCCACGGTCATTGATGGGAGTCTTACATGACATGGTAACAAAGACAACTTGATTCACATGGGCACCTACCCTTTTGACACACGTTTATAGGGAGTTATGGGCATACGGGTGGCTATGGTGATTCAACATATGTTGCAACATGTTGTTACATTGATGGGCCTATGAGCACATTATTTGTGTGCAACCAGTAGGGATGCCCTTGAATAGATGATTTTGAGGGGAGATTGCTACGGGCGGGATACAGGTGGTGGATACCAGCCATGGGAGAGTACCGAGGCACAAGAGCTACACATGATGTAGCATATTACAGGTGACTACTAGAGGGCTTTTCCGGAGTGGACATTATGTGGAGACCATATGTGGGCTTCCCGCATATAGATAGATGGCTGTGGAGTTAGATGGGCTCTAGATTTATAGATGGATAGAGTGGAGGAGGGCTGGAGAGCATGAGATGATCCCTGTAGACTGGGTCAAGAGACAATTTGGGCTGATATAGGATGTACCGCTACCCTTCCCTCAGTATTAGAGAGATGATGTTGAGAGGCCTATGTTACCACCTCGACCAAGACAAAGGCTGCCCAGGTAGGACGAGCAAGTGGTGGATATATAGATTGATGATACCGGAGTGGTAGATGGGTACAGAAATGGTGGGCAACACATGAGAGCAATGCCACCTAGGCCAGGCAGACAGATCTAGCCACCATCACAATGCAAAGGGATGCGCTACGGGGTAGGTAATGACCCTAGTGACACAACTTGGTATAGTTCAGGGGCAGCTTACAGTATAGAGGCATATGTTGCCACATTATAGGAGAGATGGCCATCTGCAAGTACTGGGTAGGCTCGGGGAAGGTACACGCACATTGCAGGTGGGTGGGTGATGGCTATGGAGGGGATGGAGAGGGGAGAGATGGAGAAGGGGGTAGGTAGCCACCCTATAGGTGCAGGTACTGGATTTACAAATCCAGTTGGCCATAGCACAAGGGTAGGTTATGGGTCTGCGAGATCCAGTGGCAAAGAACACGAGACATAGGTTACTACCTGCAAGCCCAGATACAAGCACATACACATATTTTGGGGCTGACATAGGCTCTAGTACTAGCACAGGGATCAGTGCATATATAGGGACATGGTCCCATTATATAGGTACCCATGCAAGTAGTGAGACCCATGACACCTCCAAAGATAGTGCCCATGGCCAGGTTCAGAGATACCTTAAGCAAGGCATGGTATTACCAGGATCATTTAGTGGCTACTGGGATAGATGTCCCATCCTATGTAAAGTACAGAGTGCAGTAGGCCTCCAATGAGAGGACCAGATCCCACACGCACAATGTGGAGAGTATAGGGGGTCGATGATCCCATAGGCAGAAGCACGGAGAGGCTACTAGTGTTTGGAGGCTAGATCTAGGTGAGGGGCCATAGATAGCTAGATCGAGGCCCTCAGCAGGAGCTGAGGAGTCAAGAGAGATGAACCCTGAGATCCGATGGTATGACTGATGATTTTGATATAGACTAACCGTGCCTTGATGATTTTTTTTGTATTGTATATGATACCGCGCTGCGTGCTGAAGATATTTTGTATTGGTTTATTGTACATGATACCAACCTACATGTCGATGACATATTTTATGGGATATCGGCACTGTGTCTGAAGATTATTTTTGAGATACACATTATTTTGATACCGATATATATTGTATTGATACACACCTTTGTATATGATGAGATAGATGAGATTCAGATAATGTATGGTGTTATGAGCATTTTATTTTCATTATGATATGGATGAAAACTAGGTGAATTCGACATGATGGAGTCAGGTCATAGGCATGGATCGAGTCAGGTTATAGGCATGGATGGAGTCAGGGTCGTTTAGGCATGGATGGAGTCAGGTTGGTTTAGGCATGGATGTTAATTTCAATGTTTTGGTTATAAATGTTAATGTAAAGTCATGTGATGGTGTAAAATGTTTAAATATTGGTTATGTATGAAAAATGTAAAATAATGTAAGTGGTAAAGGGTATGTGATGCATGGTAGGTATATACAATTTAAATGATGTGAACATGGTTTGAATTTTAGTTTATATATATATATATATATATATATATATATATATATATATATATATATATATATGGGAAATTATGGTAAAATGGGGAAAATTGGTGAGGGTAAAGAGTGGCCGAGCTAACCTTCTAGGGCCCCATGCCCTGGAAGTGTTGCCTACATAGTCCTAGTGAAAAGGGACCTCAGGCTGATGTAGTTCTTCCATTAGCTAGGGAAGAATATGAGAAGGTAGAAGAATAGGTTGGTAGGTTGTAGGTATGTTGGGTTCAAGGTCAAAGGTATGATTAGGTTAAGGTCATTTAGGTTTGGGTGGAGTATAGGTAGATAGGTATGGGTGATTTTAAGTTGATTGTGGTGAGAGAAGAAGATCCTGAAAGATAAGCATCGAGGGTCTAGTCCTATATAGGATAATCAAAAGGTAATGAAGAAGTGAAAAAATAAGAGGCAAGAAATCCACCCGATTGGCAAGGATCAGAATGTGTGAACCATATCTGTAGATAGGCTGGTGAACGTAAGACCCTAAAGACATTACATGATTGATTATTCGAAAGGTGAAGAATAGTCACATGATCACCAAATGTCGTAGGTTCAGCAGGTCCCTTGAGGTAGTATGGAGTGAAGAGACAATGGGTAAGGAGGTGAAGGTGATTAGGTCATATGGAAGGATGCATAATTCCTTTGGGCAAGAGGTCCAAGAACATAATAGGTGAGTCCATGATGAAAAAATTTTCTTTTTATTTTTCTTTTGACTTTTTTTTAGATGGATTGATCGATGCGGGAAATCTATACGGGATTAATATATGTCTCCTTGAGGTCTTCGCGAAGCTGATGAATATGGGAAGCTTCTAAATATTTTTATTTTGAGAGAATAGTCTTATTTTTGGATAGACTATATAGAGAGTGTTGTGAGTTGTTTATAGCTTTCCTTCGAGGGAACAGTCTATTTATAGCAGAAAATTAGAATGAAAGATGTCCTTTTGAGGGAGTCATCTTTGTATTGGAAGTTTGACTCAAGGAGTTGATCCCTTTTATTTTTAGAAATTATTTTGGGCTTTTAAGTCATGGACAAGACTATAGTGAAGCATTTGGTTCTTGTTTAGAAGGAAAGGGTGAATGACCATGGGATCTCATCTGAAAGAAGATGAAAAGTATCCATGAGAATCATGCCATGTGCAGAGCCATGGTACACATGTTTAAGATAAGGAAAAAAGGTAACAAATAATCACATGATTCTTTTTAGTGGTTGGATATGCGGTGCGTAAAAGAGAAGGGTAAATGGTGCTCAAGGGATGAGCGTGAAATAGATAAATAGTGATGTAGGACTAGAATTCAACGGTAGAATGGTAAAATATGCAAGGCATTGAGGGGATCGGAGTTCAAAGCTTACCATTAAGTGAAGACAAGGGATAAGCACCTGATCCATAGTTACAAGTCACGATATATGGTCTAAGCCAATTAGGAGCAAACATGCCCCATTTTATTTTCTCTACTTTGGTTACATGTTTATTTTCCTTGAGGATGAGATCACCAAAATTGAAGGTTCATTCATGGACATGTTTTTCATAGGCATGCTTGATGAATTTTTGATAGACTTGGAGGTGGTTGATAGAATTAAGATGACGTTTGTCCAATAACTCAATTTATGCTAAACGTCCTTGACGAAAGTCATCATCAGTGAGCATGTCTTGAAGAGAAATATAAAGAGATGGGATCCGGACTTCGAGAGGCATAATGGCCTTTGTATGCGGAGACCGAGAGAAAAGGGAGTGGCGAGTAGTGGAAGTGTGAATACTAGTGCGCAAGACGCCCGTAGGGTGAAAGGAATGTGCATATGCCAATCCTTCCCAGTATCATTAACTACTTTCATGAGAATTTTTTTTGAGGTTTTATTGGTGGATTCTACTTGGCTGTTGGTTTGTGGGTAATATGGTGAAGAGAAACTTAGTTGAATACCGAAGGCATCACAAAGTTTCTGTATGGTTTTGTTTTTGAATTTATTTTCATTATCAGTGATGAGGCGGTGTGGAACACCAAAGAAAAAAATAATGTGATGACTGATGAAATAACATATTTTCCCAGCTTTCATGGAGATGAGGGGTATGGCTTCAACCCATTTGGTGTAGTATTTGGTTGTGGTGATGATCCATTGATGTCTTAGGGAAGAATGGGGATTGATCTCTCGACAAGATCAAACCCCATTGAGAGAAAGGCCAAAGTTCACGAGTGACTGTAAGGCATGACTAGGTGTGTGATGAAGATTGGCATGTTGTTGGCATTTTACATAATGATTAACGTAGTCACAACAATCATGGTTGAGGGTTGGCTAGTAATAGCCGAGGCAAAGAATGTGTTTGGAAACAACAAGACCACCGAAGTGACCTCCGTAGATACCATCATGAAATTATTTAATGGTATAGGGGATTCGAGAGATGGTAAGGCATTGTAAGAGAATATTGTCAAATCTGCACTTATAGAGGAGGCCACCCATGACGACATAATGAGAGGCCCATTTGATAAAGGCTCATTGTCCATTACGTGTCAGGTTAGGATGCAAGATAGAAAGGGAAAGGTAATCCACAAGATACTTATACTAAAGGTCTTATGTGTTTAGTGAGGCGGTTCAGATGAAGTTAATACTACAAGGTTCATAAGAAGGTCATTGTAGGCATTTCATAGTGATAAATATGTCTGAATATAAAGGCAAAGCAGGTATCTAGGAAGCGAGGCAGGCCATGGTGTCTAAAAATTTATTGGTGGATTGCAGAACGGTTTAAATTTTATAGTGGTCAAACGCAGTAAACATGATGCCCACATAACGTTTATACTCTTGAAGTGTTTCATTACGACACTAATATACACCATTGACTTGGTTCACTACCAATTGAGAATCACTAAAGATATTAATGGACTTAACATCTAAGGCATAAGCTATGAGGAGACCCAATACAAGCGCTTCATATTCGGCAATATTGTTAGTGCACTCAAAGTCAAGTTTTAATGATATAGGCATGGGTTCACCATCAAGAGGAATGAGAATGACACCTGCACCACCTCTATGCTGACATTTGGAACCATCAAAGAATAAAGTCATCTAGTAAGGGTCATCATCCAAAGAGAGGGTAATAATGGATTCATTAGGGAAATTGAATTTCGAACATTGATC
Source organism: Taxus wallichiana var. yunnanensis (assembly GCA_018340775.1). NCBI lineage: Eukaryota > Viridiplantae > Streptophyta > Pinopsida > Cupressales > Taxaceae > Taxus > Taxus wallichiana. Next base: position 984,401,823 of record CM031240.1, read on the forward strand.
CCAGAAAGAGGCGCATCAACGAGATGGTTAGCAATGGCCTAGTCGTTAATAGATTTCTGATGAATGAATCCAAGGTTCAAGTCAGCTAGAAGCATGAGCCAACATGCAACACATTGATTTTGGTAAGGTTTTGCATACATGAAGTGTAAGGGGTCAGTATTGGTCACAACACATGTTTTATGGTTGAGTAGGTAATGACAAAGTTTGGTGGCAACAAAAACTAAGGCTAAGCAAAGTTTTTTAGGATGGTGTGTATCGGGTCTCGTAGTCCATAAGAGTATGGATTATGTAATAAACCACCTACTCCCTATGTTGTTCATCATGATGACCAAGCATGGCCCCTAAGGAGTGATCGGTAGCAGAGATGTATAGGTAGAAGGGTTGGCATTCTTTAGGTGGAATGAGCATGAGTGGTTGGAGAAGGTATTGTTTTAAGGCCTCAAAATCTTTATGGCATTCGTCATTCCATTTGAAGGAGATGTCCTATTTAAGGAGGTGTTGAAATGGTTGACAATGATCGGATAGTTGGGAAATAAATCGGCGAGATAGATTACAACTTTCCTTGCAAACTAAGAAGTTAGTGAAGGTTAGTGGGTGGAGGAATTTCGAGAATGACCTTGAATTTAGTAGGGTCAACCTCTATACCATTTAGGGAAATGATAAATCCCAAGAGATTTCCTGAGAGAAACTGTGAAGATGCATTTCTTGGGTTGAAGGTGAACACAATACTTGATGAGGCGATCAAAGATGGTTTTCAAGACAGTAAGATGTTCGACCCGATGTTTAGATTTTGCAAGGAGATCGTCTACGTAATATTCCAATATATGGTGCATGATTTCGTGGAAGATATAATTCATAGCATGCTGATAAGTGGCACAAGAATTTTTAAGTCCAAAAGGCATGAATTGATAGCGAGAAGGTTGCGCAAGGGTAATGAATGTGGTTTTGTGTTGATCTTTTGGGGCGAGCAAGATTTGGTTATAACCGGAGAAGCCATCCATAAGTGATAGAATCTCATGGCTAGTGGTAAGGTCAACCAACTGGTCAATACCAGGAAGAGGAAAGTCATATTTTGGGCAAGCTAGGTTGAGGTCATGGAAGTCCATACAAATACAAAGTCCCCCAATTTCCTTAGTGATAGGGACAATGTTATAAATCCTTTGGGGATAATCGATAGGTAAGATGAAAGAAACAAAAAAAAGGCATTGAAGTTCTTCTTTGACTAGAAGAGCAATGCGAGGGTGCATTTTCCTTAACTTTTGTTTGACGGGTTTGGCATCAGAAATGGTTATGATATTATGCACCACTATGGTGTGATCACTACCAGGAATATCAACATAGGACCAAGTGAAAACATGGTTGTGATTCTTAAGAAAAGAAGTGATGGCTTCTTGTTCAACAACATCTAGAGATTGAAAAATCTTTAGAATGTGGGGGTCATCCTGAGTGCGGATGTTCACTTTGATAGTTGATTTATTCAACATTGTTTACGTCTCAGAAGGTAATAACCGGTGAATGTAAGAGTCCTCGACACCAAGGTAGGTGAGTATAGACTCATCATCCTGACATTGAACGACATTAATAGAAGGATTATCATCCTCAACCATGTTAGGATATAGGAAAGGAAGAGAAGAGGGAGCCTCGCCATCACGTTGATAAGTCAGAGGTCCTATTGAAATGGTGTTTATGAAAAAAAAATAGAGGGATGGATTTGGGATCCGTTGACTTTGTTGGTGAAGGTGGCAAAGGTGGATTAGGTGAAGAAGGTGGAGAGGGGTCAACATCTTCAATGAGTTCAATGTGGGCCTTCTTGGTAGGTATTTTGGCAAAACTAATTTCACTACGGTCATTATGTTTGCCGGTAGTACATGAGATAACAGAGTGATGACCTTGCTCATAAAAGGCAAAGCCAAAACCTTTCCATGCACATCGGTGTAGGAAAGTGTGGGTGAAGCGGTGGTTGGTAAGCAACTGAAGGTCAACCGAAAAGGGTAGGGTTTGTGATGGTGGTTTGGGTGTGTATGTGGAAGTATCAAGTCCCGCATAGGTGAGATGGGTGCGAAGGTGGGGAGTACCATAAAGGAGATGCTTGCCTATGTAGTGATCATAGTGAGGATACTGGTGAAGGTTTCCATACTCTTGTGGGGTAGGGAATGTATTAAAATTGTACAGGAAATACTCCCCCATAGTGAGGTGTTGAAAAAAACCTTCCAAGGGATCATTGGTCGATATGTTGGTATCGGGAATGGAGGAAGTGTTAGAGGTTGGATCGAAAGAGGTAGCAGTTGGTTAGGAAGTAGATGAATGACTGGTGGAAGCTACAACAGTGGTAGGAATAGAAGAATTAGGTGTAGGTGAGGATGCAACGACACTGGTGGATGGGGTTGTGGGTGAAGAAGAAGTGGGCAAGGAGGTATATTCCTTAATAGGTACAAGAACATCCTTAGGTCGGTAAAGCATGTTGCATGTTTTGAAAGGTGAAGGGTCGGCAGGAATGATATAGGTACATCCTTCATGTTCAAACTTTACACAATGGTGCAAAGTAGAAGGAACACATCCCATGACATGAATCCAGGGTCTGCCAAGTAAGAAGTTGTGTTGAAAGTACCCTTCCAAGACGTAAAATAACTCTAGAATAGTGCACGGATCCACACGAATATGGAGGATGACAGTGCCAAGTGTAGAAATGATAGTGTCATTAAATGAATGCAACATGATGGGATGTTTATGCATGTAATTGTCAAGTATACATATTTGGTCGAATGCGTGAGAGGAGATGATGTTAATGCTAGTGCCCCCATTGATCATAACACGTCATACGTGTATATTATCGATAGGGACAAAGATGAAAAGAGCACGATATGGGTCATCGGTTTGCTGTGGTGTAATCTCTTCATCTGAGAAACTGAGGATGGAAACCTAGTGAGTAGGTGGAGGTGTAGCGGTAGGTGGTAATTTGGTGAGAGAGGTGACATGATGAGGTGTGATAATGGAGGCTACGGGTGTGGGATCATTGGGTAAAACCTCAATAGATTGAAGGACCTCCATAAGGGCTTGACGATGTGACTCTGAGGTTTGGATGAGATCATATAAGGACATTTTGAGAGAGGATTCATGTAATTGTTTGAGAATTAGATGGTACATGACACCATAAGAAATAGGATATGCAAGACCACAGATAGTGATTTTAGGTTTGGGTGCAACTGGTATGTTGGGTACAGGATTGGTTGGTGGGTTGGTTACCTTGTCTTTCCCTTTGTCTTTCTAAGTGTGGTGGCAATGTGAACCATGTTGATTTGAGGTGAAGAGGTAGATGGAGAAGGCTTTCCATGAAAGGTATACTGACAGGAAGGACATTTACCAAGAGGTGGGTAAGAGCCTTCTAAGATGAGTTGAGCACACCGACATTTAGGAGGGGGTTTAGCAATCTCTCTGATATAGACCATGTTGATTTCAAATTTGGGGGTGGATAAAAAGGTTGTGGGGGTGAAGATGGGGGTTGTGGTGTAGGTGCGGGAATAGGATGTGGGGAAACTGGTGGAGGTGAAATAGGTTCATCGTCAAGGAGGTCATCGTCATCAAAATTTGGGTCAGAAGGACATAATTGGATGAAGGCTTCCTTTAAACCCTTAAATTTTTGACATCATGTCCTGGTACACGATGGTAAGCATAAATTTTAGTATCGTTAAACCCTTCTGGTTTAGGTTTGAGAGGGTCGTAAGGTCTAAGAGGTGGTAGTGTGATAGCAGAGCTTTCCAGGAGGTTAGCAAGGATAGTGGCGTATGATCCTACCAGTGGATCACAATGCAAAGTAAATGTGGGTTTGGATGGAAGAATGGGTAGTTGTGGTGGTAGTTGAGGTGATGCGGTCTTAGGTTTGGGTTGCACTTTCTTAGGTGGAGGTGCGGTGGTGGAAACAACAATAGAAGGAGTAGTAGGTTTAACCACTTCTTTGGATACTAATGGGTTTTTTAATTTTTGTTGTCTTTTCTTAGGTAGAGGTGTAGATGGAGCACGTGATGTGGATGGAAAGACAGATGGTGGGAGAGGATGAGTGACCCATGGGGATAATTGGCATCCCGTGGTAGGTGTTGGTTGAGGTCGGGAAGGAGGTACAGGTAGAGGGGAGGAAAATTTCATAGGTAGTGAAGGAGGTATGGAAGGTAATGGTGGTATAGGAGGTAAAGAGGTTATAGGTGGTGATGAGGGATGTGAGGCTCACTTAGGCATAGCTGTGGGCTATGGTAAAGGAGTTGGGAGAGTTTTAGGTTTACGATTGGAGGGAAGAGGTTTGGTTAGGGTTGAGGGGTGAGGTCCTAGGATGGACGATAGAGGTGAAGATGACAAAGGTGTGATAGGTGAGGGCGGTGTACGTGGCTTAGAAGGTTGGGTTTTTCATTTAGGTTTGGGGATAGGTTTAGTGGGTATTCGAGAAGATGTGGCCAAGTCTAGCTTAATAGGAGGATGGCAGGGTTTGATGTCGGTGTGACCCCTAGGGTGCTAGTGGGTTTAGAGATAATAGATGATGTTGGAACACATGTCAGCTAGCAAGTAGAGGGCCGAGTGTAGATGAGGATGATGCAACAGAAGATGTCTCAAGAGTTATGGTCATGTGTGGTTTGGGTGGTTGAAACACCTTTGGGTAGATAGTATAAGTATCGGTGAGGGATGATTTCATCTAGGTTGATAAGCGGGAGTAAAAGATGTCCCCAAAGTGAGGCCCTATCAACATAATCTAGGTGATTGGCCAAATGTGAAAATGGTACTACGGTAGATGAGGTAGATGTGGGTTGAGTGGTGATTCCGTGAAATGTGTCTGAGATACAGGGAAATTGCTAGCTTCGGTTTTTTTGGGTAAGAGAGCCAAAAGTAGGTCAGCATGATCTTGGGTGGTAGATGGAGAATGGTCACCTAGAAGTAACAACATTTCTACTAGATCTTGAATAGGTGAGGGAGACGATGAGGGATCCTCTGTTGGTGGAGGAGGTACAATTGGTGATGGATTACTAGGTGGAGAAGTTAAAGGTGAAATGATCTTGGTGCTAACAAGAGGATCCTCCGCAAGTGCAGGAGGAGATGAAGGGTGTTCCTCTATGGGTCAAGGTATAGATGAAGTAGGTTCCTATGTAGGTAGAGGACTTTGGGCTAGGATTTCCTCAATGGAGGGGACATGAGATAAATGAGAAGTAACTAGTATGTCAGTGAAGATAGCATGGACCTCACGTGTATTACTATCGTTATTTGAGGCATCACCAGTTTGGTCAGTAGATGTGGAATGATTAGGAAATGGTTTCTTGAAAATGTGGAGATTTTGGTTGGCAGGTGCATTTAGGTTATCCAAGACTAACTCACCACTCTCAAGCATTCCTTGAACAATATTTTTGAAAGTGATACAATTGCTATCACTATGACCGTTTACACGATGATAGTTACAGAAGTCATTTTATTTGTACCACGTAGGTATGGGGTGAGAGGGATCAAAAATAGTGTGTGGTTTTATAGGAGGAAGGGTGATAGCACCAAATTTAATAAGATTTTCTAAAACAGATGAATATGGCTCCCCAATTGGGGTGTATTTCCTTTGTTCACGTTTGAATTGAAAAGTTTGGACCGGGAAAGATTGGATGATGGTTTAGCATGATTGGATGGATGGGTAGGGCCGGCCTTAAGTACCACCACGTTGGCAGTTCCCTTGGCTATGGAGTAGCTCATTTGAGGTTTCAAAGAAGAAGAAGTATCATTTGACTTAAATGAAGTGTTCTTGTTTCGTAATTGGATTTTCTTTTCTTCGATGGCGCGAATCTCTAGTTTTCATGCCATAGTGAATGCTTCATCGAATGTTCAAAAGTCTGCACCTATAAGGTTGGTGAAATATGTCTAGCACAAGCTTGTGTAAAGAGCTCTATGAGTTCAATTTGTGGTAATTGGAAAGTGAGTTGATTGATTAGGCTATGCCAATGAGTGACAAAATCTGCAATAGATTCATCGTCATATTGATGCGTAGAGTAGAGGTCAGTCATGGTAACCTTCTTAACGACGTTAATCAAGAAGTGATCTAAGAAGGCTTGGGATATTTGATTGAATGAGAAGATAGAATGTCTAGGTAATCCACTATACTAGTCCAATGCGGGGCGGTTAGGGACATGGGAAAGGTTTGCAGAAGCAAAGTGTCATCATGGGCAATAAGATAGCACCCATGTTTGAAAGACCACAAATGTTGTTGCGGGTCCTCCTGAATATTAAAGTAGTTAAATTTTGGCATCTCCCAATGTACGGGATATGGACGAATGGGAATGGATGGGTGAATGGGCTCATTACAAATTTCATCATAGGTGAGAGAATTACGCGAGCCAGAAACCGATGCTTCTAGTGTCTGCATCTTATCCATCATTAGCTTGATGAAGTCATTGTTAGGCTGAAAAAATTGGGTACCTCCTGTAGCGAATAAAGAGGTGGGAATTGAGAGACAGACACAGGGGGTATATACCCGGACTAAATGACAGATAAAACAAGAGGTGGTTGGTAGTAGGTATGTGAAGGTGTAATGGTCGTAGTGACTCTAGTAGAGATTAGAGGTAGAGATTATGGAATAGAAAGGACAATGTTTTGGTAAGGGGTAGTGGTCATTGACACCAGGGGTGGCTATGTTGTGACTAGTATGTATGAGACAATAGGTGCATATGAGGCTATGTTCTAGGTGGTCAAGAAAGGTACGGTAGAGATTGTGAGGGTATCAAATGTGGTAGATGTGGTGGTCAAAGCTAGAAAGGGGCCTAACTATGAAACGATTGGGGATAAGACAGGTGAGGGCAATGTAGAACTAGAAGGAGATGATGCAGAAGTAGACATAAGGGCCAGAGGTAGGGATACGGGCATGTTGTATATCAACTGACCCGAGGCATCTCAAAGGGATGAATGGGTGAGGTATAATTGTAAGGCAACTATTTTTTGATCAAGGAGTCGTGTAAACTCTGTATCACCTGTGGGAATAGTGATAGGTTAATTGGGATCCATGGGTGATGAAATGGAAGGTGGTGAAGGGGTAGGTGGGAGTGGTTGATGATTAGCATGGAATACAAGAGTGCTTTCCTAAGTATGGGTCAACACCATGTGGAAAATAACTGATCTGGTAAGACTATATTCTATTTTGAATGACACAGAATCACAACAGAAGTAGGAAAATAGGAAATGGTAAGTGAATTAGGTCAATAGGTGAGTTGTAAACAACAAACAAAAGGCCCGATCGATTGGTTACTGATGTAAACTGATGCCATTTAGGGTCAACCAATGTTGGTTACTATGAGAAAAGAATAGTCAGTTTAATGAGGTCACAAACTGACAATTTCAGACAAGATGAGATGTAGGGTGGATGTATGTCATAACCATGAATATGTGGAAAGTGACAGACACTTTAACATCACAAAAGATGAAATAGGTGTCCTTTTGGGCAAGTTATCCCAAAATATTGTGAACCAACATCGGTTGGGTTAAACTGATGCCAGTTAGATGGTAACTAATGACGGTCGCTGGACCGACACGATTATTGTGAAATTGAAACAGAGATGAAGAATAGTGGTTGTGATTTAAAATTTTGTGTAGAATCAAACCCAGAAGTCTGAGAATGATGTAGATAAGGTCCAAGAACACTCAGATGAAGTCGAATACACCGAATGTGATGAGGAGTGTGTAAGGAGAAATGAAAAGATGAAGAACGTAAATCTCACACCTCAAAATGAAAATCAAATAGAAACACTAAGAAATATATGATCCTAGAGTTCCTATTATATTATGTTTGTTCAACTTATGCTATTTTTAGGACTGACTGTATGAGCGGAACAATAAAATTTTATTTGGTGAGGAAGGCTTCCTAGAAAGAATGAGATCTAAAGGGTGAGGTTTCAGGAGTGTTATGGTGGGGGAAGGCCATCTTTTGATGGTGTACTCGACAGAAGAAATGAGCTGGGGAGTACCTGACAATCCCCTTATTAGTGTGATCGTTAGCAGGCTTTCCTAGGAAGGAAATTGTTTTAGAAAGATGTGTTAATTAAATTTTTGTGCAGTTTGGATAAGACTCAGAAGAAGAGATAAAGTTCTTTCTATGATTCATTTGTCAACCATCAGCTGGGCATGACTTCCAGCGTATAGGTTGCCCTCAATTAATGTGCACTAATGCAAGAAAGTAGAATGAAATGTGGTTAATTTTAAGCCCAAATCAAAAATGTGATATTTGATGACACAAAATGGTGAATAGGAAGAGGGATGCTCTTTCACTAAAATGCAAAAAGTGAGAAGAAAGGATTCTTTTTAAATACACCAAAGGAAATATGTCCTTTAGAGAAAATAGAAAGAAAAGAAGATTACTAGAGAGAAAAATTTAATGTGTATGCTTTTTTGAAGGAAAAAAACACACAACTTTTCCTAGGAATGAAGAAAAATTCAAGGAACCCCGATAGGTCCCACCAGGCATGCCAAAATGTTTCACCTGATTCTTAGCATTTCTTAGAAAATGATGAAATAGATAAGGTAATGGGCGTAGGAGGAATACCTATTATAAAATGTTGAAGTATTTTTCTCGCGTACTAACTCCTTGATCCAAAGCTGATCGTGAGAACTTCCTTTTGGCTGGGAGGAACTACCTGAAAGAAAAAGCAAAACCACAAGATAGAAGTTAAATTATATATAGCAGTGGACTTCCTAGTATGTGCTAGTTGTAGGAAGTGTGATACTCCTGGATGTCCTGTCACCCTTTGTTTAAAAAAATTAATGTAAACAACAAATACAATCCTATTGTAATTAAAATGATTTAGGTATCTCATTCACATACAAAAAGTGAATCTAATAGTAATAGGCTAAGTTATAATCAGATCCAGAGAGGTAAGATGTCCTGTCATCAAAAAGGCAAGGATTGGTCAGGGTATGGTTCTGGGTAGTTTGGGTCAAGTTGTAAAATGGTTATTAGGTCTATTCTAGGTCAAGAAATAAAACATAAAGACTATTGTCGGTCTGAGGGTAACCGATTATGATTAATGGTGACCAACCCAGTTACTGACAAGTTGACAGAGGGTCAAAATAGAGGTTTGAAGGAGATTTATCTAGTTGGTAGGGAGCCGGTTGAATTGCTTGTGAGGTGTAGGTAAGCTATCAGGTCAATGGGTAGATTAAACAGGGTTTTGGTGGGGCTAGGGTGAGTTATAGGTAAGGTGGAAAGGAGTGGTATGAGGTCAAGGCACTATAGGGTAACTAACACCGGTTAAGGTTAACCAAAGTTGGTTACTGTGGGATATTGGGAAGGATAAATAACTAGTTTTGGGCTTTCTCTTTTGATTGCATAAGAGATTGGGTTGGTTGGAGTGAGGTATCTTGTTTTTTAGATGGGATTTAGTAAGGTTTTAGTAGGGATGTGGGGGTGTAGGTATGAAAAGTGGTCTATGGGAGGATTAGATAGCAAAATGCATGCAGAAGGAAAGAAACTAGAAGAGTGAAGGTGTTCTACTTACCTTGAAATTTGTGATATGGCTATGAATGAGGAATGGAGGTGTTGGTATGAGACTGAATGGTAAGGAAGATCACCAAGTGTTGTAGAGATCTTGCATGGACCTGTCTGGGCTCCTTCTTGCTTGGTTCAAACCAAATCTGGGCTAGGATGTGTGTTGGATGGCTTTTGTATGAATGTTGGACATTTGTGTGTGAGAGAGTGTCATTCTACTTACTTGCATGCGAGCTTGTGAGTTTTGGAATTGTCAACCTTGAGAATGAGGTAGGAAGAGGAATTAAGCATAACCGATGGCGGTTACGGGCTGACCAATTTTGGTTAAGGTGGGATTCCCTAGACATGCTAAAAATAAAAGATCATGGCTATAATGGCTGCCAGCTCTCACTATTCATCCAAACAAGGGTGGGAGTGATTGTTGTGTAGCGAGAATGAGGTGTAGGCATTCATTTTTAGGGTGTTAGTTAGGTTTTAGTTGGTTATGGAAACCTACTAATAATAGGCTTAGGGTGAGGTGGCTAGGTGAGGTGGCTAGGTGAGGTGGAGGGGTGGGTATTAAGTCAATTAGGATAATTAAATAATAGTTATAATGATGAATAAAGAATTAATTTAATTAAAGTAATTAAATTAAGTATGAGTGTGGGGTGAAAAGGGACCATGGTTAGGTGAATTAGTTTGATTCAATTAATTAACAAGAGGTTAAGGGGAGTGTGACCTGATTTTGATGTCTACACTTGTGTTAAAATATCTCTGAATCATATAAAATATCATCCCTTTGATAGTCTAGTGGAATTTGCAATTTCATTATGAGAAGATCTTTCTTTTGGTAATGAAATAAACAATTTAAAATCACTTTACCTTCATTTGGTGATGGAGATTGTTTGTAAGTATTTGGTTGTACCTTAGGCATGATAAACCAGAGGTTTCTAATGTTTAATTGAGTCTTTTAACTTGATTCTTCATGTTAAATTCTTGAATATTGTGTGAAAACATGTAGATCTAGGCCTCCATTAATGCACACCTTCTGGTTGAACGAATATTTTAATTATTCTGAAGCTTTCTATTGTTGAGTTTTAAAATTATTGTTAAGGCTCTCAAAGATCTGGAAAAGTTAAATTTATCTTGGTTAATCTCCCACCAAGAAAAGAAAAAATTATTCAAACAACTAGTCCTACCTGAACTACCCATATTTTTCCTGTGTATCCACAAATGAATAAATTCCACTGTCAAAAATATAAAGACGTAATCAGGTGTCACATGTCTTTAGTAACCTAAGCCTTGTTCAGAAAATATATTCATTCTTAAAAAGTGATAACTCCTGAGAGTTGAATTGTGGTGCATTGATCATATTTTCTTAAGGTTTCCTTTAAAACATCAGGCAAAGAAAGATTTACCCGTATCTTTCACCAACAAAGGTTATAAAATGGGTTCTCTTACCCTGGTTGAAAGGAACCTAAAATAGTGAGGATAGATCAAATCCTTTTGAAGGTGTTATCCATTTCTCCAACACCGAGTGACAAAGAGCCAGCTGAATCACCTCCTTGGTACAAAATGATATATATTTTGATCTTTCTGGCTTTGAGTGTCTTGTCAAATCTGTGATGCTGCTTAGCTTCTAAGGGAGAATCAATTTGGATACCAACACCAAAGTGGCATCATTTCTGGGGACAATTTGAGTCCAGTTGATCTTATTTAGACCTGGTAATACTTCTTACATGTTCGTGTGATAATAAGTTGTTAAAACATCATTATGTGTTCATGTTTGTAAGGATTGTTTGAAGTTACAAGTTCTGTGTGCAATATTTCTTGATTCCAGTGATTTTTTGCAGTAATTTTGTATCATCATTGATAAAATTAGGTAAAGGAAGGTCAGATTTGATAAGATTTGTAAGAGTTATGTGTTGAGAGACATTTGACAAGTCAAATTTAGTGCATTTGCACAACTAAGGTGAAAATACTTAGTGGCGACTCCGTGTTGATTTAAATTTTGATAAATGTCCAGTGTCTTAACCTATATCAAGTGATTTGTTAGTAATCTTTGCAAAGCTAGAAGGAAGAAGATATTTCTTCATTAAGGACCATGCTAGAAGGTTGTTTCCAGAGTTGGGAAAATCAAATTCTGAAGGAAGAAGAATCTGGAAATTTGTTGGAGATCAGAAATCAAGAAAAGAGTTATCAATTTTGGAAACTGATAAGCTGTGATTGAAGATTTCCATACATCTTCAAGTTCTTCTGAATCAGGTATTATTTTTGTAGATCTGAATTCTCCATCTGGTGAGGGGCCTTCATTTGTATTTGAAGAGTTTTCTTCTCATTATGTCCCTGGGTTTTCCGAATCTAATAGGGTTTTCTAAGAAACAAAGCCATTAGGGAATATTCATTCTGAAAATCATATTCATGTGCCCCAAAGACCCCTCATTCCTCATCATTTTTTTCCCATGCAAGATCACCTCCTCAAGGTGATATGGCCCATCCCCCACCCAGACCTCCATTTTTTGTTAATACCTTTGGTCCTATCAATTTTAGAGGTATGGCTGGATATCCAAATGTTGTCCCACAGGATGTCAGAAATAGATTACCAAAATTCCAAGGAAATAATGCTATTACTGGTGATCAACACTTAAATATTTTTGTCAATATGATGGAAGACTTTGAAATCGAATATGAAGATGTGTATATAAAATTGTTTATTCATACTCTAGATGAGGATGCACATGACTAGAATAAAGATTTACTAGAAAATTCAATAGAATCATGGACATAAATGAAGAATGCTTTTTTAGGCTGCAATATGGAGATAAAACAGATCCTCGGTTTCTTTTATCAGAATTTGAAAATATAAATAAAAATTATAATGAATCAATCCATGAATTCAATACTAGATTTAACAAAAATTTGAGAATATTGTCTATCATCTTAAGGCCTAGTGATGAATCATGTCTGATAAAGTATTTTGATGCATTTGACAAAAATGCTTCTTATTGTTTAAGGGACAAAAACCCTGGAAATTTGAGGTAATCCTTCATTCGGATTTACTGATTGAAAATAACATCAAGGAAATTGGAAAACCTCCTAAGAGGGAGGGTATCAAATTGATCAATCTAGACAAGCTTAAATTAAACAAAGTTGTAGATCTGGAAGAAGTTGTAAAATTTTTGGCAAGAGTTGTTAAAGAAATATCTTATAAGTTAGTTAGAGTAGAGAAAGGGATTGGACATAGTTCCCAAGGTCATCACAAACCACAAGGCTAAGAAAGATTTGGTAATCATCCTAGAGGTGATCAGAGATTTGATGACATAGGTAAAGGGCCCATGGCATCTGGAAATAGAAATCCCCGACCTTGTGAAAATAGAATGGTGTCTGATCCCTTCACTGCTAGAGTTGCTGCTATGGAAGAAGCTAATGAAATTGAGTAGTGTGATAGATTATTCTTGCCCCATTCTCCATGCGAGGTCAAAACAGAAGTTGAGGAAGCTGAAGATGATGATTCCTGCATGATGGAGAGCCCTGCAATTTCACATTAGGGAGCAATTTCAATTGAATTAATAAGTGCCAGAACTACTACAGATTTCTTGAATTACATCCACTGGTTACTATCTCTTCCTCCCACTCATACTTTTGAAATAGATATGGTAAAAAAAAAAAATCCCAATAATGATTTTGAATAATTGAGGGCATTAATGATTAAATAGTATAATGGAGGAATCCCTTTTGAAGAAGATAGGAAGTTGTTGATGAATGTAGTGATTTCCCAAGAAAAAGAACATAACACTAGAAGTAAGGTTGCCAAAGGGGTAGGGCCACAAGCCGAAGTAAAAATTCCAATGCTTACCAAGGAAACCCCTCAAAAATATGCATCTGGTAGAGGCCTTGTTTCCTATAATAAAACTTGTAATCCTCCCCATGCTCGATTCGTAAAAATCCCGTGGCATTAGATGAAGTTGTAAGTGTCCCTCCCAATGCTTCCTTGCCCAAGTATGTTCCTTATGACATTGCCCAAATATTGAGTCAGATCAAGTTTTATGTTCCTATTGTTGAGTTGCTTAGGATTCCTGAGCATAAGAAGAGGGCATTTGAATATTTGGGATTCAAAAAAGAAAAAATTACCCAAGGCAGAAATGTAAACAATGTAGAGACTCCTCCTACCATTGCAGAGCTAGAAAAACCACAAGTACTAGAAGAGCTGGGGGAGCCACCTGAAGTTTATTTGGGAACTTCTTTGGTTGAGTCTTAGCTGAATGTGGATCCATTTTTTACTACTCTGATTATTAAGGACATGCTGTTATATAATTGCATGTTTGATCCTGGAGCTTCATGTAATGTTTTGCCTCTTGAGGTCATGAATGATTTAAATATCAAAGTAACAACGACTTATGGGAAATGTACTACCATGGACTCAAGAGAGGTACCAATAGTTGGGTATGTGAAGGGATTAGTAGTGTAACTTGTAACTTATCCAGGGAAGTACTTAACCCTGAACATTGTCATTGTTGATTGTCCTGCTAAATGGGGAATGTTGTTATCCAAAAAATGGGCTGCTAGTATGGGTAGAAGTGTGCAAATGGATATGTCTTCTATAACCATACCCATTGAGGGGAACCTTGTTAAGTTGTATGGTGAGAAGAAAATGTTACATCTTATAGAAGACCCTAATAATGCTTCTTATGATGTATTGTTTACAGATGTTGATGTTAACAACTTGGAAGGTTATGTTGTTTTTAGGGAGCATGAAGTTGATCAATGCAAATATCCTAAGTATGTTGGTTCTCATGGAACTTTGATGATTGTTGCAGCCTCAAAAAATGTTAAATAATATGACTTGGGCACAAAGGATAAGCATGGAAAAATATGGTTAGATAACAACTGGGATGGAGAAGAAAAGGAAACATATGTCCAGTTGTTGAAAGAATATCATGACTTCTTGGCATGGTCATATTATAAATGGCCAAGCACTTGAAAAATTTACTTGATTAATTTCTCAGAATCAAGGTGTGCATCATTGTATAGTGTATAGTTGTTTTTTCTAATTTCTTTTCTACGTTCTTTCGGTTTTTGTTTGTTCTAGTCCTTGGCAGCCATTTTTGCTTTGGTTTCTCAATTTTCTCAAGGAGGATCAGTTCGTGAATCCATTTCCCAATGGTTTCTAGAACTTGGTCTTATTTTTTTGTTCTTGTGGCACTCATTTGTGAGTGCCCATCCCGAATCGGAGCCAATGTTGGTGCTCGATTTGATCTTGCCCTAATTTTCTCTAAAATTTCTTCAATCTGCCTGGTTCGTCGTATTTTTCTATCTCTTGAATGGACGTGTGAAAAATATTCTTCTACATTTTTATGCCATTGCTAATCCATTTCCATGGTCATGGATCAAGTTTAACCTGGTATTACTTGCAATTTCTCCATCCTAGGTAAAAAATTTCAATTATGGGCGCGAATAGTGAAGTTCTCTGTATTTTACTATTTGACGGGCGTCTTTTCCCCATCAAATTCTACCTCAGCATCAGAAAATATGTGGTCTCCTTTGATTGGATGAGGCATGATGGGTTTATTTTATAAACTTGTCACTTTTGGCTACTTTGGCATAAAGATTGAACTCGCCCCGTGGCTCGTCGGATCCTGATTGGTTAGTCAAAGTTTTGAAGTGGCGGAGAAAATTTCTTATTTTTTCCCCAAGGGTGTACACGTGTCAATAAGTCAAGCATTTGTGGATGGGTGGGCCTTTTTCCTATTTTAAGGCATTGTGGTGAAAAAGATTAAAATGTGAAAAAATTGCCTATGCCCCGCGAGAGGACACGTGGCAACTTCTAAGTCAAAAATAGAATGGTGGATCATCGGGTTCCTTTGAAGTTTTTTGGCTTTATTTTGTAAAAGGAGTAAAGGTGTAAAAATGGGCTGAAGCTCTGTGTGAATCAAAGAAGGACATGTAGAATTTTGAAAATTCGGAGCGGGAAGGCGGGTTGCCAGAGCACTTTGAAGTTTTAAGCCTTTTTGTGAAAAAAGGAATAAAGTTATAAAGTAAACTGCAACTCCCTTGAGAATCAGATAAGCACACATGGTAGTTTGAAAAGTCAGAGCAGGAAGGTAGATTGTTAGGAAAACTTTAGAATTTAAGCCTTTTTTAAAAAAAAAGGAATAAGGTTATAAAGTGAGCCGCAGCCCCATCAATGCCCTGAGTTAAGCCACGTGTCGGGCTTAAATCAAAAGTAGAGGGGCGGGCCAAAATCTTAAAATTATGTATTTTATCCAAAATTCATAAAATGCTAAAACATTCCCCCAAACCCATTTTGACTCAAATTATTCCACGTGGATGGCTCAAATTCAAAGTTAAAAAGGTAGAATTAATGGTTGTTATGCATTGCATCTGAGTTTTCCACCATTAACACTCCAAGGTTCTTGGAGATGTGTTTTTCACATTGTTCTTCATCAAATTTTGATGATTCCTTGTATTTTTATCAATGAGTGCAATCAAATGGATATGGAGCTAGATTTTTAATCCAAGGTGCAAAAATTGAACATTTGAAGTAGAATTTTCTCAGGCACTTGTAAAAAAAGTGAATTACCAGAGGAGCTAGTTGCAGAGCAAAATTACATAGGGAAAATAATGAAATGATGAAGGAAAAGAATGTTGCATGTGTAAAGGATGAAAAACATGCTCCCAATTAGAACAATGATGCAAATATTTGAAATGATTCACATTTTCGAACACCTGGAAAATTTTGGGCATGAATTTGTTAAACGTCCCTTTCGTAGAAATCATGATGAAATATGTAACAAACAAAGATGCTTCGAATATTCTTATCTTGAGGGGAAATCTTGGATATAATTTGAGTATCATAAAGAGCATGAATTAGACATGCAAATGGTGGGGTTCATTTTCATGAGAAAATATGAGAAATCCCATCTTCCTGAGAGACCATCGAGAAACCTGTTAATCTCTTTTGTTTTAGATTTGCATCGTGTCAAGTTGGTTGTGAGTGTATAGCCATTGGTGAGCTCTGAGATTGTTCAAGAAAATTTCCCCTACTGATGAATCTAATCAATTTCAAATTAATTTGTGTTGATCTTGGGAAAAATTTGTGTCTGCTTTTTTATTCAGAATGTCTTCATATAGTTTTTCTTGTTCCTATTGTAATCTTGTGTTAAAATCTCTCTGAATCACACAAAATATCATCCCTGTGATAGTCTAGTGGCATTTTCAATTTCATTATGAGAAGAGCTTTCATCTGGTAATGAAATAAACAATTTAAAATCACTTTACCTTCATTTGTTGATGGAGATTGTTTGTAAGTCTTTGGGTGTACCTTAGACATGATAAACCAAAGGTTTTTAATGTTTAATTGAGTCTTTTAACTCAATCTTTTGTGTTAAATTATTGAATATTGTGTGAAAATGTGTAGATCTGGGCCTCCATTAATGCACACCTTCTGGTTGAAGGAATATTTTAGTTATTTTAAAGCTTTTATTTGTTAAGTTTTCCAATTTTTGTGAAGGATCTCAAAGATCTGGAAAATTCAAATTTATCTTGCTTAATATCCCACCAAGAAAATAAAAAAATATTCAAACAACTAATCCTACCTGAACTACCCCCATTTATCATGTGTATCCACAAATGAATAAATTCCACTATAAAAAATATGCAGAAGCAATCATGTTTCAAATGTCTTTAGTAACCTAATCCTTGTTCAAAAAATATCTCCATTCTTTAGAAGTGACAATTCGTGAGAGTTGAATTGTGGTGCATTGATCATATTTTCTCAAGGTTTCCTTTAAAAATTGTGTAAAGAAATATTTACCAGTATCTTTCACCAACAGAGGTTACAAAATAATTTCTCTTACCCTGGTTGAAAGGAACAACCTAAAATAGTGAGGATAGATCAAATCCTTTTAAAGGTGCTATCCATTTCTCTAACACCGAGTGATAAAGAGCTAGCTGAATCACCTCCCCGGCTACAAAATGACATATATCGTGATTTGTTTTTCTCTGAGTGTCTTTTCAAATATATGACGCTGCTTGGATTCTAAGGGAGAATCAATTTAGATAGTAACACATGACATCATGTGGAATTATTGGTGTCCAACATGAAGATGTTTCTTTGATATTGTTCGTGGAGTCCCTCCAAGAAGAAGCAACAGAATTGTTCTACCTCCTACCGACCGATCCATCACTAGTTGGAATGACATCAAGACTGCATTTGAGGAAATATTTAAATAAACTTAAGACTTTCAAGACCTCTTGGTGCGAGTTAGATCTAATGAAGAAAGGATAAAATTAAACCATGAGAGACTTCATGGCTTATTTCGACGGTTTCTTTGCAGGATACCTGAAGAGGATTTGCCATCTCAAAACATTGTCAAGAGATTCTTCATCAATGCTTAATTATCATAAGTATGATTTTTACTGTGAATATCTTAACTAATGAACATTGTGGAAGAAAAAATATTGGCCATTGAACTTGATGACGATTTCATCCTATATGGAAAGATCAAGAATCCATCAAAGGGAAAGACCCAACATCCTAGAGATGAGAGAACCAATCCATCACTGCAAAAATTGGCAAATGAGATGGCATATTTGAAGAGGGAATTATTTGAATGGGTATCTTCTCAAAGAAACAAAACAAATAAAATTTTAGGAGCACCTCGAAGGATTTCCTTGGAGGCCCAACCCATCAACGTAAGTTGTAGAATCCAAGAAAGAGAAGTAGATTTTGAACAAGAAAGTGAAGGTGATGATCTCATAAAAGTTGATGAGATTGAGAATGATACAAAAATCAGATTTTGTGAGTATTCTGGATGTTATGAAGAAGATTAAAAATATGCACTCAATTTATCATGCACTGTATTCACTCATTCTTAGTCCAAGAAAAGATCATCTCCCTCCACTGCAGCAAAATAAAAGAAGGTTGGTGATCCTCCTATGACAACTCTAAAAAATAAAATAATCAGTCAAGGATCCCCACTTCCACCTTCCATGAATTCCGCAATGTTAGAGCTTGATCTTGTAGCAAGTAAGAAGGATCTCGCTATTCCAAGTAAGTCTTATGATACCTCTTCCAATTCTACACCCAAATCTGATCCTACAAAATCTAATACCTTGAAAGCTCCTAGTGTTCTGTTCAAACTAATGTCCCTTCCTCAAACATCAAATCCTACTCCTAAGCCTATCCAAACCCCAAAATTAGTCCCTTCATCCCCTTTTCTGCATCTTCTCCCTTTGACTTCATAGAATATGCAAAAAAATCCAAAGTGCAGATTACTGAAACTAAATATTTACGGACTCATCCTAAACAATTTGAGAGGTTTGTTTGATATATCAAGAGTGGTAATCTAACACCCAATGCTATAACTTCTAGTACCAAAGGCATGATACCAAAATCACCTACACCTCCCTCACATAACATTATTTCTCTGAGTGCATCAAAGACTAATAAATTTGAACCTTTCTACATCTCCCTTCTTGTTGGAGAATATGTACTAAACAATTACATAATAGATTCTAGTTCCTCAGAAAATGTGATGCCTTTAAATTTTGCCAAGGTGCTAACACTTACCATGACTCCACCTAGTGGCTCTTGTTACACTTTGGAGTCAAAATAGGTCCCACTTGTAGGGAAGGTCAAATATGCACAGGTGGCTCTTGCCAGATTTCCAGATAAGAAATTTTCAATGATGATTTTGGTAATAGACATCCTAGCCTCATTCAGAATGTTGTTGAGTAGAAATTTCTGCCGAGACTTGGGGGGAAAATTTAGATGAATTGGTCTTTCAGTAACCATACGATTAGCTTAAGGGAGACATGGAGAAATTACTTCCGGAGAAGAAGAGGTACATGGTACGAAAGTATGGAAGCCCATAAGCTAACATTTTGTACCAAAGTGTAGTAGGCAGATGAATCACTTTGTGGAAACCGAGGAGGAAGATGATATCCCCATCTTTATAGGTATAGACATGGTTTCCTAGAGAGATTTGGATTTTGAAGAAGCATTAAGGAGATTTTAGTTACAAGAGGGCAGACCTAAATTACTAGACGATGCAAACCATGAAGAAGAGGAGATGGTTCTTGATGATTTCAAACAAGAAAAATCAGATTATATGCTTATCTAATATGATGAGTTATTCTCATTCCCATTTAGGGATGAAGATGATCTCAGTCAGGTCATCTTTGGAGAGACAAAATAATCTTGTGATGAGCCCATGAAATATTTGAAAGAAATATTTGTACAAGAACCATTGAGATCTGTGGAAGAAATTGAGGACCCCAAGCTTAGTCTCAAACTTCGATGTGTAAGCCACGAATCTGCAAGACATGCATGAAGTTGATTTGAAAGTCTTAACCAATGTGAAGGTTGGCTATATTGAGATAAGGAAAGATGAAAAATATTATGCCTCTCTTGAGCTAATCATTGATGGATGCAATAATGAAATGGAGATATTTCTTTCCCATTTGAAGATGAAGGATCTTTGATAAAGGCTCTTTCTATGATGAAGAAATTGAAGTAAGGAGTTTTTATACCTCTAAAGATGAAGCTCTTTTTGATTAAGGATCGGTAGAGTGCATTGATTCATAAGATTATGAGGTAATTCCTCCCGATAGTCACCTTGGGCTATAAAATAAAGATTCTTCAAAGGTGTACAAAGAGGAGCAGTAGGAAATGATGAAGCATAACTCCATATAAGAAATCTTGGATGTAGTAGAAGTTGCAGAAGACCCCAAGATGATTCTTTATCTCTTCACTCATGCCATGGACATATAGGACAAGTATGAGGTCACTTCTAATCCTTTTGTTAGTACTCAAGAACCTCATAACGAGTAAAAGAAAAGGATAAGTCCGATGTTTCTCATGAAGAAGATGTCACTAAGTATAGACCCGGGAAAGAAAGTAACTCAGAACATTCAATAAGTTTGAATGAAAAACAACTTTGGGGCAGCGATGAAATGATCCATGGAGAATCATCTATGTGGATAAACGTGGAAGGAAACTAACACTATGAAACTGATTTCAAAGAGAGTGAAGACAGTGGAATTTTCAAGCAAGGACATGAGCATAAATAAGCTCACATGGACTCACTCCTACCAAATACACATACAATTTTGAAAGCACCTGGATTTCATAAGAAGCTAAGGAGGAGAGGCTAATTTCTATAACCCATCAACAGCTTCGTAGAACATCATCATTCGGTGTTGCCTCTTCAAGGGTAAATTTTGAGAAATGAAAAGTACTTCAGTGAAAGCGTGTAATCGACCGCTTTGTACCATATGTGATTGCTAGGTTTTTTTCCCTTTCGATTGTGTGTGTTTTCCATCCTTTTGTATGTATGTGTGTTTCCTTCTTCGCTTTCTTTCTCTCTTGTTATAGGTTGTACATGACTCTCCAAGGCCTAATGGATAAGGAACTAGTTAATGAATTATATGGTCTAAAATTAAGATTTAATATTCCCATGTCATGTCCCCAAGCTGGAGCTAGTTGTTGTCGTGTAAATGTGCAGTAGGGAAATTGACAATTTCCAAGCACGAAAACTATACCCTTGTGCTGAAATTTTCATACTTTATCATTCCTAGGCATCCTAGAACAAATATTTCATTCTGGTCACCCTTATTTGATGTTAAATTTATCCCCTAGGTGATTTAGGAAACTATATTCTTTCCCCTAGGTTATTTTAGGGAGTTCTGAAAAGATGTTATCTTATGGCAGTATTAGGAAGGGCTATTATTGGCCTTCCTAAGACTGGATAAACCCCCTAGAGTGGAATGGAAGGAAAAAATTAAACATGGAGGTGAATTGAAGACCTTAGAACATCATGGAAATTATTTTTGAAGGTTTGGGGAAGTTTTGAAAGACTTGGAGTAGTCTGAGTAAAAACCAGGGTTCACAAGCCTAGGTAGTACATAGGCCTAAAATAGTTGTTGGGATTTAGAAGAAGATTCCGGGAGCTCCAGATGGAGTTAGAAGTAAAACAAAACATATATGGAAATATTATTATAAGGACTACATGATGGTGAAATCATATTTTTAACAACACCTTGGCGCATAGGATTTCAGGAAGTTTTTCGCAGGCACAAGTGGAGTCTCAAATAAAAAATAAAAACTTTTAGGGATCATATGGTTAAATCAAGACATGATAACCACACCATTGGATTGAAAATTCCATTTCAAGTTAGGATAATATAAAATTTCACCAATAAATTCCACTAGGAGCTCAAGTTATCATCATCCCAAGTTTCCCTCTCAAAGGCAGTTCAAGAGTTAAATAATTTTCTGGAGGACACGTGTCGAACCGGGATCCTAGGAATTTCATGCCCCCAACTTCCCTGAGGTCAGGTACACCAACCTTGGAAAAATGATTCCATCCCCATGTGACCTCGGGACCCTCATGTGACCTCCAGACTTGATAGTTTAGCCCCTAGGTGCATTTTTGGAGCATCCATTCCCTGTCGTTGGATCAAGTGCCACGTGTCAGCTCCAGGACAACTATGGAAATTGATGTCTGTAACGTCCCTAAGGTCAGGGAAATAAATCATGGAAAAATGTTCCCATCCCCTATGGGTATACTTTTGGTCACCCACGTGATAGACTTTCATCCCCAAGTGCATTTTCTGAGCATCCATTCTTTGTCGTCGGATCAAGCGCCATGTGTTTGCTCAAGGACCACCATGGAAACTGATGTCCCTCATGTCCCTGAGGTCAGGAAAATAAGACATGGAAAAATGTTCCTAGACCCTATGGGGAGTCTTTTGGTCACCCACGTGACTGGATTTCATCCCACAGTGCTTTAAAGTATTTTTTTCCACCTTCATTCCCTGTCGTTGGATCGCCGCCACGTGTTGTCCTCTTGACCACTATGGAATTTGATGTCCCTCACATCCTTGAGGTTAGGTACATCAAGTCATGACTTTTTCCCAAGATTCTCCTTCCATAATTTCAAAAATTCAAAAAATATAACTATCGCTCAGTGCTTCTAGTGCTTACATGACTACTTCCACTCTTGTGTGGAGACAATCTTCATCCTTCCTCTGCAAATTACTTCCATCACTCTGCCATTGCAAAAAAGTTAGACCAAATCAAACAAGGAACTGAAATACCTTTCCCATGGTGACCCATAGGTCTTAGAATGAATTATCATCAAGCTAAGAAGGAGAAACAAAGAACAACGAAGAAGAGAATAGTAAAATCTCCATAGCCAAAAAATGAAAATCTAAACAAATATTGCAAACCAGTGCATGAATCAATGAAATGTTTGCTTCTATTTATTCCTCTGTCAATAAAATAAAAACACAACCTTAAACTCTCCTCTCGTGTGAAAGATCATTCACAATGAAGAAATCTCCTTTTCGGCTCAACGGAAAAGAAGTGGGATTTCCCATAAAGCTGGTTTGTCGATTGAAGTAAGATAACATGTGAAGAACCAGAGGGAAAAACCCACAAAAAAATATAATTTTCTTCACAATTGGAGGAGAAAACTAGACCTACAATTTTGAGGTCCATTAATGGCTGCCACACCCAGAAGCACTGCTAGGTTTGAAAATTAAAACTTTAAAATGTCCTAAACTATTAAGTGGGCTGGCCCAAAATTTTTAAGGGGTGATATTGGGAAAAAACCCATATAAAAAAACTTCATACCATGTCAATCTGACCTCCAGAAGCCCATTTTATAAAAATAGCAGGTTTACTACAGAGGGACTTCTATTTCGGGAAAGTCATCAACAGAAGAGCCTGCGAAGGAGACAAAGACATGGAAGATGCATAACAATTGAGAAATCATCGAGCAGGCATTTGATCCAATATTGGCACTTACTAAAAATAGTAAGTGGTCTAACAAGCACTGTTAAAAATAGAAATTTGATCCAAAGGACTGAGCAACGCAGGGAGAAAGGGGAATCAACGTCACAACAATCAGTAGAGGATCGAGGAGTTGAATTTTCCACACTTACTAAAAATAGTAATTTACACTCAAAGAGAATTTTTGGCACAATGGGACGTACAAGGATAATCATTCAAGGGGATATCATTGTTCGGGATTACTCTATGCATTTTCACAGGGAATTCTAGGTCCATATTAGTTTATTCAACTTGGTGAGTGTTCATGAGCTAATTTGAAGGATTTTCTTAGTGTTCAAGGTGTTATAATATTTAGAGCTTCACCACATCAGAGCTTTCCATCAACAAGGATCATCGGACTTCATTACGGGAAACATCTTCTTCTTCTTTCTCTTTTCCTCTCTCCTCTTCCCCCAACTTTCTCTCACT
This sequence comes from Taxus wallichiana var. yunnanensis, assembly GCA_018340775.1. Classification (NCBI taxonomy): domain Eukaryota; kingdom Viridiplantae; phylum Streptophyta; class Pinopsida; order Cupressales; family Taxaceae; genus Taxus; species Taxus wallichiana. The sequence goes on from CM031240.1 coordinate 984,425,555, forward strand.
TTCCAATATTCTAATTCCACATTGGGTTTTCAATTTTTTATATGCCTTTATGTCAATTAAAAGTGACTTTAAAAAAATAATGTAAATTAAGTCACCTTTATTTTATAAAATGGACTTAATATTCTCTAGGAAGTCGAAAAGTTTTAAGTTGCAAAAGGACATATGAAAAGCCATTGGGGGTAGACGATAAGTCACCTCTCATTCTATAAATTATTATGCCATTCCGATTTCAAAGGTTTGGTCATTAATTTTTTAATCTCAAGAGTGAATTCTACCTTGAGAAAACAAAGGAGATAGCCATTTTCTTCCATCCCCACCCCTTTTCAATTTCCTCCATTTCTCCACTATGTATAACTTTTGTTTGAGAAATTAATACAAGAAGGAGTTTCTAGCTTTCTTTGAACAAGGAATTTTTTTATACTTTGTGTTCATCAAATTTAATTTGGTCTTAATGATGCTTACAAAGTTGTTTCTTCTCGCAAATACATGTGATGATACTTCTAACTAGTGTGTGCAGGAATCTAATTTTCTACTTGCAACATTAGTTCTCCTACCTCTTTTCTCACTCCCCTTTCCCACTCTTCAGAAAAATTCTTCCCTAGCAAGATATTGCTATCTTTTCCACAGGGTCAGTGGAGTTACCCTATTAGATACCTAGTAAAAATATCACCACATAAATCAACATTTTATCACACATGCATACATGACAGTTGCACCGATTAAGTAGAGGGACTTAGATTCCCAAAGCGTTGGCAAGAAATCCACAAGTTTTTCCACCCGACAAATTTTCTCACCAACAAAGAGTTATTCTCATTCCCATTTTGGGATGAAGATGACCTCAACCAGGCTGTCTATGGAGAGAAAATGTCATCTTGTAATGAACCTGTGAAAGGTTTGAAATAACTACCTATACTAGAACTACTTAGAGTCGCATAAGAAAATGAAGATCTTGAGCTTAGTCTCAAACTCTTAATGCAATCTATGAACCTACAAGATAAGAACAAATATGATTTGAAAGATTTAATCAATGTGAATGTTTTCCATGTTGAAATAAAGCAAGAGGGGAAATATGATGCCCCTTGAGCCAATGATTGATGGATGCAACGATGAAATGGAGATATTTTATTTCCCATTTTAAGAAGAAGAATCTTTCCATGATGAATACATTGAAGCAAGGATTTATGAGGATTTTGAAGTTGAAGCTCCAATTGATGAAGGATGGATATAATGCAATGATTCCCAAGATAATGAAGTAGTCCCTCCAGATAGTTTCCTTGAGATGCAAAATAAAGATTCTTCAAAGGCATACAAAGATGAGATATAGGAAGTAACAAAGGAGATCTTTGTACAAGGACTATTAGATGCAGTGGAAGTTGTGGAAGACCCCGAGCCAATTCTTGATCTCTTAAATCATGCCATATCCATAGAAGACAATTATGAGGTAACTTCCAATCCTTCCATCAGTACTCAAGCACCTCACAATGGAGTAGATAAAAATGATAAAAATGAGGTTTATCTGGAAAAGAGGTCAATAAGCATAGACCTAGGAAAGAAAATAATCCGAAATGTTCAAGCAATTTTAATGAAAAGAATCCCGAGGAAGTGATAGGATGCTAGATGAGGAATCATCTACGTAGATAAATTTGAAATTCAACTGGCACTATGAAACCAATTTTAAATAGGATGAAGGCAATGGAATTTCCAAGAGAAGACTTGAGCATCAAGAAGCTCGCATAGACTCAATCCTACAAAAAACATAGACGGTCATGAAAGAACCCAAATTTCATAAGAAGTTAAGGAGAGGAGGTTATGTTTTGGAACCAGTCAATGGCTTTGCAGAACATCATCATTCAGTGTTTCCTCTTCAGTGAAAGCGGGTTGTCCCCCACTTTTTACCATAGGTGATTCCTAGGTTTGTTTCCCCTTTTTCTTGTGTCTGTCATTTTATTTCCATTTGTATCATGTTATTCCTTAAGGTGTTCTTGGTGTGTGTTTGTTTCTTTCTTCGTTATCTTTCTCTCTTGTAAATTGTACATGAATTGTAAGGCCCTATAGATAAGGAACTAGTCAATGGATCATATGGTTTAAATTTGAGATACTAGATTACCCATTTCATGTATTTGTTGCACTCATTCCATGTCATGTACCCAAGCTAAAGCCAATTGTTGTCGTACAAATGTGTAATAGGGAAATTGATAATTTATAAGCATGACAACGATAGCGCTCTAGAAATGTTTTCATGTTTAATCATTTTGAGGAACCTGTGGTGCTGTAAAGTTAGTCTAGTAACCTCCCAATTGACATTATCTCATCCCCATAGGTTATTTAGTAAATTCCATTCATTCCTCCTAGGTGATGTTAGGAGTTTATTAAAAATTTCAAGCTATAGGTTGTTGTGGGAAGGACTATCATTGGCCTTGCTAGGGCTAGAGCAACCTCATGGAGTGTAACAGAAAATCCAAAATAGATGTGGAAGTGTTTCAAAGATCTTGGGACATATTGGATGTGATTTATAAATATTCGGAAGGGCTCGAGAGAAGTTGGGGTAGTTTTGTCAAAATTAGGGTTCACAAGCCTAGTCAGTACACAAGCCAAAACAATCGTTGAGCTTCGAGAAGGTGATTCTAGTAGCTCTAAATGGAGTTAGGAGAAAAAAAACATATCTAGAAAGATAACTTAAAACCCTAAAATATGGTGGAATAATTATTTTCAAAAAACTTTGGCACATTAGGTCTCAAGGTAATTTTTCTTTGGCACAAGTAGGGTGCCAAATAAAAAATCTGAATTTCACAGATCCAATGGAAGAATCAAGACATGAAACCCCCATAATTGGATTAAAAAGGCCATTTATAGTCAGGATCATATAATTTTTTTCCAAAAACATCCATCGGGAGCTCAAGTTATCATCATCGTAAGTTGTCCTCTTGGAGCGAGTTCGAGACTTAGCCAAATTTTGGGAGCACACGTGTCATCTCCAGGATCCTGGTGGGATTTTGTGTCCCCGAAGTCCCCGATGGCTAGGTACATCAACCTTCAAAAAATTTTCCTAGCCCCCATGTGACCTCTGGAACCCCTTGCGACCATCGGGATTGAAAGTTCAGTCCCCGCATGTAATTTGGAGCTCAAATTCTCTTTTGTCAGATCTCTACCATGTGTCAGCTCCAGGATCACCATGGAATTTTATTTCCCTCATGTCCCTCACAGTCGGGGACATGAAATGTTAAAAATTCACCTAGCCCTCTAAGGAAGACTTTTGGTCACCCATGTGACCCACTTCCAGCCCCTCAATGTTTATTTTCTAGCTCTCACTCCCTCTCGTCGGATCACTGCCACATGTCACATTATTGCTCACCATGGAAATTGATGTCCCTCATGTTCCTTTGAGGTGGGGGATTTGAGGGACATAAAAATGTGCCAAGCCCCATCTGTGCATTTTTTGAATAATTTAAATTTGGCACTTAGCAATTATCTTCCCCTCATTTCTCATTCATAGCTCCTCAACAAGCCATGGATTTGATCTTGCTTGTGTAGACACCCAATCCACCATTGCTGCTCCAAACCAGCTCCGCCATGGAAAAAAATACTCTAATCCATGAAAACATAGAAATACCATAGAAAAGTGGATTGAAATGATAAATAAATGAGAGAAGATGAAGTTTTTCTAGATAACCATGAATTCACCCAATCAAAAATTCTTCGTATATTACAAAATACAATTTGGATTGAGATGTTGTCTTTTGTAGAGTTCCTTATTTTTCAAGGTGATCAAGATGTAACAAAAGAGATGTAAATGCTTCCTAGAATTATTTGTTCCAACAATATCCTCACTTCGTGCACCGACTCACATTCGCCGGATTTCAAATCAATCCTATAATGAAAACAAGTTAAAAACTTAAACATGGGCTCCAAATGAAAAACCTATCGTAATGGAGTTTTTTCTATCACAAACAGAGACAAAAACTAGACCTCCAAATTTCAAGCTCCATTAATGGCTACCATGGTAGCTCCGTGCCTGAAGCCACTGCTAAGTAAAAATTTCAATATTTATTTCCAATCATTCTAGTGGGTGAAATCAAGTGAAATTTGGAGGACATGACCGTGACGATGAGCCAAATCCAAAAATATATGTTCCATCATAAACCGAGCAAGGAAAATACACTTTCCAAAAATAGTAATATTTCCTATACATACTTGCTATGTTTGGGAAGTCACCATCAAAAGTGGCTATGGCGAAGGAAGTATGCACTGAAGATCACTAAGGAGCCAGAATGATTATCTAGAGAAGAAAATAGTAAAAGTGACCACATACTAAAAATAGAAAGTCCCTTATATATGTAATTACTAAAAATAGTAAGTCAAACTCAAAGGGCATTTTTTTATAATGGGACATTTAGAGTTTGATCACATCATATTTTTCCATCAATGAGGATCATCGGACTTCATCAGGGGAAACGTATTCTCCTCTTCTCTCTCTTCTCTCTCTCTTCCCTCTCCCCAAATTTCTCTCTCTTAAAATGTTCTAACTCTTCATTGGGGTTTACACATTTTGATATGCCTTTAAGTATCCTAAAAGTGACTTTAGAAACATAATGTAAAATAAGTCACCTTGATTTCATAAAAGGGACTTAAATATTTGGTAGGAATAGGAATAGTCTAAAGTTATAAATAAGGCATATGGAGGGTCATGAGGAAGATGAGGAGTCGATTCTATTCTATAAATTGTAAATCCATTCCCATCTCAAAGGGTTGGCAATTGATATTGTAAACTCAAGAGTGCATTGTACTTAGAGAAAGCAAAGGAGATAGCCATTTTCTTCTACTTTCCTCCACTCTCAAATTTATTCCATTTCCATACTATGAACAACTTTTTTTAAGCAATCAATAAAAGAAGAAGGAGTTTCTAGCTTTCTATGACTGAGGTGTTTCTTGATACTTTTTGATCAATAAATTCTATTTGGTCTTGTTGTTATTTATAGAGTTTTTTCTTCTCATGAATGCATGTGTTGAAATTTTGAACTAGTGTTTGTAGGAATCTGATTTTCTACTTGAAACATTAGTTCTCCTAACTCATTTATCACTCCCCTTTCCCACTCTTCAGACAATTTATTCCCTATAAATAGATTGTTAGCTTTGTCACAGGGTCAATGAATTTCTCCTGTTGGATCCCCGGCCATAAGGCCACCCAGATAAAAACTCACTTTCACTCGTGTATGCACATATGGAAGTTTCATTTGTTAAGTAGAGGGATTTAGATTCCCAAAGCATTGGCAAGAAATCCACAAGTTCTTCCACCCAACAATTTTTCTCGCCAGCAGTTTTTAGCTCCCACCGTGGGTCGATTTAGTAGCATCTGCACCCAAAATATGACCACAAGGTCCAAAAATTGAAAAAATAAAATTGAAAAAACAAAAAAAAGAGATTTCATGAAAATTCATTGCTGAAAGATACACTATCAGTTCATGCATGCAAACTTTCATATTCCACAGTGTCTTTTCATATTCCCACTTACAGAATTTCCAAAAGATGGATGAAATAATATACACCTAGTTGAAGAGGTCGAGATGTGGTGTTGATTCCAATTTTGAGGCTTTAAAAAATAAGCAAGAATAAATTACAGATAATCCATACTTCTTCTCTGAAGCCTCCTCTTTATCTGGATCTTCAAGAAGTTCACCTAGAAATCCTATCCAAATTTATGTTGAAAATAACCCTTTGAATCCTCTCATTTTTCAATCACCCCTGTAGCATTGAGTTCCCAAAAGAAGAAGAATTTGAAGAAGAATTTATAGAAGTAATAGTTGAAGCAGAAGCAGAAATGACGATGGAAGTTGAAGTAGAAATACCCCAACCCATTGTTCCATGGGTAAGAAATATAGGCCCGCTTGCTCTTGAACCTCCTCTTCATGATCTACCAACAAGTTCCCACAAGAAATTTCCAAAGTTTAAAGGTGATGGAAAATAACTCCTTGAAGAGCACATATCGGCCTTCACCACATCATGTGGGATTCTTAGTTTCCAGCATGAAGATGTTGTTGTAAGATTGTTGTTGGAGTATCTCTAAGAAAAAGCAATGAAATGGTTTTACCTCCTACCGGCCCGATCCATCATTTTTGGAATGACATCAAAAGGAAGTTGGAAGAAAGATTCAAATTTATTGAGGACTGTCAAGACCTCCTTATTTAATTAGGAAAAATAAATAAATGAGAAAATGAAACCATGAGAAGGCTCTCCTTGGAGGTCTCACCTATCAATGTAAATTGTAGGAGTAAGGGAAATGAAGAGGATCTTGATCTAAAAAGTGAAGGTGGTGATTTCCAAGAAAGTGAAGACTTTGAGAATGATACATAATTAGATTCTCGTGAGTATTCGGAGGTGATAAAGAATATGCACCTAGTTTCTCATGTGCAGTATTCACTCATTCTTAGTATGATAAAGGAACATCTCCCTCCACTTTGTGGTAAAGAAAATGAAGATTGAAGATCCTCCTATGGTGACTCCGTAAAAAAATCAGTCGAGGATCTCCGCTGCCACCCTTTATGGAGTCTACATTGTTGAAGCTTGATCTTGTAGCAAGTAAGAAGGCTCCCACAATCCCAAGTAAGTCTTTTGATGCCTCTTCTAAGTCTAAATATAAATATGCCCCTATAAAATCTAGTACTTTGAAATATCCTAGTGTACCTTTCAAAATACCCTCCATTCCATAAAAATATACTCCTTCCAAACCTGTCCAAAATACAAAAACAATCCCTTCATCACCTTTTCTTGCATCTTCTCCTTTTGATTTAATAGAATATGTGAATAAAGCCAAAGTCCAAATTACTGAAACTAAATATATGCGGAATCATCTTGAACAATTTGAGAAATTCGTTTGATATATCAGGAGTGGTATTCTAACACCCAAAACTATAACTTCTAATTCCAAAGGCATGTTACCAAACCCAACTATTCCTCCCTCACAGAACATGTTTTCTTTAAGCACATATAAGATTGAGAAGGTCAATTCTTTCTATGTATCCCTTCTTGTTAAAGAATATGTACTAAACAATTGCATAATATATTTTTATTCCTTACAAAACGTGATGCCATTGAAGGTCACCAAGGCTCTCAAACTTACTGTTGTCAAAAATTCCCCCTAGGTAATTTTGATAACAGATTGATTCAAGGCCTAAAATCATGTTTCTGGGGTCCCCTTAGCTTCCTTCTAACTCTCTTGTCCAAGAAGAATCCCAACAGGTCGAGAAAATGGAATAAATTGTAGAAAACCAACTTGGTGCCAAAACACAGAGGAAATTGGCTAAGTCCTAGTCCAAGAGGTCCTTGGGATAGTTGGAACGTCGGGGCGCGAATCGGCCGAAAATCCTCTAGGTGGTCCCACAGCATTTGGGACAGTTGGGATATCGGGATGCGCGGGGCGCGAAAAGCTGAACCGGCCGAAAAAATGAAGAAAATTGCCTAAGTCTTGCTTCGCAGAGTTTGGGACATCTGGGACAAAAGTACGCGGAAGATGTGGATTGGCCAGTTTGGTGCAAGTCAGTACATTTTGGGTGGATCGGAAGCATTTATCCTAGGTAGTCGGGACAGTTGGGACAAAAGTGCGTAGAGGACACGAACCACCCCGGATCGGCCGAAACAGGGAACTTCAGTCCGGGACAGTTGGGACAAAGGGACACGTGGGACGTGAAAAGCCAAAGGAGCCGAGAGCCAATCAAATCTTGCCACATGTCTTCGCTACAAAGAGGGACAAGGAAGCCCGAATCGGGTGGTTTGGAGATTTTTGTCCCAGATAGTTTGGGACATCCGGGCCAAAGGGATGCGAGGGACACGAAAAGCCGGGAGGCCCGCAGACGAATCAGGAAACGCCACGTGTCCTAAGGCAGGGAAGTTCGGAGCCAAGGAAGGACTTAGAAAATTTTGAAAAGTCTTGGGCCAAAAGATTAAAAGACAAGGATGATCCCATGCCCCATCCTCCAACCAGATCATGCCACGTGTCCCAATGGCGGGGGCGCGGGGAAAAAATGGAAAATTTTCCAAAGTTATAGAAAGTCAAAAGTCAAGGAAAACCCACAGAAAGGTAAGGAAGGAGAATTACGTGGCCAATCAGTGCCTGACATGTGTCATCCTAGTAGCAGAGCGTGGGAAAAATTTCAAAATCCGTTTTCGGGCTGTTTTTTACCCTAAATCTTCAAACGATCATATCTTTTGATCTAGAGCTCGGATTTTCGCGTTCTTTACATCAATGGAAAGCTGGTGAAATTCTCTGCACGATTCCATGGTCAATCTTGCATTTTGGTTCAGTTTGGAGAGAGAAAATTGAGAAATGCCTCTGGCACGTAATAATAGACAGAAATGACGTTCAACAACCAACTTTAATACAACAGACAGTTCGCCGTTTCTGCTAGACAGTCCGCCGTTTTGCCAGGATTCGCCATTTATGCCATGATGAGATGAACTAAATGTGACCTAGAAGTGGTTGGGGTAGATCTGAATTTCCTCTCTCTTGCCTCTCTCATTCTTCCTATATATTGTAAGAGAGGGCTTCTTTCTAAAGGTCAAACATTTCCTGTTTTGCTCCTCCCTTCTTCTCTTTATCACAAAAAATTGTGGAGTTCGAACCTCCCATTTGAAACTGTAATGTGACTCTACCTCTTGGCATTTTGTAGTGTATTGTATCAATCTTTGGAGCAAGTAATGCATGTCTGTGGATGATTCTCAACCCTCTCTGTGTTCATTTGCATCCTCCTGATCTTTCACTGTGAATTTTGTTATCTGTGCATGATCTTGCATCACATTTGAATGGTCTGTGTTTATTGGCAAGATAGATGTTCTTCATTCCTCGGTGCATCACCTCTGTTAGCGTAGGTTTATTTTTTATGCATCTCCTTACCCTGTCTCCTTGGTAGATTAGATTAGACTTTGAGTGAACCCTCTGCATTTTTCATGTGCATCTGAACAGAGGAATAGGAACCAGCCTTCTCTGGAGATTCCTTTCTCATTCTTGCAAGTCCCACACTTGGAGAAAGGATTCAATGTTGTGCAATCACACTGGATGCCTGAAGATCAACTTAGAAACCTGATTTGCATCTAGGGGTGCTGTGATTTTGCATCAACAGTTTTGGCATGCGCCCGGTGGGACTAGAGGTCTCATTTTTATTGCAGCAAAGTTAATGTGCATCTGCTGCAATTTTCTTGCTTGAAAAGAGCTATTGTTTGCATATTTGGTGACTCCAAGGGGAAGAATCAACTGGTTTCAGCAGTGCAGGCCTGAAAACTCATGAGAAGAGTCACCACAAGGTCAAGAGTTGGAGAAGAAGAAGTGGTTTGAATACCTGCAATTATCTCCAATAAGAAGGCAAAGAGGAAGAAGGATTCAAAGGTCTCCATCTCCACCAAACAGAACTCTCTCAACTCCTCCACCTGGTAGGCCTTTCATTCAGTATATAAGGGTTTTAAGACCAATTAGAATGGCACAAAACAACCCCTATCTCAACTTCACAGGCAGCAGCCCACTTGCCCTCAATGCACAACATCCAATTCCTATTGCAGCCTTGAAGAATATTCCGTACTTCACTGGAGAAAATCAGACTACTCCAGGTGATCATGTTAAAGATATTGCTAACCTTTTTGCAATTCATGAAATCAATGAGATGCAAGTGGCTGTCAAGTTACTGGCATCTTCATTCAAGGGTAAAGCATTGCAATGGTTTAGAAGCCTTGGAGCTGGTTCTATCACAAATTGGAATCAGCTATGTATAGCACTTCATGAGCAATTTGGAGAAAAGGGAGACAATTTGTCTCTTTTGGAGCAGCTGACAACCATCAAGAGAGCTCCCAATGAGCAGCTGACCGATTTCAACTTCAGATTTCAAAAGACTTGGGAGAGAATTCTAGTGGCGATCGGGCCAATGAGAAAGGTGCTTTTCTCTACTATCTCAAAGCTCTAAATTCTGATATTTCTATGTTGATTCAGTCTATGGGAGGCATAACTATCCCTATGGCTTATAACATTGCCATTAGGGCTGAAAATTGTTTGATCCAAGCTGGAAAATATGCCCCCAAACCTCCCATGCCACTGTTTCCAAGTTTAGAGAGTCCAAACACCAATCAAGTACCTAATTTGGCTCCTTCTCCCACTCCTAGAAATCAGAGTTCAAATGAAGCTTCCACTTCATCTCCAAGTGCCCCAAATGAGCTTCAAGAAGTCATGAAGCAATTGCAAAACCTAGGCAATGAGCTGGTTACTCTCAAGAGGCAACAAGCCCAAGGTTTGAGACCTTCTTATCAACCCCAAGCTCAGCCTAATAGGCAGCCATACCAACCACAAAGGCCACCTAATCCAGCTACAAATATAAATCAAACAAGGCCTCCTGCCAATAGACCATTTCAGCCCTATAATCCAAATGCCATATCTGCCTCTAAGGCATTGGTGCCAACAAAAAAACATTTCCCAGGAGTATGATTGGTGTTTTCCATGCAATGAGCCTCATAACCAATCCATGTGCTTCAATGGTGCTTTGAATCAAGCATTAATGGTGACAACTACTGGTGTGGAGGGTGAGGGCAGTCAAGGAAACAACCAACAACAAGAAACATTCCAACAGCAATCAGCCCCAAATGACACCACATTGGTAAATTGGCAAGCAGAGGATTTTTGTGGCATGAACCAGGCAGTTTCTCAAGGTGTTGCAGCCAACACAAGGTCAAAAAGGAGGAATTTGGGTGAAGAACAACCATTAGCCCCAACCAATCCACAACCTTCCATGGTTCCACAAATGGTTGGCAAGCAAAGTCCAATTTCAAATGCACAAGGGCAGCCAAGAATAGCCCCTAGGCCAACTCAAATACCAGTTGTTGCTGCCCACGTGCAAGGAGTGAATGTGCAAACCAAGGGACAACAAAGAGATCCTTCATCACCATTCAGTATCATTGATCAGATGAAGAAGACAAACGTTAATATATCAATGTGGGAATCCCTATCCATCCCAGGCCAAAGAGATCTGCTGCTAGGCTGCCATGAAGGACTGGCCAACTTCGAATCAGCAAATGCAAGACAAAGTGCTCACAAATGCTACCTAGCCTGAGGGGAATCATGGAGGACAGCAAGGTAAAATGTTGAAGCCCCCTCCTTTCTATGTTTCATTGATCATTGGAAATCAGCTAGTGCACAATTACATGATAGACTCCGGGGCAAGTAGCTCAGTAATGCCTAAACAAATAGCTGATCAGCTAGGGCTCCAGTATGAAATGATATCCAAAGGGGTAGTGTAGCTAGATGGGACAGCAGTAGCAATCAGTTGGAGTGATTAAAAACTTGAGTCTTACCTTGCATGCATGTCCAAACGTTGTTGTTTTACAAGATGTATCAGTCATAGACCTTCCACCACTCTTTGCCCTTTGCTTGTCAAGGGACTTCACAGCCAAGATTGGAGGATATTTGTCTGCTGATTGGTCACACATGCTGTTCAGAATGAGGTATGGAACCAAAGCCACCATCAGGTCAGAACCTATTGCAGACTTCCATATTGAGCCTTACACTCCAAGTCAGATTAATGCCAATTGTTCAGCATTTGATCAAGAAGACCACCCAAGCACTGATGAGGCTGACACCAAGGTTGGAAGCATCCCGGATCTAACTCTTGATGAATGGGCAAACAAGATACATGCATTTGATCCTTATCAAGAAGTGGAAGAATCTGAGCTAGGGGTCTATTGTATACACGAAGAAAATCAGCCTATCCCTAGCATCACCAAGCAAAACCATAAAGATGACAATGAGGTATGGTAGCTGTTTTTTGATGGATCAAGGAGTAGACATGGTGCAGGAGGTGGAGCTATGCTTGTTTCACCTCAAGGAATAAAGTACTATTCAGCTTTTAGATTTCAGTTTGCATGCTCCAATAACACTGCCGAATATGAAGCCTTAGTGCAAGGGATGCATTGGGCAATCAAGAGAGGAATAAAGAACTTGCAATTCTTTGGGGACAGTGAATTGATTGTAAATCAGGTCAAAGGACAACATGCTGCCAAGAATGATCTACTCAAGTGCTACAAGAACAAAGTGTGGGACCTCATGGAAGATTTTGAAGGTTTTGGCATCAAATCCATTCCTAGGAAAGAGAATCAAGCTGCTGACAGGCTTGCAGCAGTAGGGGTAGCCTTTGACATTGTGGAAAGTATTCAACAAGACAAGGTACAGCCAAACATCCACGTGATTGTGATGCCTTCAGTGTCGGATAACAATGTCAGTTGGCAAGTGTTTGAAAATGACCAGCAAATCATCCATTTCTTGCAAGAAGAAGCTGAGTTCTCAGCCAAGAATCAAGAAAAATTGGAACAACAGTATGGTGACCAAGTGGTACAGCTGAGAACTAACAAGCTGCCCAAGGGACTTATCACTTTGGAGTCCATTTTTAATCCCAATGATTAGTTTAGAAAGGAGAAAGCAAACATTCAGGTCAAGAGAGAGGATTCAGTATCCATCTTGGTAGAAGAGAACAAACCATTGCAAATTGGAAGGATGACAACTGAACAAGAAAGGTATGAGTTCATACAGCTATGTCAAGAGTTCCCTGACGTGTTTTCTTGGAGCTATGAAGACTTGAAAGGTTTCAATCCCAACTTAGCTCAGCATACCATTGAATTGGATCCAAATACTAAGCCTGTCAGGCAGAAACAAAGACCAGTCAACCCACACATGGAGCCTCTCATGAGAAAAGAATTGGACAAGCTGATTGAGTCAAGGATCATATTCCCAATCAAGCATTCTAGTTGGGTTGCCAACTTAGTTCTAGTCAGAAAGAAGAGTGGAGAGATCAGATTGTGTGTTGACTTCAGAGACTTGAATAGAGCCTCTCTCAAGGACCATTACCCACTCCCTTCCATGGAGCAAATATTGCAGGTTGTAGCTGGTTCAGAAAGGTTTTCACTACTTGATGGCTACTTAGGCTACAATCAGATTATGGTGAAGGAGGAAGACTAGTTCAAGACAACATTCACAACCAAATGGGGCACATTTGCCTACAAGAAGATGCCATTTGGCCTATCAAATCTTTGGAGCCACTTTCCAAAAAGTAATGGATATGGCATTCAAGGGGTTGATCAATAAAATAGTTCTGATATATCTTGATGACATCACTGTATTCTCCAAAAATGCGGTGGATCACCTCTTTCATCTAAGGCAGGTATTTCAGAGGTGTAGAAGATTTGGGGTATCATTGAATCCCAAAAAATGCATATTCCTGGCTCATGAGGGAAGGCTTCTAGGCCATATTGTTTCAAAAGAGGGATTGACGATTGACCCAGAAAGAGTTGAAGCAATTCGAGCGTTGCCATTGCCAAGTCACAAGAAGGCTCTTCAAAGCTTCTTGGGAAGGATCAATTTTGTCCACAGGTTTGTTCCAAACTTTGCAGCTCTCGTAAAGCCAATAACGCTGATGTTAAAAAAGAGCATGGCATTTAAGTGGACATCTGAAGGCAAGGAAAGTTTTGAGGCAATAAAAGAGGCTATATCTCAAGCTCCCACTCTCGTCAATCCAGACTTCTCCAAGGGTTTCATGCTATACGCCTTTGGTGGTGGAGACACAATTTCTGCAATCCTGGCACAACAAAACAAAGAAGGATTAGAACAACCAGTTGCTTTCTTCAGTCAAGGCTTGGAGGAATACGAAACTAGGTACTCTTTCATTGAAAAGCATGTACTTGCAGTGATCAGGAGTTTAAAGAAATTCAAGCACCTAGTCTCAAACAACAAGATCCAATTATTGGTCTCCCATGCGGGAGTCAAGGACTTCCTTCTAAACAAGGATCTGAATGAGAAATGTGCAGGATGGATAACCCGTGTCATGGAATATGACATCGAGATTAAGGTCACCAAACTAGTACGTGGGAAGGGACTATGCGAACAACTAGCCTTGAGTCAGCAAGTTGAAGCAGGTAATGGAAAAGAGGTTGTCTTGGTACTACAGGATGGTCAAGAACAAGAAAATGATGATGTGCCCACTCCCTGTTGGACTCAAAATATGATACACTTCCTACAGATAGGCCTATGCCCTCTAGAAATGAGAAAAGTAAAGAGGAGGTACTTTAGATTACAAGCCATTCCATATGTGCTTGTTGATGGTGTTTTGTTTAAGAAAGACATCAATGGTGTTTTATTAAGATGGATTGGAATAGGTCAAGTTGGGAGGATCTTACACGAGTTCCATGATGGCGAGTAGGAGGCCATTTCACCCCCATGAGTAACAGCTCTCAAAATCATGAAAGCTGGTTACTATTGGCCTACTGTATTCAATGATTGCTACTCATGGGTTAAGAAATGCAAGAAATGTGCATTCTTCACAGGGAAAGGAAGGTTAGCAGCGCTGACCCTTCATCCAATTTCAGTAGATCAGCCATTCATGCAATGGGGACTGGACTTCATTGGAGTCATCAATCCCAATTCGAGTCAAGGCCACAAGTGGATTCTCACGGCGACGGACTATTTCACCAAGTGGACCAAAGCAGTAGCGCTCAAAGAGGCAAGTGAGTCTAACATACTAGACTTTTATGAAGAAATAGTGACCAGGTTCGGTGTGCCGGCCACTATCATATCAGATAATGCATTAGCATTCATAGGTTCCAAGATTACAGAATGGGCTGTCAAGAATGGAATCTATTTAAGCACCTCTTCAAATTATTACCCACAGGGTAATGGACAGGCAGAGTCCACAAACAAAAAGTTGCTAAGGATCATCAGAAGAACTCTGGATGAAAACCAAAGGACATGGCATACCAAGCTAAAATCAGCATTATGGGCTGATAGGATAACACCAAAGAGGTCTACAGGTAGTTCTCCCTACAAATTGGTCTATGGGAAAGAGGCAGTATTGCCTATATCATTAGAATTTCTAGCATTGGAGCTCATGAAGCAGTTGGAGTTGTCTGAGTTCAAACCAATGGAGGCCAGGTACGCAGAGTTGATGGAATTGGAAGAAATAAGAGAACATGCAGCTCTGATGATTGAAAAGGATCAGACCTTAGTAAAAATATGGTTTGACAAGAAGGTAGGAGCGAAGACCTTCCAGGAAGGGGACCTAGTTCTGAAATGGGATGCAGATCGGGTGAAACCTGGAAGGCATTCCAAGTTTGATGCCATTTGGAGTGGCCCCTACATGGTTACGAAATGTAAAAGTGGTAATGCCTTCCAATTTTCTGCATTGGATGGAGAAGAACTCCCGATTCCAGTTAACGGAATCTATCTTAAACATTGCTACTAAAAAGGAAAAGGTTTACCCTTGTAAATATTAGTCTAGATTTCAGTTCCTCTAAGTGCGTGTGCACATTGTCTTGTTGTAGTTAGGTTTCTTTTTCCTAAGTGCTTTGGCACAGGTTTTGTCACTCTCAGGTTGAATTTCTACAGTTCAGAGCGCTCTCGAAGAATGAGTTGCAGTATCAGGATCGGGATCAGAAATCAGGTTGGTTTCAGGTCATTACTCCATGCCCAATGGATTGTTAAAAGGCCACTGATCTTCTACCTAGCAGGCAGGTGACCCCGCTGAGTCACCAAACTGTTGTCAAAAATTCCCCCAGGTAATTTTGATAACAGATTGATTCAAGGCCCAAAATCATGTTTCTGGGGTCCCCTCAGCTTCCTTCTAACTCTCCTGTCCAAGAAGAAATCCCAACAGGTCGAGAAAATGGAATAAATTGCAGAAAACCAGCTTGGTGCCAAAACACAGAGGAAATTGGCTAAGTCCTAGTCTAGGAGGTCCTTGGGACAGTTGGAACGTCGGGGCGCGAATCGGCCGAAAAGCCTCCAGGCGGTCCGCACAGCATTTGGGACAGTTGGGACATCGGGACGCGCGGGGCGCGAAAAGCCGAACCGGCCGAAAAAATGAAGAAAATTGCCTAAGTCTTGCTTCGCAGAGTTTGGGACATCTAGGACAAAAGTACGCGGAAGACGTGGATCAGATCGGCGGTTTGGCGCAAGTCAGTACATTTCGGGTGGATCAGAAGTATTTGTCCCAGGCAGTCTGGGACAGTTGGGACAAAAGTGCGTGGAGGACGCGAACCGCCCGGATCGGCCGAAACAG
Organism: Taxus wallichiana var. yunnanensis; assembly: GCA_018340775.1. Lineage (NCBI taxonomy): Eukaryota > Viridiplantae > Streptophyta > Pinopsida > Cupressales > Taxaceae > Taxus > Taxus wallichiana. The sequence continues at coordinate 984,441,622 of CM031240.1, forward strand.
GGAACTTGTCCGGGACAGTTGGGACAAAGGGACGCATGGGATGCAAAAAGCTGAAGGAGCCGAGAGCCAATCAAATCTTGCCACGTGTCTTCGCTGCAAAGAGGGACAAGGAAGCCCGAATCGGGCGGTTCGGAGATTTTTGTCCCAGACAGTTTGGGACATCCGGGCCAAAGGGACGCGAGGGACGCGAAAAGCCGGGAGGCCCGCAGACGAATCAGGAAATGCCACATGTCCTAAGGGGGAAGTTTGGAGCCAGGGAAGGACTTAGAAAAATTTGACAAAGTCTTGGGCCAAAAGATTAAAAGACAAGGATGATCCCGCGCCCCGTCCTCCAACCAGATCACGCCACGTGTCCCAATGGCGGGGGCGCGGGGAAAAATGGAAAATTTTCCAAAGTTATAGAAAGTCAAAAAGTCAAGGAAAACCCACGAGAAAGGCAAGGAAAGAGAATTGCGTGGCCAATCAGCGCCTGACACGTGTCATCCTAGTAGTAGAGCGCGGGAAAAATTTCAAAATCCATTTTCGGGCCTTTTTTGCCCTAAATCTTCAAACGATCATATCTTTTGATCCAGAGCTCAGATTTTCACGTTCTTTACATCATTCTGGGGTCAATCTTGCATTTTGGTTCAGTTTAGAGAGATAAAATTGAGAAACACCTCTGGCACGTAATAATAGATAGAAATGACGTTCAACAACCAGCTTTAATACAACAGACAGTTCGCCGTTTCTGCTAGACAGTCCCATTGTTTTGCCAGGATTCGCCATTTCTGCCATGATGAGATGAACTAAATGTGACCTAGAAGTGGTTGGGGTAGATCTGACTTTCCTCTCTCTTCCCTCTCTCATTCTTCCTATATATTGTAAGAGGGGCTTCTTTCTAAAGGTCGAACATTTCTGTTTTGCTCCTCCCTTCTTCTCTTTATCAGGCAAATTTGTGGAGTTCGAACCTCCCATTTGAAACTGTAATGTGACTCTACCTCTTGGAATTTTGTAGTGTATTGTATCAATCTTTGGAGCAAGTAATGCATGTCTGTGGATGATTCTCAACCCTCTCTATGTTCATTTGCATCCTTCTGATCTTTCACTTTGCAAATTTTGTTATCTGTGCATGATCTTGCATCACATTTGAATGGTCTGTGTTTATTGGCAAGATAGATGTTCTTCATTCCTCGGTGCATCACCTCTGTTAGCGTAGGTTTATTTTTTATGCATCTCCTTACCCTGTCTCCTTGGCAGATTAGATTAGACTTTGAGTGAACCCTCTGCATTTTTCGTGTGCATCTGAACAGAGGAATAGGAACCAGCCTTCTCTGGAGATTCCTTTCTCATTCTTGTAAGTCCCACACTTGGAGAAAGGATTCAATGTTGTGCAATCACACTGGATGCCTGAAGATCAACTTAGAAGCCTTATTTGCATCCAGGGGTGCTGTGATTTTGCATCAACACTTACCATGACTCCACCTAGTGGATCTTATTACTCTTTGGATTAAAAAGAGGTCCCACTTATAGGGAAGGTAAAAAATACACAGGTTGCTCTCACCTAATTTTAAGACAAGAAATTTCAAGTGATGATTTTGGTAGAAGTCATCCTAGCCTCATTTAGAATGCTACAACATAGAAGTTTTCTCTGAGACTTGGGAGGGAAAATTCAGATGAATTGGTCATCTGCAACCATACCAGTTAAGGGAGAAATGGATCAATTTCTTCCTAAGAAGAAGATGAAATACACGGTATGAAATTATGGAATCCCGAAGCTAACATTTTGTACCAAGATAGTAGGAAAATGAATCAATTTGTGATACCTGAGGAGGAAGAGGATATTCTTGTCTTGATAAGGCCAAACTTGCCTTCCCAGATAGGCATGGACCTTGAAGAAGCATTGAGGAGATTTTATTTATAAGAGGGAATCCCCGAATTTCTAGATGATGCAAACCATGAAGAAGAAGAAATGGTTCTTGATAATTTTCAAGCAGAAAAATCAGCTTATGTGTTTATCCATGATGAGGAGTTATTCTCATTCCCATTTGGGGATGAAGATGACCTCATCCAAGCCATCTATGGAGAGATAAGACCATCTTGTGATGAACCCATAAAAGGTTTGAAAGAACTACCTATACAAGAACTACTTAGAGTCGTAGAGGAAACTGAATATCATTAGCTCAGTCTCAAACTCTTGATGTAATCCATGAACCTACAATATATGCACGAATCTTATTTAAAATCTTCAATCAATGTGAAGGTTGGATATGTTAAAAGAAACAATATGGGAAATATGATGCCCCCCTTGAGCCAATGATTGATGGATGCAACGAGGAAATGGAAATATTTTATTTCCCATTTGAAGAATAAAACTTATTCCATGATGGAGAAATTTAAGCAAAGAATTATGAGGATTTTGAAGTTGAAGCTCATCTTGATGAAGGATTGATATAATGCAGTGATTCCAAAGATAATTAAGTAATCCCTATGAATAGTTTCCTTGAGCTGCAAAATAAATATTCTTCAAAGGCATACAAAGATGAGATGCAGGAAGTAACAAAGGAGATCTTTGTGCAAGGACTATTAGATATAGTGGAAGTTGCAGAAGACCCTGAGCTAATACTTTATCTCTTAACTCATGCCATAGCCATACAAGAAAATTATGAGGTCAATTCCAATCCTTACGTTAGTACTTAGGCACCTCATAGTGGATTATAGAAAATGGATAAATATGAGGTTTCTCCTAGAAAATAGGTCAACGAGCATAGACCTGGGAAAGAAAATAATTTGGAATGTTCAAAAAAATTGAATGAAAATCAACCTTGGAGTAGTGATAGGATGCTCAATGAGGAATAAACTATGTGGATAAATTCATAATGCAACTGACACTATGAAACTCTTTTCAAAGAGGATGAAGGTAGTGGAATTTCCAAGAGAAGACCTGAGCATTAAGAAGCTCACGTGGAATCACTCCTATAAAAACATGGACAGTCATGAAAGCACCCAACTTTCATAAATAGTTAAGGAGAGGAGGATAATTTTTGGAACCAGTCAACGACTTCGTAGAACATCATCATTTAGTGTTGCCTCTTGGGGTAACTTTTGAGGAATAAAAAATGCTTCGGTGAAAGTGGGTTGTCCCTCGATTTGTAATATAGGTGATTGCTAGGTGTGTTTTCCATTTTTTTTTGTCATTTCCTTTCCCTGTGTGTTGTGTGTTTTCTTTTTTTATTCTTTGTGTGTGTCTGTGTTTCCTTCTTTCTTATCTTTCTCTCTTGTAAATTGTACATGACTCTGTAAGGCCCAATGGATAAGGCACCGGTTAACAAATCATATGGTCTAAAATTGAGATTCTAGATTCCCCATGTCATTTCTTTGCTGCACTCAGTCCATGTCATGTCTCCAAGTTAGATCCAACTATTTTCGTTCAAATGTGCAACATAGAAATTGACAATTTTCAAGCATGAAAATAGTACCCCTATAGAAACCTTTCCATATTTTATCATTCTGAGGCACCCCGGGCTGCCCATTCAATCTAGTAACCTCCCAATTGACATTATCTCATCCCCTAGGTGATGTTAGGAGTTCATTAAAAATTGCAAGCTATAGGATATTGAGGGAAGGGCTATCACTAGCCTTCCTAGGGCTAGAGAAACCTCATGGAGTGGAGAAGAAAATCCAAAACAGACATGGAAGTGTTTCAAAGATCTTGGGAAATCATGGATATTATTCAAGAATATTTTAGAAGGGCTCGGAGAAGTTGGGGTAGTTTCACAAATATTAGGGTTAACAAGCTTAGTCAGTAAATAGGCCAAAACAATCATTGAGATTTAGAAGGTGATTTCAGGAGCTCCAAATAGAGTTAGGAGAAAAAAACATCACCAGAAAGATAATTTAAAACCCTAAAATATGGTGGAATCATTATTTTCACAAAAACTTGGTGTATTAGGTCTAAAGTTAGCTTTTATCAGGCACGAGTACCAACTCAAAATTCCTATTTTTAGGGACCAAATGGAATAATCAAGATATATGACCCCCAAAATTGGATTGAAAAGGCCATTCAAAGTCAAGATCATACAAAGGTTTTCCAAACAAGTCCATCGGGAGCTCAAGTTATCATCGTCGTAAGTTGTCCTCTTGGAGTGAGTTCGGGATGTAGCTAAATTTTGGGAGCACAGTGTCAGCTCAGGAGTCTAAAGTTAGTTTTTGTCCCCAACGTCCCTAAGGGTTAGGTATATCAACCTTGGAAAAATGCACCCAGCCCCCATGTGACCTTTGGAACCCCATATGACCATCAGGATTGACAGTTCATCCCCCGAGTGTAATTTGGAGCTCAAATTCCCCTGTCATCGAGATCTCTACCATGTGTCGGACTCAGCGTCACCATGGAATTTTATGTCCCTCATGTACCTCACAAGTCAGGGACATCATACCTTGAAAAATTCACCTATCCCTCTAAGGGAGAGTTTTTGTCACCCATGTGACCCACTTCCAGCCCCTTAGTTTTGATTTTCTACCTCTCACTCCTTGAAGTCATAATTTTTCCACATGTCACCTTTCGGCTCACTATGGAAATTGATGTCCCTCATATTCATTTGAGGTGAGGGACATAAAAATGTTCCCATCCCCTTCTATTCATTTTTTGAATAATTTAAATCTGACACTTAGCCGTTACCTTCCCATAATTTCTCCTTCACGGCTCTGAATGGTCCATGGCCTTGATCTTTCTTGTGCGGACATCCGGTCCACCATTTATGCTCCCCACCAGCTTTGTCATGGCTCAAAAATAATCCACTCCATGAAAACACAAAATTATCAGAGAAAAGTGCATTGAAATGACAAAGAAATCAAAGAAGGTGAAGATTTGTTTTGCAGATAACCATGAAGTCACCTAATTAAAAAAATATTTGTGTCTTAAAATACAAGTCGGATCAAGATGCCGTATTTTGCAGACTTCCTCATTTTTCAAGGTGATAAATATGCAAAAAATGAGAGGTCAAATTATGCCCATAATTATTTGTTCCAATGAAAGCCCCACTTTGTGCACTGACTCACATTCGTCGCATTTCCCATCAATCCTATAATGAAAATGAGATAAAAACTTTCACATGGTCTCCAAATGAAAAACCTATCACAATAGATTTGTTTTCATCACAAATGGAGACCAAAAATAGACCTAAAAATTTCAAGCTCCATTAATCGCCGCCAAGGTAGCTCCGTGCCCGAAGCCACTACCAGGTAAAATTTTCAAAATATATTTCCAATCATTCTAGCAAGAGAAATCAAGTTAAATTCGGAGGACATGAGTGTGAAGATGATCCAAATCCAAAAAATTATGTTCTGTCACAAACCGAGCACTAGAAAGCCACTTTCCAAAAATAGTAAGTTTTCCTATACATACTTGCTATGATTGGGAAGTTGCCATCAAAAGCAGCTATGGCGAAGGTAGTATGCACTGAAGATCACCAGGGAACCAGAATGATTATCTGGAGAAGAAAATAGTAAAAGTGAGAACTTACTAAAAATAGTAAGTCCATTATATAGGTACTTAATAAAAATAGTAAGTCAAACTCAAAGTGAAGTTTTGGTATAATGGGACATTTAGAGTTTGATCACATCATAGCTTTCCATCAACGATGATCATCGAACTTCATAAAAGGAAACCTCTTCTCTCTCTCTTCCCTCTCCCCAAATTTTTGTCTCTTCAAATGTTCTAATTCTTCATTGGGGTTTGCACTTTTTGATGTGCCTTTAAGTCACCTAAAAGTTTCATTAGAAACATAATGTAAATTAATTCACCTTTATTTTATAAAAGGGACTGAAATATTTGGTAGGAATATGAATAGTCTAAAGTTAGAAATAAGGCATATGGAGGGTCATGAGGAAGATGAGGATTCGATTCTATTATATAAATTGTAAAGCCATTCACATCTCAAAGGGTTGGAAATTGATCTTGTAAAATCAAGAGTGCATTGTACTTAGAGAAAGCAAAGGAGATAGACATTTTATTGTACTTTCCTCCGCTCTCAAATTTTTTCAATTCCCACACTATGTATAACTTTTGTTTAAGGAATAAATACAAGAAGGAGTTTCTATATTTATTTGGACCGAGGAGTTTCTTGATACTTTGTGATCAAAAATTCTATTTGGTCTTGTTATTATTAGGAGATTTGTTTCTTCTCATGAATGCATGTGCTGAAATTTTTGACTAGTGTTTGCAGGAATCTAATTTTCTACCTACAACATTTATTCTCCTACCTCATTTCTGACTCGCCTTTCCCACTCTTTAGACAAAGTATTCTCTAGCAAGATATTTCTATCTTTTCGCACAGGGTCTATGGAGTGCCCCTGTTGTATCCCCGACCGTAAGTCCATCCAGAGAAAAAATCACTTTCAATCACGCATGAACATATGGAAGTTGCACTAGTTAAGTAGAGGGAATTAGATTCCCGTGAGTGTTAGAAAGAAATCCAAAACTTTTTCCACCTGAAAAATTTTCTTGCCAACACACCTGCAGCCCCTAGACCCGCAATACATTAAAATAGGTCTTTCTTTAGTTTTTTCAAATTTTTTGAAAATATTTTGCTAACTCTTTAGATTTTCCTTGAATGGAGAAGTTAGAGAAAAGCAAAGGAATTCCCCCAATATCCAGATTTCTTGTTTCACCATTTCTATCTATTTGAGTCTAAGGAAATTGTGCAAGTTATTGAAATCACCTTGGGGTAAATTTTAGATAACAAGCCTCTCTTATTCGGAGATTCCACCAATAAAGAAACACTATCAAAGCCTAATTCTTGCATTAGTTCAAGTTTTAAGGACTTTACAAGACTTCACAATCGAAGGATTCCCATATAAAACTTCGAATGCTAACTAGTCTCACACACAGTCTACCCATCCTTTAAAACAAAATAAAATAACATTCAGCATAATATACTCCACCTTCACTCTCTACCACAAGGAATCCAACAAGAAACTAAACTATGTGTTATGCATTAGAGATCAAGATCACATTCACTATTCATATCAGTCACATTTTGAATAATTCCTTAACTTGTAAAGGAGAACCATAACGTTACTTATATCTAACATGCATTTTTATTCCTACAAGTACCCTCATTATAGTTCTAAAACTATCACAGTAGATTCATAGAGTGCAAAGCCATCTAACACCTTCTTATGCCATATAACAAAACAAAGGGTTTAATTCTTATCAAACCTTCCATGAAACCTTATTTTTTTCTTCATTTTTTCCAAATAATGTTAGAAACTTCACAAATATGATTTTATTTGATGGAATACACAAACTGACATGCACAGTCCAAGATCATCACAGCTTATTCTTAAACTAAGATAACCATATATTACTAAAACAAAGCATGAATTCATTTTAAAACCCAAGATAAGAATAAACATAGTGACATCATAGTTTTAACATTTAATCTTCCATATAAGGTTAATATCATTGTTTCTTACTATAAGACCCAAAAAAAAAAACATACACACAAAACTAGAGATATGTATGTACATATTAATTGTGGGTCTTCAAGAAAATACCCAACTCTTCTTTACTAACTCATCCTCTCTTCCTCTACAAGGAATGAAATATAAAATTGAATTTTCTCTATATTCATCTCTCCATTTGAATGTCCATCCCCATATAACTCATTTATATTCTATTATGAAAAAACCTAAATAACTTCCTATGACTCATCATTTCCATGCTTACATCATGAAGTATGTTTTCAACTTTGAAGCACTTTAATAACTCACTTACATTTCAAGAACTTACTCCACCCATGTCTAGACACAGCTAAAACCATTAGACCCCTTAAAACCTCATGAAAATCACATTTCAACACTATCATGCCTTTACAAATTCAAATATCCTCTTTGGAGGGAAAATAAAAATTGGATATAATTAAAATATTCAAACCTTATCAATGACTTAAAATGACTCAATTTAACTATAAAAACCTTTAAAACGTTTATAACAATTCAGAACCAAGAGTTAATAAATTGTTCCTCAATCGCTGATGCTCCTGCATCATACTCCTATGGTGGAGAAGAAGAACCCTTTCACATATTTGGCTTGATCTAAGTATTCATCATTTTTCTTATTCTTTCTTGTCCTTCTTCATTCTCATTATGTTTTTCTTGTTCATGTCCTCGTGGTCCCATAAATTTCATTTTGTCCTTTCATTTTCCTTGGTATTGCTTCTTTGCTTCTTGAATTGCATCTTTATCTCCATTATCTTCATGTTTCCATCCACCATACATGCACACACAATCATAACAATAAAAAAATATAGATTTTTCTTCATCCTCCATCACCTCTCTCATCCATTTGTAGTACATTTCCTTCATGTGATCATCTTGTTCTTTTCCAAAGTTTTCATTTTCTTGTATATTTTCTTGCTCACTATCATTCTTAACTAACTCAAAAGGCCTCAAACATGTATATTATTTGTGTTTATTCTTCTTTTCCAAAGAAATCAAATTTCTCTTAGCTGTAACTTCCCTTTCTCTTCATTTTCCATTACACTAGATTTTTTTTGAAATAGTTTATCTATTTTACTCATGCAAAACTAATCACCATGCTTCCTATGCTCATCATTCCCATCCATCCACTCATGCTTACTTGTTACATGATTGTAAAATTCACTAGTAGAGTACCTTTCGTAATATTTCTAGGAATTCATTCACACAACTCTCATTATCAAACAATAAATCATCAAACTTACTCACCTTGGCTTCACTCTTGGTTTTATATCTCTTGGAGAATTAAGGAAATATTCTATCATGTACATTTTCTCTCTCAAAATGAGAATTTATTCTTCATCCATGGAATCATAAAACTTGGGGCTGTCATGTTCATATTCCTTGAAAAAATCTTCACTTTCCCTACATGTTTGTTCTTCATTCTTTTAGGAGCATTGACAAAATTACCATATAGCTTCTTTATTAAATTTTTTAAGGCTATGCATTTCTATTTCCTTGCTTGATTTATTGGTGTCAAGTCATCATGATCATCTACATCATCAAACCTTTCACAATCCACTCTCATACTTTGAAGTTTGTCTTGGTTTCCTTGATGATTTTTTTCACACCCTTGAAAAATTCTTGGCTGCCATGCTTGGACTAATTTTTCCATACCATATTGTTCTCTTGAACTAGTTTTCACCTCATTCTTCATGCATTATTGTAGTGTGTTCTCTTGATTTTTATTCTTGGCTATCCATTTCTTACTTGTCATATGCTTGGGATTAGTTCTAGTTTTCATATCATTTGTTTTCTTCGATTTGAAGCTTTAACCGTGTTCCATATCAGCTCTATCTTATCCTTGGCTTGTATATTTGACTTGGAATCCTAGTAAACATGCTATTTACTTGCATTCTCATTAGGTTTCACTATTTTTACATTAATTTTAAGCCATATAGGCATAATATAGTCATGATGCATGATCTCTTAGGAATGAGAAACTTTAGGATTTCTCTTAGTGCATCACCTTATTTTTCTTGAATTCATTATAAGTGGCTTCCATAACTCTTTCTTATTATTTTCCAACTTGCAAATTCTGACATGTCTTCCATAATTTATTGTTAGCATCCATTTCTTGATCACTAGCACTTTTATTTTCTTCCAAACATATTTTCCATGCTCATAGAATGTCATTTGATCTTCATGGTGTTCTTGATTAGGTTTAGGGCCTTATATTGTGTCTTCTTCTCCTTGTACCAGTTGTACTTGCATTATATCAGCTTCATCTTCTTCCAAATCTTCTTCTTTTGATCTTATATTCATCCATTTTGAAGTCTTTGCTTGCACTTTCATCACTGTTATCTTCATACCTAAAAATACCCACTCAAACATATAGTTAGATAACAAAAATAGATCCCATAAGATCCACATAAAAATATTCTTCATCTTCACTTCTTTGTTCTCTCTTTTCTCATTCTCTTCTTCACATGACACCACATTTTCCTTCACTCTTTCATAATTTTATTTCACTATTTATTTCTCTAGAGCCATCATCTTTTGCTTATGATTCTTCTTCGTGAGTAGCTTGATAAGACACTTCACCTTCTTCTTCAATATCCACTGAAATCTTCGGTATTTTATTCCCATAATGATCTTTATCATTATCTATAACCTCTCAAACTTGTCATTTACTTCCTTTTGTCCCTTTTCTAAGAACAACTCTTTCAATTTTGTGTTTCTCTTTTATTTTTCATATCTTCTTCCTTCTTTAAATCCCTTGAATTTGCTACCCATATCTTCTTTCAATCTCTCCATGTGACCTTCAACCAAGTCTCTTTCACCTTGGTCTACTGGTTTCTTTAGGTCTTCACCTAGGTACTTTCCCCCCTAGTATTTTAGACAACTTCCTCTTTTAGATTTTCAACCTACCCACCATTCAATTCTTCACCACTATTAGGTACATGTATGCCTCAAATATTCATCAAAATTGATCAATCAACAATATTTTTGAAAGATTCAAGCATCAAAGTACTCAAAAAATCAAGAAAGTTTCAAACATCAAGGTTAATTCTTCAAAAATTAGCATGATTCACTAAAATTTAAAGAAATCTTCAATATTAAAGGATAACAATAAGAAGTATTATTATTCAAGGCCTAGTCACCTAAAAATATAGATCTGTGAGACATCATGTCATTACTTAAAAGGAATTTTCACCAAACTTTCAATAATTTATTTTTCACACTTTTCTTCTCAAAACATGGTTTTGTCACTGATGCAACTAGATCATCTCAATATTAGTAAAAAATATGAATTTTAAAGACTCAAACCATGATCTGATACCACTAATTATGCACCCAAACTACTAACTTAGTCCATTTCACAATTTTAGTAGGTTTCTAGTAGCAATCTTCTCAAAGCTTTGCGTTGAGGATCAGTTTTCCAAGCTTACAAAGGCCTAGGATAGAAAATATGAGCTACTAACATTAAAATAAACCTAAAACCTGATTTTTAATTCCTCGTATAATTCTCACAACCCCATTCCAACCATGAAATAACCCATCCATCTCTCATCACTGACCTAACACTTATTCACCTTGATTTTCCTTTCACCACCTCTTCACTAATCCTTGTAATAATAAGGAAAACTAGATATTTTAACCTTTAAAAATAGTTCTCATCAATCTCCATTATTCCCAAACTCAATTCACAACTATAAAGATCACCATAATGCTTTAAAACAGCGCAAAACAGAAGGATGTTCTCCCTTTCACAAAATTGCCTCTTCTGCTCTTAAGATAATAATTTCTTATTTAATCATGATTAGAGTGATTTAGAGACTCGTATAAGGTTATATAAGCTCCATTAGTTGAAATTTACCTTTCCTAAGATTATTGTCAAATTTGATAAGTCAACTCCTTACCTAGCTCTCATTATTCTGCTTTTTGCAAATTTGCATCTAAACCCTTACTAGGTGTGCTACAATAAGCTGTCAAGAATATTTATGTTTTAATGGGGTTCCAAAGTAAAAGAAATGAAATTTTTATCACCCATTTATGGTTTTTAGATATTTATAGTCTTTCATGGGATAATTACGAGCCATCCTAGAACTCCAATTGCAAAGTGACACTAAACAATTAGGTCTAGACTGGTTTATCTTTGTCATCAATGGATTGTCAAGAAATTATTTAGTTTTAACCGTTAAATCTACAAATTTCAACTTGAATCTCTTTAATAATCTCCCCTTATTTATTACAACCAATTTTCAAGCACAAATTATTTCATTTTTGGTCTCAAATTTAGTGTCAAAGCTCAACCCAATTGTACACACAGAAAGCAACCTAATGATTATTATTTAGATATAAAATTTGATTTCCCTTGATCCAAGAGGCAAAATTTAATATGGAGATCTGATTCCACACTATGTATGTGTAAACCTTAACAATGACATTCAACTCTTTAACAATCCCAGATACACCTTCTTGCTTAGCACTTATGAACTGTCCATGTAAGGCTTATGCATGCAAACAATTATTTCAAACAAGCAATGATTTTCATTCTTTAAAAATTTCCTTAGCCTCTCTTACTCGGATCTTCCACCTTCAAAGAAGCACTATCAGACCCTAAGTCTTGCATTAGTTCATCTATTAAGGACTTTACGAGACTTCACAATCGAAGGATTCTATGTACAACCTTAGAAGTCTCCACAGTCTCACACCCAGGATACTCATCCTTTAAAAGAAAATACAATAACATTAAAAGATTAATATACTCCACCTTCACTCTCTACCACAAGGAATATGATAAGAAACCAAACTATGTGTTATGTATTTGGGATCAAAATCACATTCACTATTCATATTAGTCACAATTTGAATAATTCCTTAACATGCAAAGGTGAAACATAATGTTACTTACCTCTAATATGAGTTTTGATGCCTACAAGTACCATAATTGTAGTTCTAAAACTATCATAGTGGATTCATAGAGTGCACAACCATCAAATACCTTCTTATGCCATATAACAAAACCAAATGTTTAGTTCTTATCAAACCTTCCATGAAATCTTAGGTTTTTCTTCATTTTATCCAAAGAATGTTAACAACTTCCCAAATATGATTTTATCAGAATGAATACAAAAACTCAACTGACATGCACATTACAAGATCATCACAATCTTTTCTTAAACTAAGATAACCATATATCACTGAAAGAAAGCATGAATTTATTAAAACCCAAGATAAGACTAAATAGAGTGACATCATATTTTAACCATTTAATCTTCCATACAAGGTGAATAACATTGCTTCTTACTATAAGACCTAGAAAAAAAAACATACACACAAAACTAGAGATATATATATGTACATCTTCACTATGGGTCTTCAAGAGAATACCCAACTCTTATTTAATAAATCACCCTCTCTTCCTCTACGAGAAATGAAATACAAAAATTGAATTTTCTCTGTATTCCTCTCTCCATTTGAATGTCCATCCACATGTAACTCCTTTATCTTCTATTATGAAAAAACCTAACTAACTTCGTATGACTCATCATGCCCATGCTTACATCATGAAGTATGTTTTCAACTTTGAATAACTTCAATAAATCCCTTACATTTCTATAAATTTCTCCCCCTATGTCTAGACACACCTAAAACCATTAGATCCCTTTAAACCTAATGAAAACCACATTTCCACACTAACATGCCTTTATAAATTCAAATATCCTCTTTGGAGGGAAAATAACAAGTGGAGATAATTCAAATTTTCAAACCTTCTCAATAAATTTAAATGACTCCATTTAAATATTAATACCTCTAAAATTTTTATAGATATTCAAAACCAAGAGAAGGAGGATGGTTAACAACTTGTTATTCCCTAATCCCCGATCCTCCTACATCAGAAAGCTCCACCACTTGTGATTTTCTTGTTATCAATGTTACCTTCCCAATCTACATCTATGAATTCTTTTATCTCAAACTCATTACCTTTTAGATACCAAAGAACATATTCCATGGTCCCCATGAGATACATGAAGATTATTTTGATAGCTTGAAGATGGATTTCCCTAGGTCTTCTTGAAATCTTCTAACTACACTAGCTACTTGCATGAGATCAAATCTAGAAGCAATTGAATACAATAGCATTCCTATAATAGATATTTATGAGGTCTGATTTACTTCTGGTGAGCTTTTATCATTTTTGAGTTTTCATCCTATAACCATTGGAGTACTTTCTAGTTTACAGATCTCTATTTGAAACTTCTTGACAATTTCTTTGATGTTATGCATATACCTCTTTTGGATTGACTAATTTGTATTCCTAGGAAGAATGAAATTTCTCCAAACATTGACATTTTAAACTCCTTCATGACCTTTGCAAATGGATATGACATGGTCTCACTATTACTTTTAAATATTATTTCATCAACATAGACAACAACAAGTAATAAGTGACCTTCTTCCTCTTTTATGTATAAAATGCTTTTATCTACTCCTTTTATAAAGCCTTCATCAATCAAATATTTGTCTAATCTGTTGTACCAAGCCCTAGGGGCTTGATTAAGACCATATAATGCTTTCTTCAATATGAAAACATAGTGCTTGTCCTTTTTGAGTGAAATTCCATCAAGTTGTTCAATGTAGACTTCTTCATTTAATTTCTCATTTAAGTAGGATGAATTTACATCAAGTTGATACACCTTGAATCCTTTGTATGTTGTATATGTCAAGAAGATTCTAATGGCCTCCATTCTAGCCACATGTGTAAATATTTCCTCAAAATCCACTCCTTCAACCTGAGCATACCCTTTATAAACAAGTCTTTCCTTATTCCTTGTGAATTCACCTTTTCATTGAGCTTGTTTCTAAATACCCACTTAGTTCCAATGATGTTCTTGTTCTTGGGCCTAGGGAAAATTTCCCAAGTCTCATTTTTCTCTATTTGGTCCAATTCTTCATTCATTGCATTAATCCAATATTGGTCTTTAGTAGCTTCTATAGAATTATTTTGTTCTATGTTAGATAGGATAGAAATATTCTCTTGCTAATTCTCTTTAACCTTCTTCTTGTTTGTATGCCTACTTCCTTGTTTCCTATGATCTGATTTGGAGGATAATTTCTCTTAACCTGTCTTAAAGGAGATTTGGTTATTGGTCTTTCTTCATCTTCATTTACTTATTCTTGATTACCTCCTGCATAGACCTCACTTGGATCATTTCATGGACATCAAGGACATGAATCTTATACGCATAGATTTTTATCTAAAACCCTACCATACATGACTGAAATAACAATTTTCTTCAAAAAATAGGTGTTTAGGCATCTTATTAGCTAATATACAACATTCCACTAATGTAAAACTAAACTAGAAGGAGTCCTCTACAAACCGAAATGATCATATTTGAATTTCCATGAGGTTTGAAGTCCAAAAACTCTATTTTTGTCCATCGCTTTAGTATTAGGGTTTTAGGAGGGTTTGAAGTGACTTCCACTGTTAAGGATTTTTCATAAATCTTAAGCCACCACTTTAATTCATTACACATCTAAAATTTTTGTTATTTAATGCTCCATTACTTGGTGAATAGCTTTGACACCACGGAAAATTTTTACATACCTTTGAGCTCTCAAAATATGACCCTCAAGTTGGGAGAGTGCAGTTTGGGAGCTTGGTAGGGAAAAAAACCTTCTAACTTGATAAATCATCTTCACTTTCACATGAAACTTGTTCCATAACACTATAACAACCCCCTCCACATGTCCTAAGTATTTTTTTCTCTTAAACTGATTTGTACCATCATGATCTACTTCATTTTTCCATGCATATATTTCTTATTCTTAAGGACATGGAATATGCCTCCAAAATTTGATATATGACCTATATATTCACATAAAGACTCTAGGAAAGGTACCTAAACCACTCATGCTTGCATTGGATTTTCATATTGTTAGCTAGATTTTCTACACAACTGAAAACCTAGGTAGTCATGAGATAAATATCCCTCATTTATTGGTGAGGCTCCCATGTGAAAGAGTTTGTGAGAATCGAATCGAAAATGATGCTCCACGAAGTTGTACTCCAACAAAATCATGATAGCTCCAGCATAATCATAAGGAAGAATCGATCGACAATGGAATAACTTGCTCAATATAAAAAAATCTTGCACATAGAGGAAAGACAGTGGAGTGTCTTGGCATGCTCATAAATGAATAGTAAAAGGGTACATATAGGGTGTTGAGTAACCCTAGTGCATGACTCAATAGCAAACCCTAAACCTAACCCATGTGAGATGACCCTCCAATATGAGAGGAGGACACATAGGATAACTCATACAAACACCCCCCTTCATCGAAGTTGGGGTAGAGGCTATGATGAGTCAGACAGAAAGAGAATACACCCCTAAACAACTAAGAAAGATGTGTCAATGGGGCCTAAAACTAAAGGCCTGATAAGGTGCCCATAGATAAACAAGATATTCCTAGAAGAAGAAAAATAAGGACTACATAGCCTGAAGAATATGAACAGCTGTAGAAGACCTCACCCTAAGAAGAGACCGTAAGTGAAGAAACTTCATCTCAGTGAAGGGCTTCGTAAATAAATCTGCAATCTCATCAACTGTTTAAATGTACTGAATGTCGGTGATGCCATCATGAATAAGCTCTCATATGAAGTGCATATGGATCTCAATGTGCTTTGTCCACTAATGATGAACTGGATTTATACAAATAGAGATTGTGATCATGTTATCACAGTAGATAATAGTAGGCCACCGAAAGTGGATGCCAAACTCTATCAGAATACCCTGTAGCCAAATAAATTTTGTGGCAGCGTTAACTACTTTGTATTTTACCTCTGTAGATGATATCGTAATTGCATTCTGATTCTTGCTAGACCAACTAATAGGACCCAAACCAAGAGAGAAACTATAGCCAGAAGTAGATTTGCGATGATCTAAGTCACCAGCCCAATCAGAATCTATGAACCCAATCAAGTCAATATCTACCCCTCCATGATAGTGAATGCCATCAGTATAAGTGCCATGAACATAATGAAGGATTTGTTTAGATTCTTTCTAATGCAGCTCACGTGGCTCCTACATGAATTTGGACATGATCGCAACAACATATGATAAATCCGGTCAAGTGTGAGTCAAGTAAAATAAGCTCCCCACTAACTGTCAATAAAGAGTACCATTAACCAAGGTAGTAGAGCAATCTGAAACCATCTTAACCCCGAAAGAAAAGGATTAGGAGAAGACTTGCAATTGGACATCTAAAAATGAGATAGAAAATCAAGAGTATACTTAGGTTGTGAAATCAAGATTCTTGAGTCAGATTGTGAAATATGGATCCCAAGGAAGTAATGAAGCAGACCTAAGTCAGTCATGGAAAACTTGTTGGCCAAGGCGATCTTCACAGAATCAAAAATAGAGGAAGATTTTTCTATGATCAATAAGTCATCAACATATAGAACAAAAATGAGTATGGAGTCATCTTGTCATAGAATATAAGCATTTGGATCATAATGACAACTAGTAAACCCTGATGTAAGTAAAAAGGAGTCCATCTTGGCATACCAAGCCTGAGGGGCTTGTTTAAGGCCATAAAGAGACTTCTTTAACTTACAAACTAGGGATGGATCTTGGACATAACCCGAAGGTTGTTCCATATAGATCTCTTCATTTAGGTGACCATGAAGGAAGGTACTCTTAATGTCCATTTGATGGAATTTTCATCTGTTCGCTGTGGAAATGGCTAAGGTCAGTGGAATAGAAGTCATCTTCACAACCAGAGAAAGGGTTTTAGTATAATCAACCCCAACTATCTGGGAGAAACCCTTAGCTATTAATCACGCTTTAAAATGTTTGACATCTCCATATACTCCATACTTTGTTCAGAACACCCACTTACACTAAACGATTTTTCTTCCTTTCAGAAGAGTGGTTATATCCCAAGTATCATTCTTCATGAGAGAGGAATACTCCTCATCCATGGTAGAATCCCACTCAGGAATACTAGAAGCATCCTGGAAAGACTATGGATTTGAAGCAGAGGCAAAGAAGGAGTGGGGTCCAATGAAATATGAGTGAGTACATCTCATATGCGAAGTATCTCTAACTAAATCTCCAGCACTTTGCAAAGTTTTCCTAGCCCAAAGAGGACTAGGAGGATCAGGCTTAGAGTCAGAAGATTCTTCACTTGAGTGAGAAGGGACATATTCCTCGTCATCACTACTGTCAGAATTAGAAGACTCAAAGATCTGATGGTCGGGAGGATCAGGAAGAGGAGCACACTCAACAGTATCATCATTTGATGAGTTAGAATCTGAATTAGCGAGTTGAAGAACCTCAATAGGTGGAGAAGTAGAAGTCAAAGAAGACTCATTGAAATTAACACTTCTCTCGATATATAGCTCATGAGAAGTAGGATTCATCAATTGATATCCCTTCACGCCATCAGGATACCCTACAAAGATACAAGGTTTGGATTGTGGTTCCAAAGCCTTGCATTTCTTCTTGGGAATCTAAGCCATAGCCTTGGATTTGAAGACTCGAAAGTGCTCAACATCAGGCTTGCGTCCAAACTAGGCTTCAAAGGGTGTCATCCCTCTTACTTCCTTGTGTGGAACATGGTTCTGAATGTAATTTTCACAATTCACTACTTCGGCCCAATACTACGGAGGAAGAGACTTTGAGTGAATCATACAAGTGGCCATCTCCTTAAGAGTATGATTCTTTCTTTCTGCGACTCCATTTTGTGAAGGGCTATAAGCAATTGTATGCTGCAAAGAAATCCCTTCAGAAGTACAAAAATCCATGAACCTATTGTTTAGATATTCACCTCCATTATCGGTTCGAAGAACCTTGATAGACCGTTCCGCTTGTTTCTCAGCAAGAGCCTTAAAGTCTTGAAAATGTTCAAAGACTTCATACTTAAGCTTAAGAAAATATACCCAAGTATATCGCAAATAGTCATCAATGAAGGTTAGCACATAAAGAGCTCTAGTAAATGAAGGAGAAGGAAATGGACCAGAAACATCACTATGAACAAGATCCAAAGGATGAGTGGCTCTCCAGGATTTTCCTTTGTCAAATTTATTTTAGGATGCTTTCCAAGGGTATAACCCTCACAAAGACCCTTAGAAAACTTGACGTGAGGCAACCCATTGACCATTTCGTTTTGGCTCAATTGTTCAAGGTAGTGATAATTTAGATGTCTGAAATGCTCATGCCATAGCTTACTAACCTCATTTTCATGAGTGAGCAAGGTAGTGGGCATAGAATCAAAAGTAAAATGGGAAAAGGTATATAACCGTGAATGGTGATCAGCCTTTCCCTCAGCCACTATAGTGTCATTGTTAAGCTCATGAATAATCACCGAGTTAGGACCAAATTCCACTCACATTCCTTCACCAAGGTGAGTAATTTGGTAAACTAATAGGAGATTGGTAGAGAGATCAGGAACACTCAACACTTGGTTAAATGTTCCCCCATCCATCTCTACGGATCCACTACTGGAAACCAAAACTCTTGTGTCATTAACCATCCTGATTTGGGACATTCCACAAGGTTCGATGTTAGAAAACTCAACATGTGAAGAACCCATGTGGTGCGAGGCACTGAAATCTATAATCCATGTCGATGAAAGAGAAAATCTGGCTACAATGGATTTTCCTTTCTTCTTATCATTTTTAACACCTTTTGCAGTAGAAGAATTGGCCTTCAGAGCACTTTGTTTTATGGATTCAGGAACACTTATTTCATTTTTCTCAAGTAAATGAGATAACTAATCAATCTATTTATGAAAATAGTGTTTCTTGTCATGACTAGACTTCTTGTAATAAGAACACAAAAACTTGCTTTTCTGTGCCTTAGGCTCAGAAGTCAGAGTGTTTGTGTCATTTTTAGGTTTGGTCTTGGTTTCTTTCTTAGGTTGATCCTTTGTTTCTTTCTTCTTTTTAGTCTTCTTTCCCTTGCTAGTACTTGCTACAAGGACATGTGACTTGGACTTAAGAGACCCCATTTGAATGAGTTTGTCATGTTCTCAAATGAGTTGGGATGAAAAATAGTCAAAGGAGGGCATAGTCCAAGTATCGGCGAGTAGTTTTTGTAGTGTAGAAAGTTAACACAAAGATAAAATATTACGGACCTAGCTTAGAGAGAATTGAAAAGATCAATTGAGAATCTTTCTTCTCTACTTGACATCCTTTTAACAACAATCTAATGTGGACAAATTTTGAGAAAAAAGCTTGTAGGTTTTCAAAGTCACTAGGATTTAACCCTAGTAGTTCGTTTTCCAACTCATGCATTCTCATGTCATCTAGTTGTCTAAACATCGCATCCAGCATTTTCCACACAGATTTAGGTGTTTCAGATGCCTCAATGTGGAAGAGCAAGTCAAGATAAACAAACATGCAAAGAAGACGTAAAGCTTCATCACTACGGTTTAACCAATTATATTTTTCAGGTTCGTCATCTGGTTCAGTATCATTTCCCATGGTGATGCGGAATAACCCTTTACCCCTTAGTTTCAATATTATTTTCGATCTCCATTCGAAAAATTTGAACGGCGTAAGCAAAGGAATTGAAAGTGCATCCATAGTGAAGAGAGAGAGAAAGAAATACAGAAAAGAAACACAACCACCTAGGACAATAACAACCCCCTACTTTTGGCACTTTATAGTTTAGTGCATTAATTACAATTGTGTCCATGCGTGTGGTGTGAAACACTTGGTAACTCGACTTGTAATCAGTGGAATAATGCGTAAGAGAGGAGACCACAATAGTGTTCCGTGGAGCGCAGTAAATAGGACACCGAAAACAAGCACAAGTAAAAAACAAAGAAGGAGGTGAAAGCCAATCTTGGTTGTGAGAAAAAGTATTTCACGTCGCAAAGAGTACCCCCTTGCTACAGATTGTGTTGGATGCGATCACTAGTCGTAAGCAATAATAAGGGTAAAATACAATGTTTTTAAATGAACTCAAGGATTTCAGAGGTATTCAGAATGCCAGAAAATGCTCGGAAGGAAAAAAAAGTCAAAGTGACACTGCACACTTGAGCGCACGATTAGTAAAAAAACATCAACAATAAATTTTAAAAATTACCATTTGGAAATGTCCAATCTGGCTAATTTGAGAGCTAGTGAAGTTAAAAAAACTATAAAAATGTTAATTTAGATGCCGATTAATATGTTACTAATTGTAATAGAGGAAATTGATATTAATACACTACATTTAATTAAATTAAATCTGATTAAAATATTAAGATTTAATTAAATGCAAATTAAAAGGACTTTCCCTTTTTTATTTAAAAAAATTATACTAACTAAAAAAATTTAGAAAGTATTTAAGTAAAAAAAGAAAGTTTTTTTATTTAGAAAGAATGTTAAAAAATACGTACTGCACCTTTTTTGTAATAGCTTTTCTGTTTTAATTAGAAGGATTTTTTTAAACATACAAAAGCTTGAGATTTTAAAAGAATGGAAAGTAATTATAAAAAAATGTTTTAGAAACTTAAAAAAATAAAAAAAAAAAAGAAAACGCACTTACAGAATGTGTAGATGGTGGAAAAAAAGTAGGTGTTTGTTTTTTGAGGGGCAACATGGATGGTGGGGGGGGGCACGTAGGGTTTAATGGCTAGGAGGGAGCGAGTTAGCACGTGGGAGGTGCCCACTAGCCAAAGCAAAGATAACAACAACAAATACGGCTCGAGTGTTTGCACAATTTGCACAGGAAAAATAACAACAAATGAAAGAGTTTGCACAGAAATATAACAACAAATATGGCTCAGCGGGGGTAGACATGCACAGCTGAAAAATACGGCTCAGCCAGGGTTGCAAAAAGCTTGGGCAATCAGGTCTGAAAAATACAATCCACGCACAAAAAACAAGAAGCTCGGATAGCGCACGACACAAGGAAAAAACTACACACATGCAAAAGCATTCAAAAGGCAGGAGAGGTCGAAAGATAGGTCAAGAAAAACATAGATTTCCAAAAATATTACTAATATATTTTGGTAAAAATCTGAATAAGACCGTAAAAAGAACCAACCTCAAGATAACGTTTTCCACTAAATACGATTGTAACCAGTGAAATCCAGCGGTGAAAAATGCAAACCTGCATACATGCACAAACCCCAAAAACATGCACTTCCAAAGGAACAACTTGTTAAAGAGATTAGCAAAATAATTCCACAGTAGTAATGATCGAAAAACTTGCACAAGGATTAAAAAAATGAGACCAAGAGTAATCACAACTCAAATGACGAATGCACGTTTACTCGATCTCTTCTTTGATACCATGAAAGAGTTTGTGAGAATCGAATCAGAAATGATGCACCATGAAGTAGTTTCACTCCAACGAAATCGTGATAGCTCTAGCATAATCGCAAGGAAGAATCGATCGACAATGGAATAACTTACTCAATAGAAACAAATCTTGCACATAGAGGAAAGACAACGGAGTGTCTTGACATGCTCATAAATGAATAGTAAAAGGGTACATATAGGGTTCTGAGTAACCCTAGTGGATGACTCAATATCAAACCCTAAACCTAACCCATGTGATATGACCCTCCAATATGAGAGGAGGACACATAGGATAACTCACACCAACACCATGTAAGATCTTGTCAGTTATATTTTCTAGTATCTATTGGTTGGTATTACTTCAAGTATGTAGCTCATGAACCATATCTATATAGTTTTGCGGTAAGTAAGTAAGTTTTGTAAGAGAAAGGAAATATCGTAGAAGATGAAAATAATGGAAAACATGAATAAAGGAAAGAAGATGTGTAACCTAATCAATAGTTTACTGAGAGTTGATCGTATGCACATAGATAAAACAAATAGATATTGACATACATAATTAGAAAAAGGAAACTTTCAAATATAGATCTAGAATAACATAAAGTTTGAAGATCTTAGAAAAAAATCAGAAATAAAATGCACCATTGACACAAAGTTCTCTGAAATATGTCTCCTTTTTATTCCTCCACTCTCAAAAAGATATCAAGGGTTCAAAGCGCAAACTGGAACACAAGAATGCTACTTACAAATTCTGCTCCTTTAACCCGTAGGTTCTTCCTCTACTTATAATATGTAGAAGGAAAATCAAAAATAGGAAACTATAACTCGAATGAAATATGTGGAAGTTGTAAAGGAAACAACTGGAAATATCCCTCCTGAAATTCCTCTTTGCATGACATGCATGATTTATAACTGAAAATAGAACCTTATATGTTGCATGTCTGCCACCTATTTCTAAGTAATTGACTTCTTCAAGTAACGACTTTTAAACTGACCACTTAAAATTTATAATTTAATTGATTGCTTAATTAATCTTTTGGAGGAAATAATATAAAGAAGAAGAAAGAGGAAAATAAATTAGAAGAAAGCTTCAACACTTCCAATTTTGTTCTTTTTCCATATTCTACATGCAATTGAATCTTTTGCCTTTGATTCTCACAAAACTAGATCTAGAAGCAGCTGATTGTGATTTGCTTGTGGGTATTGCTTTTGACTTGTCTTCCCTCTTATCCTTGAATCTTTTACAGTTCTTCTCCAATACATGCATCAAAGTGCAATGTTTGTCATACATAATTTAGACAAAACTCATCATTTTTATTTTTAATTACATATGAGCAATTAACAATTATGGAAATCACTCTCGATGAATGCAAATACAAGTAAGTAAAATTAAGGCTTCATTTGGAAGATTGGGAGCACATGCACAAGATCTTGGAAGGAAATTTCCATGCATTGACTTCTACACGGGCTGTGTTAGAAACAAGAGGATGATTTTTACATGAAGCCTTGTAATTGTGAGATCTAGATCTTTCATTTTAATCGGTGATAGGTTCAGGGCCTATATCGTATCATTGACTTCAGAAAATCTGGAAGTTATACATGAATCTTTTGATCCTTTTCTTTCATCATGCTTCATCATGGCTAGAACAATCTTTGTCTAAGCTCTTTTACTTTAATTTTAATTCTGCTGTAATCCTTTGCAATTGGATCATTTTATGCAGATCTGGAATTTTTTCAGATTTGGAAGATATATTCAATGTATTTGACATTGATTTGAACTCCCTTTCACTTATATGAGCACCTGTGATGAATACCTGCAATTAATTCAGACAAATATGGGGTTCAAGGCGTGAACACTTGAATTTTATCACCAAAATCTGCATATAAAGTATGCTTCCTAAAATTTGAGCTTTGTTTCCATGCAAAGCAAGAAAAAATATTATTTAATTCACCAAAGCACTTATACCAACATGTAGATGTTCAGAATGACCAAAATTAGGCTATTCTAACCCTAGGTGTCAAAACTGGAAGCTTCCTGGTAGTGGAAAATAAAATTTAATGCAACATCCTCCTTGCTTTCACGCCAAAACACTGTCCGGGCTGCAATCCTTAGTAAAAAGAATTAATTGCTTCTTCATAATGACATCCCATGCTTATATAACCCTCTGCATATTATTTTTAATAATTGCCCTTCCTATTTCTGGAAAATTAATTAATAAACAATCATGTTTATTCACCCAAATTGGGCGCCCAATTATGCATGCTGCTAGTTGCTTTTAAATAAATTTATTTTATTTATTTTTAGCATGCATCATTGACTATCCTTAACTCTTCCACTTGCATTGACTTTCCTTCTATTTATGGCACCAAAATTGGGTGAATAAACCATTAATAAATATTATTAAATGCATTTTTATTCACCCAAGGTGGGTTTCATTATTTAGCAAGGGCAATTTCCAAAAATAGGAAGTCAACTTTGATGGGAATTTCTACCCTGCACTGCAGCTCCTAAAATACCCTCTTTTACTTAAGTTATTTGACTTTCATAATGGGAATTTTAACCCTACAAGGTAGGTAAGAAATTCCCGCCTACTTGCCACTGCCAAAATTCCCACTGGAAAATTAAAACATTTCCCAAAAAGTGTGACTTGCATTAAAAAAACCTTCCTTTGATAAAGTGGGACTCACATTGGTGAATAAACCTCTTTGGTGGGAAAATTTATCCTGCTAGGTAGGCAGAAAATTTCCATCGATGATTTAAGTGATTTTTCTTTATTTTATAATGGGAGTTTTTACTCTGCAAGGTAGGTAAGAAATTCTCGCCTTCTTCCCACCTCTAATATTCCCATTGCAGCTTAAGTGACTTTGACTTCATGGGAAAAATTACCCTGCAAGGAAGGTAAGAAATTCTCGCCTTCCTGCTACTTCTAATTTTCCCATTGTAGCTTAGATCCACTTATTCCAAAAAGTGTGACTTTCCTAAGTGAGGAGTTTTGTGATTGACTTCATATTTTTTGGTTGGAAGTTTTCTTTCTGAGGTTGATTCCTTAGGTGCAATGGCCATAAATGATCTCTAGATGTTCCAGACAATTAAACAGACTATACATGACAAATAACACACCCATGGGAATTAAATAGAAAGACCACGGGGAAAACCAGAGAAAAATGCAAAAGAAATAAATAAAAACATTGCTAGAAGTCACACACAAAGATCTAAATTCATACCTGGTGAAAACCCTATTGAGATGTGTGAATAATGGCATGCAAAACTTCAACAAGATTCAACTAGAGCAAAATTTACTTCAAACGAGGCATTATTTATTTAATAAATAATTAAATAAAAATTTCTCGCAGACAAAACTTGGTAGAGGGATAAAATGAGTTTCAACATCTAGGTATTTGTCAAAATTGGCTCATATGATTCAATGGGAATATCTTAACGTAATAGAGACATCTTATGGAAATAAAAACATGAAAATACCTGTTATTTAAAAAGTATGAATTTTTTTAAACATGGGATAGTCTCAGATTTCAGGGTAAAATCTAGAGACACCAGTCGGCTCTGTCTGTGGACATCTTGTCCTCTATCAAAATAACAGGAGTAAAGATGAGATCCCAGTATCTCTAGTTTTGTATCTTGTCCTTTGGGCTCGGGGTCAGGAAAAAAAAAATAACACAACACAACAAAACAAAGAAAAATAGGCAAAGCTTATTTATATACATACAAGTTTTACCCGTATCTTAGTTTCGAACAACTTCAAATGCTACCTATTGAAAGGCAATGGTAAGTTAGTTCCATCTTGGTAGGAAAGGAAGAAAGTTTCTATTCTAGCATCTTTCTTGATCATGAAGGGCCCTTTCCAGAGTGAATCAGATTTTTCATGCATCCCCTTCGGTTTATGTTTCTTGTCCCACTAAGTTTACCTAGTCTCTGATTTTGAATTTCCTTTCTCTAGCCTTATTTTCAAATACCTTAGGCAAGTCTTCATATACTTTATCCTGTGGTAGATCATCCTTTCTCACTGTGGTGGGTAAGTATGCATCAACTTCCTTTGTTCCTAGATTTACAAGCTGCATTTCTGAGGAAGAACTATCACCATATTATTTGTTCTTCTTCAGGTAATGATCATGCTTGTTGAAAGTATCCACTAAGGAAACTAAAACCTTGGGGATTTTGTTACCTTTTGGTTGGATTATTACACTACTGTCATCATAACTTGGATCAATTTTTTTCCTTGATTGTTTTTCGTCATGGTGATTTAATCCCTTTAACACACAACCTATCAAAGTTGTCTTGATCCAGACATGTGGATGTTTGTTTATCATCATTGAAAGTCTGCCACTATTCAACATTATCAGGGACTTTGGGGTGGTAGACCATCTCTACTTTATAGTTTCCTTTTTTGAATATGGACAGTGGTCTATCTGGGTTTAATAGTGCAACTGTGACTACAAAAGAATCTACCTTGGAGTTCTGATTTCTTGGAATGAAATGGATAGAGAAGGATACAAAATCGAGTGTGGTAGAAAGCACTCTATCTCTGTAATGTTGCATCTTATCTCCTTTGATTCGATCTTTCCCTCAAACTTACTTTACTATAAGTTCAACATATCCTTGGGATTTGAGGATTTTTACTCCTTTCTTTCTATCTTGATCCATTCCTAGAAACAATGCTTCATAATCTGTCATATGATTGGTGTTCTCGAACATCAACTTGTGGGAGTATGGAAATATCTCATGATCTAGAGATATTAATAGAACGCCGACTCCTGATCCAAAAGAACAACAAGTTCCTTTAAAATCAAGAGTCCAACATTTTAATTATTATTTTGTTGACTCTAGCTCTGGTCAAGAGTTCTGGTTCTGGAATGGCTTTATCCACTTCCAAGAAATAGACCCCATGGTCAGATTCCTGAAAAAGAATCTAAGATCTAGGATCCTCATATTTTGTAACTGTGTACTTGGACTTATTTTTTGGCTCCATCTTTTTATTTATTCCTTTGATAGGAATATGATCACATGACCAATCCATCTTTACTTCTCCCCTAGCTCTTTGCAAAATTTCTGTTGAGCAACACCTGTAGGAGACAAGAATATTTGTAACTAATATTGTCATCTTTAATATTTTTTCAAGAAAAGATGCCATAATAGCTTGTGCATCTTTTACTTTTATAAGTAAAGGGACTTGTATCTCCATGGAATAACACCTTTTTATGGTCTTTGTCAAGGTAAGCCCAAGAGCATCTGTAACTTTAGCTGGCATGACATTTTCAGAAGCACCCAAATCTAGAATACAATTGCTTAACTTGAAACCATTAAGTAATAGGGAGACACATAAAGGTGCTACTCTTTTAGAAGATAATGAGGGTTTAACAATTATAGTGTTGTTCTGGGCAGAATTTGTTACAAATATATTGTGACATTAATAATAAATTGTAATATTATTAATAATTAGTTAATAAAACTCATATTAAAAATATAGTTAATATTTTTGTGTGAGTGAAGTTGTTGAATAAACAACTCACGTAGCTATTTTGGTGTGTGACATATTAGGGGATAAGACTGTGAGATTCATGGAGAGAGATATGAGGGATTGAAGATGAGTGTTTATTCCACCATTGTAGGAGATCAAACACTATATATGTAACCTCTATCAATATTAATGATCATCCTGGATGAATTCAATTTGCTTATTATAATATTGAGTGTTTATTTGTTTTTATATTATATTGTAGTTTTTATCAGGAGTATCCTTGGGCTTAGGAAAAAGGCATTTTGATGTATTGGATTGTCCTAGTGATTGTACATATTTGACTAGCCTATTTAACTACTCAGGAAAGGCTCTCAAGTATTTAGCTTCTGACATTTGAACTCTAGTTTTCTTGGCATAATCAATAATGTCAAAAGAAGGTATAGATTCATATAGCTGAGCTACTTTTTGTGGTAGAGATGAAGAACTCACAATCTTATTTTTGGGAGCTAAGGAAGAAGACAAAGGGCTGCCCATTATCTATTCATCGACTAATGCCTCATCCTGTCGAGTTTTTGATTGTGTAAATACTTCATATGCATGAACATGATCATCTTCAAGAAGATCCTCATAGTCATGTTCAAATTTGTAGTTTAGGTAATTAATGTTGGAGTCGACAGTAGGACCTTCAAAATCACCATTCTTGAGCTGATCAAAATCAACTTCCTGGTCTTCTTCATTCATCTCCACATTGTTTTTGGGAGAAACTTCAATTGATAATCTATGGGAACCAGAAATGCGGTTCCGATTATTGTTGTTGAAATTATGAGCGGGGAAGTATTGTTGCCTTGATCCATTTGAGTGATTTGTTTCTTCATTTGCAACATCTCATTTTCCAATTCTTGCAATAATGAATTAGAAGTGGTAGTAGAGGATGAAATTTCAGCTCTAGAAGTGTTGCTCTTTATCTTTCTAGCCATGATGAGGTCATCTTCAATTTCAACGCCATGTTTTGGGCTGCTAACAAGTCAACTGGACGTGCTCTTTGCGGTTTATAGATTACTTGAGAAAGTAAAGAATTGATGAAGAATACCTTTTGATTATCATTATTCAAAGAAGTAGAAGCTAGGATTTTGTAATAAAATCCCGCATGTGCTCTTGTGGCTCCTTCTTTAGCTTAGTCATTTGGGTTATCAATGTACTAGAATCTTTAGCTAGTCTGAATATTCTCAGGAATGCATCTATCATAGTGGCCCAGTTGGTTATGGTGCCAGGAGCTATTTGGTAAAACCATTCTCTAGCCAAGTCATGCAGATTCTCTATGAAAATATGGAAAAACATATCTTCATGTTCTACGATGACCACTCCATAGGATATAAAGAATGCTAAACCAAGTGGAATTTTTTTTCTCATCCCTTTAGGTATATCATGCATAGGAGAAGTCAGATTCAGAGTTCCAAAGGCTACACCCCATGTAATAGGTGTGGCAGGGACAAGTGGCTGATTCTAAATCATGAAAGGATCATGTCTTCTTTGAGAATAGACTTGATGAATAATCCCAACTGCTAGATTTTTCTAGACAAGATCTGGATTTGGGAGAGTTCGCACTCTCCTTCCTAGTGAAAGACTGGATCTGTGACTTCTAACTTGAGGAGGATGACTGTAATTTAATTTCTCTTGTAATCTATAAAAATGATAGATCCTTCCTTAAGCTCTACTAGACTTTGTGAATGGACATTCTGCCAGATTGAGCTTATAATATAAAAGGAAAATGACAAGAGAAATATCTAGTATGCTAATTTTTGTTGTTCCCTAGTAGAGTCGCCAAAAACTGTTGGCTATATTTTGTGCACAGATTGAAAACCTAGCAATCATGAGATAAATCTCCCTCATTTATCGATGAGGCTCTCGAGTAAGATCTTGTCAGTTATATTTTCTAGTATCTATTTGTTGGTATTACTTTAACTATGTAGCTCACGAACCATAGTTATACAGTTTTGCAGCAAGTAAGAAGCTGTAAGAGAAAGGAAATATTTGTAGAAGAGGAAAATAATGGAAAACAGGAAGAAAGGAGAGAAGATGTGCAACCCAATCAATAGTTTACAGAGTTGATCACATGCACATAGATAGAACAAAAATATATTGACATATAGAATTAGAAGTAAAGGAAACTTTCAGATCTAGATCTAGAATAACACAAAGTTTATGAATAGATCTTAGAAAGAAATCCGAAATAAAATGTACCATTGACACAAATTTCTCTTGAAATATGCCTCCTTTCTATTCCTCCACTCTCAAAAAGCTATAAAGGGTTTCAACAAAAAGTCTGGAACACAAGAATTTTGCTTACAAATTATCCTCCTTTAACCCATAGGATCTTCCTCTACTTATAGCATGTGCAAGGAAATAACAAATAGGAAACTATAACCGAACCGACACATGTGGAATTTGTAAAGGAAAAAATTGGCAATCTCCTCCCGGAATTCCTCTTTCCATGACATGTATGATTTATAATTGAAAATAGAACCTTATTATTTTACAATAATGAATCAAAAGTGGTAGCAGAGGATGAAATTTCAGCTCTAGAAGTGTTTCTCTTTATCTTTCCAGCCATGATGAGGTCATCTTCAATTTCAACCACCATGTTTTGGGTTGTTAACAAGTCAGCAAGACGTGCTCTTTGCAGTTGATAGATTACTTCAGGAAGTAAAGAATTGATGAAGAATACCTTTTGATTATCATCATTCAGAGAAGCAAAAGCTAGAATTTTGTAAAGTAATCTTTGGAATTTTGTAATAAAATCCCGCATGTGCTCTTATGGATACTTCTCCGGTGAGTAATTTGGGATATCAATGTCTTTGGAATCTTCACTGTCCGAATATTTTCAGAATGCATCTCTCATAGTGGCCCAGTTGGTTATGGTGCTAGGAGCTATTCGGTAGAACCATTCATTCTAGCCAAGTCATGTAGAGTCTCTATGAAAATACAGAAAAACATATCTTCATGTTCTATGATGAGCACTCCATAGGATATAAAGAATGAAGCCAAGTGATCATTTGGATTCTAATTTTCATCTCCAAACAATTTTGGAATTTTTTTTCTCATCCCTTTAGGTAAATCATGCATAGGAGAAGTCAGATTTAGAGTTCCAAAGGTTGCACCCCATGGAATAGGTGCGACAGGGACAAGTGGGTGATTATAAATCATGAAAGGATCACATCTTATTTGAGAATAGACTTGGTGAATAATCCTAGCTGCTAGATTTTGCTAGACACGATCCGTATCTAGAAGATTTTGCACTCTCCTTCCTGGTGAAAGACTGGATTTGTGGCTTCTAACTTGAGGAGGATGACTGAAATTGAATTTCTCTTCTAATCTATAAAAATGATAGATCCTTCCTTGAGCTCTACTAGACCATGTGAATGGACATTCTGCCAGATTGAGCTTATAATATAAAAGGGAAATGACAAGAGAAATATCTAGTATGCTAATTTTTGTTGTTCCCTAGTAGAGTCACCATAAACAATTGGCTATATTTTGTGCACAGTTGAAAACCTAGGAAGTCATGAGATATATCACCCTCATTTATTGGTGAGGCTCTCGAGTAAGATCTTGTCAGTTATATTTTTTAGAATCTATTTGTTGGTATTACTTTAACTATGTAGCTCATGAACCATAGCTATACAATTTTACAACAAGTAAGCATTTGTAAGAGAAAGGAAATAAGCGTATAAGAGGAAAATAATTGAAAACAGGAAGAAAGGATAGAAGATGTTTAACCCGATCAATAGTTTATAGATTTGATCACATGCACATAGATAGAACAAATATATATTGACATATAGAATCAAAATCAAATGAAACTTTCAGATCTAGATCTAGAATAACACAAAGTTTATGAATAGATCTTAGAAAGAAATCAGAAATAAAATGTACCGTTAACAAAAATTTCTCCTAAAATATGCCTCCTTTCTATTCCTCTGCTCTCAAAAAGCTATAAAGGGTTTCAGCAAAAAGTATGGAACACAAGAATGTTGCTTACAAATTATCCTCCTTTAACTCATAGGATCTTCCTCTACTTATAACATGTACAAGAGAAATTACAAATAGGAAACTATAAATCGACCGACACATGTGGAATTTGTAAAGGAAAAAATTGGCAATCTCCCTCCTGGAATTTCTTTTTGCATGACATGCATGATTTATAATTGAAAATAGAACCTTCTATTTTTGTAATAATAAATTAGAAGTGGTAGCAGATGATGAAATTTCAGCTCTATAAGTGTTGCTCTTTATCTTTCCAACCATGATGAGGTCATCTTCAATTTCAACCGCCATATTTTGGGCTGCTAACAAGTCAGCAGGACATGCTCTTTCCATTTGATAGATTACTTTAGGAAGTAAAGAATGGATGAAGAATACTTTTTGATTATCATCATTCAGAGAAGCAGAAGCTAGAATTTTGTAACGTAGTCATTGAAATTTTGTAATAAAATCCCGCATGTGCTCTTATGGCTCCTTACGCTTAGTCATTTGGGCTATCAATGTACTGGAATATTCAGCTGGTCTGAATCTTTTCAAGAATGCATCTCTCATAGTGGCCCAGCTTTGTTATGGTGCCAGGAGCTATCCGTAAAACCATTCTCTAGCCAAGTCATGTAGAGTCTCTATAAGAATACAAATAAACATATCTTCATGTGTTCTACGATGAGCACTCCATGGGATATAAAGAATGTATCCAAGTGATCATTTGGATTCTAATTTTCATCTCCAAACAATTTTGGAATTTTTTTCTCCTCCCTTTATTTATATCATGCATAGGAGAAGTCGATTCGAGTTCCAAAGGCTGCACCCCATGGAATAGGTGCGACAGGACAAGTGGTTGATTCTAAATCATGAAAGGATCACGTCTTCTTTAAGAATAGACTTGGTGAATAATCCTAGCTGCTAGATTTTGCTAGACATGATATGGAACTGGAAGAGTTTTCACTCTCCTTCCGGTGAAAGACTGGATCTGTGGCTTCTAACTTGAGGAGGATGATTGAAATTGAATTTCTCTCGTAATCTATAAAAATGATCGATCCTTCCTTGAGCTCTACTAGACCACGTGAATGGACATTCTACCAAATTGAGCTTATAATATTAAAGGGAAATGATAAGAGAAATATCTAGTATGCTAATTTTTGTTGTTCCCTAGTAGAGTCACCATAAACAATTGGCTATATTTTGTGCATGATTGAAAACCTAGCGATCATGAGATAAATTTCCCTCATTTATCGGTGAGGCTCTCGAGTAAGATATTGTCAGTTCTATTTTCTAGTATCTATTTGTTGGTATTACTTTAACTATGTAGCTCATGAACCATAGATATACATTTTTGCAGCAAGTAAGCAGTTGTAAGAGAAAGGAAATATCTGTAAAAGAGGAAAATAATTTAAAACAGGAAGAAAGGAGAGAAGATGTGCAACCCAATCAATAGTTTACAAAGTTGATCACATGCACATAGATAGAACAAATATATATTGACATATAGAATTAGAAGCAAAGGAAACTTTCAGATCTAGATCTAGAATAACACAAAGTTTATGAATAGATCTTAGAAATAAATATGAAATAAAATGTACGTTGACACATATTTCTCCTGAAATATGCCTCCTTTCTATTCCTCCACTCTCAAAAAGTTGTAAAGTATTTCAACACAAATTCTAGAACACAAGAATGTTTCTTACAAATTATCCTCCTTTAACCCATAGGATCTTCCTCTAATTATAGCATGTACAAGTGAAATTACAAATAGGAAACTATAACTGAACTGACACATGTGGAATTTGTAAAGGAAAAAACTTGCAATCTCCCTCCTGGAATTCCTCTTTGCATGACATGCATGATTTATTATTGAAAATAGAACCTTCTATTTTTGCAATAATGAATTAGAAGTGGTAGCAGAGGATGAAATTTAAGCTCTAGAAGTGTTGCTCTTTATGTTTCCAGCCATGATGAGGTCATCTTATATTTCAACCGCCATGTTTTGGGATGTTAACAAGTCAGTAGGACATGTTCTTTGCAGTTGATAGATTGCTTCAGAATTAAAGAATTGATGAAGAATACCTTTTGATTATCATCATTCAGAGAAGCAGAAGCTAGAATTTTGTAAAGTAATCTTTGGAATTTTGCAATAAAATCCCATATGTACTCTTGTGGCTCCTTCTCCAGCTGAGTCATTTGGGTTATCAATGTACTAGAAGCTTCAACTGTCGAATCTTTTCAGAATGCATCTCTCATAGTGGCCCATTTGGTTATGGTGCTAGGAGCTATCCGGTAGAACCATTCTCTAGCCAAGTCATGTAGAGTCTCTATGAAAATACGGAAAAACATATCTTCATGTTCTACGATGAGCAATCCATAGGATATAAAGAATGCAGCCAAGTGATCATTTGGATTCTAATTTTCATCTCCAAACAATTTTGGAAAAAAATTTATCGTCCCTTTAGGTATATCATGCATAGGATAAGTCAGATTTAGAGGTCCAAAGGCTATATCCATTATAAGGTAGGGACAAGTGGCTGATTCTAAATCATGAAAGGATCATGTCTTCTTTGAGAATAGACTTGGTGAATAATCCTAGCTGCTAGATTTTTCTAGACATGATCCGGATCTGGAAGAGTTTTCACTCTCCTTACTGGTGAAAGACTGGATCTATGGCTTCTAACTTGAGGAGGATGACTGAAATTGAATTTCTCTTTTAATCTATAAAAATGATCGATCTTTCCTTGAGCTCTACTAGACCATGTGAATGGATGTTCTACTAGATTGAGCTTATAATATAAAAGGGAAATGACAAGAGAAATATCTAGTATGCTAATTTTTGTTGTTTTCTAGTAGAGTCACCAAAAACAATTGGCTATATTTTGTGCACTGATTGAAAACCTAAGCAGTCATGAGATAAATCTCCCTCATTTATCGGTGAGGCTCTTGAGTAAGATCTTGTCAGTTATATTTTCTAGTATCTATTTTTGGTATTACTTTAACTATGTAGCTCATGAACCATAGCTATACAGTTTTGCAGCAAGTAAGCAGCTGTAAGAGAAAGGAAATATCTGTAGAAGAGGAAAATAATGGAAAACAGAAGAAAGGAGAGAAGATGTGCAACCCAATCAATAGTTTACAAAGTTGATCACATGCACATAGATAGAACAAATATATATTGACATATAGAATTAGAAGCAAAGGAAACTTTCAAATCTAGAATAACACAAAGTTTATGAATAGATCTTAGAAAGAAATCGGAAATAAAATGTACCGTTGACACAAATTTCTCCTGAAATATGCCTCCTTTCCATTCCTCTACTCTCAAAAAGCTATAAAGATTTTCAGCACAAAGTATGGAACACAAGAATGTTGCTTACAAATTATCCTCCTTTAACCCATAAGATCTTCCTCTACTTATAGTATGTACAAGGAAAATTAGAAAGAGGAAACTATAATGAATCGACACATGTGGAATTTATAAAGGAAAAAATTGGTAATATCCCTTCTAGAATTCCTCTTTGCATGACATGCATGATTTATAATTGAAAATAGAACCTTCTATTTTGCATGTCTGCCACCTATTTCTAAGTAATTGAATTCTTCAAGTAACAAATTTTAAACCGATCACTTAAGTTTTATAATTAATTGATTGCTCAGTTACTTTGTCTGAGGAATTAAGAGAAATAATAGGAAAGAGGAAAAAGAAATTAGAATAAAGTTGCAACACTTCAAGTTTTGTTCTTTTTCCATATTCTGCATGCAGTTGACTCTTTAGCCTTTGATTCTCACCAAACTGGATCTGGAAGCAGCTGGATTTGATTTTCGTGTGGGTATTTCTTTTGAATTTTCTTCCTCTTATCCTTGAAGATTTTTTTTTCTTCTCCAAGTACATGCATCAAAGTGCAATGTTTTCCATAAATAATTTAGACAAAACTCATCATTTTTATTTTTAATTACATATGAGTAATCACAAATTCTCGAAAGCACTGGATGAATACAAATACAAGTAAATTAAATGAAGGCTTCAAATGGAATATTGGGAGCACATGAAAAATATCCTAGAATGAATTTTTCATGCATTGAGTTCTACACTGCGTTAGAAGCAAGAGGATGATTTTTTCTAGAAGCCTTGTAATTGTGAGATCTGGATCTTTTAATTAAATCTCGTGATAGGTTCAAGGCCTATATATGTATCATTAACTTCAACAAATATGGAATTTATGCATGACTCTGTGGATCCTTTTCTTTCATCATTCTTCATAATGGCTGGAATAATCTTTGTCTGAGCACTTTTTCTTTTAATTTTGTTGGAATCCCTTGCAATTGGAGCATTTTGTGCGAGACCTAGCAATTTCTTGATTCGGAAGATATATTCAATGTATCTGACATTGATTTGAAATCCCTTTCACTTATATGAGCACTTGTGATAAATACCTACAATTAATTCAGACAAAGATGGATTCAAGGGCATGAACACTTTATTTTTATAACCAAAATCTGCATATAAAGCTTTCTGCTCTAAAATTTGAGGCTTTGCTTTCATGAAAAGCAAGAAAAATATTATTTAATTCACTAGAGCACTTATACCAACATGTAGATGTTTAGAATGACCAAAATTAGGCTATTCTAACCCCATGCACCTAAACCTGGAAGCTTCCTGGTAGTGGAAAATAAACTTTAATGCAACATCCTCCTTCCTTTGGTGCCAAAACCTATCTGGGCTGCAATCCTTAGAAAAAATAATTAATTGCTTCCTCATAATGGCATCCCATGCTTATATAACCCTCTGCATATTATTTTTAATAATTTCCCTTCATATTTCTGGCAAATTAATTAATAAACAATCATGTTTATTCAACCAAATTGAGTGCGCAATTATGCATGTTGCTGGTTGTTTTGAAATAAATTTATTTTATTTATTTTTAGCATGTATCCTTGATTTCTCCTTAGCTCTTCCACTTGCATTGACTTTACTTCTATTTATGGGGTCAAAATTGGGTGAACAAACCATTAATAAATATTATTAAATGCATTTTTAGCAAGGGTAATTTCAAAAAATAGGAAGTCAAATTTGATGGAAATTTCTACCCTCCACTATAGCTCCAAAAATTCCCTCTTTCACATAAGTTATTTGACTTTCATAATGGGAATTTTTACCCTTCAAGGTAGGTAAGAAATTCCTGCCACCGCCATCGCCAAAATTCTCACTGGAAAATTAAAACATCTCCCAAAAAGTGTGACTTGCATTAAAAATAGATTCCTTTGATAAAGTGGGACTTGCATAGGTGAATAAACCTCTTTGGTGGGAAACCTTATCTTGCTAGGAAGGCAAAAAATTCCCATCAGTGATTTAAGTGATTTTTTTTTATTTTATAATGAGATTTTTTACCCTGCAAGGTAGGTAAGAAAGTCTCGCCTGCCTTCCACCTCTAATATTCCCATTACAACTTAAGTGACTTTTACTTCATGGGAAAAAGTACCCTACAAGGCAGGTAAGCAATTCCCGCCTACATGCCACTTCTAATTTTCCCATTGCAGCTTAGATCCACTTATTCTAAAAAGTGTGACTTGCTTAGGAGAGGCTTTTATGCTTGACTTCATCTTTTCGGTCGAAGTTTGCTTTCCGAGGTTGATCCTTCCGTGCAGTGCGGTGGTCGTAAATGATCTTCAAATGTTCTAGACAATTAAACAAACTATACAGGACAAAGAACAGACCCAAGGAATTAAACAAAAAGACCATGGGGAAAACGGAGAAAAACGTAAAAGAAATAAATAAAGATGAAAAATGTTTCCAGAAGTCACAGATAAAACTCTAAATTCATTCTTGGTGAAAACTGTATTGAGATGTGTGAATACTGGCATACAAAACTTCAACAAGATTCAACCGGAGCACAATTTACTTCAAACGGGGCATTATTTATTTAATAAATAATTAAATAAAAATTTCCCGCAGATAAAACTTGACAGAGGGATAAAATGAGTTTCAACATCTGGGTATTTGTTGAAATTGGCTCATATGATTCACTGGGAATATCTTAACGTAATAGAGACATCTTTTGGCAATAAAAACACAAAAAGAACCATTATTTTAAAAGTAAAAAAATTAAACATGGGATAGTCTCATATTTCGAGTAAAATCTAGAGACACCACATAGCTTGATTTTGCTTCATACACCTTACTAGGTCCTTGAACTAGGCCTAAATGAGCTAGTTTACACAATGACTCATAAGACCTGACCTATTTTCCATCATAGAATCCCTTACATGCTCTTGAATCATAATTTCAGACCTATAGGACACCTGTGAAGTGCAAACCATGCATCTAAATGCACCAAATTACTTGTTAAGAATTAAACCATGCACCTAGCCATCAATGACCTAGGCACAAGAGTGAAAACATTCCCTGGTGACATAAAATTTAGGCACATCTTAGAGATGTTCCTAAGTAAACAAGAAATGGTTGTATATAGCTCAAAAGATGGCACAAAACACCCTATATAATATTGTCGGATACATTGCCAAAGGAATAGTGGAACAAACACGCATACAAGTAAGGCGGAGAAAATAACTTGGGGCACCATCCTTCTTTTCATAATATTTTGGGTAATAGGGGTACGAGATTGACCCAAGGACAAAGTATGGATTTATCTAGTAGAAAATAAGTCCCCTACAGCTTATTTTTGTTGAGTAGACATATGATAGGTAAATTGAAAATCCATAGAAGTTGCATGAGTGGATAAATGGTACAGATGAATGCGTGAGACATTCGAGAATGAGTGGTGCATGTCTAGGGAACTACCCTCAATTTTTTATGGATTGAAAATTTGTAGTGCATAAGCACTTCTATCTAGGGAGATTCTTGTTGAATGATGGAGCGATGGGACCTTGGTGTAAATTACCTTTTTCTTTCACTGTCAGGTTTTTTCTAGCATCTTTTAATAGAATTAAGGATGCGCAGAAGTTAAATTTTGATGCAAACAATGTAGATTTTGATTTCCACACACTGCATAAAATGTATGTATATCCCTCCAAGTAAGGTTATGTAGAGGTAATGAAATCATATACTATGGACATTACCCCTACAATCTTGATGTGGATAAAGGCGTAGGCAGAGTCTACATATACTTGAGGCCTAGAATGAAGAATGTGAAATATATTGATTTAAGAGACCTTCATCTCCTAGATCCACCAAAGGGTAAACAGATGGTTGAGACTTCTAAAAGAATGCACGAATAGACCCCTCCTCTACTAGAAGAATAATAAAAAATATATGAATAGGAGGAGGAGGCGAAAGATGAATAAGACACAGCATTGGACCAGAGATGTAGGAGAAAATTGTAGAAGAACCGGAGAGCATAAACCCGATGCACAGAAACATCAGAAGTAGCTAAGGGGTCACCCTTACCCACTCTGAAAAAGGAAATCATAGTTAAGAAAAATTCTTTATGAAAGAGAAGGAAACGGCTGGTCCACATGAAGGAAAGCAAAGAGGAGAAGTCCATGGAGGAGGTCACGCATGGTGAGGAAAAAACCCACGAAGAGGAGGAGATAAAGGATGAGACTATTCATGACGACGATATGAAATTCTTGATGTGCATGATGGAGGTCCCGAGGTATAAGAAGACGAGAAAGACATTGAGGAGCCATTTGGGGAATGTTTGGGAGTTGTAGGTGGAGATGGTAGCAACAAGAAGCTAGAGAGCAAGATAAGAATGCCCAAGGGTAATCACATCGAGAGGAAGAAAGAAGAAGGAAGCGATCCTACATCCACCTAAAATGAATTATATTAACAATCATAAAAATTGTTGCGGGTAATATTCTAAGGCACAAAGTGCCAAGAAAGGAGATGTATGGCTGGAAGTTATTGGACCTAGAAGGAGAAAAAAATGCACATGAGAAATATTCTCTCCTAGAGGATGCGTAATCACAAACAGGAGATTTAATTTTAGATAAGTAACGAGGATTATACAAGAAGAAATATAAGGAAGGAATCAGAAATAGTCATCATGAATGTTAACCCCATATAAATTATAGATGAGCAAGTGAGTAATGCGCTAAACAATATGGCAGCAGAGATGGATCACAAAAATTTAGACAAGGGGGCTACCATAAAATTTCTCCTAGAGGATAAGAAGGATAAAGAAAAATATTTCAAAAAACTGGTGGAGCAATTAAGGGAAGTAAGGCAACACATAAAGGTTGTATACAATAAATCCACCCATATAGTGAATTACATCACAACCATACGCCCCGAACGGGTAGAGAAAACCAAAGATGAGTATCAATTTGAGTTGCATTTTTTAGAATATTTGGTAAATATGTTGTTACTTGAGAAGAAGTATATTCGAGGGCATTCATAGGAAGAGTTTTTGCATAGAAATAAAATAATAAGGAAATAGTTACGTGAAATATAGTCGAATATGAGGTGTTGATCACCATGATCAAGGAAGTAATGAAGAAAGCACAATGCACATTTGACAACCTGTCATGACCTAGATCCCATCCTTAGGGCACACACAACCCAAGAGAAGGATAAACTTAAGTAAGTGAAATCTTAAAAGAAAGACAACAAGTTCAAGGATGAGGAAATCATAGCTGAATTTAAGCAGAAGAGATATTTTCTTTAGGATGTGAGAGATACATTTAAGGTAAGGATTTAGGAACTTAGATCATTGGTTACACTCAAGATGGATGCGTTAGAGGTAATGACATCGGGAATTAGTGGAATAATCAAGGAATTGAAAGAGAAGGGTGAAGATTTGACCCCAAATTAAGTGCTAGATATTTTTGGATTAGTGCCAGATGTATCTACAACAGAGCTTAAAGAGTGGGAAGAGATGTAGAATATCCTAAATACAGATTTTCTAGAACTATTCAAAACACCCCAAGAATAAATTTGAATGTGTTCCTGTGCAATACTACTATTCTTTATTCATTGGGTATATTCCCTAACATTATTTGATCTTCCAATTATTTATTCCTCCATTATTCATTATTATTGAAAGGACATTTCTCAAGGTGTAAGTATTTCTAAGGACATATAATAACACTAGTGTGGGTTAATGTTGGTCTAAGGGAATGTCTATGTACTAACCATGCGTGGGAGATAGGAAATGTGTGAAAGGGCATGTATGCAAGAAGGAGGAAGTAAGGATAAGTGAGTGTGTGGAGGTGCACACACCATAAAGGAATAGGTCAGCACATAGGGTTGTGCACATATAGTCAAATATTAAGGACTTAGCTGATTTTCCATACATGGCTAAAAATAAAAAATAAGGAGATGGAGTGTCGGTCAAGAAATGTCTAGGAATAGGTTAAAGTAGGATGACTTAGTCACTGAAAAAAGGATATAATTGGGAAAAATCACATGTAGATGAAGATAAAGGCAATGCATGATGGATCCCTAAATATCAAAATTAAAGCAAACTTAAAAGCAATCTATTTATACCTTGAATTGACGTAAAGTAAAGATAGGAAAGCATACATGATATTGTTATAATACTCCTATTTTTAGGAAATAAATCATGTGAGTGGTGAAGGGCATGTCCCCATAGTATATATATGTAAGGCATCTATGTAATTACTAGTGCTAGACAGAGAATAATTTTGGATTTTGAGTATTTAGTTTGGAGTTTGTATGAGAGAGCATATGGTACATCGCATGTGTGGAATGGATTTCATGTAATCAAATTAAAAGGAACGATAACCATATCATACCAAGCCAAGAACACAGATGCTAATCAAACACCATGATCAATAAGATTAAAGCAATTCGCCAGAATAACTTTACACAAAACCTTTGGAAACAAATGAGTAGTAATATCATATATTATTATGGGACTCAATGAAATACAATGAGAATGGGCATTGCTTATATAGGCAAGGAATAAAAATCTAAGAACCAGTCAAGGTCATAGATCAAGCCATATATCATGGAAAGAACTAGTCATCAAAGAACTAGTCAAGTCCATATATTTATGAGAGAACTAGACATCAAGGATCTAGTCAATACCATAGATCAAGGAAAGAACTATACCTAACAACTAGATAATATCTCCTAATATCTAAATAAATAAAAAGAAATATCCACACACATAAGTGGGTGAGGATAAATACAA
The DNA here is from genome assembly GCA_018340775.1 of Taxus wallichiana var. yunnanensis. Lineage (NCBI taxonomy): Eukaryota > Viridiplantae > Streptophyta > Pinopsida > Cupressales > Taxaceae > Taxus > Taxus wallichiana. The sequence goes on from CM031240.1 coordinate 984,483,003, forward strand.
TAAAGGTAAATAATATACCTAGGTGAACATGAGCTAAGGTAAATACCTACTCTAACACCCCCCCTCAAGTGAAGCTAGGGGTCAAAATAGAAGTGGCATGTCCACAATATGAGTCCCGCAACTAGGCTTGATGAGGTACTCATGTACAATATATCCATGAAGAAATCTCGAACCAAAAGAAGGAAAGAATCCTGCTATAAGGAAAGAGAAAGAAGAAGAAGAAGGAAGATGTTCTCACGAACACCCCCAAGAACAAATTCCAAAACCCCAAGCATTCCACGCAACTCAAGGTAGCGAGGTGATGCAAAAGGCTTCGTAAAGATGTCTGCAACCTACTGCTGAGTCGGAAGGTACTCCAAGAAAATAACTCCATCCTGAATGTGCTGCCGAATGAAGTGGATGTGTATCTTGATATGCTTGGTCCGCTGGTGCTCAACTAGGTTGCGAGAAATGTGAATTGTACTTTGGTTATCACAGAAAAGTATAGTCGGTGAATCTTGTGGGGATCCAAACTCTGTCAATAACTGGCAAAGCCAAAAAATCTGTTGACTCTGCTGAATCGCTGCCCCGTACTCGCCTCTCGAAGATGAAAGTGCAATAGCCTATTGCTTTTTGCACACCCAAGCAACTGGAGAAGAACCAAGATAAAAAGATAGCCAGAAGTGAAACGCCTGTCATCAATAGAACCTGCCCAATTTGAATCTGTATACCCAACCAACTAAGTAGTGCCTTTAGTGTAGTGTAGGCCAAAGTGGGAAGTGCCATGCAAATAGCGCAAAATCCTTTTAGCAGCCTACCAGTGACTACTATGAGGAGAATGTGCAAACCGAGATACAAGACCTACTGCAAATGAAATATCAGGGTGAGTATGGGTCAAGTACATGATACTCCCAACCAACTGCATATGCAATGTAGGATCACAAAGTGGTGTGGTGCATGTGGATATAAGAGTAACCCTGCATCGAAAAGGAGATGGACTTGGCTCGCAATCAGCCATATCAAACGCCTAAGAAGATCATGGGTGTATTTTTTGCCGACACAAATGAATCCCGAACTGAATCATCCGAGAAATCTGCAAACCAAGGAAATAATGCAATAGCCCAAGATCTATCATGTCAAACTGTGTAGAAAGAGCCCTCTGAATAGTCTGAATGTGGGAAGAAGAGCTACCAGTAAGTAACAGATCATCAACATACAAGACAAGTATCACAATATCCTCACCGACATGCTGGAGATACACTATATGATCAGAGTGGAAATGAAAAAAATAGTAGATAGAAGAAAATAATCCATCTTCTCATACCAATCTCGAGGGGCTTGTTTGAGACCGTAGAGAGACCTTTGGAGCCGACAAACAAGAGAATCCTAAACAAATCCAGCCGATTGCTCCATATATATTTCCTCTTTTAGATCTCCATGTAAGAAGGCACTCTTCACGTCCATCTGGTATATGGGCCACCCCTGTGATGCAGCAATAGTAAGTACAAGGTGTACAGAATCCATCTTGGCAACGGGTGCAAAAGTCTCAAAGTAATCAATACCTTCGACTTGTGAAAAACCCTTTGCAATAAGACGAGCCTTATACTTGTCAATGGACCCATCAGTTGTGTATTTGGTTCGGTATACCCACTTACACCTAACCATATTTCTTCCTTTAGGAAGAGATACCAAATCCCAAGTATGATTCTTCATCAAAGAAGAATACTCAGCTGTCATCACATCATCCCACTCCTGTATCCCATGAGCCTTTGAAATTTGACTGTGGATCCTCAGAAACTACTTGACATAAAATTCTAGAACCTGTAGAATGTGTGTGATGATGCCTAGTGGGTGGAAGATCCTCTATGAAAGGTGCTACCTCAGAAACTGTAGTACGAGCCCACTTAGGCATAGTGGCAACATCAGTGGGTATAGGATCCTCAATGACATCTATAACCTCCTCATCAATCTCCTCAAAGAAAAGATTCTCAAGATGAGATGAAGAAGAAGAAGGAATGAAGAAGATAAAGAATCATGAGGAGTGAAACGCTCATCAAACTAAACATGTGTTCGAAAAAGAACATCATGTGTATTAGGATCTAAAAGATGATAAGCTCACATGTCCTCACAATACCCTACAAAGATCAAGGGTTTACTCTTCTTATCCAAATCTTTCCTTTTCTTCTTTGGCACAAAGGCCCAAGCATGGATTCCAAAGACTCGAAAAAATAAGACATCTGGCTTAGTGTTGGACAAAGCTTCCTCTAGAGTCAAATGCTCAAGTGCTCTATGTGGTGTGTGATTTTGAATATAGTTAGCACAATTAATTGCTTCTACCCAATAGATAGGAGGTATATCTCTAGAATGCATCATACAGTTAGCCATTTCCTTCAAAGTTATATTCTTCCTTTCTGCTAATCCATTCTGTTGTGGAGTATGAGGAACAAAATGCTGGTGAATAATGCCTTGAGTTTCCAAAAATTTAGAAAACTCATCGCTGAAGTACTCCCCCATTATCAAAGTATGAAGTTTCTTTATGTAACTAAAAGATTGTTTCTCGACCAAAGCCTTGAAGACTTTGAAGTGTGAAAAAACATCACTTTTGTACTTGAGAAAATAAACCCAAGTACGCCTCGAGAAATTATCAATAAATATAAGTGCATACTTAGCTCCATTGAAAGATGGGGTAGGAAAAACCATCAAGTCACTATGCACAAGCTCAAGTGGTGAAGAATCTCTCTTAGACAAATTCTTAGGAAAAGGATCTTGGTGTTTTTTCCCTAATGCACAACCATGAAAACTCCCTCAAGACAAGAAAATCTAGGAAGACCATCTACCATACCATGAGTGCTCAACTCCTTCAAATATCTGTAATTGAGATGTCCAAATCTTTCATGCCAAATCTTACTCTTTGAATCTGAATGAGAAACCAATCCTGTCCCTATAGAATAAGTGTCATCAAAACCTTAAAAGTGATATAGTCTTGAATTATGATCAACAATACCCTGAGAAACAAGTGAAAAAGGCTCCAACAAAGTTCTTAACTTTGCCCCATGTGGTGTAAAAGTCACTGTTTTCCCTTGACCAGAATGACAAATTTGATATACAAAAAGTAAATTTGTAGTGATGTTAGGAACGTATAGTGCATCTTGGATATTTCCACCATCAAGTTGTATATCACCTTTTCCCTGAACAGAAAGAAAGAAAGAATCTCCAACCTCAATTTTGGAAGTAGAACTCAAACCTAGAGAAACAAAGGACTCTTTGGAAGAATTAATGTGATGAGAAACACCGAGAATCTATAACCCAATTGTCTGCAAGTGGTGACTGAGATCTTCCAACAACATTAAGTGTTTTTCCATGCTAATTAGGAGGTGGAGTTGAGATAGAAATTTTGTGTTTCTTGACTGCATCCTCTAAGGCTTGCATTCACTTATAACACCTATTTTCTTCATGATTACTACCCCCACAAAAAGAGCATGAACTGCTAGACTTATTCTTGGATTTAGAAGACTCCTTAGGTTTTGAGTTGTTTTCTTTGGGTTTAGAAACATTTTGAGATGGAGAAGGTGTGGATTTGGTTTTACTATTTGGTTTTCCCTTGCCCTTAGGATTAGATGCAACTAATTCCTTTTGAGAGGTGGAAGACTCAAGGTGAGATAATTTGGATTCTTCCCTAGTAAGTCTTTCACAAAATATTTCTAAGTTAGGCATTTTGAAGGTGTCACCTAAGGCGTCCATGCTAGAGAAAAAGATAGAAGCAAAAATTTGGAATGGTCCTCTCAACTTGGATAGAATCAAGTAAACACACTCTTCATCTTTCTTATCTCTTCCAATCCCCTTCAACTGTGTCAACAAATGCTTGAACTTGGTAATATAGTATATAATTATTGGAAAATCTTCAGGATTAAGAGAGGTGATCTCAATTTCAAGTTGCATAGCTCTCATATGATCCACCTTACCAAATAAATCCTCCAATTTCTCCCATATTTTGAAAGGAGAGTCACACTTTTCCAAATGAAACAAAAGACTGTCACTTACATAAGTTCCTATCAAACCCATACACTCATCAAATTTGCATTGGTACTAAAATTTCTCATATTCTCTAGTGAACACTGGTTGTTCTTTAGAAGTTAAAGCCCATAATCCTTTCTGCTTAATTATTGTTTCCATTCTTGGTTTCCATGTGTGGTAATTATGTGTTGTTAATGGATCAACATGAGTTAATGTAGAATTAGATGCCATCTTACAAAAAAATCACCAAAAGAAATGGAAGAACCAAGTAATGCAACAAGACCCCCAAGCAATGCAACAAGAGCCCCCAAATTTTGGCACTTTATAATGAGTGCATGTTACAATATGACACTTTATAATTATAGTGTGATTCTCAAAATAAATATTTCCAATGGAAAGAGCATAAAAACTACGCACTTTTGTAAAAAATGACACTCAAAACCGAGTTACCGATCAAAAGATACAAGGTTTTCAATTTTATGCTCTACTATTTATTTTAGTTTCCACTAAAATAGAATAAAATGCTCTTGCCTTCACCACACAAATAAAATGAAAGGGGGTGGAGCTAAGCACCTACTAGTAGGAATCATAAGCTTTAAGCCCTCATATGACCATACCATATCTCCTGCATGCAAACGAAAAATGGTATGCCACAAAAAAAAGCCCAAATCAGATCTATAGAAACCAAACCAAAACCCAATTTTTTTCCTTACTTTCCTTTTCCCTATGGCACTAATCTCGAGGTGAATGACATATGGGGTATTTGCAGAAATAAAAGGATTTCAATGGGTATCATGATCAATAAAGCAATTTGCAGAATACTTTATTATGAGGAACTATTATGGAAATACGAAATGAGAATGGGCCTTGCTTATATAGGCAAGGAATAACAATCTAAGAACCAGTCAAGGTCGTAGATCAAGCCATAAATCATGGAAAGAACTAGTCATCAAAGAACTAGTCAAGTCCATAGATTTATGAGAGAACTAGACATCAAGGATCTAGTCAATACCATAGATCTAGGAAAGAACTAGTCAATACCATAGATCAAGGAAAGAACTATACCTAACAACTAGATAATATCTCCTAATATCTAAATAAATAAAAAGAAATATCCACACACATAAGTGGGTGAGGATAAATACAATAAAGGTAAATAATATACCTAGGTGAACATGAGCTAAGGTAAATACCTACTCTAACACAAATTCTATGTTATGTAATGAATTTTGGTTATAATCGATAATTACTTATGGATTGCTAAAGTTATTGTGTTTGAACATGGCTTGATGGGTATTCAAATATTAATATTAATTATTTATGAGTGATTTATATACTATATGTGTGGTTGGATTATGATGTATATTCTTGAATAAATGGTTGTTATGGTTATAAACATGAACATGCATAGTAACATCTTGATAGGAAAACAAAGCGGGGACCTTGAGGATGCAGGTGCTTCACGTGAGTTTCCAGACTTGTCTAGATGAAGTTCAAGTGCACATAGCTACATTGGGTAATAAAAGAGACTATTGTCATCATGAAAAAAATTTATGAGGTAGGAAGTTCTCTAAAAAATTGGAATAAGAGAATCATCTCGATATATCCTCTCCCATTGCTAGAAGTGAATCCCTCTATGTTGCAAATATTCTAAAAAGCCTCAACTTACTCATTAGGATTGAATTTTTGTGTATTTATTCTTGGGTAAGTTCACTAACTGGGGCAAAAAGTGAAAAAAAAAACAAAAATTAGCCAAAACATGTACACATTTTTAAATACCGGATACACATTATAGTTTTTCAGGTTTGGTATTTTCCAAACCTAAAACATGTATGTGTTATAACATGTACATGTTTCGAGTTAAATGAATTTTGGAATGTGTACGTGTTTTGAGTTATGGAAAAGGACGTTAGAGGGCATGCAATTTATAAAAACTAAATATGCGTACGCATTATAACGCGTATTCTTTATAACGTGTACACATTTTGTTTTTTCATTTTTCCAAGGCAAAACTCTTCACTTAGATCTGGTTTAAATCCCCAATCCTAAGGCATGGACCTACTAAAACACATAAAACAACGTGTTTTTGAAGAAAATGGTAAAATGTGTCTTCTTCCATAAGAAATCCAACTTAAACGATCAAAAAATTTATTAAAAATATGACTACAAGGTCGAGTAAACTTTATTCTTTATAAATATATGATTTTTCAAATTTTCTGACTAGTATAAGGTTTCCATACTAATTATTTTCTAAATATATCTTTTTATAGCTTTTTTTTTGATTTTATACACATCTATCTTTCATCGTGTATCTTTTTTTCAACTCATCAAAATTGAATAAAAATTATAGAGTCCCAAATGAGGACTAATTCAATACATATAAAAAAACTATTTTTTTATTGTATTGAGGTAGTTAAGGGGGAACGGTCATCTATCCCTTAATTTTTAAAATTTAAAATCTTTGTACTTGTAAAAAAAAAAATACTCACTAAAAAAATCTAAAAAAAATTATATCCCAAACTAGATGCTCTTATCTATCTTTCTACCAAAGGGTTTTCAAAACTATTAAATAGTGCTAAAAATGGGGGAGCATGACCGAGTATATACTATATATTGGAATTTTAGTTATTTAACCAACTTACACTTAACCATTTAAAAAATAGTAGTTTAGAAATTAGACTCGACATGCTACAATTCATGTTCTCATAAATTTTTAAAATTTTGAGTGTAACTATCTCAAATAACTTGTACAAGTTGAAGATTTTTTTTCAGAACAAAGTGTCCACTTAAGATCCCGTTTTGGCCCCCCATTTCCATGCACTTAACATCTTTCCCTCATATAATGTGCTGAATTTATCCCATGCTTATTTGGTTATTATGGCATCTCAAATGTATGGTTGCACATCATTTGATACTATAAACAAGCTGATCAATTTGTCCTTTTGGTTTTCCCTTCAAAAATGAAGAGGTTGCGTTGCATCTCCCTTTTATGTTGTTATGAAACCATCTACAATAGGCATAGTTCTTCAAACTCGAGTTGAGTTTGAATTTTTGTTTTACATGCAACATAATTATCACCACAGAGTATCTTTGAGTCACAAAAAAAGAATTTTGGAGAATTTTTGGCTATAACAAGTTGTTATAATTTCTTGACTAAATGGATTGTCAATACAATACAAATCAATACAATACACTGAAAAAAGAAATCAACCTTTTGTGTGGAACATATTGACTGGAAGGAAAAAAAAATATTTTTCAAACTTGGTGGCCTCCAGCAGCACTAAACAAAAAAACATGACAATTTTCCACAAAAATAGTAAAAATTCCTTTTTAAATAACTTCCCCTCTACAAAATTTACACAATAGCACTTTAAAATCCAAATAGGAGCAATTGTTTTAACACTAAATTAGGGTTTTCACAAACTAAATTTAGCTATGGTTTTAGTTATCACTAAAGTGACTTACTGGAGGTTATTGACCATTATAGTTGGTGGTATTTTGCTAAATATGTATTCAAATTAAAATTTATGTGTGTAGGTTCCACCCATGGACATATCCTTTCCAATTATTTTATCCACCTCTCACTAACCACCAAAGTTATCATTGTGCATGGGGTGTGAAGTGAAAGAATGTGTACTAGAATTTCAAAGTAAGTACTATATTTAAATAAAACATTACCTCATCACTAGGATCACTTCCCAACTCATCAATTTGGCTTGGAATATGTGTTAGGGTATGCGCAGGCTTGTTAATTTGTATATTTGATTGGCATATTTTTGAAGTTTTTTTATTTCTCTACCGTTGTGTTGTTTTGTGTAGGGTTTGAGTGTGTGGGAGATATATTGGCCATGGAATTTAGAGATGGAATGCATAGAGCTCAATAGAAGTGAAGATAGCTCACTCGGCCTTTGATATGAGCTGAATGGTTGACTCGGTTTGTAGGATCACTTTGTAAACATTGAATTGATTGACTATATAGCTCGGCTGATTTGTGAAACCATTGTTTTAACATTGGCCTATTGGGTAACTCTCAAATGTTTAACTTGGTCTCCACTATATAAAATATCTTGTACAACTCATCATCATCCATCTCGCCACATTACTCTTGACTCGTCAAAGACATTACAAATCTTCAAATCACCTCCTTAACTTGGTTAGAACCCAACCAACTCAAGTAGATTTTCAGGAGCTCACTTGATAACACACACCTACGTATTTTTTCTATAGAGGTCTCGGATGAAAATTCCTTTGAATTTTGAGGTATTTTTAGATTTGGAGACTATCTCCAAATTTGGAGAAAAACATTTATTGAGGAATTTTTTTGAATTTGTTATTTCATAATTTCTTTAAAATGTCTACACAAGCTCCTGTAGAGATTACCGGCATTTGAGATGCGGTGATTGGGTTGGGAAGTTTTAGGAGGTATCTATGGCTCTCCAATGTATGTACAATATTCTCTATGATCCTCAATCACTTCTATTATTTTTCTACTCTCATTGGCTTCCTATGTAGGATCCTCTTACACCATGTCCGATACCAAATGTTGATGAGCAAACGAGGAGGATTCCTAAAAATTGTATTGATATTCAAAACCAATCACAAAGATGTAGTTTTTCAATGCTTATATGCATTGTGAAATTATAAATAATCAATTTATTGCATTGGCTAAAAAATCCTACGTAGATGTATAATACAAAAAATATATGGTTTAAACAAATAATACCATATATCTTTATTAAAAACTATTTAACCAATTACCCATGTAAAATATATCTACCTATGGTAAAATGTAACTAATATAAAATTACTAATTTGAATGTAAAATTACCTAAATACTATAGCTTTTATGTAACAAACATCTTGTAATATTCTTATTTAAAATATTCATTATTATTAATTTTTTTGTTTTCTATTATTAAAATATTCAAGTGCTCATTATATTTTATAAAAAAAATTGTTTATCTGTACTTAAAATTTCATTTTAAGTTATGATTCATCATATTTAGATTAATCTATCTAATGAAATGGGATGGAGTTGAAGTGGGAGGAATATTTTTAAAAACAGATGAGTAGGAAAACCTATAAGATATGAGAGATCCTTTTATCGAGAATGTCACACAAGATCATTTTCTATAGAGTACAGGAAAGAATAAAAAACTACCTAGAGAATATTGAGTAGATAGATTAGTAGGATGTAAGATTGAATTTGTGGTCAAAAATTATTTTCTCCTTGTCACATGAGTGTCTCTAGCCTTTGTTGTCTCATGTATGTCATTAGATGCCCGTAGAATTCACCTATAACTGAAAAATAAATGATCTCCGCAAAACCAAAAACACATCAAATCATTAAAAAGAAAAAGATACAGGATGGGGAGTCGGACTAACCCCGGTGGTCACCCGATATGGCGAACTTGCAATCGAGCATTTCACCGCATCTAAGACTCCATGTAGTTCGTATGTGTGTGAAAAATCATGCCCAAAGTGGCTCTTGTGTAAGATGCACTTAATACCAATTAATAGCTAGATTTATAAATGTAAATAAATGTGTGGATGTCAAAATGAACTTCCCCTCCTATGAAATATGTGTAAAATATTGCAGTCCATTTTTCATTGAATGAAGCAAGATGGATGCTTCGATGCTCTTGAAATTGTTTTGGATGCAACCTTACGTGATAGTAGTATATACTTAGAGCTTGGTCCTTTATTATGGTGATATAGCTTTGTATTTATATGATTCCCTTGTTTAATTTTCATAACTATCATCTAAAAGGCAAAGCACCAAGAAAACAAGATGCACAAAAGATAAAAGATGCTTAAAAGGGGCAAGTAAGATACAAAGAGGTCAGGGGCGCCAATAGGGGATGAGGGCACCTGGGTACTAGCGTTTTGGTGAGGTTGGTGTCTGAGAAAATAAAGATAGAGCAGTTAAATTCATAATGGGTAGTGAGGTGTGCAAGACCACAAAGAAAGAAAGAAATAAAGCAAAGCAGCTAATGAAATATGTCAATTACTAGTTTTCTCACTTAGGAATCATATCAATAGTGGTATGTGATCAGGACTTAGAAATGTATTCAAGTGTGTGATTTAGTGTATACATTTTCCCCCACTTTATGTTGTTGAGTGAATACTCGGTAACATAAAGTAGATAATATATGTGTACTTGATAACCATGTAGATTGATGGAAAAAGTGTGCCTAGAGACAAGAAAAATCATGGAGTGATAAAATGAAACGTGGAATCTAGAGAAGAAAAAGTGACCCTAGGGGTGAAAGTGTATGTGTATATGTCATGTTGTACCTGTTGTTATCACTTGATGTGTTCGATGATGTGACTCCTTCTTCCCATAAGGACGGACCTACAAAAGAGAAGATCAAAAGAGTAGTCAAAGTAGTATATTTGATAAAAAATGATCTAATTATGTAAAAACTATGTGAAAATACGCTAAAGTATTAAAAGGAACATGTGCATCCGATCCATGATGAGTGAAAAGGATAGAAAAGGATATTTAAAATGTTGTAGAAGAATGATTTTTTCGGGCTATCTCGTGCCAAGAATGAATTTTTTCAGGAAATATCACGCCAAGTGCGAGTTTTTTGGGTGATCTCACACTGTGGCCGAAGAAGTGTTAGGGAGAAAGTTATAGTGTTATTCTCCAACCCTGACTTCTTCCCAACAATTTATACACCACTACAGATGGGGTGATATTTATTTGTTCCAGTTCAATCCAATAGAAATAAAAAAGGAGATAACATGCATGTTGATTCTTTGGAGGAATATTCCTATCTGTGAAAACCACTATGTAAAATGCTAAAAATTGTGTTGATCTACAAAAAAATTTGTAACTGCCCCTCATCAGAGGACACCAGGAAGGTTCATGGGTTCCCAAGAGATCATGTATTTATCTAGGTGCTGGGGTATGTGTTGTGTTGAGGACCCAAGTCGATTCCGGGTTGTTTATGTGACTGAAGATTGATCTGTTCCTGTATTGTGTAGGTCTGAACTGTGATTGTATACTGCTAAATGGGGTGATTGATTCACCCAATGTATTCCCCCTCATTTTGGGTGCATGCAACGTCACTAGGAGTATACGACCCAAAAGATAGGACCAGATGCTAATATGAAAATGATACCTATAGGGGGGAGGGAATGTGATTGGTAGAAATCCGGGCACATTAAAACAAGTGTTAGTGCAATCGAGAGAGATACACAAATAGAAGAAAATGTGTAATCTAACAAGCAAAAAGACAATGTAGAACACAAAAAATGGGTTTTAAACATGGGACACTAGTCACAATTTTGCAATCCAATCAAGATCAAAGCAGCCAAAATTATACATTGTGCACACAAGACAAAGGGGATAACCAAAAACAATGACATATAATGACAAATAATAGTAAGAAAATTATCATATAACCATGGTAGCAAATAGTTCTTATAAAGAAAATGTTGCACATGAAGCACTCATTATCATGTCAGAAATATAAAAATCATGTCAAAGTGTGTATGATCTGATATAGTAGTGTGCTAGTATGAATAGGAAGTAGTATTAAACAAAACAATAACACCTATATTGTGTATGAAATTAGATTCCCCCATGAGCCGATGTGGGACTAGTAAGAGGTACAGTGACAAACATCCGTGTTGCATGTAATGATTTGTGTAAAGTATGCATTCATAACTAGAAGGAAAGTAAATGCACATGTGTACATAGAAATGATAATGACATACGTAATATATGTCTAACATAGTAATAAAAGTGTAAATGCAAGTATAAGTAATAAACAACAATGTACAACCAAGATTTGTAGTATGTTGTGAGTTTCAATGGAATGGAATGAAAAGTGAGTGTTCTAGGATAAACGTGCCCCTAAGTGAATGTGAATGAGTATGCATGAGATGAGGTTCATTTATAAATTCCTCCTTAGAATTCAAGAATGAACCATCAAATAAGAGTGTGTCATCATAAAATGGTTTAATAGTGTGTGCTAGATAGATATGATCAATGAATCATAGAGCGTAAAGAGTGAGTGAGTGTGGTGAGGTTCAATTCAGATTTAGACCCTCAACAGTCGATTATGAACCATGGAACTAGAGTGCATCATCGGGAAATGTTTTGTGATGAATGTGCGCTAGAAATATGTGTCGTGAACATGTCGAGTGTAAAATGTGTAGTATTTATGATGTGAGGATCATGGATGTAGTATGACCTCAACATTCAAATGTGAACCATAGCACAAGAGTGCGTCAATGGGTAAAATGTGAAAGATGCCTGTAAAATACTATATGAGTAGTCTGTGAGACACCTAATAATGTTATAAGGGAGGAGGAGAATAATCATGGTGCCCCCCAATTGTATGATGTGAAGAAGAATTAGGTAACACCATCTAAAAGATCATTGTTGTCATGGTCAAAGTCAAATGGCAGTACATTAGAGACCTAGTAGGAAATAGTATGTGGTTGATCATGCAAAGAGCCATTGTGACACAAATTATACATGCCCATTAAATATTATTCATGATTGAAATGTGGTAATGGAAAACCATGGCATATCATTGAGTAATATTTTGGGAATAGATGATAAATCAATCATTGCAAATAAAATGTAGCGAAGGGAATCATGAATGAAATGTCGATATAATCAGGAACTAAAGTACCACTAATATAGTCAAGCTAATAATTCCCAAGAGTAATAAGAGAAGTGCGAGGAGTGCACACAAGAAATATCGATAAATGGAAAATGAGAAGGCCATAAGAAGAAATAATATGAACATATCCATGATAGAGATGGGGTGAATGGGATGGGGGATAAGATTTTGGAATGTGAATCCAAGCTGAGCCGATCCATCATAGGTTCAAATAATTTTAGAGTAAGTGGGATCGAATGGAATGTATTGCCAATAATCATTATTCATGAAAAGATTGCATGTGAAAGGAGGGATCGCAGATGTAGGTTTCTCATGAGAAGAAAATGAAGGTGGTATGACATTATATGTATGGACACACCCCTGCTAAAGAATAATCACATTGGTAGAAGGATGGGGTGATATTGAAGTAGATGAGATAACGTATAATGCTCAAATGGTTCCTTCGAGTGAAGGAAATTTGTTTGGATAGTCCATGGGTCATGGATCAACAACATGATGCATAGTAGTAGAATTCATAATAGATAATGCACTAGTCAGGTCTACGTGGAAATATTGGAATGGATTACTATTAGTGGGAATTGTTTATTCAAATCCCTCATGTAGTAATTTAACGTATTGATCAAATATAGAAGGTACTTATTTAATTTTTTGAATTCATGGCCTATCGAGTAAGCAATTATATGGAACTGGGATATCAATAAAAATTAATACTATAGGAACTATTTTTGGACCAACCATGATGGGAAAAGTAATAGTTCCTATGGAAGGATGCATAGTAGAATAATATTCTCGAACCAAAATAGATTTTGGATTGAGATTAGCTAAGGAAAGGACTATATTATGAATGAATGCAATTGTAAAAATATTGAGCTCGGATACATTTTTGACTAAAGTTTTCTTAACACCAAATTTATTAATGGACACTCGTATATATAGGGGAAATCAATGTAATAAATAGAAATATTATCAGCTACTGATAGATGGAAAAGTAATCTATTGAGGAAATTCATCTACAAATGTAGGATAAACTATGCCTGGATGAGTAGTAGAAGGACTGTGAGTATTAGCCAAGAGACTAATGATTTTATCTTAACAATTAGGATTGGCTAGTAGGAAATCATGAATGGATATATCCATGATGAGAGGATGAAATAAGTTGATGAAATGAAGACCTAAGAGTGTTTGAATAAGATGGGTTCACCAAATGATTTAACAAATATTGAAATTTGTAAAACCCTAATTGTATAATCACAATGCAATAATAAGCAATAAAGTATAGCTATGACCTTAAGATATAAGAAAATGGAAATTGAAACCCTAAGTGCAAGAGAAAGAATATGAGACTTAGTTGATTTCGTAATAAATCAAGAGGTGTGCTAAGCTAAAAAACTGATGGAATAGGAGGAAAAATATCACAATAAAGCCCATAAGGTTCTTGAATTGTCGGATATCTTTGGGACTGGGATGCCTGAATTGTGTCAGGAGGCTATGCATCAAAGACCTTCTATAGGCATATGTGACTGTGTAGAACCCAATAAAACAATTTTCACTATCTCATAAAAGTTTCGTTAGCCTTCATTGTTTGTCAACTATATGTCACTAGATGTCCACAAAATTCAACTGTAACTGTAAAACAAATGGTCTCCGCGAAACCCCAAAACACATCAAATCCTAAACAGAAAAAGATGTAAATGAGGAGTCGACTAACCCCGACGGTCACCTAACAGAGTGAACTTATGACCAAGCACTACCCTACATCTCAGACTCTATGTAGTTGTGTGTGTGATTGTGTGTGTGAAGAATCATTCCCTAGGTGGATCTTGTACAAGATTCCCTGAATAGTGAGTGTAGACACAAAATCATGCAATTTAGAAAATATTTATTCCCAGTCTCATACTACTATTTAGAAGTTTTTGAGTGAAGAAAGTACTAATTAACCCCCATCTTTTGGCCATCTTGTTTTATTTTATTTCCTCAATCTCGATATTTTAGATCCATATGCCTAGTCTATTTCGGTCATTTTCCATTATTTTAGCCTCAACTGGGGCACCCAAACTAGTATAGGGATGCCCGTGAGTGCCCTGGTTTCACTAGGGGTGCCCCTGTCCTTTTAACACTTTCCAGACACATTTTTGGCTCTTTATAGCTATTTATCCTTCTTATATTTTTGGTGTTCATCCATTTCAGGGTTAATTATGAAATTAGATAAAGAGAAACCTATAAATATAAATTTATGAAACCATAATGAGGGACCTAGCACTAGTCATTACTATCATCCATCTAGAGTTACATCCATCTACTGCATTGGAGATCACATGCATCCATATAGCTCCATTATAAGGCACAATGTTAGGTCATCTACATCACACACATCATAGGGGGTGGATTCTATTCTATTCCATACACACATTCTATTACATTTTATACATCTAGTTATTGCTCGATACTTCAACAATTCTGACTAACACAAGAGCAACTACGACACATTATCCACACACTCACCAGAACTACATTTGGCTCCGAATTGTAGTGTGACTCTCAGTTAGTAAGTACAATGTGCTAGCAGCTAAATTCAATCTTACCCATTCATTTATATTCTTTTATTTGGGGTTTTGATACTCCATGTTTTTTTGAACATATTTTCATCATCTTGGAATATCAGTGACATCTAGATAAGTACAATGAAGTTAATGTGATAGATAGCGAGGGTTTTAGACCATATTCTAAACCTATGAAGATCATTTTGGATATTTTACACAAGCCGGGGCACCGGTTTGCGAGACTAGAGCACCCATGGGCACTCTAGTCCCTCTCAATGTGCTCCAGTCTAGTCGGATACTCTATATCCTTCCTTTTCGAGGTCTGAACAGTCATTTCTACTTCCTGATTTTCCAGTCACCTCTATGACACAAGTCCATGAGTATATGTTATTTAGCTGACTTATTTCCTCTACTCTCCTGCACATTAGGGTTTTCATTTCCATTAGTTTAATTGTTTAAATTGTTTATATACTTATTTATTATATTTATATGTCCTCCTATATTATATTAGCTAGCATACATTATTTACATTTTTAGTTAATCATTTTGGTGAACTACACGTTTCAAAACTTCATTTGCACTTTTATGTTTTTCATTCATTTTATTTAATTTTTATTTCATTATCCTAGATTCTCCTCATCATGAAAATCTCTATTGAAACTTATCTACAAAGTCACCTAGATTGTATCAATAAGCTTAAGAAGTACTTAGCTACCAATTACATTCCTCCTCATACTTCACCCGACTATGTATATCATAATTTCACTTCGGATCTATCCCTTAATGAGGATAAAATCACTTTCATAACTGATGTTCTACCTTGTCTAGAAGTATTCGAACATGACCCCCCTTGTATATCATAGTTTGTATTAAAAAAGTAGGAGTCAAACATACTTTAGTCGAAAATGGATCTAGCCTTAACATTTGTAACATAAATTTCCTTCAACATATAGGAATGTTAGAAGCATTTCGAGTGATGCAGCCTAGAATTCTCAGATAACACCTAGTCACGCTGGCACATCACTCAGCATAGGCTGAGCGCTCACCCGAAGTGCACCAAGGTACCAAGTTCCTCTTTAGGGTTCTTTGTAGCAGGATGGTAGCATGATGAAGTGATAATGACATATATTTAGAAACTAATCCATCATTACACAGTTATACCCAACCAGATCTGTAAGGCATGCATTTAAGTATAAATCATCAAGAAATCAATATCATGTAATGATAAAACATATAAGACACTTTGGTTTAGCCAATATTCTTCATTTATTAAACATGGCAACAATACAAAAGCTTGATACAATAATAGTCATGCGTGCATGGATTTGTTACAATTATCCAGTCTCATGCACTCATGAATCTCTAACCCTTCAAAATGGTATATAAAATAAGTGATTCATCTAATATATATAGGGTGGGGAACTTTCCCTTCACCACTAACTATGCCAAAAATAGGTCGCACGCTAATAATAGCCACGCGTCGTTTACAATTATAGCCATACATGTAAGTATGCTATCTATAGATCACTTATAGTTAACTAGAGTGATGAATCTATTCTTGGATTACTTCCATGCAAGAGTGCTTCGATATGATCCTTGAAATATAGATAAAGCATGCCGCGCAAGTCTTGGAATCACCGTACGTGTTCCACATGCCATCCTCTAAAAATATAATTGATCTAAAAAATTGACTAAGTCCGAAAGTATGACTTTGTACCTCCATGTGTGATGCCTTCCTATTCCTTTGCGGCTTTGATCCCATCCCTTTTTCTATGCGGAATCTGTGTGTGAGTTCGCTAAGTGTTTTATCTTACCAACATTACCCCACACTAATCTCATTGTCACCTCGACAATGGTAATGTCCACAACTGAGTAAAGAATGGTTGAAATAAAAAATGTTGAATGAATCTTACACAAAGAATAGAAAAGAATTAAAGAATCAAAGAATTATTCAGGCTTCAAGCTCCTCTGTTTCCTTCTGAAGTATCATCTCTGGATACTCCTCTTTTATGTCTGCTTCTAAGTTCTCCCACTCCATTAATGCCTTTTCTACTTTCTCTGGAACATCCACAATAATAGACTCCATCTCATCTTGAGATAGTTTTCCTTGCTTATTCTGTATTACAAGCATTATGCTTGACATAGATGTATGCATCCCTTCCAAAGACATCCATCTTTCGAGAAATGAACTTTCCAAGTTCATCTAACCTCTCTTTATGCAAAGTGCTGTGTTGTGGTAAGTGCCTCAAACTTCTTCTTTACCATAGTTTGTCATTCAGCGCGGCCTAGTGTGTCATCTTCATGGAATTTTACACATCATTGTCTTCTGCAAGTGTTTTTACCCTTATTAGTACATCTGGAGCTGTGCATATCATTAAGGCATGATCAGATTTCTTCAGCTCCTCTCAAAGTGCTTGTATTAAGCCCTCACATGTAGAAATCTTCCTTGCTACTATAACCTATGCTTTTTCTGCCTCTTCTACTAGGTCCTTTGGCTGCTCTAGTATACGCACCTATTCATCCTCCAATACTAATTTTATCATTTTTCTTATGTAGTGCATCAAAAAAGAAAATTCTTTTGGTACCTATGATTCCAAATGTGGGCGTACCTTTAGTATATCATCTCAATTCCCTCTCGCCATACCGAAAAGAGTCTCATATTTCATTTTGCCCAGATCCCTCTCCTACACTAAAGGTGTTATTTCCACATCCTTTGATTTTAGCTCCTCTATCAACGCTTTAATTATAGCAGATTTGTCAATGTTCCTTCTAACTACCTCAGTAGATACTTTCACCAAGGAATTTCTTACCTGATCATCCTTCATAATAGTTGGTTTAATTCTCATGTGTTGGACTTCTGGTGCCTTCTTCAACCGTATAGATGCACATGATTCTTCACAGACATCAAAATCTAGTTCATCCATATGCGTATGCATTGACCATGAAAGTTTATTTTGTGTTCGTAATGTCACCATGTTCTCATCTATAAGTGCCCATCCAAATAAATATTTTTGTGTGACGATGCTCTGGAACCGAGCACAAATAGTCATCTCCTAGTCCTCTGCATACCCCATTGTTTGTACCCTTACGTCCTCACTTGTTTGACAGGACCTTTGCCCTTTTGGAATGGCAGCATCAAGGTTAGGAATATTGGCTATATCCTTATTGTTGCCTTGTGTAGTTTCTAATTGCTCCCTTTCTTCCTCTCCATTTAGCTTTTCCTCCTCCTCATTCTGAGGTTCCTCTTCTGTCCTATAATGGATTGGAGATGGAAGCGCTTTCTCCTCAAAATCTTCCACTTCTTCATCTAGCTTGAGATTTATTCTTCTATTCTTCTCCTCAGGTTCCTTTACTGGTGAGAGTCACGGTGACTTCCTTGTTGTCTATTGGGCTTCTCCTTGTGACCTTGTGCACTTGAACACCTTTATGAACCTTTGGTCACCCTACACTACCTCAGTATTTTCTTCTCCTTGTGAAGCCATCACGTGCTCCTCCTTCTGTCTACCAGATGGTTGCTTCCTCTTGCACACCAAACCACCACTATCCTCATGCTCTTCATCCTCTTCCTTGTCATCCTACATGGGTTTAGAAGGCCTAGGTGCTGGGATGTTTTCTATAGTATGCTTCCCCTTTGTTGGCCCGGGAGTGCGAACTCTTTCTCTATATACTTATTATTTTCCATCTTTGGTTTAAGTTGGAGATATATGAGCGTGGCCCCGATATCCCCAACAACAAGTGTTTCTAGTTTGATACTCAAAATCTTCGAGATAATACTCTCATTGTAAACATTCTTCCCCAGATATCCATACTTCTTTCACAAGGTGTGGTATTCACAATCTACCTTGTCTGCATTAAATACTAACCTCCTTGTATCAGTGAACCGATGAACGGAAGCTTGAAAATACCGCACTATGAATGTGTATAGTAATTTGCACCAAGGGCTCCATGATCCATCCACCATCGGAAAACGCATAATACAAAAGTGTTGGTAAGCAAAAAACTTTGCTTGCTTCCCCAATACTGAGAGCAACTCCTTTGGTATGCACCACTCCTCTTCAAAAGTCGTGCGGATCCTGTCATACCACATCTCCGCTCTCTCCTTTACCCCATCTTTCATAGACCCCTTACATAGATACTTGCTTTGAATCTTTCAGTTGGAGACTTGTTATTCATGGGGTATTCCCATATATTTTCTTTCGGGCCATCCGGTACTCCAATCTCCATGAATACTAAAGAAAGTAAGACAAAACCAAAACTTATCTTACTTCCTATGCATGCTTCCTCTACTATTTGTTCTATAATAAAGTTGGCAATGTTGTAAATAACCCCTTCTGACATGTGCTTTGCCACATGTAGCCACATTGAGTTTACTTGTGACCAACGATCTTGGTCATTCAATTTTGTAACCAGGTGTGCTACTACTTTTACTACTGGACAATCATGTAATTTTTTATGTCCGTTCCACACGGTCCTTTCTGGTATCCCAGTGCTTTGTGTGTTTCCAATATGGAAACCTTGTCAGTTAGGTCATTTTTGATGTCCTCACCCATTACCTTTAAACCTGTTACTATGGCAATTAAAATGGGTGTTAGTCTTACCCTTGGCCTGCAAAATAGAAGAAGTCCTCATGGACTCGGCTCATCAGCCACCTATATAATGGTGCATATTTCCCGAAGTATGGGACCTCATATAATTGTTAAACACCAATCCTTTTCAATAAATTCTCCCCTGCATCATCATATATCGACATCCCATCATCAGTTTTCCTGTCTGTTTGGGAGTTAAGTAGATCATCCAACTTGTTTTGGTTTTCCTTGGTTCGGTGGTTGTACTCACTTATTTTTCTATTTTGTATGTGGGAATCCCATTCTTAGCCCACAATTAATTCTTCAGGGTACTGCATCTCTGAAAAATTTCTCTCAGGAGTCATCTCTTCCTCCTCTTCCACTACTACCTTCTTCTTTCCTTTTGCTGCTGCTGCTTCCTTCTTTGGAGCCATTCTTCCCTTTGTGTTATGTTTCTACACCTTCTTATGTAACTCTTTAATGGTTTACTTCAAACCCTAACCACGACTCAATCATGACCTAAATTATAATCATGAAATCACATGCCCTAGCTCTGCTCTGTCAATCTACTTCGTTCAAACCCTTCTCCTACGGGGATACAAGCTTCTCTAATACACAAATCTACCTTTCACACCTGGTTTCACCCTCTTCGCACCTTGAATCACTTACTCAACTCTTCACACTTAGATCTTCATCAAATTCTCATAGTTGTAAGGGTAGAAATGAATTCACATCCCATCCTTATATAGATTTTCAATTTTTGATGCATTAATTACTCCTCCACCTACCAAATATTTCTCATTTATTGCTCAATTTTGTCATTTCCGCGTGGTACATCTTCATGCCACAGACTATAACCTTCTAGCATGCCTTCCTACCTTCTGGTCATAGACTTCTCTTTAGCGCATGCTCTAGCACCCGAGTACCTCGTCACTACACCTTCTCCTGGTAGTTATCATGGTTGTCGCTTACCTCGCGTTATAATTTTCCTTAATTCATCTCCATCCTTGGTTACTTTTGAGAAGAAATCCTTTGTAAATCACCCTTAACGACTTACTTCCTCAACATCCGCAACATTATATTTTCCAATCTTCACAACATTATACCTGGGAGTCACCAATAATCCACCCCAGACTAAAAGTATGTGCATTCCTCTGTGCATCAACATGCTTCATATTGTAGTTAGCTTTATGCACGCAAGTGTACTTATTACACAAAAACAAGAACTAAATTGGTAAAGCATAGAGATGATGAAAGAAAAACATTAAGGAAATGTAGAAAGGGAAACCTAATCTATCTGGAAACACTACCTTATTACAAACACCAAGAAGACTTATTTATAGTAGGGCTTCAACCTACTCCCGTTAAAGTAACTAGGTAGTCGTGTTCCATTAATTGCTTCTAACTGGTAAGCACCTGACTCAAGTATGTGAGTTATAACATATGGCCCCAACCAATGTACCTTGAGCTTCCCTAGATGGTGCAAAAACTTAGAGTCATACAGAAGTACCATTTGTCGACCGCAAGTTTCTTATCCTTGATATGCCTATCATGCCATGCTTTATGGCACACTTTCTCCTATTTCTAACTCCATCGTGTTATGGCTTGGTGCTCATCTAGTTGAACCATTTTCTCAATATTTTCTTCCAAAGATTCCTCATCAGCTACACCTCCAACACGCGCAATGCACAAAGAAGGTAACATAAATTCTATAGGGAGAATAGCCTCCATGCCAAACACCAACTGAAAAGGTGTGGCTTTGTTCAATCTCCTATATGTCGTTCGGTATGCCTAAAGAACAAAAAATACTTTTTCATCCCAATTTTTCTTCTGACATCACAAATCTTGGTCAATGTGTGGCTCAAAATATTTTTGAAAGCCTCAGTAGTTCCATTTTCCCGAGGGTGATAGGGTGTAGTCTTATGGTGGATAACCATAAACTCATCTAATGAGAATTTAGATTGTCTCATTTAAAAATGTGTGCTCCTATCTTTGGTTAAACTTAAAGGACAACCATACCTTGTAAAGACATTCTCCCATAAGAACCTTGCTGCTATAGCCAGCATGTAAGTGCTTCATAGTCTTGCCTTCGCCCATCTTGTAAGATAATATGTACAAGTAATGATATAGCTTGATCCATTCGTACACGCAGCTGGTGAAATAGGCCCTAAAAAGTCTATCACCCATTTCTCAAAGGGTTCTACACTTGTAATTGGTCATAAAGGCATCTCATCCCTCTGTCTTGGTCGACCTAGATGATGACAATGGTCACATGCCTTACAATACTCCTTACAATCCTTATACAACGTTTCCCACCAAAAACCAGCAAGTATGATCTTTTGTGCTGTAACATCACCTGCATAGTGGCCACCTATAATACCACCATGTGCTTCCTCCATTATATCCTTGCATTCATGCTCTAATACACAACGACATAACACCTCATCCCTGCCTAACTTGTATAAGTCACCACTGATTAACATGAATGGTACCACGCGTATAGCAAGTTACTTTTTCTCCAAAGCCTTCATGCCTTTGGGTGCTACCCCAATCCTTAGAAAGAAAGCAATGTTCTCTAATTCCATTGGCACGCATTGTAACCTATACAACTATGCATCAGGCATGGTCTCTTCTATTGTTTGTGATTCTTCACCTAATTGAATTCTAGACAAGTGATCCAGTCTAGAATTACTTTTCCCTGGTTTTACCACAACTGTAAAGTAAAACTCTTGAAATAAGAGTATCCATCTACATATGCGCCCCTGCAAGACGGGCCTGTTCACCAAATACTTCAATGCCATGTGATATATATAAAACACAAAGGGTGTAACCAATAGATACTATCAAAATTTGTGTAAGGCATATATCATGGACAAAGACTCACACTCTGTAGTGGTATAATTCTTTTCTCGCAAAGGTTAACTTACTACTAGAAAAAAAATGGGATGATCCATTATACCTTCTCCAGTTGAGCTAAGAAAACACCAATGGCCATTCTAGAGGCGTCCACATGAACATGGAAAGGTTTATCCTAGGAAGGAAAGCACAAGATAGGCACTCGTAGTAAGTTTCTCCTTGAGTATCTCAAACACGCACTGTTGTGACTCCCCCCAATAGAATGTACCTTTCCCCTTGAGTAATTCTTCCAAGGGTATAGCAACTTTGGGATACCCTTTTATAAAAATCCTATAATACCCTGTATGACCCAAAAATCTACGCACTCTCACTCGATTGGCGGGTGCTTTCAAGCCTAAAATGATTGTAACCTTATTTGGATCAAGCAACAACCCTTCCTTGCATATTATGTGCCCTAAAAGTATGCCAAAGGGAGTAGAAAAGATGCACTTCTTGATATTCAATGAGATACTCAACTGTCTACATATTTCAAAACATTAAGTGAAAATTATCACAATGATCCTTAATTAGCCCATAAATGGTCCAATCATCAAGATAGACCTGCAAGAAGTTGTGAATAAAATCCTTGAATTCTTACACCACTATCCTTGAGAATACAACAGGTGCATTCTTCAATCTAAAGGGCATCACAATATAGGCAAAGCTTCCCCATTCAGTAGTGAAGGTGGTCTTTTATTGATTTTCCAGGGAAATCCTAACCTAATGATACCTTGAGAACCCATTTGTAAATGAATATATCTCGCACCCATCCACTCCTTGTAATATTTCCTCTGTGAATGGTGTAGGGAAAGGATTTGTAACACATGCTACATTCAACTCTCTATAATCAACACAAATTCGAATCCTACCATCCTTTTTGATACTTATCACCATAGGAATGACCCATTCTAACTCATCTAATGCTTGAATGATCCCAGATTTCAACATCTTATCAATTTCCTCCTTTACTTTCTCACGTAAATTGGGATTCATTTGATAAGGTCTCTTCCTAACAGGGCACACACCTTCCTTAAGCTTTATCTTCATTTCTCTAAGTGATTTATGCACACCTTTAAGTTCATGGTATCATCTTGGGAATAAGTCCTCATAGTCTTGAAGTAACTCTATGATCTTTGCCACTTCTGACTCTAACCAATAATCTCCAATTATCACTTCCTTAGGTTCAGCTTCTGTGCCAATATTTACCTTTGTTGTCTTCATAGGTTCATGATATGCATGTGTATCTACATCCGCACTATCTAACACCTCACGTGCTCCATGTGAATGATCAACTTCCAAGTGCTCAACTTCCTCATCATCAATTATGTAAACCAACTTCCCCTTGTCTTTTTCCAGAGAAGCGTGCTCAAGTAGTATGGTATCATCTACTTCTTCCTCAAAATGTGCCCCTATCTCTGTCTCACCAAATAATTCCTGAATAAGTTCTTTTGCTTTCCCACTGTCTCCCATGGTTAAGCACTTGATAAATCTTAAAGCCTTGTTCACTGGTGGTGTAGATGAGAAGAAGTCAAAAGTTTAGATCATCCCTATAGTCAAATTCTACCAATTTCTAGTGTCTTGATGTAATTCAACATATACATACCAAACACGTGTGCAACCTTGTAGAGTAGAATAAAACTGATGCACCTAAAGTGAGGGTGGTAATTCTTCCTATCCTATAGTGTCCAGAGTCTCTCATACTATTGAATGTGGTGCTCAATAGGTTGATTACCATGGAAAGGGAAAATCTTGGTAGGTGTATTACTTCTTAAAAACCTGGTTGATAAGGTGGTCCCAATCTCTCCCCATTCTAAGAGATTATCCCTGTGAACCACCCACCAACGAATTGTTGTCCCTCACAAATTATATGATAGCATATCTCATATTTTAATCTAGTCAGTCTAGTTTGCCTCCATGGCCTGAAGAATCCAGCCAGATCTTCAAATCCAATATATCGGGGTACTGAGTGACCTATACATCAAACAGAGTGAAAACCCTTTTTACAAGCAACCACATGCTTAAATTCATGCCCCACTAGTTCATAAGTACCATGAGCCCAATTATCACAAGCAATACTTGTAGTATCACTGATTGACTTAGAATATTCCTAATGAAGGATTCCTTCCTTTAATGGCTCATTGACCTCTGGGTCCCGAATAGTGAGTATATAAATTTTGTTCAAGTCCTCTTCACTCAAAGGTTCCACATATGGTATGGATTTCTCATCTTTCAATGGTATTATGACCCTTTCCTCCTTGTTCTCAAAGCTAATATACCCCTTGTTAAACCTCAAATCAACATTGTTTGCATAACACCAAGGGCACCCAAGCAAAGCTAGGAAGCTATCTGCTTCCGCATGTGCTAACACTTCAAAGTCTCCTATGAACTTGGCCCCTTGTATAATGATAGATGCATCCTTCAAAACTCCTATGGGAGTATATTTTATCGTGTTTGACATGAACAATACATTAGATGATGGCTGCATGATGGAGGTCTTCCAATTTGTACCGTGCATCCAAAGTAAGTGTTATCCAAAATTCACCCCTCAAGGTAATTTTGATAACATGCCTCAAATTATTCAGTCTTGAGAAAGTAGATTGATTTAAGGCCCGAAATAATGTTTTTGGGGCCCCCTCAGCTTCTCTCTAACTCTCCCATCCAAGAAGAAATCCCAACAAGTTAGAAAAAATGGAAAAAATGCAAAAATAAGGTTACGGGACTGTTTTAAAGCATTTTGGGTCTGAAGGGTTCAGGTCATACTAGTTCGGGTTGTACTGAGGTTCATCATACCAAGCTTGGGGCTGAAAAAAATAAAAAAATCAGCTAAGTCAGACATTTTTGTCCCAGGCGGTCCGCGGGACAGTTGGGACATCGGGACGCGAGGGACGCGAAAAGCCGAATCGGCCGAGGGAAAATCATCAAGTTTTTGTTTCACGTGGTTTTGGGACAGCCGGGACAAAAGTATGCGTGGGATGCAAATCGGCCGATTTGCGACAGATAGTCCATTTCGGGCGGTTCGAGAGATATTTGTCCCAGGCAGTCCGCGGGACAGTTGGGACAAAGGTACGCGAGGGACGCGAAAAGGCGAAAAAGCCGCAAACAGGAACAAGGAAGCCCGAATCGGCCAAAGCAGGAGATTTTCATCCGGGATAGTTGGGACAAAGGTATGCGTGGGACGTGAGGGATGTGAAAAGCCAAAATGGCCGAAGGCAAAGGAGAAAAGTCAAAGTTTGACCCATGAACTTCAAACGGCCATAACTTTTGACTCTGAGCTCCGATTTTCACAAAATTGGAATTTCTGGAACGAGCACGATGTCTTCTACACCAAAAAAACTTCTTATTTTTAATGAGGGTAGATATATTTAAATAAAAGAAACATATTCGGCTCCAGTCAGTTAATGCTCATTCCCGTCAAATGACAGAAAATGCCTGCCAAACCCGAAATAGTTGCCCGCACTCAGAAGGCCATAACTTTTGCATATCTCAACAAAATCACACAAATTTTGTACCATTGGAATCGTGGCTCTGAGCCCAATGCATAGAAATCAATAAATTATAGATTTGATGAGGGATTGATTGAGATTTTTTAGAAAATGTGGCTGGGTTCATAACAATGTTTTATTTGGTGGTTGGGAGTGCAATTAAGAGGCATGGTCATCATTCTTTCTCTCTCTTGCAGCACACTGGGACAATATCACGGAGCCTTTTGCAAGTAATATATAATCATTTTACTCCATTTAATGCCTCTTACAAGTGGTTGAAGGACAGATTTTGGGATTTCCATTTTCCCTTCTCTTTCCCTTCTCATTTTTCTATAAATTGGAGTGTTGGGCTCATTGTAAAAGATGAGGTAGTTTTGTAGCAAAGCTCTGCCAAATTGCTTTGTGAAGCCAATGTGTTGCAGGCCCTTGTTGTGGACTCCTTGCATGGTGATCCAGGCCCTTATCTTGTAATAGATTGAACTGTGCATATCATGAAGCAATAAAATATAAGTTTGTGGATATATCTTCCCCTGCTGTGTTTTCTTGCATTCTTCTTGCCCCTTCATCCTTGATTACAAGAATATTGTGTCTATCATTATGTTCTTACAGGGATCCATTATCATTGTGTATGTTCGAGGTACTTTTGTGAATGCATTTTGCTAGATTGTGGAGAACTATCATCACCCCTTCTAGTGTGCACTTTACTTCTGCATCTCACGCATTTAAAAACTACTCTCACACCCTCCTTTTCTGGTGTATCACCACTTTAGTGTAAAATTTAATTTTATGCATTCTCTCTCCCTGGTCCCTTGGAAGTTTAGATTAGAATAGTTAGTTTCCCCTGCATTAGAGTAGATTGTGGTAGGTAGTTTAAGAGCAAGAACCAGACTTTCTCTGGAGGTCTATCTCAAGTAGCAAGTCCCACAACTTGGAGATAGTACCCATGTTATCCAATCACACTGTAAGTTCAAGTATATGCACTTATGGAAACATAGGGGTGTTGTGATTTGGTGATAACAGTAAGTACATTAACTTCCGCACCTGTGTCAATAAAAATATTGCTCAACAACTAACCATCCACAACAACATTCAAATTGATCTCCTTGTCATAGTCAATGCTATCAGGGGGAGATTTGCATGGAGTATTTGTCTTCCAATCTTAATTCCCACATGCAGAGTATTCCCCTTCAACCAATTTCCCAATAAAGGAATAATATTCTCTTGGCACAACATTCTACACACCTCTTTGATTTCATCAATATCAGATGGGGCCTTTTCTGTATCCTTATGCTCCAACTTCCGAGATTGCTCTTTCAAACATTGTATTTCACCTTGAAGGTTTTTAAGGACCTCCATAGTTTCCTTATATACTTCTTTCTGATGAGTTGGATTTGGATACCTAGCATCCAAAACCTCCTCCCTAGTGATTGTCAGCTTCTGTTGCAATACATGTTTCATGCGTGTTGCTTCAGCTCATGGGGTTATCTTGATTGTTATTGCCTCGTGTTTTGGTGTTAACTTGGGCATCCACTGATTCTCTACCATGTGTTGGATTCTAACCATCCATGTGCCTTTGTTTTCTTGCTTGTGCTACTTACTGAGATGCTCATACAAGTCCGAACACTCTTCATAACTATGCCCTTTTCCACAAAATGAATAGGAAATATTCTATGGGCATTTGTGCCTATAGTGGCTAGGTAGCCAAATGTATAGAAAGTTCCTTAAGGGAGTTCACCTATTCCC
The DNA here is from genome assembly GCA_018340775.1 of Taxus wallichiana var. yunnanensis. Classification (NCBI taxonomy): domain Eukaryota; kingdom Viridiplantae; phylum Streptophyta; class Pinopsida; order Cupressales; family Taxaceae; genus Taxus; species Taxus wallichiana. Next base: position 984,510,866 of record CM031240.1, read on the forward strand.
CCACCTCCCCCTCATCCTCCATATCTGCCTCGATATCCCCATCCTCTTCCATGACCTCCTTCAAATCTTCTGTCATTCTTGTCATAGCATGCTTGGTTATAATCTCTGTCCTGATGCTCATTATTTCCTTTAGAATTATCATCCACACTCACCTGTTGCACCCCAATATCAATGACATCATGGATATGGCCAATCAATCTACAATCTTTAGTATCATGGGTCGTGGACCTATAAATTTTACAAAAAGAGGATACATTCTTCCTGATCGCGCGTTGTAGTAAAGGGCAGTGACTAGCATCATGATTCAAATGGAAAATCTCATAGTCTAATAGTAGTGAACGTAAAGATCTACAAGGTCAACTATCCTTGATGTGGCCTTCCACTTCAAAATCTATACACCAAATTCCTAAGCGCGTCTCATGAGCTGAGTTTGCTAATAATTTCTCTAACTGTTTCACCATAGCTGTTATCTGAGCCTCCAAGAATGGACTAACTCCAGTGTCAATACTCCCAACTACCTTAGCATGTAGAGCTGCTTCCAATGCTTCACGTGGGTCGGTATAAGTCTTATGCGATAGTGCTCTTGAAATGGAGTAATCAATCCCTCGAAAAACCATTGTGCATGCTAACTTGCATTTATATCATAAGAGAGTTTAGATAGAAGTGTTTTAAAATGGGCATCATACTCATGTACACTTTCAGTAGTACCTTGCTTAATATCCTTAAGTGTGCTTATACTCTTCTACTCAAACTCTAGGATATGGAACTCTTTTAAGAAAGCATCTTTCAATGCTGCATAATCAATACAAGTTTGATTGGGATCAAACTTCCTATACCAGCTGTGCACGCGCACATGTAACATAGTAGTAAATTGACTTTCCTTGCACTCGAAGCCATGATACCTTTCACTCACCACAATATTTCACACATATGAACATGTTCAGCAATATCCTCGATACCTCTGTACTCTGGGAGATGAAGAGACATCTCCATATAAATGTTATGGGGTTGTTTGGGCCTTCACCACCGACCTAGAACATCCTTGGTTTTCTCTACCTTCAAAACCACAAGAACCACCAGAACTAGAGCTACCCATACCTCCAGATCCTCCTCGTGAAGTTGGAATAGGGCCCGTAGATGCACTCCCCTGTGTCTCGACAGTGGTACTATCTTTGGACCCCTACGGTTTGTGAAGTACTCCTGGGCCGAGTTCAGAGGTGAATCCCACATTTGACACACTCACATTCTGTGCAGATGATAAGCTGAAAATGTACCCATAAAGAATAACGAAGCTGTCTATGCTACCATTGATGTACTTGTTGTCTGACTTTTTCTGCTCTTTCACTTCCTAAATGAAAACTTTTCTTACCTATTGTACTAGATACTGGAAAACCAAGCACAAGGGCTAGATCAGCAGGTTGGCTTAGATGCGTTCCCATGGCCTAGGTCATATCTGTTGGTGCGCTTCAATGTGAGGCTGAAGAGGGTTCTTTGTCATGCTTTCCTAGATGGGGGAGTTCCTAATGCTCTAGCTCTTCTTCATCCTCATGAGCCTTAAATCATTCATGAGCCATCTCTCTCCACAACGACATCCATTCTGCAACTTCTTGCTTCTTCCATAATTCCCTCTCAAGCACCTCATCATACTTCATCTGCCTCTCTTCCCTCTGTTGTGATGCCACTAGGTCTGCCATCTTTCACCAATCTTATTCCTGCCCCCACGCATGGAGATTTTTAGCTTGTCATGGGTTTATCTTCCAAGTTCAATGTTACCATCAATATCTTGATTTCAGTGGAATACCTTGCAAATACATCCCTCTAGGATACCGTAGGAACTGGAACTTAGCTACCTCTGGGCATAAATAATTTGAAATTGAATACTCCAGAATATAGTTATTTAGAACACCGTGAAACCAGGTATCTACCACGTGAGTCCAGATCAAGTCAAGCATCATATAGTGTTTGAAATTCCTCCTGTGTCCAAACAAGTGTGCAATACCTCCAATTCCACTTAGACGCATATGTAGTCAACCACTCGTATAATTCTACGGGAAAGATAACAAAGAAGCTCTCATACAAACTATCATACAAATTCTGCTCTACCCAAGTGCGTGCGTTAAATCTGGATCCAGTGCTAAAACTTCATGCGTATTCTTCCTCTAGATCGTGAATCCACTCTTCAACACTCACCAAAGTTAGCTGGTATGTCTTCATTGTGAACCATCCTGAAAAAAATGAAAAAGAGGTCCCAGCAACGGAACCAATGATGTAGTCTAGAATTCTTAGATAACACCTAGTTGCACTAGCACATCACTTAGCATAGGTTGAGCACTCACCCGAAGCACACCAAGGTACCAGGTCCCTCTTTAGGGTTGTTATAGTAGGATGGTAGCATGATGAAGTGATAAGGACATATATTTAGAAACTAATCCATCATTACATAGTTATACCAAACTAGATCGTAAGTCATGTGTTTAAGTATAAATCATCAAGAAATCAATAAAATGCAATGATAAAACATATAAGACACTTTGGTTTAGCCAATATTCTTCATATATTAAACATGACAACAATATAGAAGCTTGATACAATAATAGTCATACGCGCATGGATCTATTACAATTATCTAGTCTCATGCACTCATGAATCTCTAACCCTTCAAAACGGTATATCAACTAAGTGATTCATCTAATATATATATATATATATATATATATAGGGTGGGGAACTTGACCTTCACTACTAACTATGCCAAAAATAGGTCACACACTAATAATAACCATGCCATTTACAATTATAGCCATACATGCAAGTATGTTATCTATAGATCACTTACTGAGTTAACTACGAGTGATGAATCTATTATTAGATTACTTCCATGCAAGAGTGCTCTGATATGATCCTCAAAATATAGACAAAGTGTGGCACGCAAGTCTCATCATCCCTTTGTGTGTTCCACATGCAACCTCTGAAAATAAACTTGATCTACAAAATCTGCTAAGTCCCAGAAGTTTGACTCTGCACCTCCACGCATGATTCCTTCCTATTCCTTTGTACCTTCGATCCCATCCTATTTTTCGACATGGACTCTATGTGTGAGTTCTGCTAAGTGTTTTACCTAATCAACATCGAGCTCATTCATCTATCTCTATTCATGGATTTGATAATATCCCCAAGCATGTCTTAGGTAATTTTCATTTCCGATTCTTATTGGTCCATTTACAATTGATTTTTTGTTTCATGTCAAGCCAAATAACCTTAATTATAATCTTCTTCTAGGGAGACCTAGGATCCATGCTATGCACATGGTCCCTTCTACACTCCATGTACAAATTAAATTCCATCATCAAGGCATTGTTTACAATATGTCGAATGATCTCTCACCCTTTGAGTATTGTAACTCTGTTGAACAAACTACTGATATCCCTACTTCCTCTGATATTAGTCAGGAATTTTCTAGGTATGGGTTAGGGTATGAATATTTCAACCACTTAAGCTTTTATTATGCAAAAGAGAATGAAATAACAGATCTTTGGGACCTACCCACATTGTCACATAATTTAGGGCTAGGAAATCAACCTCCTTCTACACTTCCTACAAATACTTATACTACTTTTCATGTTACTTCACTTCCCTTGGTGCATCCAGAACTCATTAGTGATGATGAATATAATTTTTGGGATATCCTTGATACTTTTTATATTGATAATACATTACTTGATTATATGGGTTTCTGTGATCATCACCCCTATTTCCACCATAAGAGGAATCATCCTTCATCTTTCACTAATACAGTTTACCTTGGGGATTCAGATATCACCACTGAAAATGCTGATCCTCCCGATACTATTCCTAATGATCCATATATTGAAGATCATTCCACCCTTCCCAACAAAGAAACAATACAATACAACTTGGGAACATTTGAAAAATTCATGAATAGTTATGCTAGCCACCTCTTTTACCCTTGCTGAACAAAAGGATATCAAGTAATTCCTTCATGGTTTTTTCAGATATGTTTACATGGAATTATAGTGATGTGTTGGGGATTGATACATTTGTGGCAATGCATAATATTATGCTTAACTAGGGTTCCAAACCTATCCAAAACTAAATTCGTAAGATTCATCCTAAAGCCTCCCTCTTAGTCAAAGAATAAATTCAATAACTTTTAGACACAGGGTTTATTTGCACTGTTGACTATCCTGAATGGGTATATAATATTGTCCCAGTAATGAAACCATATGGTTGGGTTCATTTTTACACTAAATTCGATGACTTAAACAAATATTTCCCCAAGGATAGTTTCCCTTTTCCACACATTGACGATATCATTGATTCCATAGAAAGATATGAAATTTTATCTTTTATGGATGACTTTGTGGGTTAGAATCAAATCAAGATCAATCCCGCTAACCAATAAAAAACCTCCTTTACCATGTCATGGGGTACATTTTTCTATACCATTATGCCCTTTGGCCTTAAAAATTTCGGGGCTACTTATCAACGGAAATGACACATATATTCCATGACTACATTCAAAATATTTTTTAGCATTATTTATACGACATCTTGGAAAAATATAGGTGATGAACTTCCCATGTGAAGGATCTACGAATATTATTTGAATTATTATGATAATATTGTGTGCATTTAAATCCAAAAAATGCATTTTTGGGGTAACGATAGGTAAACTTATTGGATACATTATCTCCCAACATGGCATCAAGATTTATCTAAACAAAATTTAATCCATTATTGATATGCCTCCACACAAGAACCTCCATTAGTTACGATCCTTACAAGGTAAAATTCAAGCTAGCTGATGTTTCATTACACAACTTGCTGATAATACTCAACCATTCACACCACTCATGAAGAAAGATACCAAGTTTTGGGAAAAGAAATGTTAACAAGAATTTGATCATATCAAATCCTATTTGTTAAATCCTCTTGTTCTAGTCCCTACTATCACTGATTGACCTTTCTTGTTATATATTTCTGCTACGTTTCATACCTCGGGTGCTTTATTGGAACAAAACAATGATTCTCAATGCGAAAGAGACATATATTATATCATTCGTACTCTAATATCTTATGAATGTAACTATAGCTACATAGAAATATTTTGCCTCGATCTTGTCTTTGTTGCTAGACAAATTGTGACATTATCTCCTTAACAATGAGGTACATATTATCACAAAAAGTCGACCCATTACGTTATCTCCTATCCCACACACATTTAGTAGGACAATGTGCACATTGGGTCATGCTCCTCACCAAGTTTGATTTTAAGTTCATCCCACACAAAGTAGTCAAAGTAAAATTTATCGCTAATCAATTAGTTTGTGACACCCCTCTCGGATGCATCACACAATTCTTATTCCTTTCGTGATGATTTAACTACCTATACCATTGAGCCCCATACATAAACAATGTATTTTGATGTCTCTCATTGTCAAACTAGTGTTGGGGCTCGGAAAGTATTCATTACCAAACATGGTGACCCACTCCCCTTTGGATATCGATTATATTTTTTTTACATGAACAACATTTTTGAATACGAGGCTCTCATTTTAGGATTTCTTACCACTCAAAAGCTTCTTATTCACAACTTATGCATATACAAAGACTCTCAATTATTAATTAATCATGTTAATGACACATATAATACAGAGGATCATCTGATTCCATACAATACCCTTGTAAAGGATCTTTTAGCTACTTTTGAGTCCAACTCCATTATTACTATTCCTCGCAAGGATAATTTTCATGGAGATGTTATGGCTAGTGCCACATATCTCATCCCACAAGAGATCATTGAAGAACAATATAATTTCATAATTATGCACTTACGATATCCCTATCTCTGCATTACTTCTTGTAGCTTGCACCATCACGCATAGTTATGATAATGCTAAATGGTTCGTGCTTATTTATAATTACTTATGTAAGAAACTTATCCTTGAGACCCTAAAACCTCATAAAGCTCACTGGTTATGTTGTGAGGATAATGATTATGTCATGATTGGGATTGAATTATTCAAACATGTTATCGATGGTTAGCTTCTCTGTTTCCTTTTGCTCACCGATATACCAACATCCATCTCACAAATTCATGATAACATATGTGGTGGTCTCTTCTCGGGTAAAGCTATGTTGCAAAAATTTTTACTCCAAGGATATTATTGGCCTAAAATGGAACAAGATTGCTTTGAATACACTACTCATTGTGAAAAATGTCAAAAACATGGAAATATCCATCATGCACCTACATAGGACCTCCAACCCATTGCGCCTACTTCTCCTTTTTCCCTTTGGGTACTTGATCTAATCAGTATGATAACTCCTAAATCAGAAGATGGAAATAAATACATCATTACAACTACTTATGTTTTTACAAAGTGGGTCGATGTGACCCCTCTATGAAACATCACTGGTCCAGAAATTTTTAACTTCCTCACCACTCATTTTATCACACATTTTGGGGTTCCTTCTGCCTTAATTATTTATAACGGAACCTCATTTAAAAATAAGGATGTCAATAATTTTTTGTTAAATTCAAAATTAAATTCTCATCCTCCACACCTTATTATTTGGAAATAAATGGCTATGCTAAGGCTACAATAAAAATATTGTAAAAATATTACATAAGACCATTGACTCTAGTGGTACCGATTGGAATAATCAACTATTCTACATGTTGGTATCCAAATCGGTTCTCCCTTTGAAGCTGAGAAGCATCAACAAGTTGAGCATGATATTTGGAGAAAAATAGATCACAATTTGATTCATTTTGTAGTTAGGGAGGGATCTAACCAAATTCTTGTTACTTGAGCTTAGAAACGTTGGGTAGCACCATGCAAAGGGTTTGACCTACCCTCAATACTTTTGGTTGTGCCTTACACCAGGGTGAGAGGACCCATTTTGTAATCTATATTTGTGAGATATGTAAATGGTTTGGCTATACTAAACTCTCTCTCTCTCTCTCTCTTTATCTATGATATTTGAAAGGAAACCATAAGAAGACATGGTCAATGCAAAGCATAATCTAACTCTCACGAGTTGTCACTTCTATAGAATGGAGATGTCTTCCAAATAAGGTTCAAATTACTAAAGACAACAATAGGACCAGATGGCTACTATGTGTTTCAGATAAAGGGTGGGTAAATTCAACAGATCTCCTTAGCATTTTTGGAAAAACAATGCAAACAGGGGTAGTTCTTATAGGATTTATCATTTATAAATGGGTTTTGGTGGGGAATTGAATAGGATAAATTTGATTATACCAGATTCCTAGGGAATTTTTAAAAAAGTTGGGAAGTCTACCATACAAGATGATAAAAATAATTCAGATAGTCAACGATGAACCTTTAACTAGAAAGAGTGTGCCTATGGAAGCTCAAAGATGCATGGTATTATTGGCATAGCAACTAATTAACATGATGAGATCCCTCTCCACCACAAGTTTGAGCTTTTAGTGTGATGGAAATTCGTGCATCTCTGATACTAGATAGTTAAGCGTACCACCCCTAGAGTAGTTCTGGGATGGGTGAACTCCCGGGAAATTCCCAGTGTCACTTCATCCTAATGTTGTTGGGCCTGATTGGGTGTATACCCGGCTCCATCGTGTGGGAGGGTGTTGGTATAGTAGCTGATTAACACGATGAGATCCCTCTCCAATATTAGTTTGTGCTTTTGGTGTGACAACAAGTCATTTGGTATCAGAGCTAGGCAGTTAAGCACACCAACCCCAAAGTAGTGTGGTGATGGTGACCTCCTAGGAAATTTTTGGTGTCACTACCTCCTAATGTTGTTGGGCCGATTAGGTGTATACCCGGCTCCATCGTGTAGGAGGGTGTTGGCGTAGCAAATGATTAACACGATGAGATCCCTCTCCACTATCAGTTTGAGCTTTTGGTGTGATGGAAAGTCATTTGGTATTAGAGCCAAGCAGTTAACCGCCTTGCCCCCAGAGTAGTTCATGGAAGGGTGACCTCCTAAGAAATTCCCGGTGTCACTTCCTCCTAATGTTGTTGGTCCTAATTGGGTGTATACTCGGCTCCATCATGTGGGAGGGTATTGGTGTAGTAGTTGATTAACATGATGAGATCCCTCTCCACCATCAGTTCGAGCTTGTGGTGTGACGACAAGTCGTGTATCTCTGATACCAGGCAGTTAAGCATGCCATCCCCAGAGTAGTAATGGGATGGGTGGGATGCAACCATGTGAGCTCTGGGCCCACCACGTATACACCCAATTAGGCCCAACGACATTAGGAAGTAGTGACACCAGGATTTTCCCGGGAAGTCACCCATCACCACACTACTCTGGGGTTGGCACGCTTAACTACTTGGCTCTGATACCAAACGACTTGCCATCACACCAAAAACTCGAACTGATAGTGGAGAGGGATCTCATTATGTTAAACAGCTACTATGCTAATAGGTATCACACATTATTTGAGAAATTAACATAAAATCTCATGTCAAAGACTCAACTAAACATCAAAGATTCATGATCCATCACACCTAAGATACACTAATAGACTAACAAACAATATGTATTAATAAAATGGAAGTAAAGAAAATTTAAATTGTTTATTATGTAATGAAACGAATGCTCTTCTCACTGCATAATTAAAAATACCACAATACCACCACAAGGATCAAATCTTATGTCATTCAAAGGAATTCTTAAAATAAGATTATGACAGAACATGAATAACTATTTTGAAACACATAAAATTGAAAAATACATTCAACAATGCTCACGATTAACATGATTAACTCATGCCTCATCAAATTCATTAGCAAAGGAAAGTTTCATTTACAGTCTCAATTCTTTTCAATGGTTGTACACTTGAAACCATCTTAACATGATTCATTTTTAAGGCTTAGGAAATTAATAGGTTTCTCTAGACAAGTCTTTTGGAAAAATGTTTTTTCTTTCTTTTCTCTTTCCTAGAAAACAATTCTCAAAAATTTTAACCCCCTTTGCGAGAGTATCCTCATCACCTTTATACTATTCCATCCCCTTTTTCTTTTTGGTTATCCCCCCAAAAAGTGGATACTCTAAAGTACATTCATCTTTAAAAAAATCCAGGTGTATCAATGATATGTTTAAAAAATATTTTAGTTAGCCCTCCTACGTGTAAAGAGTATGGGCCTTCTTCATTTTTTCTCTCATCCGATATGATTAAAATATTCATGTCATTTCTTTTGACTATTATTTTCATAAATCCTTACACCCAATGATTTGATGGTTGATTCTAATATCCTTTGAACACTCGAGGTGACTGAAGTGTCGACATCCCTTTTATTTACTACCGAAAATACATCTTGAGTGCAATGCATCCCTTATCACATTTTTCGGGTTTAACCATCCCACGTGGGTCCTATCAAATCGAGCTAATTCATCAACTATGCTTATCCTAGATTAACTTCAACCCTTAAATTCTCCTCATGTGAGCTGAGAAATATCTTCCTTTATCGGGTGTAGATAATCTCTTTAATTTGATCAATCATGCCACTTCCACCATAAAACCCAATTTTATCCCATCACCAAGATGTATTATTTTTCTTATCCTGTAGGTGAGGACATTTTTCGCAATCTTCTATCAGTGATATGGTGAGATCTCTGTGGAAAATAGTTTGAAGGAAATTTTTTCAGTAAGATTTGAATCAAATATTTGACTGTGTGATCTTGATGAAGCTTCTGTCAGGGCCTTATTCAACATAGAATGTTTTGGAGACACCAGAGGCCCTTGACTTATCAGAAAGTATGGCTCGCACTTCTCACAAGGCTAATTAGGATCAACCCTGTCTTTGTGGATTTTCAATCTATGTATTTTCATCTCTTTCGATGGGAACATTTGAAGACTCCCAAAGCCTAAAGAAATTATGGATTGAAAGGAGGCCCCAAGTGTCTAGGAAAACTGACTTTCAATGTCCATTCTATGTGATGAAGAATTTGTATTAAAGGAGATTCCCAAGGAATCTTATGTGTTATACGAAAAATCTTCCATTGACACCATGCCTACCATTTCTCACAAGGTGGATGAATTAGAGTGGAGGATTTCCTCTCTAGAGAAAGGGAAAACATAACCTACATCCTTGCAACCAAGTTCAATGCCAACACCATCTTTAGGGAGGGAGGGGTGAATCAAGCTCTCAACCCCAATCATTATCTCATATGGAGAAGAGGAGTTTTCCCTTTCTACTCGTTGCTCAAGAGAAGCAATATCCTCTACTCGTGACAATAGGGGAAGGTTTATAGTTTGTTCATCCACTTTCTCAGGGAATTATGATCCTCCATCAGGGCATGGATTCTCAGGTCCTTAGCTGATCCCTTCCCTAAAAGAGCACCCTCCCTTTTCAAGGATATAGAAATTTGAATCTAGCTCAACATCCCTTTGTTCCTTCTAGCCACCGTGATGTAGTCCTTGGTCTTCCAACCATTCCAACCATCCCTTCTCAATCTACTCATAACAAGTCTACCCTTCACAAGGGGAAGGGGAAGACAACATTCTTCACAGGTGGCTTGGATCTTATAGACTGGGTGTCTTCCTATCTAGAAGAAGATTGAGCTGGAGAAGATCATGCATGAACCAAGTAATAATGTAGAGTCATTAATGGATATGGATATGTTGTGGGATTTATCAAGGTCCATTGTGTTTATCCAGATAACATAGGGCTTTGATGAATTCTCGTTGAGGAAGAACATGCTGCTGAACAAACTACCTCCACTAGGTGGAAATTACGAAGGATTGAAGGGTATTTGAGTCTTTATGTTCTTCTTTCATGAATTTGTTTTTAATAATGTAATCAGACCCTTTTACCATGGGCTTGGTCCCCTATATAATCCCCATTTCGAATTACATCTAAGGCTACTTTCAACTGACGTCACTATAAAATTCTCATTTTTAACATGAAATTATTTTTTGTTATGCCATTATGGATTTTTTAGCTTAGTAATGATATTAGTGATGAAAATAAATCACTCCCACACTTTTCAATGGTTCACAATACTATCCTTGAGTTACACAGCTCCGAACATCACTTATTGGGGCTTCCTTCTTTCCTTACGGGGATTTCCTTCCTTCCACGGGTCTTTCCTTTTCCTGAATTACACCTGTGTGACATGTGGAAACATCCACATTCTCCCCCTTTCTTTGAATTCTAAGCTTTCCGAGACTTCCTCTCCATGCATAATCCATGTGGTGAATGCTCGCAACTAGGGGGAGGGCCTGACTCACCATACCCTTTCAAAAGTGCGCCAATGAAACATGTGGACACCCCTCCTTTCCTCCATAGGAATTTCCTTCTTAATGGTCTTAGAAACTTGTCCCTAACCACCAGTTGAGTTTATATAAATCCTCTATCACCTTTATAATCCTTGATTATGAAAGAATAAATTCTCACCATAGATACCAGATTCAACAAGATCTCGAGCCATGAATTTTACCCTAAACATATTTCAAGCACAATAATTGGGCATGCAAACATTAGGGGTTTTACTCAAATAAAATGGGTGAGAGTATTCGAGCTCCAATGTTGGCTCTCAATCGAGGATGGGTACCCCTTGCGGGTGCCATAAGAACTATTCAATGCAGACCAAGTGCCAAAAATCCATTGGGATACGGATTCGGTTATCATACGTACCAGGTCAAGTGATATAAACCATCATCCAAAAACAAACCGAGGAACCAAAACAACTGCTCACAAAAAACCAAGGGCGAAAATGCACACAAAAAATGTAAAAACAAAGAGGAAAACTATACACTATACATTAGGTCATACCTTGTCCTAAAAATTAATCAAGAAAATTCTTCAAGTACCTACCATTGATAAGAAACTCGAGAAACTCTCTATCTAGATATTTCAAGAATATATTATGTTCCCCAATCCTGATATCAATGGAATAAGGGCCCATACGAAATGCATCGAACTTTCCATGTTTTCCCTTATCCTCATTTCTACTATCCCATAACAATACAATATCCCGATATTGAAGATTCTGGGAGTTACCTTTTTGTCAAATAATTTTTGATATTTTCCCGAACTTCAAATTTCTCTAGTGGGACTCTCTTCTTTCTTCATCCAAATCAACAATATGATTTATTCTTGCATCATAAGGGTTGACTTCTTGATCCTCAAGTTTCCAAATAAATTGGTAGGAAGATAACTACATGTTTAGGGGAAGAAGGGCATGATCTCCATAGACTAATTCAAATGGGATTTTTCCAGTGGCTCTTCTAATAGTGATCGTATCTACCCAAACAAAAAACTTCAAATGATCACCCCATCTTCATGTATTTACCTCCAATGTTCGTCTGATTATCTTCAGCAATTTTTTGTTGTTGGATTCAACTTGTCCATTACTCTGTGTGTTATAATTAGATGCATATGTTAAGTTTATACCATATTATTTGCACATAGAAACTAATGGTTTGGCTCAAAACTCATGGCATTGTCGAAACTATCTTTGCAAGTACACCAAACCTATAAATTATATGATTCAAGATGAAATCAATAACAACCTAATGAGTCACCTTCTTGGTGGGGATAACTTCAACCCATTTGGTGAAATAATTAGTAGCCACCAATATCCATTTGTGGCATGCACTAGAAGGTTCTGATATTTCTCCTATAAAATCCATGCCCCACTGCTTGAAAGGAGCCTTAATTGATATTGGTTACAGAGGGAGAGCACTATAAGCCTTCATTTTCCCTGAAAATCTTTGACAAATTTCACATTTTATTACCAATAAGGTTGTATCTTTGAATATTGTGGGCCACTTGTAGCCTACTGTCAGTATCTTATGGGCAGTTACTCTTCCGGAAAAATTCCCCCACACACTCCTCCATGAAAGTCTGAAATTAACCGGGAGCTTCATCCTCCGTTACACATCTGAGAAGAACCCCTTCAAGATTTTTCCATGCCAACCCATAATTAGTGATGATATATTTTTGGGAGGCTAACTTGAGTGTCCTTATTTGATTTTTATCTAAATTCCTGGACATTCCAAATTTCTTAGGTAGAATATGATGTTTTTGTACCATATAGAATTGATCAACTTCTCATGTACCTCCACATTTCCTCCTTCTACCTCATTTACTTCCATCACTTGTAAGTTGCTTTCAGCCATTAGTTTTTTTAAGCCCAAACCTCTAACCAATTTAGTGGTCTGAACATCCATATCATATTCTTGCAATTTGTTCACCCATCGAAATATTTTGCTGGAAAATTCCATCTCTGATAAAATGTCTTTAACCATTGTATGAGGAACATAAGCTATGATATTTGAGCTTAGAATATATGGCCTGAAATATTTTTTTCTCTAACCAAGGAAAAATCCTATTTTTCCATAATGGTGTATTTCAAATCAGCTCCTTGTAATGATTTACTAAAAAAGTAATAGGTCTTTCATTTCCTTCCTCAGTTTTTTGCAACAACACAGATGTGATGTTATTTTCAGAAGCAAAAGATAAAATTTGAAAATTCCTTTTATAATCAAGGATCACTAAGATGGGGTAATGTTTTAATTCCTCTTTGATCCAGTGAAATCTTGGATAACCTCATCCTCCCATTTAATAATTTGATACTTCTTCAACATATTTGTGATAGGGATAATAATTTATGCAAAATTGGAAATCAATCTTCTTATGAAATTGATTTGGCGAAAAACAATTGAATACCTTTCTTGTGCATAGGGATAGGAACTTTTCCAATAGCTTCCACCCTTTTGGGTTCAATCATGACACCTTATTTTGACACGATATTGTAGTGCCCACATTTTAATAGCCTCATTTATTTGTTGTTCCTTTTTCTCATAGACATGTTTCGGCAGGGATTTGATATATTTTAGACATTGCATTAGGATATTTGATCTTGTTAGACGTGTATGGTGATTTGGGTGTATAGCACCAATTTAGCTTGATTACTATGTTGTCACCTTATCTTATGATGTCATGGATACTAACTGATATGATGTTGTCCAGACCTCATTTATATTTGATGGATACTCAATTTGAGTTCATGTTTGGATTCTATGGATGAATCTCATTGTATCGTTATGGGTAACTCATGGTGGATTGTGTATAATTATGCATGTGTTGTATTTTCGATTCCAAAATGATGATATGCTAGCATAGAAATTCATTGAATTCTTATTGAGTAGTTGATTGACATTTTATCAGACAGGTGCATTTAATGTGTACAATGAGTGTGTAGGTGACAAGTCACAGGAGAACGTGAGATTCAGGCTAGCTACACAATTTTGCACAAGCAACCCATAGGGCTAAGCCCTAATTGTGTTTACTGTATGAGGCCTTAGTATTAGGGTTTATTGTTTTGGGCACCATGAGTGACCCTCATTCGTAATGTAATATGTCTTGTATTATTAATCTTGCTTAGGGTGTGTAGTTTGTGTTGTAAACTTGTTTTGGGGACTTAATGGCCCCACTTACATTAATCCTTGAGTTTGTATAATGATGCATCTAATCAAAAGGGATTAGGGTCATATGTGAACCCTTGGGTGGGCCTAACATCCTCTACCCTTGTGCCCAAATGTTCCAAACCCGAAATTGAGCTATTTTAGGAATTTTTAGTGACCCCGTTTTAGTTTGGGAGTTCACTTAGCATGAAAATGGCCCCTTAGACCCTACCTAATAGGTAGGGGGTTATTTCCAAGGCTTAGAGGGATTTTACCTCCCATTTTTCCTTCCTTTGGTCACATCCATGTAAGGTGGATGGGTAAGTGTGCTTTGTTAAAAGTTGTACAAGTTTGTTTTGTTGTCCATTTTGAGTAATTTGGGAGAAGAGGGTTAAAATCTATTTTATCCTTTCTCCCTTTTATTTTGATCATATTTGACCTTAGGGAAGAGATGGGTGACATATGTCACCCCCTCATTTGTGAGGATTTTTGTTGGCTCCTCTTCAAGTTCTCCCTCAAGGGGAAAAAAGAAAACTTTTTTTTTAGGATCTTTTGCTTGGAGGCTTGTGGATTTTAGAGCTAGAGCTTGCTTGGATAAAGAAAGGGAAAAGTTATAAGTGGAGAGATTTTGGAGGTAGGATCCTTGAGTTCATTTTTGTGTGTTTTATATCATGTTAGATATTAGTCCTCGTTATTTAAAATGTGTGTTGTTGCATGTTGATTTTAATTGTTGGTTTACTTTATTTTTCTCCATCCATCATATGGCATGATAGATTTTTGAAGTTTGTGGGGGAAGAGAGAGGGATTTTTCCCTCTCAATCCTCATGGCTTGATGAGTAAGACTTGTAGGATTTGAGTTACTCCCCTCAAATGGTTTGAGGTGGGGAAGGTGGTTCATATGGCTTGAACCTCCTTGCCCATTCTTGGTGAGGAAACCCCTTTGAGGTTTGAAAATACTTCCAAGAAGGATTTGGTGAAAGGATGGAGAAATAAGGATAGCTTGAATGACTTTGGAGGAATAAGGAGGGTGTGGAGATCTTGGTGTTGTGCAACCAATGTTGGTTACCACTTTTGGCATTTGGAGAACTCTTTTATTCTCTTCCCCATTTTTTAGGTAGAAAATGTTTTCTCCTATTTTTTATCTTTACAAAATTGGTGTGTTATTTTAAAATTTGTCTTGTCTTTATGTGAATGTAATGTTGGTTGTTCTCCCTTACTCTTGTGTAAAGTTGTGGATAGTATTCCTCTTTCCCATGGGCTTGGGGAGGCTAGCATGTCTTTCATCCTTGGAAAGACATGTAATGATGCCTAAAGGCCGAGTGGTTAACAAGCCTTTATAGTGCCCACTTCCCTTTGAAACTGTTTAGATATTGATTTTGCTACTGTTGATCTCATTTTGGACATTATTATGTTTTGATTTAGTATGATGTGTATATGTTAGATCATGGAATATTATGGACCTTGATTCAATTAGCATGCAGGATGATTATTGAAGACATTATTATATATGGATGATATATCGCTTGATATGGAAATGTTATTGATGTTGATTTTTGACATGTGACATTTGATATTATGAGTAGCTCTAGTATAGAAATTCATTGGATGATGATATAGTGGAAAAATTGAATTTAAAATGATAATGTTGAATTCTTGATATTGTTGTGATTTGGATTTGATATTTATATGTTGCTTATATCATTTTTGGATGTTCTGATATGGCCACGAGGCCAAAGGAGGTGTTATTATTTTGCAAGTTAAAATATCACAACAATGTCGGGGGACTAGAGGCTAACCATATTGGAATTATGGGTGAATCAACAAGGCCACCATGACAACTATAATTGTGTTTGTGTTGTGTTGTGTTAGGATTTCCCATAGGGGGGTTTCCATTATTTGTGACCATGGGATATATGTGTTTTATTTATGTGTTCCCTTTTTATTATTGTTGTATGTATTTTTATTTGTAATGTGTTCTTTTTATTATTTAATTTTTTTAATGTGATAGTCATATAGTTAAACTTTATCTAAATTTAATTGGGATGTGGAATGTAAGTAATAAAGTGTTTTCTTGGTTATTAATTAAATTGGATTTGTGTCATGTATAACCATATGTTAAATAAATCATTATGTCAAAAGTATGTAATAAATGAAGTCATAGATATTAATAAATGTTGTAAGAATGTGTAAGAGGATGTAAGAGATGTGTAAGTGATGTGAAAGTTTGTGTAAGTCAGATTTTGGAGTGTAGAACACTTCATCCTCAAAGGAATTCAAATTTTTCCTTGAGGGCTACATTTTGAGGCTTGTGGGACAAGTTAGACTTGTCCCACACCTCTTAAAATCATACACCAACCATGCCTATGGGTTGGGAGTAAATTTTAGCCTTTTTAATTAAAATTTGAAATGACTGTGTGCAAGTCTTTATTGCACTTTACTTAAAAAAATTAATTCGTTAGTTTTGAGTGTGTAAGTTTCTTGTCATCTCCATTTATTGTGATTAATTATGAAGTTGAATTTCTCCTTTTGGGGTTGAGTAAGAACGATGTGGCATCCCACTTGGAATCCAAATCATCCTCTCCTCCCTCTCGTTTAAAATTTGAATTTTTTTCCTCTTTTTGGGATTGTTGAAACTTTTCTCTCTCATCCTTGGGTTGAATTTTATTATTGCTGTTGGAGCTTGCTTTGTGGAAGGAGTTAGAAATTGCTTTGCATGCTTAAACCTTGCTATGTTGGAATACATTTTGAGCATTGAAGGAACTACTGTTTGGGAAAATAATCTCCACTATGGAGAGGTAGGGTTTTTCCTTTGTAAAATGTTGTTTTTCCCTTTTCTTGTATGCTTTTTGAACTATGTTGTGTTTGCATTCTTCGCTAGTTGGGTAGAATGCTTAGGGAAAGGTGTAGGAGAAGACTATGTAGTTTCATATGGGGGCATAAGGGATTTCTAATGGCACTTATTCTTGTGGAGGGAGTGTTGGTTTGGGATCCACCCGGGAAAAGAAATTGCTTGCATTCATTACTCTTGGGGGCATAAGGGAGAAACTTTGGGGGCATAAGGAGGGGTTGGGAGATATAAGGTTTATGGGATTTCATATGTTTAATGGTGGTATGCATTTGGTAGATGCCCAATTCCAACTTGGGAGGTATAAGGAGCTCCCCATAGCTCTTGCTCTTATTTTTCTTGCTTGAAGAAGACTTTGTGTTGATTGTAACTATTTGATGTAGTTGTGAACTACATCTTTCTTGATTTATGTTTCTATGTGAATGTGGATTGTGCTTGTATGTGAGAGAAGCCTTTGTTGCCTTGTGTTGATGTTCCTTCTCCTTTTCAATATGGTTGGGGCTCAAGGGCCAATGGGGAAAGATGTCTTATCCTTTCTCATTGTATGTCTTGGTTGGGTGGAGAGCGTTGCCTTTCCCCCTTCCTTGTTGTGATCATTGAAAAGATAAAGAAATTAGCATGCTGCTATTTTGGAGCTCGGAGAAAACCAGTTTGATAGTTCCTTCCTTTGAGAAATTCATTGTATCTATTCCCACCTTGTAGTGGATGAAATGTATTAATATTGTAATTAAAAGACATCTTGTATTGCAAAGAAAAATATTGAGGTTAAATTGAGAAATGTAAAGAGTTGTATTTCTCTCTATTTTGGAAAAGAAATGTAAATGATATTACATGCATTGTATGATGTATTTGGTGAATTGTATTTTGAAACCAAATCAAGGAAAAAAAGATAGGTTGTAAAGATGTTCTCTGATTACAGTCAATGAAAGAAATACATTTCCTTCCTCAATTGCATTGTTGGATTGAAATTTAATTGTTGTTGTATTTTGTAATTTCTGTCTGGGAAGAAGAACATGCAGGAAAGAAATGACAGTCTGTTTGATCTTCGAAAATGAGTTTTAAATTTAAAATCAGATTTTCACATTGAATAAAAAAATGCATGGTTGAATCAATAGAATGCCTTAGATCAGATTGGATATGATTTCCATGTTTAAGAGTTGCAAATTGCTAATTAAAACTGTTAATGAATGAACTCTGTTTCTTTTTTATAAATCTGGCATTTGAATTTTATCTAATAAATGTATAGTTATGAATTACAACTTAAATTAAGAAAGGAGACAATACAATTTAGATGTAATAATTCCTAATGAACCAAATTGGCACTCAACATTTAAGCAAGACATTTTAGAACTTCATAAAAATCGATTTTAAAACTTGCTCAACCGTTTTCTATCAAAAGTTGCAAAAATATATAAATTGCAACTCAATCCACAAATTGAACCTTGAAAAAATCCTAAACTTACCCAAGACCATTTCTCCATGTTCATTTTACATGTTGAAAAGAAGAAAAATCAAAATTGGACAAAATCTCATAAGTTGGAAAAATTGCCAGTTTAAAATGTGAAACCATACAGATCGATTTCTTAAAATTTACCCTCAAAAATTCCTTAGAATCCAATATTTATGATTTATTTGTGAAGAGGACTCCAAGAGCTTTCCGTAAAGTCCTTGTTTTTCCAAAACTGACTTCTCTATCAAAAGTTATGGCCATTTGAAGTTTTACTTCAAAATGGCCATCCAAAAATAAATCTAACTATATTAAAATCAAAATTTGAACTTTGGAAAAATTTCCCCAAAAATTCCATGGCCCCAAAACACTCTCAGCCAATCATGTGTCACCACGTGGCACTTTGGAGAGGCGAATCTCATTGAAACTTAACATTTTAAAAAAATTGACTTTGGAAAATTTTCCCAATTTTCCGCAACTCGTGGCCCCATAGCAAATCATGTCGACACATGGCTTGGCGGGCACGTGAAAGAAATTTTGAAAACTTAAAATTTTAGCCTTTTGGAAAAATTTCATCTTTTTCTCCGCCCCTTCGCCGACCTGTGTCCAATCACAAGACGCCACGTGGCACTTTTTAGCAATGACGGAGGTTTGGAGGAAAAATTCCCTTTAGAAAATTTTGGGTTTGGACTTTGGGAAAAATTCCCAATTTTTCCCCACCACCAATAGGCTCTCGACATGTGGCATGGGTTTTCCTTGGCGGAGGCATGCATTGTTTTTTGCCGTTGGGATTTTTTCCTAAAATTTTCTAAATTCTATTGTGCCTGTCGGTCCGCGTCTCCCTACGCCAATCGGAAAGCACCACGTGTCCCCTTCATTAGCCCCATGGGCACGTAGAGGTGTTTTGCACCTTTGTGCCAAAGGAAGGAAAATTCTCAATTTTCCTCCCCACTCCGCCAACCCACCCTAGGGAAAATTTCTCCCTAAAACCCCGCCGGCCCATAACTTGAGTTTTATAAGGAGTTAGGAGGACTTCTTTATATGGTTGGAAAGGTGAAGAAATTTCCTATCTAATGAGCATGATACAAGAAATTTTTGATGAATCTAAGTGGGTGAAAAATCAAGTTTAAGCTTGCAATTTTGTTAGGACAAGAGATGAGAGAAATTTACTCTCCTAACCTAAGTGATGAATTTAATCCCTTGTATTGACCTTGTGCTTGTTGTGAGATGTTGTAGAACCATTTCTGTAAGTCAATCTTGATTGTTAACCTAAACCTAGTTTGTGATAACTATGATCTTGTAACCTTCGTTGCAAACACCTTTAAAAAAAAAAATTATTCCATAATTTTCCTAGCTAAACCTAGTTTGTTTCTTGGTCTCAAGTGGTAGTTTGAAGTGGGCATCACAACCTTGTTCTCTTAGAGTTGGATTCTTATAAGAGTATTTGAATTTGGAGCTCGAGTTAGAGATGTTTGGATTTTGTGGCATTTGTTCTCTCCTTGTCCTCTCAAAATTTTTGTGGAACATCACTCTCATTTTATCTAAAAAAAAGCATGGTTATGTGGAAGCTTTCATTATCTTGTAAAATATCTACTTTTTATTTGAAGTTACTTGTAAACTTAAGTCATTTTTCTTGAAAAGTTCCCTTCAATAGTGTAAGGATCTTATAAAAAAGGGGGGGTTTCTTGAATAGCTATGTATTTGAGCACATTTTTTTATAAAGGTGAACCCAAGCCCTTGGAAATGAAATCTTGTAAAATAGATATGAAAATATTTTGATAAGCATTATTACAACTCCATTTTGGAAGGAAAGATGTTCATTGAAAACATTGTATTACAAAAAAAAAAATTGTGATGTTACTAGCATTAAAAGAAAATGTGATTTATTCTTTGGTTGGAATTCCCCTCTTGTAGAAACCTATAATTTTTGTTTAGTTTTCACATTTGAGGAAGGTCAAAATTACATGGAGCTTGAGGTCTTATTTTAAATAGTTATATTATTATTCTCATAATAGACTTTATTTTTTTGCAAAATGTTACTAGTACTATACAATGAAAGGAAATCAGTTTTTGTTTTTATTTTACTTTCTTTCACCAATGTGAAACTAAATGGATACTTGTTAGAAAATAAAAAAATAAATAAAAGAATCAAATTTTGAATATGCATTCCTTGTGCTAATTATTAGTTATATTCTAAGTATCCTTTCTTGGTGTGATGGATTGCTGCAACCTACTTATCACATTAATTATTATACCTATAAAATAAATAAAATAAAATAAAAAAAATAAATAAATGTATATATCTCAGTTATATTCCTACAAAAATCTCTTGTCATCTCATATATTGATATGGTACACTTTAAACCAAGTAGGAATTAGTATATATATTCTTAATATATATACATTTTATTTTATATATGATAATATAAGAATTATTTTTTAACTTTTATATATATTTATATATTATATATATATATATATATATATGTGTGTGTGTTTAAAAACAAAAACTCTATATAAACAAAAAAATTACTAGTAACAAATAAATTAAAAATAAATAAAAATATATGTATATCATTTTTTTTTTTTAAAAGGGAGTTTTGGGGAGGGCCGAACCCCCTCCCCACTCCCCGCACATCATTTTCCCCCACGCGGCCCACCTTCCACCACCCTCCCCGCGCAACCCTACCTCCTTTAGACTATCGCCGCCTCGGCCACCGACCCCGTGCCCCGCCGTTGTCGGTCCCCCTTCTCTGCCCCGACCCACCTGCGCCTTCCATCCTCCCACGCACGGTGCACCTTTCTCTCCCCACGGATCCCAATCGACCCCCTCTCCAAAGCTTCTCATCCATATATATATATATATATATATATATATATATATATATATATATATATATATATATAATGAAAACAATATGGTGCTTTCTTCTCTTAAACTGGAAAATTCCATAAATCTATCTTTTCCTTGAGCTCCTCCATAACTTGTGTATGTAAGAAAACAACACAAAGTAAATGAGTGAAGAATAGAAAAGTCAAAGAGAAACATAGAGAAAGTTAGGGCAACATTAGGGTAAATTCGAAATCAAAGGCCAAGTTTAGATTAGATCCAAGGGTCCATAGTCAACCCTACACTTTTTAAGTCATGAGCATTTTACGTGTATGGGAGTTTAAATTTTTAGAGGGTGTGGAAAATTTAATAGATAAAGGTAAAAATAAATAATTTTTTTAAAAAAAGATGTGTGTATTCATTTTGGAGGCCATATTAGCTAAAAAAGGATAACAATTAATTTGTCTTGGGCTACTATGGTTTCAAAAGGGACTAGTATTAATTAATCACTTCAAAAAAAAAATTACCCCAAATATTTCCAATTGAATTTTAGTGTGTTTTTCGGTGTCCTAAGGGTGGGCATTACATTTGGTATCAGAGTGGAGGTTCACACACACAGATACTTTGGGTAATTAATTAACTAGTTAACGATATTTTTAATAACATTAAAGTAAATAAATAAATAAAAATAAATTGGTTAAAAAATAATCTACAACCATCTAATTATAAGTTAATAACCTCTTCGCTCACCTCATGCACATGATGACATCCCTGAGATGACATTCGGTTAGGGGTTTGGGACGTAGTTTTCCTACGCCTAAACCACCGGCACCGAGTTAGGGCCTCAAATCTTAGAGGCTCTTCAACAGTTGATCATAATTGTGCAACAACATCTTCCACCACCACAGAAGGCGAGAGAGGAGGAGATTCCATTAGGATTCGAGGAGCCGATAGGCAAGGACGTGCACTCTCAGCCATCAAAACACGATACCCAAGGCGAGAGAGGTCACATAGCCCTTCATTCACCACGAGAGGGTAGCCTCGTACTATCATAGCCACTCACATAGTCTTGAGGGACCATTTGGGGATAGGTGAACCCACTCACCTGTTGGACTGCATCACCAGGATTGAGATACAGGTAGTGTGATTAAAGACCTTCTTTGCTTCTGACCACCTACCTACATTGGCTCTATAGATGGCTTTAGGGCTGAGTCATGACTCCTTAGCTTGGATAGCTAGTTTGGTTTGCACTCTTATGAGAGAAATTTTAAAGCAAGATTTGCCATACATCTCCTCCAAGACGTAGCAGATGTTTGGTAGAGGAATGAGGAGCGGAAGCTCCATCTGACTTGAGAGACAATGACCTGGGAGTTGTTCGAGGAGCGATTTAGGGCTCGCTATATGTTGGAGCATTTTGTGCAGAAGAGGATCGATGAGTTTCATGACTTATGGCGGGAATCTCGCACAACAAGACACAATATCAGAGTAGGTTCCTGGATCTTTTGTAGTATGTGGATTACCTACAAGATTAGAAATTATAGGTTAATAGGTTTATTATGGGCCTTAATGCAGATATAGCAGGAGCAGTTAGGATGCTATCTCCTCCGACGCTTGAGAAGGCTGTTGAGAAGGCCTGTAAGAATAAGTTTCAAGATAGGATATAGGCCTTTCAGATTCAGAGATCACGGGGTACAAAACCACCCCCTAGAGGAGGATTTTGGCCTCTGCTAGCAACCACGAGGGCTCCACCATACCCACAACAAAGAAACGCAGCATCATGGCCACTAGCAGCAAAGGGCTAGACAGAATCAAAGCTTTCAGAGAGGTGGCACTAGAGGAGGTATTGGTGGAGCTAGGGATCAGACAAAGGGTACTTAGTAGGTACAGCCAGCTCACACGCAGTAGTTCGCTAGGGTTGGACCGATAGGATGCATCGATGCACTGTGCAGGTACAGGAGGGACCCCATCTCAGAGGGGTACATGAGGATGTTTTATTTGTGGGTCTCTTGATCACTATGTGTGTATGTGCCCGCATAAACCCAATACCATGGATACACAGAGAGCCTCTAGATCACAGCAGATAGTGGGCGACGTGGGACACACCCATCATGTTTATGCAATGGTTGACAACTGATAGGCCGAGCATCAGGTCACAGTCATTGAGATGACAGGTAATATCAGGGGTATTTTTATCTCAATACTTTTTGATTCAGGTGCTTCAGACTATTTTGTATCTCCTTCTATAGTGGACCAATGTGGGCTGATGGTGGCTAGGCAACCAAATAGTTGGGGTGGTTGAGTTGGCCTCTAGGGACAAACTCACCGTGGACTCGTATGTGGAGAGTTGCGTACTTGATTTAGGAGTCTTCTCTACTACAATTGACCTCTGAGTTATTCCTCTAGGATCATATCAGGTAGTGTTGGGTCTGGATTGGCTTGAGGCTCATCGGGCTAAGGTAGATTGTAGAAATACAGTCATTGAGTGTCAAGATGATCTTGGGAGTGTAGTTGTGATATCAGGGATGCATAGGCCTATCTCTTTGTGTATGATCTTGGCTAAGCATCTCAAGTGGAGCATGCGTAAATGTTGTTAGTTGTTTTCTATAACCATTAGTGATCGATCAAAGAACACTCCAGAGCATTCACCCTTAGATAATCATGTAGTTTTGAGGGAGTATGCATATGTGTTTCTAGGCGAGCTTCCAGGTTTTCCACCCCAGAGAGGTGGATTTCACCATTGATCTAGTATTGGATCTTCATGAGTTTCTAGGGAACCCTATTGGATGACGACCCCAGAGCTTCATGAGCTTAAGATTTAGTTAGAGGAGTTATTGGAGAAGGGTCTCATTCGTCCTAGTGTATCTCCTGGGGAGCGCTTGTCATATTTGTGAAGAAGAAGGATGGTTCTCTCAGGATTTGTGTTGACTTGAGACAGCTCAACAAAGTCACATTAAGGAACCGTTATCCACTTCCCATGATTGATGACTTGTTTGATCATATGAGGGGAGGTAGAGTGTTCTCGAAAATAAATCTCAAGTCGGGGTACCATTAGTTGCGCATATCAGAGGCAGACATTCATAAGACAACTTTTCGCACACGTTATAGGAATTATGAGTTCACAGTTGTCCCTTTTGGTTTGACTAATGCCCCAGCTGTCTTTATGAGCCTCATGAATGGAGAATTCAGGACCTTTCTAGATCTCTTTGTCTTAGTGTTCCTTGATGATATATTGATATATTCTCATTTTGAGGAGGAACAAAAGGAGCATTTGAGGTAAGTACTACATGTTTTGAGAGAGTAGAAGTTGTATGGGAGCTTGGAAAATGTAGCTTCTTCTAGACAGAGATTCAGTACTTGGGTCACATCTTATCAGGAGAGGGTATTTTAGTAGATCCCTCTAAAATACAAGCTATCATGGATTGGCTAGCACCCACATCAGTTACCGAGGTGAGGAGTTTTATGGGTTTAGCAAGTTACTACCACAAGTTTATCTAGGACTTTTCCAGGATTTATCACCCTATTAATTCTCTTAGAGAAAAGTCAAGAGTGTGAGTAGGCCTTTCAATTTCTTAAGGAAATGTTAGCCATGGTGCCCATCTTAGCAGATTCGGACCCTTGCAGAGGGTTTTTTGTTTGTCCTGATGCATCACTAGAGGGTTTGGGAGTAGTTCTTATGTAGGAGCATTGGGTTATTGCCTTTGAGTATCGTAAGCTCAAAGACTACGAGCTTAATTACCCTACTCATGACTTAGAGATTGTAGCAGTAGTCCATGCACTTGTGTGTTGGCGACATTTACTTTTGGGTAGACCTTTCATTTTAAGGACAAATCATTGTAGATTGCAGCATATATTCTCATATCCAAACCTCAACACTCGTCAATGGTGTTGGATGAGTTCCTATGTGAGTATGACATGGAGGTACAATATATCAAAGGAAAGGAAAATGTTATTGTAGATGCACTTAGTATATGATGACATGTGCTTGCTTCATTGACACTACAATTAGATTTGAGAGGTAGGATTCCTGAGCATCTTCTAGAGGATAGGTTTTATGAGGGTACTAGACAGATGTTGGAGTCACAGGGTTCATTAGAGGGTAGGTATTCAGGGTGTATTTTAGAGACAGATGGTTTAATTCGATTCCATAGGTGCATCTATGTGCCTAAGTCATAAGACTGCGTAGCTTCATCCTTTCAGAGGCACATCAAGTTCCATATGCAGCACATCTAGGAGTGAAGAAAATGCACGCTGATTTGAGAGAGTTATATTATTGGCCTGGTCTTCGATAGGACATAGCATATTTTGTTACATGATTCCTTGAGTGTTAGAGGGTCAAGGCAGAGCATTCTCATCCCACAGGAATTTTACATCCTCATGATATTCTAGAGTGGAAGTGGGATGTGATCTCTATGGAATTCATCTTAGGACTCCCTATGTCTTCTTATCATCATGATGCCATTATGGTCACCATGGATAAGTTGACCAAGGTTGCAGATTTCTCACCAACCAAGGTCACCTATAATACATAGGCCATCGCCAAAGTATTTATGGAGTAAATTATTAGATTTCATGGGATTCCAAAGACCATCATCAATGACAGGGATACCATTTACACTTCAGTTTTTTATACTTCCTTTCAGGCCGCTCTAAGTACTCAGATTAATTCTAGCTTAGCATATCATCCAAAGATAGATACTGAGGACATGTTGAAGATGTATCTGATGGACCAGTAGAAGAAGTGGGAGGATTACCTTCATTTAGTTGAGTTTGCATACAACAACAACTATCACAGTTCCATTGGTATGGCTCCCTACCAGGCTTTATATGGTCGACCTTACAGGACACGTTTGAGTTGGGAAAAACTAGATGACAGGATTATTTTGGGACCAACTTATCTTTAGGATTTATAGCACCAAGTTTTTACGGTTAGACAACATCTTGATTAGGCTAGGGCATGCCAAAAGCATATGCGGACACCAAGAGGATTGATCGTCACTTCTCAGTGGGTGACAAAGTCTTCTTGAGAGTTCATCCTCATAAGAGCCCAATCCGCTATGGAAAAGGTTTTAAGCTATTGCCTCGTTTTGTGGGGTCTTTGGATATTTTAGAGGTCATCAATTTAGTTCCCTATCATCTAGCTTTTCCACCATGCCTTGCAAGGGCCCACGATGTATTTCATTTTTCTATAATACGTAGATATGTACCAGATGTTACTCACGTTTTGGATTGGTTGGCATTACAGGTAGAGGATGGAGGCAGTGCAGACTGGAGCCCATACGCATAATGGAGCACCAGAGGTTGGCCATTCGGGGTTGAGACTTGGACCAGGTCATAGTGCAGTGGGATAGATATGATAAGACCATAGCTACCAAGGAGGATGCTACACCATTAAGGGTCAGAGATCCCTATCTCTTCCAGTGAATTCCAGGAGGAAGTCTAATTTTAGTAGAGGGGGATGTAGTGCCCACATTTTTATAGCCTCATTTATTTTTTGTTATTTTTTCTCATAGACATGTTTCGGCAAGGATTTGATATATTTTGGACATTACATTAGGATATTTGATCTTATTAGACATGTATGGAGATTTGGTGTATAGCACCAATTTAGCTTGATTACTATGTTGTCACCTTATCTTATGATGTCATGGATACTAACTGATATGATGTTGTTTGGACCTCATTTATATTTGATGGATACTCACTTTAATTTCATGTTTTGATTCTATAGATGAATATCATTTTATCGTTATGGCTAACTCATGGTGGATTGTGTATAATTATGCATGTGTCACATTTTCGATTCCAAAATGATGATATGCTAGCATATAAATTCATTGACTTCTTATTGAGTATTTGATTCACATTTTATCGGGCAGGTGTGTTTAATGTGTGCAATGAGTGTGCAGGTGATAGGTCATAGGAAAACATGGGATTTAGGCCAGCTACACAATTTTACACAAGCAACCCACGGGGCTAAGCCCTAACCATGTTCACTATATGAGGCCTTAGTATAATGGTTTATTGTTTTGGGCACCATGAATGACCCTCATTCGTAATGTAATGTCTTGCATTATTAATCTTGCTTAGGGCATTTAGTTTGTGTTGTAAACTTGTTTTGGGGACTTAATGGGCCCACTTGCATTAAGCCTTGAGTTTGTATAATGATGTGTTTAATCAAAAGGGATTAGGGTCACATGTGAACCCTTGGGTGGGCCTCACATTCTCTACCCTTGTGCCCAAATGTGCCAAACCCGAAATTCAGCTATTTTAGGCATTTTTAGTGACCCTTTTTAGTTTAGGAGTTCACTTAGCATGAAAATGGGCCCTTGAACCCTACCTAATAGGTAGGGGAGCTTATTTACAAGGCTTAGAGGGAGTTTCCCTCCCATTTTTCCATCCTTTGGTCACATCCATGTAAGGTGGATGAGTAAGTGTGCTTTGTTAAAAGTTTCACAAGTTTGTTTTGTTGTCCATTTTGAGTAATTTGGAAGAAGAGGGTTAAAAGCTATTTTATCCTTTCTCCCTTTTATTTTCAGGATCTTTGACCTTGAGGGAAGAAATGGGTGACATATGTCACCCCCTCATTTGTGAGGATTTTTGTTGGCTCCTCTTCAAATTATCCTTCGTGGGGAAAGAAGAGAACTTCTTTTAGGGAGCTTTTTCTTGGAGGCTTGTGGATTTTGGAGCTAGAGGTTACTTGGACAAATAAAGGGAAAAGTTAGAAGTGGAGAGCTTTTGGAGGTAGACTCCTTAATTTCATTTTTTTGTGTTTTATATCATGTTAGAAATTAGCCTTGGTTATTTAAAATGTGGGTTTTTGCATGTTGATTTTACTTTTTGTTTTACTTTATTTTTCTCCGTCCATCATATGGCATGATGGAGTTTTGGAGTTTTTGGGGGAAGAGAGAGGTATTTTTCCCTCTCAATCTCCATGGCTTGATGGGAAATCCTTATAGGATTTTATTTACTCTCCTCAAATGGTTTGAGTTGGGGAAGGTGGTTCATATGGTTTGAACCTCCTTCCCCATTCTTGGTGAAGAAACCCCTTTGGGGTTTGAAAATCCTTCCAAGAAGGATTTGGTGAAAGGATGGAGAAATAAGGAGGGTGTGGAGATCTTGGTTTTGTGCAACCAATGTTGGTTACCACTTTTGGCATTTGGAGAACTCCTTTCTTCTCTTCCCCATTTTAGAGGTAGAACATGGTTTCTCCTCTTTTTCATCTTTGCAAAATTGGTGTTTTGTTTTAATATTTGTTTTGTCTTTATGTGAATGTAATGTTGGTTGTTCTCCCTTACTCTTGTGTAAAGTTGTGGATAGTAGTCCTCTTTCCCATGGGCTTGGGGGAGGCTAGCATGCCTTCCAACCTTGGAAAGGCATGTAATGATGCCTAAAAGTTGGGTGGTTAACAAGCCTTGTTCTCTTGGAGTTGGATTCTTGTAAGAGTATTCAAGTTTGGAGCTCAAGTTAGAGCTGGTTGGAGTTTGTGGCATTTTGTCTCTCCTTGTCCTCTCAAAATTTTTGTGGAACATCACTCTCATTTTATCTCAAAAAAAAGCATGGTTATGTGGAAGCTTTCATTATCTTGTAAAATATCTACTTTGTATTTGATGTTACTTGTAAACTTAAGTCATTTTACTTGAAAAGTTCCCTTCAATAGTGCAAGGATCTTGTAAAACAGGGGGGGGGGGGTGGGGGCTTGTCTTGAATAGCTATGTATTTGAGCACATATTTTTATAAAGGTGAACCCAAGTCCTTGGAAATGAAAGCTTGTAAAATAGATATGAAAATCTCTTGATAAGCATTGTTACAACTCCATTTTGGAAGGAAAGATGTTCATTGAAAACATTGTATTACAAAAAAACATATTGTGATGTTAATAGCATTAAAAGAAAATGTGATTTATTCTTTGGTTGGAAATCCCTCTTGTAGAAATCTGTAATTTTTGTTTAGTTTTCACATTTGAAGGAAAATCAAAATTACATAGAGCTTGAGGTCTTATTTTAAATAGTTATATTATTATTCTCATAATAGACTTTATTTTTTTGTAAAATGTTACTAGTACTATACAATGAAAGGAAATCATTTTTGTTTTTATTTTACTTTCTTTCACAAATGTGAAACTAAATGGATGGTTGTTAAAAAAAAAAAATAAAAATAAAAGAATCAAATTTTGAATATGCATTCCATGTGCTAATTATTAGTTATATTCTAAGTATCCTTTCTTTGTGTGATGGATTATTGTAGCCTACTTATCACATTGATTAGTATACCTATAAAATAAAATAAAGAAATAAACTAAAATAAAAAATAAATAAATTTATATATCTCAGTTATATTCCTACAAAAATCTCTTGTCATCTCATATATTGGTATGGTACATTTTATACTAGTAGTAATTAGTATATATATTCTTAATATATATACATTTTACTTTATATATGATAATATAATAATTATTGTTTAACTTTTTTATATATATATTGTATATTATATATATATATATATATGTTTAAAAATATATATACGTATATAAAAAAATTTAACTCCCTCCCCACTCCCGTGCATCATTTTCCCCACACGGCCCACCTTCCACCACCCTCCCTGCATAGCCCTACCTCCTCCGGACTTGCTGCCACCTCACCCGCCAACCTGCGCCGCCGCGCGCTCCCCTCCTGCACTGTTCCTTCCATCCTCCCATGCACGGCGCATCTTTCTCTTCCCCACGGCTCCCAATCAACCCCCTCTCCAAAGCCACTTGGATATATATAGATATATATAGATATATATATATATATATATATATATATATATATATATATATATATATATATATATATATGTATGTATATATGTATGTATGTATGTATGTATGTATGTATGTATGTATGTATGTATTTAGATTTATTTATATACATAAATATACAACTGAAAACAATATGGTGATTTCTTCTCTTAAACTGGAAAACTCCATGAATCTATCTTTTCCTTGAGCTCCTCCATAACCTGTGCATGCAAGAAAACAACACAAAGCAAATGAGAGAAGAATAGAAAAGGAAAAGAGAAACATAGAGAAAGTTAGGGCAACATTAGGGTAAATTCGAAATCAAGGGCCAAGATTAGATTAGATCCAAGGGCCCATAGTCAACCCTACACTTTTTAAGTCATGAGCACTTTATGGGTATGGGAGGGAAAATTTTTAGAGGGGTGTGGCAAATTTAATAGATAAAGGGAAAAATAAATAAACTTAAAAAAAAAGATGTGTGTACTCATTTTGGAGGCCATATTAGCTAAAAAAGGATAACAATTAATTTGTCTTGGGCTATTATTGAGGCTAAGAAAATTAAAGCTATATAAATGAAATTATTAATGGGATATGGTTTCAAAAGGGACTAGTATTAATTAATCACTTCAAAAAAATTTACCCCAAATCTTTCCAGTTGAATTTTAGTGTGTTTTTCGGTGTCCCAAGGGCGGGTATTATAGATATGCCCTAACAACTTGGCTTTCTGAACCCCAAAATGACATTTTTTAGGATTCAATGAGATATCATACTCCCTGCACCTCTGTAACATCTTTTCCAAATGTTGTAAATGATCATCCCTTTTTCTTGAAAATACTATCACATCATCTGGTATACAACTATAAAATCAATTATATACCCAACAAATGCCACATCCATAGCTCTTTGGAAAGTGGCACCAAAGCATTCTTTAGACCAAATGGAATTCTCACGTACACATAAGTACCCTAGGGAGTGGTGAAAGTAGTTTTGATTTTTTTGATTGCTTCACAACCACTTGGTTATATCTCAAGAATCCATTTAACATAGAAAATATTTATGGCCCATTAATTAGTTGCAACATATTATCCATGTTAGGAAACAGATAATTATCTTTTGTTGATGCCTTATTCAAATTTCTAAAATCTACACAGAGTCTTATATCCCCATTCTTTTTCTGACTAGTACTAGATTTTCCACCTAAGAAGAATACCTCGTAGGTTGTATAATACCTCCATCCCTTATTTTTTTGAGTTGTTCTTGCATATTCAGGGATAAGAACTTATTAATTGGCCTATTTTTTGTTTGAATGGATTGGTATTGGATTCCAAAGGTATTTCATGTTGGAAAAGATCATCCCTATACGCCTTTAATTTTGAATATGACCATGCCAAGAAATCTTGGTACCTTTTTAACAACTGGATATATGACTTCTTTTCTTCTCTACTCGAGTTACTACCTAGCCATAGTTTTCTAGGTTTATAACCAATCCTTAAGTTTTGTTCCTCTACATCTCTCGAAGCATGGATGTTCGTGTGAACAACCCTATCAAAGCATTGTCAAAATTTGATTCCAAAGAAACTAACCCTCTTGGAATTGTATTTGTTTTCAATTGAATAACCTCTTGGTTGAAAACATTACCCTTACCATCACACACAGATATCATTGGTTCCCAGTCCACATTCTAGTTCATAAACTCTCCTTAATTTTGTAGAAACCTCTGAATATGGGAATCATCTTCGAAAACTTGCCAATGTTTGGCATTGTTAGGGACATATGGCCTTGTCAAAACTTCTACATCATACTCACAATAAGGGGACATTGTACAATTTTCAAATCTAGATCCCAATACTACCAACTTGTTTGCAACAACATTTTGATCTTTGTTGTGATACAATATGTTGAAGGAATCAAACAACTCAATAAAGTCCCATACTGTGTGCTTATATTGTTTCATCATTTTAATCTTACTTACATAGAGCTTTATAACATGTTTAACCACCAAATCTGAATATCCCTTAACAATAATGTCCATAATACCATACCTCCAAGAAATCCTTAAACCTAAAAGTAGTGCTTCATATTATGCAATATTATTAGTGCACTCAAATATGAGTTTAAAAGAAAAATTGAAATCTTCCTGATTTGGAGATATTAAGACAACACCAACACCATTCCCAAATTTAGAAAAATCTCCATCAAACATCAAAATCCAAGGGGAACCAACTTGCTCAGGATATTGACATTTTTCAATACTATGCTCTTTAAAATTTACATAACCCACAAAATTATCAACATCCACGTCAAGTATACAACACCTCATAAGATGTGTTCTTAGGGTCCTCAATCATGCAACATCCTTTTTTCTCCACATATCTTAACAAGAATCCCATATATTGGTATAGTTGCATATGAAAAATCCATTTGTACACTTCCTCCAACATTAACAGCTCATTTTCTTGACAACAACATTCCCCATTTAGCAAGACAATCCACAATGACCACATTCAGGGTTAAAAACTTGCCTAGATAAGCCACCAACTACATAACCAATCCTTTGACATATCCAATTATCGATACTTCTCTTGAATCCATAGCAGTGCACTTTCCAAAAGTTGTTGTTACTTTGATATTCAATTCATTCATCACCTCAAGGGGCATCACATTACAAGAGGCCCCTGAATCAAACATGTAGTTGTGCACTAACCTATCTTTTATGATCAAAGTAGTATAAAAAGGGTCAACATCAAGCTGGGATTCAATAAGAGAAGTTCCCAAATATACCTCAAGTGGTTCTCCCAAATCCTCTAATACTTGAGGTACTTCCAATTCTGCAATAATAGGGGAGTATCCACATGATTCACATTTTTACATGAGGGTAGTGCATCCTCTTTGAATCCCAAGTACTCAAATTCTCTTTTTCTATGTTCAGGATTCAAGTAATTCAACAATAGGAACTGTGACTTTTATCTAACTCAAAATATGGGCAATATCACATGGGACATATTTGGGTAAAATCATGTTAGGAGGAAGGGTAATAGTCTCTTGGTGGTACAATATTCTTTACATTTTGGGCATGAACTGGGGTACGAGTTCTATTTGGGATAATCATAATTTTAATTGGTGCATCCTTCTTAGGAGACTCATTTGGGATATTGGTAAGAAGCATATTTTTGGGCTTGGGCTATATTCCTCCTCCTTTAACAACTCGACTTCTGAGATTATATTCCTTTTCCGAGAAACAACCGCATTCATGAGTAATTTCTTATCTTCCTCAGAAGGGATTCCTCCATCGTATTTTTTAGTCATCAATGACCTCAGATATTTGAAATCATGATTAGGTAGATCAAACACTTGTACAATATCAACCTCAACATCATCATTAGGGGGAAGAGGCAATATCCAATAAGCGTAATTCTGAAATATTCCATAGTCTTGATGCTTATCAACTCAGTTGAAGTGGCTCCTCATCTTGTGATTTTTCAGGGCATTAAATCATGCATACATCACCATAAGCTTCATCATCATTTTTTTCTTCATCTTCCTCAATAGAATTACAAAGGGATGTGGAAAAAAACACCTATCACACAATTCAATAAAATTATTTTCTTCCACCACAATAACTCTATCGTCGGAGGGTTAGGGACTTATTTTTATTTCCGATCCCATGGGTAATTTTCCTCTTTCATCTATTATGTTCTCACTCCTAAAATGATTTCCTAATCTATCTTGTCCTTGTGGTTCATGTTGACCTTGAGAAGTCTATCCTATTCCCTTTTCTGCTTTGGCCAACTTATAAGATATTTCTTTAACTGCCCCGACCAAAGTCTTCATAACTTCCTCTAGATCCACCGCCTTGTTTGACTGAGGTCTATCAGGATTAATCAATTTGACACCCTCCCTTTTAGGGGTTTCCCAACCACTTTAATATTGTTTTCAAATTGTAAATCCATTTTGAAATCCTAACTCAACATTCCAGGATTCTTATCTCTCAAATAATAAGTATCTTTCTTGTCGAAGTCATCAGAATAATTAATTAGGCATGACTCATAACTAGGCCTCAAAATTGTGGGTAGTCTGTTCAAAGTCTTATTGAATCTGGTATTGAAATCATGAATAGATTCATTGGGATTCTTCTTTATATTCTCAAAATCAGATAAGATGAACCTTGGGTTTGTTTTATCCCCATAATTTGATTTGAAAGCATTCTTCATCTCACTCCATGAGTCCACTGAGTTATCTGGAAAATATTTGTACCAATCACATGCTTCTTCTTCCAGAGTGTGAATGAATAGATTTATATACACATATTCATATTCAATCTCAAAATCCTCCATCATATTGATGAAGAGTATGAAATGCTGGTCACTAGTGATGGCATTATTTCCTTGAAATTTAGGTCATATGTTTCCCACATCTTGCGATACAACATTATCATACCCAACCATGCCCCTAAAATTTATTGGCCCAAACATGTTGACAACAAAAGGAGGTATATGTGGAGGCTGATCCATGTTATTTTGAGGAGGTGATCCTATAGGAGGATTAAAATGGTATGGGACCAGGGGCCTTTGAGGTATAAATGTATGATATTCACAAAAATATCCCCTAGTGAATCATTCTCACAAAAATCTCTGTTAGTTTTGGTGATAAAGGAAAGAAATGAGGGACACTTATTCCAGATACAAATGATGACCCCTCACCAGTTGGAGTATTTAGATTCACCCGAGGACTATTTGATTCTAAACTATTTGAAGATGTAGGATAATCCTCAACTATAGGTTGATCACTTTCCACAACTGGTACTACCTTCTCTCTTAACTCTTGATCCCCCAATGCTTTCCAAACTTGTCTCTTTTTTGGATTTGTTTTCCCAAGCTCTGGAAACAATATTCTAGTAGGATCCTTGTTAAAGAAATACCTTCTTCCTTCCAGATTTGCAAATATTAACAACAAATCTCAATTGACAAAGATTTAAGACACTGGTATTTATCAAAAATTTCAAACCAAAACGGAGTCGCCACCAAGTATTTTCACCTTAGATGTGCTAAAGCACTGTAAACAACTTGTCAAGTACCTATCAATACTTAATCTATAGAAAACTTGGCAGATCTAATTTTCCTTTGTCAATATTTACCACTAGAAATAAAAATCTAGTACAATGTTTGCTAAAATCAAGAAGTATTACACAATGAACTTCTGATCTTGCTCGATCTTCACAATTCTTAACAAAGGATGATGTTTAAACAATGTATTTGCATCTAAACATGTAATAATTATTACCAAAGATCAATATGCATATGTATTTACACAAATAGTCCCCAATAGCAGTGCCAGATTGATGTTGGTACCCAAATAGGTTCTCCCTTTGAAGCCGAGCAACATAAACAGGATGAGCAGGATGCTTGGAGAGAGATAGATCATAATTTGATTCATTTTGCAGTCAGGGAGGGATCTAACCGACTCTTTGTTACTTGATCTTGGAAAATTTTTGTAGCACCATACAAATGGTTTGACCTACCCTCACTACTTTTGGTTGTTCCTTCAACTAGGGTGAGAGGACCCGTTTTATAACCTGTATTTGTGATATGTGTAAATGGATTGGATATACTGAACTCTCTCTCTATGATATTTGAAAAGAAACCTCAAGAAGACACGATCAATACAACATGATGTAACTCTCATGAGTTGTCACTTCTAGAGAATGGAGACGTATTCCAAACAAGATTCAGGTTACTAAAGACAACAATAAGACCAGATTGATCTTGTGTGTTTTAGATAAAGGGTGGGTAAATTCAACATATATCCTTAGTATTTATGGACAAATAAAGAAAACATGGGTAGTTCTTGTAGGATATATCATTTATAAATGGGTTTTAGTGGGGAATTAAGCAGGATAAAGTTGATTATACTAGATTCCTAGGGACTTTTAACAAAGGTTGGGAAGTCTGCAAAACAAGATGATAAAAACACTTGAGATAGCCAACGATGAACCTTTAACTAGAAAGAGTGCGCCTATGGAATCCTAAAGATGCACGGTATCACACATTATTTGACAATTTAACATAAAATCTCATGTCAAAGACTCAAATAAACATTAGAGATTCCGATCTATGACACCTAAGATACACTCATAGACTAACAAAATATCTCGTATCAAAAGAATGGAAGTAAAGTGAATTTAATTTTGTACTATGCAATGAAATGAAAAATCTTCTCATTGGACAATTATAAATACCACAATATCGCCACAAGGATCATATATTGTGTGATTCAAAGGAATTATTAACATAAGATTGTGACATGAACATGAATAACTATTTTGAAACACATCAAATTGAAAAACATATTCAACAATGCTCATGATTAACATGATTAACTCGGGGCTCATCAAATCCATCTTGAAATAATTCATTTTGAAGGCTCATGAAATTAATAGGTTTCTCTAACAAGTATTTTGGAAAAATGGTTTCTCTCGAGTCTTTTCTCTTTCTCGAAAACAAGAAAATTTTAACCCCCATTGTGAGAGTATCCTCATCGCCTTTATACTATTCCATCCCCATTTTATTTTTGGTTTTTCCCCAAAAAGTGGATAGTCAAAAGTAAATTCATTTTTCACAAAATTCCATGTGTATCAATGATATGTTTAAACAAGATTTTAGTTGGCCCTTCCAGGTGCAAAGAGTATGGTCCTTCATTTTTTCTCTCATCCTATATGATTAAAATATTCATGTCATTGCTTGTGACTATTATTTTCATACATCCTTGCACCCGGTGAGTTTATGGTTGCTTCTGATATCATTTGAACACTCTAAGGTGACCTGAAGTGATAGAAACCCCTTTGATTTACTACATGAAAATACATTTTGATTGCAGTATATCCCTTCTCACATCTTCTAGGTTTAACCATCCCACGTGGGTCCTATCAAATCGAGATAATTCATCAACTATAATCATCCCGGATTCACTTTAAGCTTTAAATTATCCTCATGCGAGATGAGAAAGATATTCCTTTATCTGGTGTATATGATCTCCTTAAATTTGGTCAATGCATATAACTTTCACCATAAAACCCAATTTTATCCCACCACCAAGACATATTATTTTTATTATCTTGTAGGTGAGGACATTTTTCAAAATCTTCTATGATTGATATGGTGAGAGTTCTTGTGGTAAATTGTTTGAAGGAAATTTTTTCAGAAGATTTGAATCAAATATTTAACCTGTGTGGTCCTGATGAAGCTTTAGTCAGGGCCTTGTTCGACATAGAATTTGTCGAGAGACACCAAAGGGCCCTTGACTTATTAGCAAGTCTGGCTCGCACTTCTCACAAGGATAATTAGGATCAACCATGTCTTCGTGGATTTTCAATATATGTATTTTAATATCTTTTGATGGGAACATTTGAAGACTCTCGAAAGCCTAAATAAATTCTCGATTGAAAGGAGGCCCCAACTGTCTAAGAAAACTTATTTTCAACATGCATTCTTGTGTGATGAAGAATTTTTATTAAAGGAGATTCTCAAGGAGTCTTATGTATTGTATGACAAATCTTCCATTGACATTGATCCCACCATTTCTAACTAGGTGGATGAATTAGAGTTGAGGATTTCTTCTCTGAAGAAAGAACAAATAGGACTCGAATCCTCACAACCAAATATAATTTTGGCACCATCTTTAGGGAAGAGGAGGGGAAAATCAACCTCTTAGCCCCCAATTATTATCTCAGATGAAGAAGAGGATTTTTCCATATCTTCTCACTGCTCAAGATCAGTAATCGTATCTGATTGGGACAACAAGGGAAGGGTTACAGTTCATTCATCCACTTACTCAGGGTGTTATGATCCTCCATTAGGGCATGGCATCTTAAGTCCTTGGGTGATCCCTTCCCAAAAAGAGCACGCACCCTTTTCAAGGAGATGGAAAGATGAATTTAGCTCAAAGTCCCTTGTTCCTTTTTGCCACCGTTATGTAGTCCTTGGTCTTCAAAACATTCTAGTCATTCCTTCTCAATCTACTCATAAAAATTCTACCCTTCACAAGGGGAAGGGGAAGACAATATTCTTCACAGGTGGCCTGGATCTTGTATACTAGGTGTCTTCCTATCAAAAGAAGATTGAGATGGAGAAGATCACACATGAACTAAGAATGAATATCAAGTTGTTAATGGATATGGGGATGTCTCGGTATTCAGCATGGTCCATCGTGTTTATCTAGACAACACAGGGATTTGATGAATTCTCGCTAAGGAAGAACAAGCTGCTGAACAAACTTCCTCACCGGGTGGGACTTATGAAAGAGTGAAGTCTCTCGAGTCATTATGTTCTTTTTCATGCCATTATTTTCAATCATGTAATTGGAACCTTTTCACCTGGGGCCCCTATAGAATCCCCATTTTGAATTACATCTAAGGAAGAACAACTTATGAACAAACTTCCTCCACCGGGTGGGACTTATGAAAGAGTGAAGTCTCTCGAGTCATTATGTTCTTTTTCATGCCATTGTTTTCAATCATGTAATTGGAACCTTTTCACCATGGGTTGGGGCCCCTATAGAATCCCCATTTTGAATTACATCTGAGGATACTTTCAACTGACGTCACTTTTAAATTAACATTTTTTAACATACAATTCTTTTCCTTTCCACCATTATGGAATTTTTTAGTTTAATACTGATATTAGTGATGAAAATAAATCACTCCCACAATTTTCAATGGTTCACAATACTATCCTTAAGTTGTGTGGCTCTGAACATCACTTCTCAAGCCTTCCTTCTTGCCTTGTGGGGATTTCCTTCCTTCTGTGGGTATTTCCTTTTCTATAATTGCACCTACGTGACACGTGGAAACATCCACATCCTCCCCCTTTCTTGGCCTTATCATCTTGTTGGTACTGCCATGCCATGCATAAGCCACATGGTGAATGCTTACAACTAGGGGGAGGGTCCAACTCACCATACCCTTTCAAAAGTGCACCAGAAAAACAAGTGGACACCCACCCTTTCCTCCACAAGAACTACCTTCTTAATGGTCTTTGAAACTGAAAGAGGGATATGTGAGAAACGATATCAAACAATGCACCATGAAGAAGTTTCACTCTGATGGTAGTGTCATAGCTCCAAAACAATAAGAAAGATTCAAATAATGGAATGAATATGCCAATAATAAAATAAGTCTGCTCATTCTCATAGATCAAAAAAGGAAGTACAAATAG
This sequence comes from Taxus wallichiana var. yunnanensis, assembly GCA_018340775.1. Classification (NCBI taxonomy): domain Eukaryota; kingdom Viridiplantae; phylum Streptophyta; class Pinopsida; order Cupressales; family Taxaceae; genus Taxus; species Taxus wallichiana. The sequence continues at coordinate 984,550,416 of CM031240.1, forward strand.
GGGTGTTGTGTAACCCCCATGCCTAAATAAGAAAAGTAACTCCTATGATTCCACTGAAGCATATGACGTGACTAATGCATATGATGCCACTAAGGAGGAGTTACAATTCCAAATAAGGAATGTAACTCTTATGATGCACTGACGTAAACGATAATGACATATTCTATGATAGAAGCTGACACCTGTCATTTTAATCCCTAATACTTATGATTCTCACAAGGTGAGATGACTCACCATGTGATGTGGATGATGACTAGGAAGGCCACACACACCAACACCTCCCCTTCATCAAAGTCGAGGTAGAGGTCATGGTAAGCTAGAGCAGAAAACAAGACTCCCTAAACAACTAAGAACAATGTGTCAATGGTGCTTGAAAAATAAAGGCATGATAAGGTGCCCATATACAAACAACATCTTTTTGGAAAGAAGAAGAGGAAGGAGGACTATATAGCCCAAAAAATATGGGCAGCTGCATTAGATCTCACCCCAAGAAGAGACCGCAAGTGAAGAAACTTCGCCTCAGTGAAGGGCTTGGTGAATATGTCTGCAACCTGATCAGTTGTCTGAACATATTGTATGTTGATGATGTTTTCATGTATCAGATCCCATATGAAGTGCATGTGAATATCAATTTTCTTCATCTATTGATGCTAAACTAGATTTTTACAAATCAAGATAGTTCTCATGTTGTTATGTAGTAGATAATAGTAGGCTACCAAAAGTGGATGTCAAAATCTGTCAAGATAGCCTATAACAAAACAACTTCTATGGAAACGTTAACTACTCCTATGTACTCTACTTACGTTGATGATATGGCAATGGCGTTCTACTTCTTTCTGGACCAACCGAAAAGACCTAAGCCAAGAGTGGAATCGTAGCCTGAGGTAAAATTTTGATGATCTAGATGACCACCCAATCTAAGTCTCTAAATCCAACAAAGTCAATCTCGGTTCCTCCTAATTAATGAATGCCATCTATGTGAGTTCCACGAACATAGTGAAGGATCTACTTTTTTGATTTCAAATGCATCTCATGAGGCTCCTGCATAAATCTAGACATGATCCTGTTTGCATACGATAGATCTAGCTGAGTGTGAGTAAGTTAGATCAAGCTCCCTAACAACTGCTGATAAAGGGTACCATCAACCAAGGGGGAAGAGAAATCAGAAACCAACTTGACCTCAGAAAGAAAAGGAGTAGGTGAGGACTTGTAATCAGACATGTGAAACTGAGCAAAAAAATTAAGAGATTACTTAAGTTGCGAGATCATAATTCCCAAGTCAGATTGTGAAATCTAGATCCCAAGAAAGTACTAAAGCAATCCTAAGTCATACATGGAGAACTTGTTGGCCAAGGATATCTTCTGAGAATCAATGATAGAGGTAGAGCTACCCGTGATCAACAAGTCATCAACATAGAGAATAAGAATAAGTATGGAGTCACCCTACCACATAATATACACGTTTGGGTCGAGTGACACCGAGTGAACCCCGATGCAAGTAAAAAGGAGTCCATATTGGCATACTAAGCCCGAGGGGCTTTTTAAGGACATAGAGAGATTTCTTTAACTTGCAAACGAGGGATGGATCATGGACATAACCTAGAGTTTGTTCCATGTAGATCTCTTCCTCTAGGTGTAGACATCAAAATCAGGTCACGCTCCCCTTAGCCCCTTGTTAATCAATCGACTCAAACTAATTCACCTAACCATGGCCCTCTTTCACCCCACACTATATTAATTTAATTACTTTAATTAAATTAATCATTTACCCTCATTATAATTATTATTTAATTACCCTAATTAAATAAATACCTACCCCTCCACCTCACCTAGCCACCTCACCCTAAGCCTATTATTAGCAAGTTTCCTTAATCAACTAAAACCTAACTAACAACCTAAAATTAAAGACCTAAACCTCATTCTCGCAGACACAATGGTCACTCCCGCTCCTGTCCGGATGAATAGTGAGATCTGGCAACCATTAGAGCCACGATCTCCTATTTTTAGCATGCCTAGGGAATCCCACCTTAACCGACATTGGTCACCCCTGAACCGATGTCGTTCAGCCCGTAACCACCATCGGTTACAATTAATTCCTATTTTCTATCTCATGCTTGAGGTTGGCACATTCAGAACAAACTCTCTCGCGTGCAAGAAAGCAGAACAAAATTATTTTGCACACAGATGTCCAACATCCATCCAGAGGAAATCAAACACACATTCTAGATGAGATTTGAGCATAACCAAGCAAGAAGGAGCCCAGGCAGTCCATGAAAGAGCTTTGCAACACTTGGTGATTCCTCCACACCCTTCAACTTCATACCAGCACCTCCAATCCTCCTTCACTTTCACCAACACCAACATCAAGGTAAGTAGAGTACTTTTACTCTTCTGTTTCCTTTCCTTTTGTATTGTGCTTTCTTATTTCTGCAATGTATTCCTTTCTCTTTACATGTATTTGGTTATATAAACCTCCCATAGACCACATTTCATACTTACACCCCCACATCCCTACAAAATTTTACCAAATTCCATCAAAACCTCTCGGAAACTCACCCCAACTAGCCCTGTCCTTTGTGCAATCACAAAGGAGACCCAAAACCATTTCTGTAGGATTTCTAGTATTCCACAGTAATCAACACTGGTTTACCCATAACCAGTGTCAATTACCCTGCAGTACCTTAACCTCACCTTATCTTTCCTTAACTCACCTACATGTTGCCCTACCTCCACCAAAACCCTGTTAAACCTACTCACTAACCTGCTAGCCCTTCTAGGCCTCACCATAACCTCATTTAGTCCTCTGATAACCTGAGAAACTCTATCTTAGACCCCTGTTTTGACCCTTATCAAACTATCAGTGACCGGTGTCGGTCACCCTTAACCAGCATCATTTACCCTCAAACTGACATCGGTCTCTGTGTTTCCTACCTTAATCCAAAACCGACCTATTAACTACCTTGCCCATTGACCCAAATTACCCAGAACTATACCCCGACTGTCCCCGTGCACTCCGTGACATGGACACCTTACCTCTCTGGATTTGATTGTACTTTAGCCTATTATTATTAGATTCATTTATTGTATTTAAGTGAGATACCTAAATCATTTAATCATAATAGGATTTCATTTATTGTTTACATTAACTTGTTTTAAACAGTGGACTGACAACTATCTAGGAAGTATCGCACTTCCTGGAACTAGCACATGTTAGACAGTCCATTGCCATATATCATTTAACTTCCATTTTTATGGTCTTTCTTTGTCTTTCAAGTAGTTCCTTCCAGCCAAAAGGAATCTCTCACGCTCAGTTCTAGATTGAGGAGTCAGTATGCGTGTAATAACCTTCAACTGTCTATAACATGTATTACTCCTATGCCCATTACCTTATCTATTTCGGCATTACTTCTAAAAAATTCTAAGAAATCAGGTGAAACATTTTGGCATGCCCGATGGGACCAATTTGGGGTTCCTTGCATTTTTATTCATTCTTAGGTGAAAAGTTGTGTGTTTTTTTCCTTCTAATAGAATTCACATTAAGTTTTTATCCTTGACAACAGTCTCTTATTTCTATTTGCTCTAAAAGACACATTTCTTTTGGTGTACTTAAAAATAATCCTTTCTTCTTGTTTTCTACATTTTAGTGAAAGAGCATTCCTCTTCCTGTTCATCTCTTTTGTCATCGAATATCACACTTTCGATTTGGGCTTAAAACTAATTGCATTACATTTCTACTTTCTTGCATTAGTGAACATTAATTGAGGGAAACCTATACGCTGGAATTCATACCTAGCTAATGGTTGACAAATGAACCGTAGAAATCACTCTCTCTTCTTCTGAGTCATATCCAAACTACACAAAGAATCTAATTAACACATATTTCTGAAACAAATTCCTTCCTAGGAAATCCTGCCAATGATCACACTGATCTTGAGGATTGTCAGGTACTCCCCAGCTCATTGCTTCTGTCGAGTCCACCATCAGAAGATGGCCCGTCCCCACCATAACATTCTTGAAACCTCACCCTTTATATTTCCTTCTTTGTAGGAAGCCTTCCTCACCAAACAAATTCTATTATTCTGTTCATAATAGTCAGTCCACAAAAATAGCATAAGTTGAACAAACATAATAGAATAGGCACTCTTAGGAACATTCTTTCTTAGTGTTTCTATTTGATTTGCATTTTGAGGTGTGAGATTTTACATTCTTCATATTTTTCATTTCTCCTTGCACACTCCTCATCATAGTCAGTGTATTCTGACTTCATCTGAGTGTGCTTGGACCTTATCTATATCATTATCAAACTTTTAGGATTGATTCTACATCAAATTTTAAATTACAACCACGTTTATGCATGTCCATTTCAATTTCATAGTAACCGAGCACGATTATCTTTAATCATCATCGGTTACCCTATAATCGACATCATTTTAACCCAACCGGTGTCGGTCTACATTATTTTTCGATACCTATCCAAAAGACACTTATTTCATCTTCTGGGCTGTTAAAAGCTCCTTTCACCTTCCATAATTTCATTATTCTGGTAACATTCACCCTACATATTCTCTTGTCTACAAATTTTCAGTCTGTAGCCTTCTTTAACAGACTGGTAGTTTCTCATAGTAACTGGTACCAGTTTTACCTAACCGGAATTGGTTCACCCTAACCGGAATCGGTTTACCATAATCGGTGTCGGTCAGCCTATATTGTTTTACAACGTACCTATTGAAATAAATCACTCACCACAATCGTTTTTCCCACTTTTACTGTGTTTTGTGTCATTTAGACATAATACTGAGTCTTATCGATCAGCTCTTGCTCAAATGGTGTTGACCTGTAGTCAGGAAAGCACTCTCATATTTCATGCTAGTCGATAACCACTCCCACATAGCCCTTCACCACCTTCCATTTCATCACCCATGGATCCCAATCAACCTATCACTATTCCCACAGGTGACACATAGTTTACACGACTCTTGGATATGAATCCTATTCCTTACAATTATACCTCACCCATTCATCCCTTTGAGATGCCTTAGGTCAGTTTATATACATCATGCACGTATCCCTACCTCCATCCCTTATGTCGGCTTCTGCGTCGCCTTCTTCTAGTTCTATGGTGCCCTCACCTGTCTTATCCCCAATCATTTCACAGCTAGGCCCCTTGACTGCTTTGACCGCCACATCTACCACATCAGTTGCCCTTACAATCTCTACCATACCTTTACCGACCACCCAGAACATAGCTTCATCCACACCTTTCATCTCATATATACCAATCACAACATAGCCACCCCTGGTGTCGGGGACCAATACCCCTTACCAAAACATTTTCCTTTTTATTCCTTAGTCTCTACATCCTATCTCTACTAGGGTCACTACGAGTGTCCCACCCTCACATACCTACTACCAGCCACCTCTTGTTTCATCTGTCATTCAGTCTGGGTATATACCCCCTATGTCTGTCTCTCAATTCCCACCTCCTTATTCAACACCACCATACTCTGGGATGTCACATTCTTCATATGTTCAACAACAACCTCCTTTCACTACAGGAGGTACCCAATCTTCACAACCTAATAATGACTTTATCAAGTTAATGATGGACAAGATGCAGACACTAGAAGCATCTGTCTCCGGCTCACACAATTCTCTCACCTACGATGAAATTTTTAATGAGCCCATTCACCCATCCATTCCCATTCATCCATATCTGTACATTGGGAGATGCCAAAATTTAACCGCTTCAACTAGTAAGGAGGACCCACAACAACATTTGTGGTCTTTCAAACATGGGTGCTACCTTATTTCCCATGATGACACTTTGCTTTTGTGAACCTTTCCCATGTCCCTAACCGGTCCTGCATTAGACTGGTATAGTGGATTACCTAGACATTCCATCTTCTCATTCAATCAAATAGCCCAAGCCTTCTTGGATCACTTCTTGATTAACGTCATTAAGAAGGTTACCATGACTGATCTCTACTCTATGCGTCAATATGACGATGAATCTATCATAGATTTTTTCACTCATTGGCGTAGCCTAATCAATCAACTCACCTTCAAATTACCACAAACCAAACTCATAGAGCTCTTCACATGAGCTTGTGCTAGACATATTTCACCTACCTTACAGGTGCAAACCTTCTGAACATTCGATGAGGCATTCACTATGGCACGAAAACTAGAGATTCATGCCATCGAAGAGAAGAAGATCCAATTATGAAACAAGAACTCCTTGTTCAAGTCAAATGATACTTCTTCTTCCTTAAAACCTCATATGAGCTATTCCAAAGCCAAGGGAACCGCCAATGTGGTGGTACTTAAGGCCGGCCCTGCCCATCCATCCAATCACATTAAACCCTCATCTAATATTTCACCAGTCAAGACCTTTCAATTCAAACGTGAACAAAAGAATTACACCCCAATTGGGGAGCCATATTCATCCATCTTAGAAAATCTTATAAAATCGGTGCTATCACCCTTCCTCCTATCAAACCACACACTAGTTTTGATCCCTCTCACCCCATACTAGCATGGTACAAAGAAAATGAATTTTATAACTATCATTGTGTAAATGGTCACAAAGTGATAGTAATTATATCACTTTTAAATACATTGTTTAGGGAATGCTTGACGAGTGGCGAGTTATTCCTGGATAACCCGAATGCACCTGCTAACCAAAACCTCCACATATTCAAGAAACCATTTCCTAACCATTCCTCATCTACTGATCAAACTAGTGATGCCTCAAACAAATGATAGTAATACACACGAGGTACATGTTATCTTCATTGAATTATCAGTTACTAATCATTTATCCCATATCCCTCCATCAAGGAAATCCTAGCCCGAAGTCCTCTACCTACACAGGAACCTACTTCATCTATTCCTCCACCCACAGAGGAAAGCCCTTCATCTCCCCTTGCACTCGCGGAGGAGTCTCTTGTTAACACCGAGATCATTTCACCTTTAGCTTCTCCACCCAGTGAGCCATCACCAATTGTACCTCCTCCACCCACAGAGGAGCACCCATCATCTCCCCACCTATTCAGGATCCAGTAGATATGCCGTTACCACTAGGTGACCATTCTCCATCAGCCACCCAAGATCTTGCTGACCTACTTTTGGCTCTCTTACCCACAGAGGCCGAAGATAGCAAGTTCCCTATGTATCAGACACATTTCATTGGAATCACCATGTGATCCACATCTACCTCTTCTACCACAGTGCCATTTTCATGTTTGGTTGATCGCCTAGATTATGTTGATCGAGCCTCACTTTGGGGACATATTTTACTCCCGGTTTTGCTACCCAAATGCAATCACCTCTCACTGACACTTCTACCATTTACTCGAAGGTGTTTCAACAACCCAAACCACACATGAACATAACTCTTGATACATCTTTTGTTGCATCATCCTCATCTACACCCAACCCTCTACTTGTTAGCCGATGTGTTCCAACATCATCTATCGTATCTAAACCCGCTAGCACCCTAGGGGTCACACCGACATCAAACCTTGCACATCCTCCTGTCAAGATAGACTTGGCCACATCTTCCCATATACCTACTGAACCTATCCCCCAACCTAAATGAAAAACCCAACCTTCTAGGCCACATACACCGACCTCACCTACCACACCTTTGTCACCTTCACCTCTACCATCCATCCTAGGACCTCACCCCTCGACCTTAGCAAAATCTTTCCCCTCCAAGGGTAAACCTAAAACTCCCTTGACCCCTTTACTACAACCTTCCACTATGCCTAAGTGAACCTCACATCCTTCATTCCCATCTATAACCTCTTTACCTCCTATACCACCGTTACCTTTGGTAACTCCTTCATTACCTATGACATTTCCCTCCCCATGCATGTACCTCCTTCCCAACCTTGACCAACACCTACCACTGCACCTCAGTTTTCCCCATGGGTCACTCATCCTCTCCCATCCATCAACCTTTCCATCTACATCACGTGCTCCATCTACACCCCTACCTAAGAAAAGACACCCAAAATTGAAAAACTGTTAGTATCCAAAGAAGTGGTTAAACCTACTACTCCTTTTGTTGTTTCCACCACTGCACTTCCACCTAAGAAAGTGCAACCCAAACTTAAGATTGCATCACCCCAATCACCATCACAACTACCCATTCTTCCATCCAAACCCACTTTTACTTCGCATTGTGATCCACTGGTAGGATCGTACGCCACTATCCTCGCTAACCTCCTGGAAAGCTCTGCTATCACACTACCTCCTCTTAGACCTTATGACCCTCTCAAACCTAAACTAGAAGGGTTTGACGATACTAAAATTTGTGCTTACCATCGTGTGTCAGGACATGATGTCAAAAATGCAAGGGTTTAAAGGCTGCCCTCATTCAATTATGTCCTTCTGGCCAAAATTTTGAGGATGATGATCTCCTTAATGACGAACCTATTTCACCTCCACCAGTTTCCCCACACCCTCTTCCCACACCTACACCAAAACCTCCATCTTCACCACCACAACCTTTCTATCCACCCCCGAAATTTGAAATCAACATGGTCCGTATCTGAGAAATTTCTAAAGCCCCTCCTAAATTCCGTTGTGCCCAACTCATGCATAAGGATCTTACCCACCACTTGGTAAATGTCCTTCCTGCCGGTATACCTTTCATGGTAAGCCCACTCCATCCACCTCTCTGCCTCAAATCAACATGGTTCACATTGCTACCCACGCTCAGAAAGATAAAGGGAAGGACAAAGTAATCGACTCACCAACCAATCATGTACCAAAACATACCGATTGCACCCGCACCTAAAGTCACTAGCTGTGGTCCTACATATCCTATTTTCAATGGGGTTACACACCACATGATGCTCAAACAATTACACAATCCTCTCTCAAAATGTCCTTATACGATCTCATCTAAACCTTGGAGTCACATCGTCAAGCCCTCATGGAGGTCCTTCAATCTATTGAGGTTTTACCCAATGACCCCACACCTGTAGCTTCCATTATCACACCTCATCATGTCACCTCTCTCACCAAATTACCCCCTACCTCAACACCTCCACCATCTCACTAGGTTGCCACCCTCAGTTTCTCAGATGAAGAGATTGCACCCCACCAAACCGATGACCTAGATCCTCTCTTTTCATTTCCATCCATATCGATAATATATGCGTACAACGTGTTACGATCGATGGGGGACTAGCATTAACATCATATCCTCTCATGCATTCAAACAAATGTGCATACCCTATAATTACATGCATAAACATCCTGTTATGTTTCATTCATTCAATGACACTATCACTTCTACACTTGGTACTGTCATCCTCCACATTCGTGTGGGTCCCCGCACTATTCTAGAGTTATTCTACATCTTGGAAGGGGAATTTCAATACAACTTTTGCTTGGAAGACCCTAGATTTGTGTCATGGGATGTGTTCCTTTTACTTTGCACCGTTGTGTAAAGTTTGAACATGAAGTACATTCCTATAGCATTCCAGCTAACCCATCACCTTTCAAAACCTACAACATGTTGTACCGATCTAATGACATTCTTGTACCTATTCAGGTGTCTACCTCCCTACCTGCCTCTTCTTCACCTATGACCCCACCTACCAGTGCCACTTTAACCTCACCCTCATCTAAATCTTATATTCCTACCACTTCTGTAGCTTCCAATAGTCACACATTAGCTTCCTAACCAACCGATACCTCTTTTGATCCAACCTCTAACACTTCCTCCATTCCAGCTACCAATATATCAACCACTGATCCCTTGGAAGGTGTTTTTCAATGCCTCACTATGGGGGAGTATCCCTATACAACGTTAATACATTCCTTACTCCACAAGAGTATGGAAACCTTCACCAACATCCTCACTATGATCACCACATAGGTGAGCATCTTCTTTATGGTCCTCCCCACCTTCACACCCATCTTACCTATGGGGGACTTGATACTTCCACTTATACACCCAAACCACCATCACAAACCCAACCCTTCTTAGCTGACCTTCAGTCGCTTACCAACCACCACTTCGCCCACACTTTCCTACACCGATGTGCATGGAAGGGTTTTGGCTTTGGTTTTTATGAGCAAGGCCATCACACTGTTATTTCATGTACCACGCATAAACATAATGATCGTAGTGGAATCATTTTTACCAAAATACCTACCAAAAATCCCCGCATTGAACTCATTGAAGATGTTGACCCCTCTCCACCATCTTCACCTGCTCCACCTTCGCCACCTTCACCAACAGAGTTGATGGATCCCAAATCTATCCCTCCTATTTTTTTTTCATAAACACCATTTCCTTGGGACCTCTAACTTATCAACACGATGGCGAGGCTCCTTCTTCTCTTCCTTTCTTATATCCTAACATGGTTGAGGATGATACTCCTTCTATTAATGTCATTCAATGTTAGGATGACGAGTCCATACTCACCTACCTTAGTGCTGAGGAATCTTACATTCATTGGTCACTACCTTATGAGACGCAAACAATGTTGAATGAATCAACTATCGAAGTCAACATCCACACTTAGGACGACCCCCACATTCTAAAGATTGGCCAATCTCTCGATGTTGTTGAACAATAAGCCCTCACTTATTTTCTTAAAAATCATAACCATGCTTTCACTTGGTCCTATGCTAACATGCCTAGTATTGATCCCACTATCGTAACCATTCCTGATGCCAAACTTGTAAAACAAAAGTTGAGGAAAATGCACCCTCGAATTTCTCTTCTTGTCAAAGAAGAACTTCAATGCCTTCTTTAAGTTTCTTTCATGTTACCTATTGATTACCCCCAATGGATTTCTAACATCATTCCTGTCACTAAGGTGATAGGGGAACTTTGCATTTAAACAGATTTCCTTTACCTCAACCTCACTTGCCCAAAAGATGATTTTCCTCTGCCTGGTATTGACTAGTTGGTTGACCTTACTACTAGCCATGAGATGCTATTACTTATGGATGGCTTCTCGGGTTATAACCAAATCTTGCTCGCCCCATAGGATCAACATAAAACCACATTCATCACCCCTTGGGGGACCTTCTGCTATCGAGTCATGCCTTTTGGCCTTAAAAATGCTAGTGCCACATATCAGCGGGCTATGACTTACATTTTCCATGACATCATGCACCACATATTGGAAGATTACGTAGATGATCTCCTCACAAAATCCAAACATCGGGCCAAACATCTTACAGTCTTGAAAACCATCTTTGATTGCCTCATCAAGTATTGTGTTCACCTTCAACCCAAGAAATGCATCTTCGTGGTTCTCTCAGGAAAGCTCCTAGGATTTATCATTTCCTTACATGGTATAGAGGTTGACCCTGCTAAAGGTAAGGCCATTCTCAAAATACCTCCACCCACTAACCTTTGCCAACTTCATAGTTTGCAAGGCAAGCTGCAATCTATTCACCAATTTATTTCCCAACTTTCCGACTGTTGTCTACTGTTTCATCATCTCCTTAAAAAGGATGTCTCCTTTAAATGGCATGATGACTACCACACAGCTTTTGAGGCCTTAAAAAATATCTTCTCCAACCACCCATACTTATTCCACCTAAAGACGACCAACCCTTTTACCTATACATCTCTCTGCTACCGATCACTCTTTATGGTCCATGGTCGCTCATTTTGATGAATAACATAGAGAGAAGGTGGTTTATTACATAAGTCATACTCTTCTGGACTACTAGAACCGATACACCCACCCTGAAAAACTTTACTTAGCCTTAGTTTTTGTTGCCACCAAACTTTGCCATTACCTACTCAACCACAAAACCTATGTCGTGACCAACATTGACCCCTTACACTTCATGTATGCCAAACCTTACCAAAATCAACGTGCTGCACATTGGCTCATGCTTCTTGCTGACCTAGACCTCAAATTCATTCATCAAAAATCTATCAAGGGCTAGGCCATTGCTGACCAGCTCATTGATGCGCCTCTTTCCAGGAATCAATCATCAAACTTTGATTTCCCTGATGAATCCATTGCTACCCTCTCTTTGGATGATGACCCTTACCAGATGACCTTATTCTTCGATGGTTCCAAATGTCAGTGTGGGGGTGGTGCAGGTGTCATCCTTATTCCTCTTGATGGTGAACCCATGCCTTTATCATTCAAACTTGACTTTGAGTGCACTAACAATATCACTAAATACGAAGCGCTTGTATTGGGTCTCTTGACTGCCTATCCCTTAGATGTTAAGTTGATTAATATCTTTTGTGATTATCAACCAGTAGTGACCCAATTCAATGGTGTATATCAATGACATAATGAAATAATTCAAGAGTACAAATGTTATGTCGGTATTATGTTGACTACTTTTGACCGTTATAAACTCCAAAATGTTCTACGGTCCACCAATAAATTCATGAATACCATGGCCTGCCGTTCTTCCTAAATACCTGCTTTGCTTATTGATTCAGACATCTTTTTCACTGTGAAACACATACCGAGACCTTCTTATGCACCTTGTTGTGTTAACCTTTTCCAAACTACCTCACTAAACACATAGGACCTTTGGTATAAGCATCTTGCGGACTACCTTTCTCTTTCTATCTTTCCTCCTGATCTCACACGTAATGGAAAATGCGCCTTTCTCAAAAGGGCCTCTCATTATGTCATCATGGGTGGCCTTCTATATAAATGTGGATTTGACGGTATTCTCTTATGATGCCTGAACAAATCTAAAATCACCTATACCATTAAAGAAGTTCACGATGGCATATGTGGAGGTCACTTCAATGGTCTTGCTATTGCTAAACACATTCTTCACCTAGGCTATTACTAGTCAACCCTCAACCATGATTGTTACGACTACGTTAAGCATTGTGTAAAATTCCAACAACATGCCAATCTTTATGACAAACCTAGTCATGCCCTACAGGTCACTCATGACCTTTGGCCTTTCTCTCAATGGGGTTTGGATCTTGTCGGAGAGATCAATCCCCACTCTTCCCTAAGACATCAATGGATCATCACCGCTACTGACTACTACACCAAATGGTTTGAAGCTGTACCCCTCATCTCTATGAAAGCTAAGAAAATATGTGAGTTCATCAATCATTACATTATTTGTCGCTTTGGTGTTCCACATCACCTCATCACTGATAACGGAAAACAATTTAAAAATAAAACCCTATAGAAACTTTGTGATGCCTTTGGCATCTAGTTAAATTTCTCCTCACCATATTATCCACAAACCAATGGGTAAGCTGAATCCACCAACAAAAGTCTAAACAAAATTCTCATGAAAGTGGTTAACGATAATAGGAACGATTGACACACGCACATTCCTTTTGCCCTATGGGTGTACCATACTAGTATTGGCACTTCCACTACTGTTACCCCCTTTTCTCTAGTCTATAGTACCGAGGTTTTTCTACCTCTCAAAGTCCAGATCCCATACCTCTATATCTTCCTTCAAGATATGCTCACTGATGATGACTTTTGCTAAGACTGTTTAGCACAACTTGAGTTATTAGATGAACGTCATCTTCATGCTCTCGACCATCTCCAAGTCTACCAAAAACGCATCAAGCATGCCTATGAAAAACATGTCCATGAACGCACCTTCAAGGTCGGTGACCTTGTCCTCAAGGAAAATCAACACGTAACCAAAGCAAAAAAAAGAAAATGGGGAAAGTTTTCTCCTAATTGGCTTGGACCATACATTGTGACCCATGACTATGGATTAGGTGCTTATCGTTTTTCTTCACTGGACGGTAAGACCAAACCTAAGCCCCTTAATGCCTTGCATCTTTAACCATTCTACTATTGACTTCTAGTCCTATATCACTATTTATCTATTTCATGCTTGTCCCTTGAGTGCCATTCACCTTTCTCTTTTCTGCACCTCATCTCCAACGACTAAACAAGAATCATGTGATTACCCATCACCTTTTTCCTTCTCTTAAATATGTGCACCACATCTCTGCACATGGCATGATTCTCATGGATACTTTTCATCTTCTTTTAGATGAGATCACATGGTCATTCACCCTTGCCTCCTGAACAAGAACCAAATGCTTCATTATAGCCTTGTCCATGACTTAGAAGCCCCAAAATAAAAGGATCAACTCCTTGATTCAAATTTCCAATACAAAGATGAATCCCTCAAAAGGACATCTTCCACCCTAAATTGCTGCTATAAGTAGATTGTTCCCTCGAAGGACAGCTATAAAAAGCTTGCAACTCTCTACATAGTCTATCCAAAAAGAAGACTATTTTTCTTAAACAATAAATATTTAGAAGCTTCCGCATCGATCATCTTTACGAAGACCTCAAGGAGACATATATTCATCCCATATAGACTTCCCGCATCGATCAGTCTATCTAAAAAAAAGTCAAAAAGAAAAAGGAAAAGCAACCTAAAATTTTTCATCATGGACTTGCCTATTGTGATCTTGGATCTCTTGCCCAAGGCATGCTATATCTTATCATATGACCTAATTACCTCCACCTCCTTACCCGTTATCTCTTCACTTCATCTTGCCTAAAGGGACCTGCTTGAACCTATGACATTTGGTGATCCTGTGACTATTCTTCACCTTTAGAGTAATCAATCATGCAATGTCTTTAGGGTCTTACATTCACTAGCCTATCTATAGATGTGGTTCACATGTTCTGATCCTTGCCAATCAGGTGGCTTTCTCGCCTCTTATATTTTTGCTTCTTCATTACCTTTTGATTATCCTATATAGGACTCGACCCTCGATGCTTATCTTTTGGGATTTTATTCTCTCACCACAATCAACCTAAAAACACCCATACCTATCTACCTATACTCCACCCAAACCTAAATGACCTTGACCTAATTATACTTATGACCTAGAATCAAACCTACCTATCAACCTACCGACCTCTTCTTCTACCTTCTCATATTCTTCCCTACCTTATGGGAGAACTACATCGGCCTGAGGTCCCTTTTCACTGGACTATGTAGGCAGCACATCTAGGGTAGGGGGCCCTAGAAGGTTAGCTTGGACACTCTTTACCCTAACCAATTTTCCCCACTTTACTCTAACTTTTCCTTCACCTCTAAAACTAGTAATCTAAATCACATTCCCAATCATCTAAACTATATATAATCCCCATTCATCACATAACCTTTACCACTTAAATTATTCCACATTTTCATACATAACCAATATTTGACCATTTTTATACCATGACATACATTTACATTACTATTTATTTCCTAAACCAACTTTGACTCCACCATGCCTAAACGAAACCGACTCAATCCATGCCTAAACCGACTCGATCCATGCCTCTCACTGACTCGATCCATGCCTCTCACCGACTCGATCCATGCCTATAACCTAACTCCACCATGCCTATGACCTGACTCGATCCATGCCTAAACTGACCTGACTCCATCATGCCTAACTCATCTAGTTTCCATCCATATCACAATAAAGTAAACAAAACACACATAACAACATGAGTCATCTAAATCCCATATATCTCATCATATACAAAAACTATATGTCTCAATATAATATACACACATATCAAAAATGTGTGTCTCTCATAATCATGGCATGTAGGCCGGTATCATGTACAAAAAACCAATACAATATCTCTTCGACACACAAGTCGGTCTCATATATAATACAAAATGTCTCAAAGCACATATCTTTGGTCTATATCAAAATCACTCGGTCATGCTATAGGATCTCGGGGTCCATCTCTCATGACTCCTCTACTCCTGCGAGGGCCTCGATCTAGTTGTCGATGGTCCCTCACCTAGATCTGGCCTCTCGGATACTAGTGGCCTCTCCGTGCTCCCGCCTATGGGCTCGTCGGCCCCTATCTCTCTGGGTCCTCTCACTAGAGGCCTCTCGCACTCTATACTCTACATAGGATGAGATATCTATCCCAAAGTAGCCACCAAATAATCCACGATAGTACCGTGCCTCTCCTAAGGAATCTCGAACTTCACCATGGGCAATATTTGTGGGAGTGCCATGGGTCTCCTTGCTTGTGTGGGTCCCTGTATAATGGGACCCTACCCCAAAGTCTACTTGAACCCTGTCTTTGCATCTTTGTGGCTCGACTAAACCCTGGGATCTATACTGTGCTTCTACCTAGGCCTACAGGGTAGTAATCTGTGCTTGTGCTTTTGTCACCTAGCCCTACATACCTATAACCTACCCCTACGTTGTGGCCAACTTTCCCTGTAAGTCCTGTACCTATGCCTGTAGAGTGTCTACCTACCCTCCCTCTCCACCTACCTCCTCTCCATCTCTTTCCCCTCCTTCCTCCGCCTATGCAAGTACTTCTCGACCTGCTGTTCTGCGCAGTGTGGCTATCTGGGCCTATAATGCAGCAACCTATGCCTCTATACCTATCAAATGCCCTTGTATAATACCTAACTAGGTCACCAAGGTAGCCACCTACCCCTGTAGGGCGTCTCTCTTCACTGTGATGGTGGCTAAGTCTGGCTTCCCTAGCCTTGGTGGCACTACTCATAGCTAAGCCACCCACCAGTGCTTATAACCATCCACCACTCTGACATTATCTATATGTACATCCAATAGCTGCTCCTCCTACCCAATCGGCATTGTGGGTCGCGGTGGAGACATCGGCCTCTCCACATCACCCCTCTGGTACTATGGGAAGGGTGGTTATACATCATGTATCAATCCAAACTGATGTCTGAACTGCTCTATGTGTATCTTCTCATGCTCTCTAGCCCTCCTCCCCTCTATCCATATATAAATATGGATCCCATCTAGCTCCGCAACCATCTATCTATAGGATGGGAAGCCCGTATATGGCCTCCAAATGATTTCCACTCGACAAGCCCTCTAGTAATCGCCTGTAGTAAGCTACATCATGTGTAACACTCATGCCTCGGTGCTCTCCCATGGCCGGTACCCACCACCTATATTCGACCCTCAATACTCTCTCGAGAATGCATCTACTCGGGGCATCCCCACTGCTGAACACAAATAATGTGCTCGTAGGCCCAACAATGTAGTAGTAAGGTACAACATATGTTGAACCGTCGTAATCACGTGTAGGCCCATAACTCCATGTATACCTATATCAGCAACGTAGGTGCCCATGCGAATTGGGTCCTTTGTGTCACCATATCATGTAAGAATCCCATCAGTGATCATGGGAATCTCCCACACTCTGCATCAGGCAGTGTGAAATAGCACACTACCTCCATCAAAAGAACCACCAGCCTCATCTCCTTAGGATGAGCTCTATACATCACTCCATAGCTCATGATAGTGCTATGGAACCTCAGATTGGCCACACCCTCACCAAATAATGGTGCTAGTAACTCCTTGGACACCTCTGAAGAGATCGAATAAACCTGGGCCCCCAATATGGGAAACCACAGGATCCTGTATACATCCTCCAAGGTGATCGTCATCTCACCCGTTAGTAGATGGAAGGTATTGGTCATTGAGTCCCATCTATCGATGAGGGAAACCATCAGACTAGCCTCTCGGACTACATGTCGGTAGCATCTCACTCCTATCAGCCCCACCTATGCAATGTGTTGCCACTCCTCCTACATCGTGCTCGCTCATACCTCCACTAGTAGTGGCGGCACCCGGTCTCTCATCCGCATCTGGTCTCTCACCTACATCTAGCAAAACAAACATATTAATACACCTTACCCACATCTACACTATTTACCCTTACTTATCTACCCACACCCATCCCTATCTACCCTAACCCTTACCCATCTACCCTCACCCTTACCCATCTACCCTAAACCTTACCTATTTACCCTAACCCCTAACCATTTACCCTAACCCTTACTTATCTCTCCATACCCTTCCCACTCTACCCTAACTCTTTTCCCTACCCACTACCTTATCCCCCTTTTTTAGTCCATCTTTACCCTAGGCAACTAGCGTCGGTCATCATTGACCGACCCCGGTTTACCCCTAACTGACAACGATCTCCCTTTAACCGGCATTGGTCACTTTACTTGTAACCGATACCGGTCCCTACCCACTAACGTCGGCCATAGGAAGACCGAAATTGGTCTTTGTCATGCCAC
This sequence comes from Taxus wallichiana var. yunnanensis, assembly GCA_018340775.1. NCBI lineage: Eukaryota > Viridiplantae > Streptophyta > Pinopsida > Cupressales > Taxaceae > Taxus > Taxus wallichiana. The sequence goes on from CM031240.1 coordinate 984,568,470, forward strand.
CCACCATGACTTCCAAACCCCATTTTTTCCCCCCTAATCATTCTACCCACAAAAATCCACCCTTAAACCTCCAATTGTTCCTAAATCCCCCTTTTGACCTAGCCCCTACTCTTCCCCATTCCCACTTCCCTCATTTAACCCCGTTTACAAAAAATTCCCCCTAAATCCCGTTTTCTCTACTTACCATATTATTAACCAAATTCAAAATATAATCAATCACAAAGATTAAGAACCTACCTCATCCCCTACTATCGCCATCATTGTGGAACCTTTGGCCGCCATGTTGGTCCTCTCGATCCCTCTCCTACCTCCACCATCCAAGAATGTGCATCGAATCTCCAAACCAATCACCTCTCTTGATCCGATCTTGTGGCCCCACCTCTCACTCAACAAATCCCGCCTATGTGGCTAGCCAACTAAGCTCTCCGACGTACTCATTTGTCTTCTTCCTCTTTTCTCTTCTCTTGTCCTTTTCTCCCTTTTCACAATTCACAAATGAATTTTAAAATGTGGGTTTTCCACTTTTTATACCATACCCCACTCAAGTGACGTCGGTTTCCCCTTGACCGAAGACGGTCGAGTGCCCTAGCTAATTTCCGTCGGTTCCTACCAACCGATGTGGGTTGCCTTACATAACCTTGTCTACTCATTTATACCTCATTTACTCACCTTAATCTCTTTTTACCTCACCTACACCTCCCTAGACCAATCTTCCTTCTCCTCGACCTTCCACTTTTTCCACCTCACCTCATCCTTAGTTTAAGCCTCATTATTTTACCCATACCTTGGCCTTACCCGTGTTGTGACCTATATACCTGGACCCAGAAAACTATTTGTGACCTTTGAACTTGATGTGCTTGCTATACCTTGTGGCACCATTACCTGTGTTGTGTGACCTCGAGAATTTACCTTGCCTATTGTCGTGATGTATATCATGACCTAACCTTGGTGTACCAAAACCTACCTAAACGTTCCTACACCTGACCTACGTTGCGTTTCCTAACCCTATCCTATACCTAGATACCAGAATCACTTCAAGCTTGTTTGGATAAACCTATAGACCTTAGATGATGTAGAGTTTGCAAGCTCTTCAACCTGGTACCATGCTGAAGTTTATACGTATGTGTGCGTTCAATTGCCACTGCCTTTGACCTTGGCCCGTTTACCTGTTTACCCAATTTTCCCTTTTACCCCATTCCTTATTTCTCATCATTCTTCTTTACATCCATTTTTAACAAATGACTCACCGATTTTATTTGCCACCTCATCAGTTCCTGGTTTGAGGGGGGATTACCTTCACCCTCACATGGGGAAGCCACATCATATTTTTGTTAGCGTCACTTCCCAATACAAGCTATCAAACAAAAAGGGGAAAAATGTAGGCATCAAAATCAGGTCACGCTCCCCTTATCCCCTTGTTAATCAATCAACTCGAACTAATTCACCTAACCATGGCCCTCTTTCACCCCGCACTATATTAATTTAATTACTTTAATTAAATTTATCATTTACCCTCATTATAACTATTAATTAAATACCCTAATTAACTAAATACCTACCCCTCCACCTCACCTAGCCACCTCACCCTAAGCCTATTATTAGCAAGTTTCCTTAATCAACTAAAACCTAACTAACAACCTAAAATTAAAGACCTAAACCTCATTCTCGCAGACACAATGATCACTCTCGGTCCTATTTGGATGAATAGTGAGATCTGCCAACCATTAGAGCCACGATATCCTATTTTTAGCATGCCTTGGGAATCCCACCTTAACCAATGCTAGTCACCCCTGAACCAACACCGGTCAACCCATAACCGCCATCGGTTACAAGTAATTCCTATTTTCTACCTCATTCTCAAGGTTGGCACATTCAGAATGGACTCTCTTGCATGCAAGCAAGAAGAATGACATTCTTTCACACACAAACATCCAACATCCATCCAGAGGCCATCCAACACACATTCTAGCTAAGATTTGAGCAGAACCAAGCAAGAAGGAGCCCAAGCAGTCCATGCAAGAGCTCTACAACACTTGGTGATTCCTCCACACCCTTTAGCTTCATACCAGCACCTCCAATCCTCCTGCACTTTCACAAACACCAGTATCAAGGTAAGTCAAGTACTTTTACTCTTTTGTTTCCTTTCCTTCTATATTGTGCTTCCTTATTGCTGCATTGTATTCCTTTCTCTTTACATGTATTTGGTTATATAAACCTCCCATAGACCACCTTTCATACTTACTCCCCACATCCCTGCAAAATCTTACCAAAGCCTGTCAAATCCTCTCAGAAACTCACCCCAACCAGCCTTGTCCTTTGTGCAATAACAAAGGAGACCCAAAACCGTTTCTATAGGATTTCCAATATTCCATAGTAACCAGCACCGGTTTACCCATAACCGGTGTCGGTTACCCTGCAGTTCCTTAACCTCACCCTATCTTTCCTTAACTCAACTACAGGTTGCCCTACCTCCACTAAAACCCTATTAAACCTACTCACCGACTGCTAGCCATTTTATCCCTCACGATAACCTCATTCAAGTACTACGATAACATGAGAAACTCACTCTTAGACCCTTGTTTTGACCCCTTGTCAAATTATCAATGACCGGCATCGGTCACCATTAACCGGCATCGGTTACCCTCAGAACGACATCGGTCTCTATGTTTCCTACCTTGACCCAAAACTGACCTATCAACTACTCTGCCCATTGACCCAGATTACCCAGAACTATACCCTGACATGTCCCTGCACCTGTGATAGACACCTTACCTCTCTGGATCTGATTATAGTTTGCTTTGTTATTATTAGATTCATTTGTTGTATTTAAGTGAGATACCTAAATAATTTAATTACAATAGGATTTCATTTACTATTTACATTAACTTGTTTTAAATAGTGGACTGACAGCCGTCAGAAGTATCACACTTCCTAGAACTAGCACATGCTAGGTAGTCCACTGCCATATATCATTTAACTTCTATTTTGTGGTCTTGCTTTGTCTTTTAGGTAGTTCCTCCCAGCCAAAAGGAAGCTCTCATAGTCAGCTCTGGATCGAGGAGTCAGTACGCACGCAACAACCTTCAACCATCTATAAAAGGTATTCCTCCTACACCCATTACCTTATCTATTTCTTCATTACTTCTAATAAATGCTAAGAATTCAGGTGAAACACTAGGTCCCCATGAAGGAAGGCAATATTAACATCCATTTGGTGGAATTCCCATGTGTTAGTGGCAACGATGGTAAGAGTTAGTCGAATGGTAGTCATCTTTGCAACCGAAGCAAAGTTTTTCGAGTAATCAAGCCCAGCTACCTCAGAGAAACCCTTAGCTAGAAGTCACATTTTATACTTATCGACTTCTCCGTTGGCTCCATACTTTGTTCGATATACGCACCTACACCAAACGATTTTTCTTCCTTTCGGAAGAGGGGTATGATTCCAAGTGTCATTCTTTATGAGTGAGGAATACTCATCATCCATAGTAGAATCCAACTCAGGAATCCTAGAAGCCTCCCGAAAGAGGGTGGATCAGAAGAAAAGGCAAAGAAAGAGTGGGTTCTAATGAAACTCGAGCGAGTACGTATCTCATTTGAAGGATCTCCAACTAAATCTCTAGCACTTTGTATGGTTTTTTGGCCCAAAGAGGTCCCGAAGGATCAATCTCATATTCGAAAGATTCTTCACTTGAGTGAGAAGGGACATAGTACACATCATCACTAATATCAAAATCATAAGACTCAGAAGTGTGAGGATCGTGAGGATCAGGGAGAGGAGGAACTCGCTCAACAACATCATCATCTGATGAGTCAAAATCTGAATAAGTGGGAAAAATAACCTTAGTGGAAGTAGAAGTAAAAGATGAATCATCAAACTTCACACTTCTCTCAATATAAAGCTCACGGGTTATAGGTTTCAACAATCGATATCCCTTCACGCCATTAGGATACCCAAAAAACATACAAGGTTTGGATTGTGGATCCAATGCCTTACGTTTCTTCTTGTGAATCCAATCCATAGCCTTGGATCCAAAGACTCGAAAGTGCTCAACATTAGGCTTGTGTCCAAACCAGGATTTAAAGGGTGTCATCCCTCTTACTACCTTGTGTGGAACATGATTCTGAATGTAACAAGCACAATTCATTGCTTCAGCCCAATACTACGAGAGGAAGGGACTTTGAGTGAACCATACAAGTAGCCATCTCCTTTAGAGTTCGGTTCTTTCTTTCTGTAACTCCATTTTGGGAAGGGATGTAAGTAACTATATGCTACAAATCAATCCCCTTAGAAGTACAGAAATCCTCAAACCTATTGCTCAGATACTCACCTTCATTTTCGGTTCGAAGAACCTTGATGGACTGTTCTACTTGTTTCTCAGCAAGAGCCTTAAAATTCTGAAAATGCTCAAAGACTTCATAATTAATCTTAAGAAAATACACCCAAGTATAACAAAAAAATTCATCAATGAAGGTTAGTATATATAGAGCTCTAGTGAAAGAAGGAGATGGAAAAGGGTCATAAACGTCACTATGAACAAGATCCAAGGGATGAGTAGATCTCCAAGATTTTCCCTTGTCAATTTTTTTTCAGGGTGCTTTCGAGGGTACAACTCTCACAAAGACCCTTAGAAAAATTAACTCGGGGTAACTCGTTGACCATTTCGTTTTGGCTCAATTGTTCAAGGTAAAAATAATTTAGATGCCCAAAACGTTCATGCTATATATTTCTAACCTCATTTGCATGAGTCAGCAAGGCATTGGCTGTCAAATTAGAAGAGAAGTGGGAAAAGGTATACAACCATGAATGGTGATCCACCTTTCCCTCAGCCACAGTACATTCAGAGTTAAGCTCACGAATGATCATCAAGTTAGGAAAAAATTTCAGTAGCATTCCCTCACCAAGGTGGGTGATTTGGTAAACGATATGAGATATGTAGAGAGATTAGGAACACTCAACACTTGTTTAAATGGTCCACCTTCTATCTCTACCGATCCACTACCAAAAACCGACACATGGGTGTCATTACCATCGTGATTTGAGACATGCCACATGGTTCAATGCTAGATGATTAAACCTCTGAATAATCCATGTGGTGTGAGGCACTAGAATCGATAATCCAAGTTGATGATGGAGCTGATATAGCTACAAGGGCCTTACCTTTCTTCTTTTCATTTTTAGACTCCTTTTCTTTAGAAGACTCACCCTTCTGAGCATTTTGTTTAACGGATTCAAGAACACTTATTTTATTTTTCTCAAGTAACTGAGTTAAGTGATCAATTTGTTTCCAAAAAAAATGATGCTTGTCATGGCCAAGATACTTATAATAGGAGAATTTACACTTTTCCTTCTTCTCTTTAGGCTCAGAATTCGAAGTGTTAGTGTTAAGATTAGTTGGGGTTTGATTGGTCTTGGTTTATTTCTTAGGTTGGTACTTTATATCTTTCTTCTTTTCATTTTTCTTGCCCTTGTTTGCCACAAGGGCATGTGACTTGGATTTTAGAGTCCTCATTTGAATGAGTTTTTCCTGTTCTCGAATGAGTTGGGACGAAAAAATGTTAAATGAGGGAATTTTCCAAGAACTACCCAAGGTGGATTTCATGGCATGAAAAGTTAAAACGAAGACAGATTATTTAGGACCTAACTTATAAAGAATCAACAAGATCAATTAAGATTATTTTCTCCACTTTACATTCCTTTAGAAGTAGTCTAGTGTGGAAAAACTTTGAGAAGAAGGCTGCAGGTTTTCAAAGTCACTAGGATTTAACCCTAGTAGTTATTTCTCTAACTCATGCACTCTCATGTCATCTTGCTTCCCAAACATCTCGTCAAGCGTTTTCCACACTTCATCGGGTGTCGAGGAAGTTTCGATGTGGAAGAGAAAGTCGGGAGAGATGGACATACAAAGAAGACCTAAGGCTTCATCACAGTGGTTGAACCATTTAGATCTTTCAGGTTCATCATCAAGTTATTTCTCTAACCCCATGGTAACTCATTATAACCCTTTACTTCGCAAAACCAATATAATTTTATATTTTGATTCGAAGAAATTAAAAGGTGTGATCACCTGTAATTTACAGATATCCATAATGAAGAGATAGAACCAAAGAAGGTAGAAGGAATGAGAGAGAAAGGAAACAACCACCCTAGAATAATATTACACCCCCCAAGTTTGGAAATTTATATTTTAGTGTGTTGATTACAATCAGATGAAACTGTGCATTGAGAACCAGTCTATCACTCACCTTGCAATCAACGTAATAACGTGCAAGAGTGGAGACCAAAATCAAGGTTCATTGGGCGCAACAGTACAACACCATAAGCAAGCAAAAGAATGAGTGAAAACAAGAAGGGGAAGAGAAGGCCTTGTGAGAAATGGTGTCTCATGTCGCATGAAAAAATCCCTTTTCTGTGAGATTGTGGCAGCGCGTGCTCGTAAGTCCACAAGTAAAAAAGGGATAGTACAAAGCTCAAGATTATTTGAAATGATCTGACACAAACAATACAATGACACCCCCAAAATGTGGCACTTTATAAAATAGTGTGTTTACAAAACTTATAATCACATCATGTAGTGTGTGAAAAAACATGCAACTTTGACTAAAGAAGTGCTCAAAACCAAGCACCGAGTCAAAAGTTATAACAAAAAAATGATTCCCGTAATTGATGGAAAATGCCAATAAGTCCTGCAAATGGATTAAAAAGGTCCCTAAACGCATGCAAAGGGTGTCGTATGTGTGCTCGTTGGAAATGAAATCAAATTTTAGATAGGGTTTGTTTTTATTGTGAGGGGGATTAGCCTCTTGCCAACCCCGAACCTCACCCTCCGTCTTCGACACTCGAAGGAAGGACAATAATACAAGCAAAATATATCAAAAAATTATTACAATGCCATGAAATAAATGTTTTTAACCTTAAAACATTAAAGGGAGATTGATTTTACCAATAATCAATTCTAAAGGGAATGTTTAGGGTGCCCACGTTGACCGAGCTGTTGAGTGCCGATGCACTGAGCGAGAATGCTGAAGAAGTCACTGAGTGGGAAAGGGAGAGCCCGAGAAGTTAGCTGGAAGTGCTGGGATGGTCAGAAGTCGGAAAATTTTTTTTGGGAGTGACTCAGAGAGTCATCGGCACTAACGCCAAGTTAGGCGGCATGACATCTTGTGCAAATGTTGAGAAGACCGGAAATGAATGTATGGAAGCTCATGTATGTGAGCCGGATGGGTAGGTGACTTCTGAGATTGAGGAGGTAATAGGATCACAACGCTAATGGAGGAAGTTTTGAAACCAAAAGAAAACAAAGATCCCAAATAGCACATAGTTCGTAGGGGGTGAAGCCACAAGCCACGAGAGCTCAGTGCAAGAGACCGAACATCACGCAGAACAAAGGAAACACTTGGAGTGACCAGCTAAAATCCAAAAAACCAATGTGAACCAAGCGAGCCTTAGTTTGAGGATACACTAGTGAGCACACGATTCAACACTAGTCTGAGCATACAACAACCCGAACCAATGTAGAGAGGACTGATACATGGGCACAATGCAAGTTACATAAATGAATAATGCATAGCTGAGCTGTCACAATGAGTTCAGATATCCCCTCGTCAAATAGAGATGAGTCATAGGAAGTTAAAAAGAAGAGCTGGTTAAAGTTTAATAAAACACAAATGATTTTCCAAGCCAATGAAATATCCAAAGTGTCACTACCTCCTAATGTTGTTGGGCTCGATTGGGTGTATACATGGCTTCATCATGTGGCAGGGTATTGGCGTAGCGATTGATTAACACAATGAGATCCTCTCCACCATAAGTTTGAGCTTCTCATGTGAAGACAAATTGTGTAGCTATGATACCAACCAGATTAAGTGTGCCAACCCCATAGTAGTGCTTTGGGATGGGTGACCTCCCAGAAAATTTCTAGTGTCATTGGCTCCTAATGATGTTGGGCCTGATTGGGTGTAAACCCAACTTCATCGTGCAAGAGGGTGTTGGCATATCAACTGATTAACACGATGTGATCCTTCTCCACCATTAGTTTGATTTTTGGTGTGACAAGTTGTGTAGCTCTGATACCATGTACTATTTTCCATCACACCAAAATATTGAACTTTTGGTGTGATGGCAAGTTGTGTAGCTCTGATACCAGCTAGTTAAGAGTGCTAACCTCATACTAGTGTTGGGATGTGTGACCTCCCAGGAAACTCTCGATGTCACTACCTCCTAATGTTGTTGGGCCTGATTGGGTGTATACCTGGCTTCATTGTGCGGGAGAATGTTGGCGTAGCAGCTGATTAACATGATGAGATCTGTCTCCATCATAAGTTTGAGCTTCTAGTGCGATGGCAAGTCGTGTAACTCTGATACCAGCCAGTTAAGTGCACCAGCCCCAGAGTAGTTGTAGATCAAGGATTTTACGCTTGTTACCTGTCCAAGTTAATGCACTAAACTAAACACAAAAACCCTGAAAAACTCCAATGAAATCGATACCTGATGGACAAGATCCGAAGATGTAGACGGATAAGGAGGTCGATGTAGATAAGACGGGCGCACATGGAGCAATTCGCACAATAGATCCGAGTAACCTGCAAGACACCAATGCTTGACAGAAAAAGATGGCGTTAAAAGATATTTGGGTGGACTGCCCGAGAAGCGGGTCCGGGAAGCGATAAGCTTCCTTGGCGGATGTCAGTCCACGTTTTCAATTAAGTAGAGAAGCATACATGATAAAAGATGTACATATAAGACTAGATTTTCTGATTATAGTAATGAAACCGAATTTAAACAATGAGAAGAAAGCTACAGAAAACAGGAAACTATGAAATAAAGCTGGATTTGTGTTACCTGTGTCCTTTTACCTATCTGCAGGATGATCGGCGTCGATTATGTATAATCGGCGTCGACTGATGTGATCGGCGTCGACTGATGTGATCGGCGTCGACTAAAACAGATCGGCGTCGATTGAAAGTAGATCAGTTGATCGGGGACAGTGCAAGAAGATTCGGAAATTGGAAAGTGATGGACAGATAGTCGACGTCTGCTGGATGTGCGAAAGTCGGTAAGATACTGGAACAGAGTCACCAGAGGATCGATGGATACGTGTGATGTTGATGTGATAGGAGCAGAGTAACGGTGCTCCTCTCAGGGATTGATTCGGACAGGATCCGATCTCATTTGATACACTTGATGCTAAAAGATCTCTCTTTCTTACAACCTGTGTCTCTTTCGCGATCTGTCTCTTTGTCTCTCTCTGTTCGTGCGCGTCCTTTTTCATCGTGTGTCCTTGTGTTTTTTGGTCCACTAGAACTGAGTTCTGGACTTGTATTTATAATCGGCGCCGCTCCTAGAAAATCGGCGCCGACCGTATAGGTCGGCGCCGATCATGGACAGACTCCCGAGATGGCAAAAATGATTGATTTCTAGAAAGATGAGAATTACCCCAAATACGGGAAATATCCCGCTTGGGGAAAAGGAAAAATAGGGGGATACATAGATAGAATAAATTTGGGGTAGATAAGTGATTAGGATACATGGGAAGAGGTGTAATTAAATATTTAATATTTAATTACTCACGGGTAAGATACAATGGGGTGAATTAAACTTAGGATAGATGTTTAAATCACAAATCGGATAATATCCCCAAGGGGATAGTGGTGACGTAAACGTGCCCCAGGTTACCTAAGCAGGTAAACGAATGTGAGGGACACTAAATTGAGTAACCAATTTTAAGTGTCTACATTTTGCCCCTTTTTGTCAAGTAACTTGCGATAAGCAAGGTTATGAGACAAAAACAAAGAGATGGAAGAAGGGAAGAATGAGTGATGATGTGATCCCCCTCAAACTAGGGATGGGATGGGTGATAGAACAGATGATCCCAAGTTTGAAAGAGGTAGATGAAAATGCAGGATGCCCCAGTCGGATGTCTGGAGTAGATCTGATCATTGATGACGCATAAAAATAAATAAAAAGGCAGCAACCTAAGGAACTCACATTGGTAGGAAAAACTAGACGGTCTCGTCATGAGACGACGTTAGTGCCTACAGACCCGCTTAACTCTAAGTTGCCAAAAAGTACGAGTGTCCCACGCAAAGGGAACAAACCCGAAATAGACGGTGATATCGAAAAGATGTGCCGAAAGGCAATATTCAGCACACAATAATGATCAGATAGACAAATAAGCCAAGCATCAACACTATGGCCAACAGATATGGAAAATCGACGGCGATCACAGTAATCGACGGCGATCACAAAAATCGGCGACGACCAAGATAAACGGCGTCGATCAAAAAAATCGGCGCCGACTAATCGTAGCGCATATAAATATGCGAACGGAAAACGTAAACGATTTATTTTCATCGTGACGATTGATTCAAAGAGAGTCAGAATTTAGATTTGAGCACCATGGAAGCCTCTGGGAGTGGTCAGAAGTGCAGGAGGACATGACCTGGGGTAAGTGGTTCTTCTTGAACCCGTTGAACTTAGTTTTTTTTTTTTTTTTTTTGATTTTTTTTTTGTGGGGCAATGGTCCAATTTATGCGGACGTCGATCGGCGTCGATTGGTAAAATCGGCATCGATTGGTATTTGAAGGCGTCGATTGGTATGAATCGGCGTCGACTAGAAATAAACGACGCCGATTTTATTAAATCGACGCCGATTAGAATAGATAAGATTTTTGTTGTTGTTTTGGATGTTCTGATTCGAGACTAAAATTGCTCTTGCTGTCGTGGATGCAGGCACGAGAGGCTCTACACATGAGGGATGCTATTCCCGAGTTACTGGAGACTATTCTCCCAGATGTGACCGATGCAGATTGGCGGCATCTAGAGTTAGCCAGGCTCGGGGGCTTTAGATACTACAGACGAGTGCCGCGGGATGTAGAGCTGATGCGGGCACTAGTGCGACGGTGGGACAGCCATACGTGCACTTTTTGGTTTAGGACGGGTGAGATGACCATCACCCATGAGGACATATACAGGATTATGAGATTGCCGATCATTGGGGACCCTATCGAGATTACCCCACGAGAGCAGCAGTAGAGGGCCCTAGGTCTATTATATAGAGACAGGGCAGATGACTCAGAGATAGTGTCCGGGGCAGTGAGGATAGCCTCACAAAGATGCTGAGGCAGAGATAGTCCCGGAGCAGACGGATAGTGCTGATTCAGATGGCTATATCCTACTTTGCTCTTCCAGATTCAGGAGGTGGGAGATTCCCACTGTTGTTATTAGACTGTGTTTGCGACATTCTGCAGTTCAGGTAGGTGTTTGCTTTTGCTGATGCCCTGATAGCTCAGATATACCATGAGCTATGGATGTACACCACAGGCCGGAGGACAGTATAGATGTCAGTTTTGTGCTCCATTGCTGGGCCTATGAGCATATAGCGGTGATCAGGCCATCCGGGCTTCCTTGGATGCCAGCAGCAGTGGGAGGTGTTGATTATGGATTCCGGCGATGGCGGGCTGACATGGCCGTTGGGGATACAGGGAGATCGGCTGATTGGTACAGCGAGCGTTTCAGGACGCTGACACCGGATCAGGTCATTTGGAGGCCATATCGGGCATTTCCGACATGGGCTGGTCAGGATGCCCACTTGGTGGCACTGAGACGGAGCAGGGTGGTTAGGGCGCGCGAGCTGATATGGGAGCGAGTCCCGTTTATGCGGGTATTGAGACAGTTCGGCCTAGTGCAGACAGTGCCGACCACCTACACGCCTTATAGGCGGGATAGCAGGGAGACTGATCTGCCGATTTTGATCCCGGCAGATCCACTGAGAGAGGCCCCACCCTCCACAGACAGCGATGATGATGCAGGGGTAGATGAGGGTTATGCAGCATGGTATGATACAGAGCTTCCACGACATCTCCCGGCATCTATAGATAGATGCGCGAGGATGACATAGCTGCGATGCTGGATAGACTGGAGGGAGAGCATGCCACCCTGACACAGACACATCAGGTAGCTCTTGAGGAGATCAGGGCTCTGACAGAGGAGAGGGATGCCCTAATTTTGGAGAGAGACACCGCTCGCCAGGAGCGAGATATAGCGATCCAGCAGAGGGATCGCTACCTTCGACATAGGGAGGCCCTCAGGGCCAAATATGGGGAGACAGGTGCCATGTCGGAGTCTGGTACGTAGGGTACGACCCTAGGAGGAGCACCACCAGCAGCGCCAGCAGCCCCAACGCCAGCAGCACCAGCAACACCATTACGAGCACCTGGTACTGTGAGCTTGAGCACATATCAGTCTCTCCTGCTGAGGTGAGATACTATGAGGATGCCTTAGCGCAACATGCCCCAGATGTGCCTCGGTACGGTGCGAGGAGGAGAGCAGCGACGGCTACACGGTGGCGGGGCCTCGGGTGGAGAGCAGGGAGAGAGGCCGAGGTGGGCGAGACCTCCCGGCAGCAGTGCATCCGGCTCGATAGGGCGGTCGGAGAGACACGCCTGGTCAGAGGAGGGTGGAGGAGATAGTGTCCTCCATGCATCGGACTTTACCATATAGGGATTGATGTATTTTGTATCTGTATAGTGATGTAGCCTCGATTGGAAGGCATTGTATAGATGGCTTGATTGAAAGCCACCCATTTTTGTTGTACAGACACACATGTATATATAGATTCATCATTTTATTTGTCATATAATTGATCTCATGCGTTTGATGTTGATATACATGGATAGATGTAGCATAATTGTGATGGATCTAAATATGGTGATAGATAGATGAATAGATGTGATTGGATAGATATAGACTGATAGAGGATAGAAATAGATGTGATTTGATGGATATAGATATGTGGATATAATTTTGATGAAAATAGAGATAGATAGATGCAATGTAACTTGGATGTACAAGTTTTTCGATATGTTGATGGATAGATAGATAGATGTGATTGATGTATGGATTTTATTTTGATGGAAAATGGATATAGATAGATGTAGTGTAACTTGGATGCACCAGTTTTTAGATGTTTTGATGGATAGATGGATAGATGTGATTGATGTACTCGGCATGGTTGAGATGTTAATTTAATTTTGATGAAAATAGATAGCCAGATCCACATGTGTTGATAATAGATGCTTTGATAGATAAGATGAAATTAGATAGAAGATAAATTTTGATTGAATTAACATGTGAAATGTCAATTTGACTAGATGAAAAACAAAGAATAATGGGGAATACTCTTTGCGAGAGCCAAGGAGGTAATGAAAATGACCTTGACTAGGAATAAAGAAAATATACCGGATAAGAAAGAAAATGATAAGTTGGACTCCCAACCGACCATAGATAGAATCTGGATAGGAAATCACAATATCATGCATGTAAGGCCCTATATGAGGTTAAAATAAACCTGACACTAACTAGCCGCAAAACAGATCTAGGAGGGAAACGAAAGGAACAGTAAGTAAGTATCTTGTCGGAATTTACAAGGGACAGAATACATGTCCATAGTGGGAAAATAGGATTCTCCATATGATCTACAAAAGGTCTTAAATCTCAGCTTCATGATTTTGGCAGAAAAGCAAACTGATCAATGCGGGAAGTTTGCTTGATATGGAAAGACTGATCGATGCGGGAAGTCTTTCAGTGATGCTAAAAAGTGTATAAACTGACTGAAAGGCTGATTAATTGCAAGAAGCCTTGAATATATCTTTGAGAAACAGCCGTCCTTCAAGGGAGCGGTCTGTATTTTGAATTTTAATGATAGCCATCCTTCGAGGGTATGGTCTATATTTTTTCCTTTTGATTCATTTGATAATGTAGGGATAGCTGTCCTTCGAGGGATCAGTCTATCTTTTTGGATAGCATCTCTTTTTTTTTTTTTTTTTTTTTTTGAAAATCTTTTTGGAAGAAGCTGAGTTTAGACCTAGATAGATCAGATGGAGGGGAAGAGAACATAAAAGAACATGCACTCATGCCCCGAGTAGATCCGATTAAGATAAGCACTTGGGATAGATGAAGTGGTGATTAAGGTATTCCTACCATGAGGAGGAACATATCCAAAAGAAACATGCAATGAGTAGAGCCGCGATACTCATATTTTAAGGTAAAAGAGGCAATAGGCGGAGAACCACATAGTTTCGAATCACCATGAAAGTATATGGTGGTTGTTTTAGACGGATGAAAGATACGTGTTTGCGACTAGATTTGTGTAAGATAGATTTTAACAATAGAAGGGCCGTAGATGCAAGGCATTAAGAGGTTCGCTTCAGGTATACCATCCATGGAAGATAGAGCGATAAGCCCCAGACCCATATTTATGAGTGATAATGTAGGGGCCCATCCAGTTGGGAGCAAACTTACCACGTTGACTTCTTTCGAGTGTAGTGACATTTTGATTTTCTTTAAGAACAAGATCCCCAATTTTGAAGTCACGGTGCTGCAAATGCTTGTTATAAGCACGTTTGACACGCTCGAGATAGACTTGATGATGTTCAAGAGTGTTGAGGCGCCGCTCATCTAATAATTCAAGTTGTCTGCTAGGCGATTTTGACGATAGTCTTCATCGGAGATAAATTCTCGAGAGAAACACGGAGAGGATTTGGACTTCGGAGGAAGGAAAACGACTTGAGACCCATAGGCGAGAGAGAAGGGAGTAGCACCAGTAGGAGTACGGATGCTAGTCCGATAAGCCCAGAGAGCAAAAGGGATATGTAAATGCCAATCCCTACCAGCTCGACTAGTTACCTTTGCGAGGATATTACGCAAAGTTTTATTGGAAGCTTCGGCCTGACCGTTAGCTTGAGGATAGTATGGGGAAGAAAAACTGAGTTTGATATTGAAAGCGTTGCAGAGGTTCTGCAAATCAACGTTCTTGAAAGACTTGCCATTATCCGTGATTAGCTTGTGTGGAACGCCAAAGCGACAAATGATGTGTTGATAGACGAAATCAACTATGGGTTTATCCTTTGTTGAAGAAAGAGGGATAGCCTCCACCCACTTAGTAAAGTACTCGGTGGCAGTAATGATAGAATGATGGCGTTGTGAAGAACGGGGATTGATGAGACCAATAAGATCAAGA
This sequence comes from Taxus wallichiana var. yunnanensis, assembly GCA_018340775.1. Taxonomy (NCBI): domain Eukaryota; kingdom Viridiplantae; phylum Streptophyta; class Pinopsida; order Cupressales; family Taxaceae; genus Taxus; species Taxus wallichiana. Next base: position 984,583,487 of record CM031240.1, read on the forward strand.
CCCCATTGCGAAAAAGGCCACAAATCTGCCGTAGGTTGCAAAGCTTGACTAGGGATGTGTGTAAGATTGGAATGTTGTTGACACTTGATACATTTCTTAGTGTATTCACAACAATCTTGATTAAGAGAAGGCCAATAATATCCCAAACGTAAGATGCGTTTAGCCACAGCCAAGCCACTAAAATGTCCACCACAGATACCGTCATGGACCTCCTGGATGGCTTTAGATGATTCATGGGTTTTGAGGCACCGAAGCAAAATACCATCAAAGCCGCGTTTGTAGAGAATCCCGCCTAGAATAGTATAGCGATTAGCGCGTTGGATAAAATATCTTCTACCATTGGAAGTCAGATCTGGGGGAAGCACCGAATGAGATAGATAATCAACAATTTGTTGATACCACTCATCCTGAGTATGGGTTGTGACAGCATGGATTGAAGTTAGTTGCCTAAGATGAGATGGTTGATCTAATCGTTGTACAGCCACATAAAGTCGCGAGTCTTTGGTAAAAGGTGGGATAAGTGAGGCTAACGAAGCCATTGTGTCTGCGAATCGATTTGCAGTGCGAGGAATAGCTTGGATAGTGAATTTATCGAAAGATTGGAGTTGAGCAAGAACGATATCATGATATTTTTGAAGGATATCATTCTTGCATTGATAGACACCCGTGACTTGATTAATGATGAGTTCAGAATCACCAAAGATGTCAATATGACGAGTGCCGAGATTAATGGCATTTTGGAGACCTAAGACAAGAGCTTCGTATTCAGCCATATTATTGGTACACTCAAAGTTCAATTTGTGTGCGACTGGGATAGGCATACCCCAAGGAGGAATCATCACGAAACCCGCACCTCCCCCTTGCTGGCATTTGGATCCATCAAAGAAGAGCTTTACTTTAAATGGAGATAGACCAAAATCAATTTGTTGGATATATTCATCGGGGAATTGAGCAAGGGGGTCTTGAGTGTCCGGAAGAGGAGCATCAGCTAATTGATCTGCAATAACCTGACCCTTGATAGACTTTTGCGGGATAAACTCGAGGTCAAATTCTGTCATAAGCATGAGCCAACGAGTGATACGATCATTGTGATAAGGCTTTGCATGAATTGTCTTGAGTGGATTGACACTTGTGACAATATAAGTTTTGTGATTAAGGAGGTAATGACGAAGCTTAGAAGTTGCGAAGAAGAGAGCACAACATAGCTTTTCAGCTTCGGAGTAACGTGTTTCATACTCATGGAGGGTGCGACTGATGTAATAGACAGCTTGTTCTTTACCACAAGTGTCCCGATGCGAAATCATGGCTCCCAGAGCATGGTCAGTCACAGAGATATAAAGATAGAAAGGCTCCCCCTCGCGTGGAGGTGTAAGCACAGGTGGAGAAAGAAGATAAGCTTTGAGATCATCAAAGGCCTTTTGGCAATGTTCATCCCATTCAAAATGAACATTCTTACGGAGGAGATGGTGAAAAGGTTGACAACGGTCCGACAATTGTGAGATAAAACGACGCACTGATTGAAGACATCCTTGGAGACTGCGGAGTTGCTTTAAGTTAGAAGGGGGAGGCATATCAAGGATAGCTTTTATTTTTGCGGGGTCCACTTCAATACCCCTGATGGAAATGATAAAACCTAAAAGTTTACCAGTGAGAACGCCAAACACGCACTTAGCTGGATTTAGACGAAGACAGAAGCGGATAAGCCTCTCAAAGAGAGGTGCAAGGATGAAAAGATGATCCTGGCGATGTTTGGACTTACCGAGGAGATCGTCAACGTAATCTTCCACAGTTTTGTGTAAGAGATCATGGAAGATGTAGGTCATTGCTCTTGATAGGTTGCTCTGCGTTCTTGAGACCGAAAGGCATGGACGCGATAACAAAAGGTCCCCGAGGAGTTATGAAAGAAGTCTTATGTTGATCTCAGTGCGATGAGAATTTGATTATACCCAGAGAAACCATCCATAAGAGAAAGCATCTCATGACCCTTGATTAAATCCACGAGTTGGTCGATATTAGGTAGAGGAAAATCATCTTTTGGACAAGGCGATTAAGATCCGGAAGTCGGTACAAATTCAAATTTTCCCAGTAGCTTTAATTCTTAGTACTACATTGGAAACCCATTTTGGATAATCAATGGGTTGGATGAAGTTAGCGAGAGCAAAGCGTTGTAATTCTTCTTTAACAAGAAGGGCTACTCTAGGGTGCATTTTACGTAATTTTTGTTTAACTGGTTTGATGTTGGGAAGGGTAATGATATTGTGGACCACAATATCGGGATCGAGTCCTGGCATATCCTCATATGACCAAGCAAAGGCTTGACGATGGTTGGAAAGAAAAGTAGTAAAATCTCCTAACTCCTGTGGATTAAGGGATTGGCCGACCTTAATGATGCGAGGGTCTTCAGAAGTCCCTATATTAAGGTCGACAGTGGCTTCGTTGAGAAGCGTAGACGTGTCAGAAGGAATAGTCTTGGGGAGATATGAATCCTCTACCCCCAGATAGGTGAGGACAGAATCATCATCCGCACAGTGGATAGTGTTGATAGTAGGAGAGTCATCTCCAACTATTTCAGGGAAGATTAACGGTATGGAAGCGGACCGGTTGTTAGTCTTATAGGCTAGCGGCCCTAAGGAAATGGTATTGATCAAAAAAAAAAGTTAGGTGGGATGGAAATGTCATCGTCCACATCGAGTGATGCTTCTGACTTAGCGGGAGAAGATGGTTCCTCAATAGGAAGAGGCTCATCGAGAATAGTGACGGTGGCTTTTGAAAGAGGTTTAAATCCTAAACCAAATTTTTGATGTGGCATGAGAGTAGGAATGGATGTGAGGTCATGCACACCTTGCTCATATTTTCCTAGACCAAAACCCTTCCACGCGCATCGATATAGATAAGTTTTTGCAAACGTGGGATTTTGTAGATAATCGAACCCTGTTAAGTAAGGTTTGGTCCTAGGAGGAGAATCTGGGTGATAATGAGGCGTATCAAGACCACCATAGATGAAATTAGTCTATTGATTGGGCAGACCAATGGTGACGATGCGACCGAGACCTGGTTGATATTCAGGTTGTTTGTCCGGTCTACCATACTCACTAGGATTGAGATGGGCGTCGAAAGAAAAGAGAGGAAGCTCTCCCAGTGAGAAACGCTGCAATGTCTCTTCTAGATTTTGTAAATCCGGTAGTTTGGTTGCAGGTATGGAAGAAGATGAGGCCCCGTCAGGAGAAGAAGTATTTTCCTTTAGAGGGGCAGACCTTGTGGTCATGTCGCATTGTGCGGAAGGAAAAGGATCTCCTGGATGAGTATATATTTTGCCCTCATATTGATATTTTAAGCATCGATGGAGGGTGGATGGGACACAATGCATTGTGCGAATCCAGGAGCGTCCGAGGATCATATTATAGTGGAATTTTCCTTCGACAATGTAGAAGAGTTCATGAAGCGACTTCTTACCTACTCGAATGGGTAAGACCCACGAGTTCCTAAAGTAAGCGCTAGCGATCGTTAAATGATCGAAGGGTGAAAGGCGGGGTGACACTACGTTCTTTGGTAATTTAAGTTGCTCAAATGTGTGCGAGGAGATGACGTTGAGTGCAGCTCCTTTGTCGATCATAACACGTTTTAACGTGGTGTTGTCGATTTGGTGTGATAAAGAGGGAGCCTCAAATCCTCGAAGAAAGAGGAGGAACTTCGAATCTTCAAAAGAAATGGCGGTTGATGGTCTATTCAATCCAACAACCAACTCGAAGGGTGGGCTCATCTGAATTCACTGTGATGTGACGCAGATTATCAATCAGAGCCTGGCGATGTTGTGGAGAGGATTGGATGAGGTCAAAAAGAGACATTTTGACCGGAGCCTGAGTGAGTTGTTTCATAACACTCTCCTCAACTGACATGGGAATTTGAGCCCGAGGGGCAGCACGAATAGAGACCCGAGGTCGTGGGGCTAATGAGGAAGGAGGAACTCCTTCGGGGGTTGCAAAAATGACAACCCGTGGTCGAGATGCTGTAGATGAAGATGGATTATCATAGTGTTGGGTTCTAGTGGCGATATGGATTGTGTCAATTTGAGAAGGTGGAAGATTCATTGGGGTGGAATCACTATAGGTCTGAGTGGATCGTTGGGGCTCAGATGGGGCTAAGATGGCAGGAGATACTTGTTCCTCCTCCTCCAGCAAAAGGTCACTTTCTTCCAAAAGGTTGTTGACAACAGCTTGAAGAGCTTTACATCCCTCAGTATCATGACCCGGGGTACGGTGGTAAGCGCAAATTAGATCAGAGTTAAACCAGGTAGGTTTAACTCCTTTAGGGTTATAGGGTTTAATCGGAGGAAGGGATATGGATGAAGATTGGATAAGTTGGCGAAGGATTTCGGTGTAGAACCCGGTAGATGAAGATGAGGATAGAGGTGATGAAGGTGCCTCTTTTGCCTTAACAGACTGCCGAGGCAAAAGAACCTGCATGTTAGGTTTGACAGTCTTTTTAGGGATCATCTTATTCTTTTGGACACTTGGAGGAGCAGTCTTGGGCACTTGAGATGGAAGTAAGTGAGACATGATTGATTTTGGTGGAGGAGGAGCCCCTAAAATAGATTTTGAAGATGATGGAGATGTGACAAGTGTTGTGGTCTTCAAAGATAAAGGAGGTTGCTTGGTCGAATTTACTGATGATTTAGATAATGTCGATTTAGATGAGGAAGAAGCTCCCAAAGTAGGTGTAATCGGAGGGACATAGGGTGCCCTGGCTTTTGGTAATGAAGATGATGATCCTGATAGAAGAGGTGGCGTCTTGTTAGTAGGTAAATCCACTTTTCGGGGTGTTGGTGAAGAATGTGTTGTAGAAGAAGATGATGGTTTTGATAAGTGTGTAGAAGAAGACGCCTTCTCAGCGGATAAATCCAATCTTTTATGGGGCGTAGAGAGAGATTTTTGTGGGAAAGCACCAAGGGTCTTGATGGTTCGAAATATGGGCTTTCCTTTTTCAGGGATGGTGACAACTTCAACGGCATAAGGTGATTGTAACCTTTTCGGAGGAAGCAAGTGGGGGAAGTACTTGATGCGCAATGTTAGATTTTGGTTGTCTCGGTTTAAGTTCAGGAACCGAGCGTATAGGTGTTGGTGCTACTTCTTTTGATTTTCCTTTAATGGGCGAAGCAGCACTAGTGGTGGAAGAAGTGAGTGATGAAGAAGTAGTTCCTTGCGAAGGGACTACTTCTGGTGCAGTAATTATGGGTGGAACTACTGTTGGAAAAGAGACAGGAAGAGTCAAAATCGAAGACGCTTCCGTCGGAGTTGGCACAATTATAGGTACGTTCACCAGGGGCATAGTTGCAGCGAGAATGGGAGCAACAGAAGTAGATGTATCTGTAGTGGAAACTCGAAGGGATGTAATTGCCTCGAGCATTGAAAGAATGTTCGATGATGAGACAGATGAGGATGACACTGTCTCGGGTATGGATGGAAGGTGAGACAAAGGAGTGGAGAAAGATGAACCCGTATCTCGCAATGTAGGAATATTTGAAGACGGGCTATCTGAAGATGGTGGAATTTCAGTGATTGGCGGAGTGGAAGGAGGTTCTGATTCGGTTGATGTGTTCGCAGATGGCTTGGTTTCAGAAGAAGATTCTTCAGTAGAGATGAAGTTGATAGTATGAGTGTTTGGTTTTTGAGACTCTGAAGCATTATGGTTCGGGGAATGATTAGGAAAAGGTTGTTTAAAAACATCCATTGCCTGATTTGGGGGAGCATTTGGGTTATCCAGAATGAGCTCGCCTTTATCAATGAATTTCTGGACAAGATTTTTGAAAGTCTGACATCGTTCGATGTCATGACCTTTGGTTCTATGATAATGACAGAAATCATTTTCTCTATACCAGAATGGACGTTCTTGGCTTTCATCGATATTCCTAATAGGGGGAAGTTCGATCATGCGAACTTCCAACATTTTCTCTAAGATAGAGGCATATGATTCCCCCAATGGAGCGAAGGATCGAGATGATGAAGTCCCTTTTCGAGAAGATGAGGAGTCTCTTCGTGGTGTTTGATTAGAAGTAGTATCGGCTCGTGATGTTTTTAATACGATGGCATTGGTGGATCCCTGATTCTTGTCTTTAGAAGGGGAAGAATTTGGTTTGGTAAACCGAGAAAAATCGGGTTTAGATTTAGAGCGAAGTTTTAGCTTCCCTTGTTCAATGGCGCGAGATTCAAGTTTGCGTGCCATTGTAAAGGCTTCTTCAAAGGTATGAAAAGTTTGGATCCTTAAAGTGGAAGAAATGTGATTAGCACAAGATCGAGTAAACAACTCGATTTGTTGGGATTGAGGAAGGGAGAAAGACAATTGGTTGATTATCCCTCTCCAACGAGCAACAAAGTCTGCAATAGACTCATCATCGAATTGACGAATGTTATAAAGATCTGTAATCGAGATCTTATGCGTGATATTTATTGAAAAGTTTTCAACAAACATCTGGGCCAATTGAGAGAAAGAAAACAAGGAATGTTGAGGAATGTTATTGTACCAGTCTAAAGCAGGACCTGCTAGAGACATAGGAAAGGTACGGAGCATAAGCTCCTGATCCTGGACTATGAGGTAGCAAGCATGTTTGAATGCTCGCAAATGTTGTTGAGGGTCCTCCCGACTATGAAACTTTGAAAATTTAGGAAGTTCCCATTGGGGAGGATAAGGCTTAAAAGCCTGAGGGTGAATGGGTTCATTACACACTTCTTCAAAGGAGTATGAAGGACGAGCCCCTTTTGTGGAGGCTTCCAAGTCTGTGATTTTCTTGAAGAGAATTTGAACCACGTCAGATTGAGGAGGAGGCACACTGGCATGTCCTACATAAGAAGCAAATGGTGGATGTTGTTGAGGTGTCAATGGAGGATTCATCTGTTGATTGATAGGATGATAAGAGGAGTAACCGGGCGTTACAGGTGACACACGGTGGGGTATTTCTTTGTGAAGTACCTTGTGTATAGGCGAAATTTGTGAGATAATAAGTGGTTGAGAAAATGAAGGTTGGATGACGGGTGGAGCACTGTGATTGGTGGACTCTATGCTTGTTGATTGAATCGGGATAGATTGAGGAACATGAGTGCAATTTGATTGGACATATTGGGAACAAGACTGAAAGGGGCCTTCTACTTGCCGGATTAGGCATTAAGTGTGCGATCTAAAGGATGGGTGAAGGTCACTTTATTGCTTTGGAATATTGGAAGAAAGACCCACTAGAGGGCGGGAAGCAGGAACCAAGCGACTATTTGGAGGGTTGGCTCATAAAGGGGTATTGACCTTGGGATACGATGGAGGGCATAGATGAATTAACAGCAATATGCGGGTGCGCAGATGCATTCATTATAGCCAGGGCAGAGGACCTCTCAGAAGTAGGTTGTGGAATATTCGAGGTAACTGCGGTGTTAGGAATAGGTAAGACTATTTGAGAACTAGTCGATATGGTTGGTGGAAGAGAAAAAGGAGGCACAGGGGCACCGCCCTTCTCCGTGACTCGAGGCGAGAGAGATGATGCAAACTGTTCTACAAAGGCCTGGGATGGTTCACGAGAATAATCGTACACTTGCTGGATTGGTGGTCCTTGATCAGATATTTGAATAGACTTGTGTACTAGGTAGTCCATAAGGGCTACCGGATTGCGATCGAGGAACGCCTGAAATTCAGGATCCCCGCGAGGAACATACTCTGAGTCAGAAGTAGATGATATTTCTGAAGGACTAGGGGAAGCTGGACGTGATGGGGTTGCTTTGGCTTGAAAGAAAGGATTATATGACCAGGATGGGGAACCAACTAGCAGCGGTCCCGAGGAAGATTTGGGGGGTGCCGAAACATCCACACTAGTGGTAATCTCGGAAGAAGAAGGAGCCAGTTGAGCCATTCTTCTAGATTTTAACAAGTGATGACCGTCATAAACACACAGAAAAGAAAATTGACCTAACTAATGCACAGACAATTCAAGCAGCGCAGATGATTATCTCCTTTAAGTTTTGATGCTTTTAAGAAAGAAAATATTAGGGAAGGCTTTTTAGAACAGGAACTACTCAGATAGCCAAACTAAGGATGGTTTGGGGAATGTTTGGTGAGGAGTCCCGAAGGCACTTCAGTAAAAGACCGGTACGTGGCTTGATATAGGGGCCTACCCCCGCACTTCACACACCGCTGCGATAAGGGAGTCGGGTGCTTTGCCAATATATACCAGAACTTCCGTGAATTTATAGTGCGGCCTGAGTACCGCGTAGGCTCTTCCTCTTGGATATCACTTCCAAGTAGGCGAGGCCAGGGAAGGAGTTTTGTTTAAATGCTTTATACCTAGTGATTTTGGCTTTGTGTGCAAGGGTGAAAAATAAAAATCAAATAGTGTCACTACCGATTTTGATCAATTTTCCAGCCTAATTAAAACTAGATGAGAAACATGCAGCAATGACAAAGAAAAGGTACTTTTTAAGCACTTTAAAAATGAAGTGTTTGATTTTGATGAAGACAAGTCAAACAAATTCTTTCCCAAATGCGATTAAATTCTTTTTAAGCACCAAAAATTGAAATGTTCGAATGTGATAGACAATCAAACAAAGAAATCCTAAAAAGGAGAAAACACCGTAAAAGAGAAATACCTGTAGATTTAGCTCTCCAAGGTGTGTGGACTTCAAAAAGCGCGTTGTTGAGCTCTTCCCCTCGGACAATCCCACGAACAAGCAAAGTGCTCCGCAAGAAAAGGTTAAGCAAACAACAAACAAGACCCAGAAAGATATATCCGGATAATGGTGAAGCGAAAAATTTCTATTTCAAGGAAATAGAAAAATTTCAAGATAACGATTTCGCATAAAAAAAAGCAAGAAAAGAAATGCTCAAGCAGAACTGATAGAAATCAGTAAAGAAAAAGAATCAAAGCTCAAAACTAGAAAAGAAATGAACTTACCAATAAGGGACTTTGGTTTGGTCCCACCGGGCGTGCCAGAATGTAGATCAAGGATTTCGCGCTTGTTACCTGTCCAAGTTAATGCACCAAACTAAACACAAAAACCCTGAAAAACTCCAATGAAATCGATACCTGATGGACAAGATCCGAAGATGTAGACGGATAAGGAGGTCGATGTAGATAAGACGGGCGCACACGAGCAATTCGCACAATAGATCCGAGTAACCTGCAAGACACCAATGCTTGACAGAAAAAGATGGCGTTAAAAGATATTTGGGTGGACTTCCCGAGAAGCGGGTCCGGGAAGCGATAAGCTTCCTTGGCGGATGTCAGTCCACGTTTTCAATTAAGTAGAGAAGCATACATGATAAAAGATGTACATATAAGACTAGATTTTCTGATTATAGTAATGAAACCGAATTTAAACAGCAGACAGAAAGCTAAAGAAAACAGGAAACTATGAAATAAAGCTGGATTTGTGTTACCTGTGTCCTTTTACCTATCTGCAGGATGATCGGCATCGATTATGTATAATCGGTGTCGACTGATGTGATCGGCGTCGACTGATGTGATCGGCGTCGACTAAAACAGATCGGCGTCGATTGAAAGCAGATCAGTTGATCAGGGACAGTGCAAGAAGATTCGGAAATTGGAAAGTGATGGACAGATAGTCGACGTCTGCTGGATGTGCGAAAGTCGGTAAGATACTGGAACAGAGTCACCAGAGGATCGATGGATACGTGCGATGTTGATGTGATAGGAGCAGAGTAACGGTGCTCCTCTCAGGGATTGATTCGGACAGGATCCGATCTCATTTGATACACTTGATGCTAAAAGATCTCTCTTTCTTACAACCTGTGTCTCTTTCACGATCTGTCTCTTTGTCTCTCTCTGTTCGTGCGCGTCCTTTTTCGTCGTGTGTCCTTCTGTTTTCGGTTTCGGTCCAGACTTGTATTTATTCGGCGGCTCTATTTATAATCGGCGCCGACCGTATAGGTCGGCGCCGATCGCGGGACAGACTCCCGAGATGGCAAAAATGATTGATTTCTAGAAAGATGAGAATTACCCCAAATACGGGAAATATCCCGCTTGGGGAAAAGGAAAAAAAGGGGGATACATAGATAGAATAAATTTGGGGTAGATAAGTGATTAGGATACATGGGAAGAGGTGTAATTAAATATTTAATATTTAACTACTCATGGGGTGAATTAAATTTAAGATAGGTGTCTAAATCACAAATCGGATAATATCCCAAGGGGATAGTGGTGACGTAAACGTGCCCCAGGTTACCTAGGTAGGTAAACGAATGTGAGGGACACTAAATTGAGTAACCAATTTTAAGTGTCTCTGAGTAGTGTTGGGATGGGTGACCTCCCAGGAAATTCCTAGTGTCACTGCCTCCTAATTTTGTTGGGATTGATTGGGTGTATAGCTGGCTTCATCGTGCGGGAGGGTGTTGGTGTAGTAGCTAATTAACATGATGAGATCCTTCTCCACCATTAGTTCGAGCTTTTGGTGTGACAGAAATTTGTGTAGCTCGATACCATGAAAGAGGGATTATGAGAACCGATATCGAAACAATGCACCACGACGAAAATGCACTCCGATGGTAAAGCTATAGCTCCAACACAATAAGCAAGATTCAAACAATGGAAGTAATATGCAAATAAGAAAACAAGTCTGCTCATTCTCATAGACCGAAAAAGTAATACAAATAGGGGTACTATGTAACCCCCATGCCTAAACATGGAAAGTAACTCCTATGATGCCACTAATGCATATGACGTGACTGACGCATACGATGTCACTAAAGGAGGAGTTAAAATTCCAAATAAGGAATGTAACTCCTATGACACACTGATGTAAATGACAATAATAGATTCTATGATAGAATCTAACACTTGCCATTTTACTCGCTAAGACCTATGACTCTTGCGAGGCGAGATGACTCACCATGTGATATGGATGATGACTAGGCAAGTCACACACACCAACAGAAACTTATCCTTGACCACCCACCAAATTTATATAAATCCTCCACCACATTTACAATCCTTAATTATAAAAGAAGAAATTATCACCATAGAGACCGGATTCAACTGGATCCAATTCATGAATTTTCCCCTTGACATATTTAAAGTGGAATAATTGGGCATGCAAACATTAGGGGCGTTACTCAAAGAAAAGGGGCAAGATTATTCGAGCTCCAACACTAGGTGCTATGGGCTTATCGTACTAGCATTCATATACCTACAAATGCTACCCATTTTTTTGTCTATGGTACCAAGGCCATTATCCCATTCGAACTTGAGATACCATCCTTGCAGATCTCTCTCAAAGGCATCCTTAAAGACAATGAATATCTCAAAAAACGATGGCATGAACAAGAAATCTTGGACTTGTGTTGTGTCTAAGCACTCAAACATCTCCGTGCAAATCAAGCTCATGTCGCTCATGCATATAATTAGAAAAATCACTCGAGAATTTAATATCGATGACCTCATTTTGAAGGAAAATCAATAAAATACAAATAGTGAGGCACCTCTCAAAGGCAAATTTAAGCCGAAGTGTCTTGGTCCGTACATTATTGCGATAAAATTGGTGGTGGTGTATATCGCCTTACAACCTGTTTAGGTAAACCATTCAAAAATCCACACAATATAATGCATCTTAAGAAGTACTAAACTTAAATTACCACCATGCAATCAATACCTGATGATGTACTCTTGTGCTTCAGTTCACACTTGAATGTTGAGAGATTACAACACATGAACCCCCACATTGCACTATAGGACTTACAAATTTCATCTACTCATATATTACACTTCATACACCATACATTCTATATTTCATCTAAAACATTTTTCCATTTACGCATTTACACATCTTACATCATATTAGTCTTCATCATACATACTTGCATCTAGCATTCCATACTACTTTTAGTCTACACCGTACATTACATCTTATACATTATACATTACATATTCTACTCATCACATGGTTATCTTTCATCATTACATATGTTACATTGTATTCTACACACTGCACTCATCACCCTATGACACACTTTAGTTCCTCAGTCCATACTTGACTGCCAAGAGTTTACATATCAAATGGACCTTACGGTCATCACACATTTACAATTCAACCTTTCATCATGTGACATTTCTAGCCTAGTGACATAAACTTTAGGATAAATTGTCTCTTATTTTATCATTGGGTAAAGGTATACACCTTAGGCTACATCACCACTCCCTCTTTCCATCTTATAGTGATATATGCTTAGGGATAAATCATCACTCATCCATTCATATTCTAGTGATATATGCTTAGGATATATCATCACTTATACATTCATCTCGTCCTAATATATGATTCAGCTATAGGGTTCACACACATATCATTTCTAGGTCTCATATAATCGGTATACATACGCATTCACCACATCTCGTCGGACACACAACACACTTCAACCATTTCTTGATGACACACTCTTGTGTATGGTTAATTATTGAATATTGAGGGGGAAAACTAAATGAACCTCATTTCATAAATTTCCATTCACTCGGGGGCACGTGGATCCTATCATTCCATTTTGCATTCCATTTCATCCATCCACATCATATTGCATTGTCTTGGGAAATTTACTCTTGTTTACTAGTGTTTTACATGATCACTTTACTACACATGTTAGGTGGATTTCTTATATGTAATTATCTATACCATCCACACATACATGTTCACGTATTTTTTTAGTTTTGATCATAGATAAAGATCCTTTACATGCAACATGGATACTCTCCTTCTACCCTTCCTACGGTTGTCATTGGGGGCATCCACATTTGATTTTCACGGGTGATACTATTACATTTTTACTTAGCAATTTACATTACTTGGTTATTCACGCTTTGAAATATTGGTTATTTCTCTAACATGCTAACGGGTGCTCCATGTGCAACACTTGTTTCCCAAGTATTACATGTTTCCATTACTACTTTTGCTTGTTTGTACTTTTCTGTCATTGTTTGCTTCTTGTATGAGGGCCTTTCCATATGTTTGGTGTGCACACTTGTTTGTTGTTTGCATACATGATGGATTTGTTTGTCTTGTAACATTGTGAGTGATGTCCCATTTTTTCAACCCACTTTGTGCATCTTCCTTGTCTTATTACGTGTTTACATTACTTTCCATAGTAGCTTACACACTATTTGCATAATTTCCAATTATTTTCTACATACATACGTTTTCAAAATAACACTTTTTTGGATAGCCATCTTTCTTTTGTGTGTGCCTTGGTTTGTACCAATCGCATTCCCTTCCCCTTGCAGGGAAAAGTTTTAGAGTACATGCGGTCAGTACTTTTTTAAAGCCTTTTCACCTATCAGCAACGTCACATGCACCCCTAAAGAGGGGGGCATATTTTGGGGTTTTAAATTCTACACAACACATTTACACTGGTTCAATTGAGTGCACTTTCTAAATTTAACATTGTGGGTTTACATATAACGAGTGAGTTTAGACCAGTCTACGAACTCCATACACAACATCTTTTATAGGACATGGAGTCCTTAGCATTATGGGAAGTAGCTATAGGCTTGGAGGTTACAATGGGTGTGCCTCCCTACACTACTTTAGCCAATGGCCTTGGATCACCCAAAAACCAAGACATTGCAAAGATATCTTCACAAAAATTCAAGGAAGCATTTAAAGGTTAGAGGAAACAAATCATTTCCTCCTATACTTCTTCAAACCTATTCGTCGAGATCACCCAAAAAACCTCGATAGACAAGATATCCTTTTACACTTTTTCTTTCGACATAGATCTAGTGCACATGTTCCATTTATAATTTTCATTTTACATATTTTACTTTTACATGTGTCTTTTACATTGCATTTTGACACGTGCATACATATATATTTGACTACTTGATAATTTTCTACTTGTAGGTTCAGTAGTATGAGAAACAAACAATAAAATGGGGAAAAAACAACAATACTTCGTGATGACACACATTATACTAACCATTAAGGTACACTACACACATAAATATCAACACAGGCATTCCTCCATAAATTCACTCTCATCAAATTTTTTTGCGCATTTTTATCTTTAGTTCTCACACTCCATATTTTTTTGATTCCACGCTTTCTATCTATTCCTTTGGCACACATTATTTGTTAGTCTACATCGACATCGGTATGCATCGGTACACATATCTATCTACCTTATGTTCTTGAGATTTCCTCTCACCAACATAAATTGGGGAAAATGTAGACACAAAATCATGCACTTTAGACAAATATTTAGTCTCGGTCTTATACTACTATTTATAAGGTTATTGAGTGAAGAAATTACTAATTAACCCTCGTCTTTTGTCCATCTTGTTTTATTTTATTTCATCATTATGGATATTTTACATCCACATGCCCATTTTTTAAGTCATTTTCCGTTATTTTATCCTCGATGGGGCACCCAAACTAGTATCAGTGCGCTCGTGGGTGCCTCGTCCCCACTAGGTGCACCCAGTCTTTTCACAATCCCCACCACTTTTTCGGCTATTTCTACAAGGTTCTCCTTCTTATATTTTTGGTGGTCGGCCATTTTGGGGTTATTTAAAAAATTATATCAAGAGAACCCTATAAATATAAAGTTATGAGACCATAATGAGGGACCTAACACTAGTCATTACTATCATCCATCTAGAGTTACATCCATCTATTACATTGGATATCACTTACATCGACATAGCTCCATCACAAGGCACAAGGATAGGTATTTTGCACCATACACATCATACGGGGAGGATTTTATTCTATTCCATGCACACATTTTATTATATTTTATATATCTAGTTATTGCTTCCTACTTCACAAAGTACGACTGACCCGAGAGCACCTAGGGCACATTATGCACACACTCACTAGAACTACATTTGGGTATGAATTGTAGTGTAGTGCTCAGGTAGTAATTCCACTCTTATGGAATTTGAGGTCAATCTAACCCATTCATTTGCGTTCTTATTTTTTTAGGGTTTTGATACTCTTTCTTGGTATTTTCCAGGTCTTTTCATCATCTAGGAATATCAACGACGTTCGGAGTAGTACAAAGAAGTTAATGCGACAGACATCGAGGGTTTCAGACCATCTTCCAAACTTGTGAAGATCAGTTTTAAATATTTTACACGAGATCGAGTGCCCGGTTTGCGAGACGGAGAGCACCCATGGGTGCCCGGTCCCTTTCCGGACACTCTAGTCCAACAAGATACTCTAGATCCATCTTTTTGGAGCTCCTACATAGTCGTTCCTGCTTCCTGATTTTCCAGTCACCTCTGTGACACAATCCCACAAGCATATGTTATTCAACCGAGTTCTTTCTTCTTATCTCCTACACATTAGGGGTTTCATTTCCATTAGTTTAGTTACTTGAATCATTTATATACTTCTTTATTCCATTTATATGTTCTCCTAGATTAGATAAACCAACATACATTTTTTTCATTTTTAGTTAATCGCAAGAAATAAATAGATGTAGCAATGTAATAGATGTGTGGATGTCAAAATGAACTTCCCCTCCTATTAAGTGTATACCGAAGAATGGAGTCCCTTGTGCCTTGAATGAAGTTGTATGGATGCTTTAATGCTTTTAAAATGCATTTCTATGTAACCTTAGGTGATAGTAATAGATGCTTAGAGCTTGTTCATTTATTATGGTCATATAGCTTTCTATTTATATGATTCCCTTGTTTGAATTTCATAATTAACATCTAAAAGGATGACCACCAAGAAAACAAGATTCCCAAAAGATAAAAGAGGCCTAAAAGAGGCTAGTAATATAATAAGATGTCAGGGCACCTAGAGAGGATGAGTGTGTCTAGGTGCTGATTTTCTTGTTGGGTGTTGGTGTTTGGAGCCAAGAAAGATGGAGTGAAATTCAGATTGGGTAGTGAGGTGTGCAAGACCAAAGAGAAAGCAAGAAAGAAAGAAAAGAGGAAAAAGACATATGCCAATTACTAGTTTTCTCGCGTAGGAATCATTTGAATTTTTGTATGTGATGAGGACATAGAAATTTACCCAAGTGTGTGGTTTAGTGTCTACAAGAGGGAGAAGACAAAAGAGCATCATTTGTAACAATATTTTGTGTATAGGTACCTAAGTAAGAAGCATAAATAGTTTTAGGTGAAGAATAAACAACATCATTAACACATTATTCATTATCAGAGAAAGGAAAATAATCCTCGATACTTGAATCATGACTAGTATCACTATCGTGGAGACATAAAATCTCATTATCATTAGAAATAGAGCAATCAGATTTAAGAGGTGGCAAGTCATCTATCACATGTGTAGAACAATCATATGCAATTGGATTAATTACAACAATAGGATAACTATGAATATGAACAGATCATGAGTAGAAATGCTAGAAGTATAAACATTGCTAGAAGCATAATCATACCAAGAGTTAGGGTTATGTTGTCTACAAAAATACACATACACTTGGGGATTATTATCTTTGGGAAATGTGTTGTCACTTACATAATAAATGGATGGATTATAACTATTTACTAATGGATCCATGGGAGGGATTTCGTATTATGATTGCGTAAAATCTTATAGTAATCCATGGAATAATTGTACACAAACAAGCCAAGAATACAATTAGATGTGTATTTCAAACACTTAAGGATATTAGGGAATCTAGGGTTCAAAAATAATGGGTTCACCAAAAGATTTAACCTAAATGGTTAATTATTTAAGGGGAAATAATTGATGGTATATTATCCTAATCAATTATTTTGCAAAGATAATTTAAATAATATCATGAATAATCACTAAAAATATAAATAATGATAAATAAAGAAATAAAGCACTAGAAAATGAGGAGGAGAAAAGGGATTAATTGATATCCTAGATTGTGTGCTAATCTAGGATGGTCCGATAACTAGAAGAGGCTAGAAATGATATGATTGAGCTTCTTCTATGAAACTATGCTTTGTAGATATGTCTAGACCACATAATATGTTACGGCCCAAAGCGTACCCCTGTTATGGCCCTACTATATGATTTGGTCCCTTTATACTACTTGGATTTTGTTCATGTACAATTCAGTTGTCCATTCCCTTATTCACACTTTTGTCGCTCTAACTTTACTAAAAAACCATGATCTCCACAACTAATTCTGCGAAACAACCCTAGCTATCTTTCTACTAATTGGATATGTGAAATGATTTATGGACTTAAAAATGCGTGGTAGGGTATGCAAGGGGGGGTTTTGTAAACACAACAATATGATATTTTTTTACAAAAAAATAGGACCACTTAGTGTGTCCACCACATTTCACCTCTTAATATCCACCATTTTAAGAAAAAAATTGTAGTGTAGAAACTAGATTCCGAGAACGACGATTCTTGTTCTAACTAAATTGTCGAATTGTTATCATAGGCATGTCAAAATTCTTGTTGAAGTTTATATTATTATGATTTAAGGAAAAGGTGGCCACTTTTGACCCCATTTTTATACCCCATTTCAATGTACATACCCTAGGTTTGATTGATACTAACTAGGGTGGTCACCTAGTTGTGATTGCATTGAGTGCTACACTACATTTTATACTCTATGTAGTTCGTGTGTGGGTGTGTGTTATTACTATTATGTCTCGTTGAAGCTAGGTTTTCCCTTATACACTTCGTATCAAATAGCGGTCTACACTAATTTTCCCGAATTTATGCTTAGTATGAAATTTGAAGATATTCCCTTCCCACATGTTGTGATAATGTAATCCAAATTTGGTCCTTAGAATTGTGCTCAAAAGATAATAGTAGATAGTAATATTCCCTCTTTAACTCTCTTAGTAAGCTTAGTATATATATGAGCCAAAAGTAGAGAAATAAATAGAAAAACATTAGATAGATTCAGAATCGATAAATCAAAGGCAATAGAAAATAAGGACTTATGTCATTAATTTCTAATCTTCTCGCTCAAAAATAATGTATATACTAACATACTAAAAGTGTAATGTAATAGTAATAAGTGCATATTTTAGCGTCTACATGTGGAGTTGTATATCAAATACTAAGGTAAATCATATAGAGGAACTTCTAAATTTGAGAAATATTGGAAATGCATTTTGTACCACTATGTCTTGAGAATATCCAACAACAATAATCAACGAGCATGGCAATATTCTTCATGTGGAAAATGATTCACAACATACTAGGTTCCAAAGGAAACAACATTGCACTAATTATGGTTATTTTCTATACCTCGCCTCGAAAGGAAATAAACCATCCACCAAGCAATGAAACCCCAACCCCTCATCACAATAAAACACTTCCTACCCCATAATAATATATCTCATGCCTTGTGTATACTTCCTCATTTTGATTACATATCCTCTTGGTCTGTTGCACCCTACATCTACAACAATTTGTTTTCCAATAAACATTGAGGGATGCCCCCATTGGCGCAAATGGGAGGGTGCAAGTGTGGGTTAGAAAGGGGATAAATGGAAATCAATGTTTCTTTTCCAATGATGATCTCCTCCACGTGATACTATCTACTACCATCCTAAAAAACCAATATTGCATAGTTGAGTTCCTTGTTGGTTATTTGATGACAACAATATACACCATCGTTGAGTGGAGTCAGCCCGTTACATCTCACATACCTTGTGCATGCTTCTAGATTTTTCATCCATATTTTCTTCGGTGTAGAAGCCATAAAAGGGAAAATGCTCCAATTTCCCATAAGGTTTTACCAGTGTCCATACCCTGTTGCAAATTCCCATTTTGCATATGTTGGAAGGACGACAATGGGGAAGTTGGTTCAATAACAATCCACAGTAGCAACCATGAAGGATCTATTTCTAAACTTAACTAGTACTCTGGTTTCAGCTGCTAGAATCATTACCATGGACCAATCACTTAATCCATGATGTTTTTCATCATCGATTCATTGATGGAAATCAAAATCGCTCATTTTTTGTTTATGTTCACCTTCTTTGCATAATGGGGTATGAAACAAAAACCATGTGGATTAATTGTAGGCACCAAATGAACAAGAAAACATGGTAGTAAAGATTCCAAATCCAATAGAGTGCTCAATAAACCCATCTTGCCTGAGCCGCATGAGGAAAGAGAAAAGCAGGGCATTAACAACAAAGCATATGCTTTGGTGTGCGATTAACAAAGTAAACTATTATTAATTAATAATATAAAAGGTCAAACAAAGGGGGAGGAAATTTTGAGAGGAAACTTTAATTTTCTCTCGAATTTTGTCTCAATGCGCTCATTAAGTGCATATATTACTAAGGTAATACATTCAATTTATCCTTTTATATTCCTATCAGCGTCTCGCAAGCACCTACAAATGCAATTGTCAATTAGTCTTAGTAAAAATAATCATATTATCTTTTAAATATTAAAAGAAAGATACGAAAATGATCAATCTCATAGGATACATATCCTAAGAATCAATCTTATGTCAAGTGTCAATCCTAAGTTATACTTGGGCTTGAGAAAGAGAAATCCTCAAGGCATGGAAGCATGTTTTTGCGCCAAAGATACTCGGAGAAAACGATGCATCAATACATCCCACGCGAATTAATGTATCTGACGTATTCTTTCTTAAAATCGAACTTCGCTCAAATGGAAACCACGGAAGCCATTGGTCACATTGTCTGGTGCAGAGTCAACTCCTTGGAAATTTTACGTTATACCTTCATGTGTGAAGTTTGCTATTTTCGTCAGAGAATATCATTACAAACTTAAGAGCCGTTGAATTGTGCTTATCTGCGTATGAATCGATAGAAAATATTCGAGAAGTGCTTACTTTTCACTGCACTGTAAAATTTTCATTCAAAATGAGGAGGGAAAAGATTTATTTTTGATTTGTTGGTAAGAATGTTCATAATTTTTCTTTTATAGAGTACTCCATCCAGATTCATGGGTTGAACAATAATCGGCACATATAATTGTAACGCGATTCGAAAAAATAAAATGTTGTAAGATATCTGTTAATGTTGAGGTGGATTAGTTTGAAGCTTGCCAAATGAGGGCAACAACACTACGAACAACTTGTGTTCCACCTTTGATACATGTCCAACTGATCTCCCCAAACTCAGTTCGATCACCATTTGATGCGGGTGGTAATGTTATATTGCTCTCAAATTTTACTGTGTAGGTGGCCTTGTCATCCAGCTTTTTGAACTCTAATGTCTGTGGCTGTACACTTATTATCACGCCATGAGGGCTCCTTACGCGCGCTTGATACAGAGAATACCCCTCTGCACCCACATTCGTCACCGTTCTTCTCTTCACCTGATTTATCCTATAATTGCCAGAGTTGAACACGACTGAGAATGATGGGTAATTGAGATCTCCAGCTTCCAAAATGGAATTAGGGCAGGGGACATACTTTTTAGTGAGTAGGGCGATGTGTTGACTGGTATAGTTGAGGCTGCACAGAAAGTTTATATAGTCTTGAGTGCTTATATCGTAGACAAGCCCAGGATTCAGTGCACGTATTGGATCCACGTGGCCTGCACCAATGGCAAATGGGTTGGCTGCCTCCATTGTATAAGAATCCCTGATGGACTGCCTTGTGTTGTCAAGAATGTAAGAAGACGTCATGAGCGCAGATTTTATTGCCGCCGGGCTCCAAGTTGGATGAATTGATTTTATGAGCGCTGCGATGCCGCTGACGTGAGGACACGCCATTGATGTCCCGGAATCTAAGAAGTAGTCTAAGCCTCCAGCGTATGCTGCCAATATGTTCACACCTGGAGCAATCATATCAGGTTTGAGAATGTATGGATATGCCGCGCTCGGCCCCCTCGAAGAAAACGCAGCCACAATGGGAGCAGCTGTTGCATTGCCCACCACGGTCAATCCAGTGATGTTCATGGTTGCCGTGGCATTTCTAAGCGTGTTGTTGATGTAGGCTTTGATTTTTTCTCCAGCTGTAAAATTCATGCTGATAGCGGGCAAATAATTAGGATTGGTAAGCTGCTGCTGTGCCCCGTAAAACTCTTCATTTGCAACAATCATTCCTGCACCCCCTGCATTGGCCACAACATTTCCCTTCCACAGCGCGTTCGAGTCCATTTCATGGCTGGGAATTAACAACTGATCACAAACCACGATCTTGCCCTTCACCGTCTCAGGGTCGAGGCTACCATCGAGACAACGCCTTGAGCTGTTGTTGGTGGATACATATACCAGAGGGAAAGGACTTTGCAAAGCATTTCCCTTGTACATAGAGGTGCCTCTGTATATAACCTCGTTGCCAAGTACTACAGAAGCAGGGAAATCCCTGTCGATGCTGCTCGCACCCACAGTTGTAACCCAGGGTGCTGCGTTACTGAGAGTTGACGGAAACGGACCATCGTTGCCTGCCGCGGCAGAAACAAAAACGCCCTTTTCCATGGCTGCAAATGCTGCAATGGCTCTCTGATCCATGTAAAATGGATCGTCTGCTGAAGTAATTGATATAGAAATGATGTCGACCCCGTCTAAAATGGCTTGTTCCATGGCAGCGACTATGTCGCTTCCGTCGCAGTACGTTGCAGGACCCCAGCACACTTTGTAGATGGCCAGTCTGGCTTGAGGAGCCATCCCTCTGGCTGTTCCATTTGCAGAACCGAAATAACTTGAAGCAGCCACCGCAGCTCCCGCAACAGTTGAGGCCGTGTGCGTTCCATGGCCGTTGCTGTCTCGTGGAGATCTGTATTCCAATGTATCGTTAATCGGAGTTTGTCTTTCGTAGCCTTTGAAGAAGTATCGAGCTCCAATGATTTTTCTATTGCAGTGCGATGAATTGAAGGCCTGCCCACTTTCACACGTCCCATTCCATCTTGTGGGAACTGGTCCGAGTCCTTGGTCATTGAAACTTTTGCTTTCAGGATGTATTCCTGTGTCAAGCATGCCTATTATGATATCTTCCCCATAAGTGGAGTATTCAGACCATAATCCAGGTGAAGAATGGGATGAGAAAGAGAGACGCAAAAACTCAGGCGTATGCGTGGTAGCCACTCTATTGAGGGAAGAAGGGATTACGGCCAAGCAACCGTTCATACTCTCCATGGCTTCAGCTTCCGCTGCGCTGAGCCTCGCAGCAAAACCATGTAAGAGTGTATCATATGTATATAGCAATTCATTTGCAGGGTATTCCGATTGCGATACGTGATCAAGCAGAGAAACATACCAGTGCTGGTGTACACTGAAATGATGAGGTTTCATGGACTTGATCATGTGAACAATGTGAGGCTTTCTTACATCTCCTTCTGCACCCTTGCTGGACGATAACACGGACAAAGCGACGATCAGGAAAATGGCAATACCACAAGTGAATTTCGCCATTGTTGGGAAGCAAAACAAGGGAGAAAAAAAAAGATGCGGATGAATTATGGAGGAATGGAGAGGGAATTTATCGAACCACTCATAGACGACATGGCTTCTTCCAGGCAGGGGGATTTAGGGTAATTGACTTGATCAAATTTAGTATGCACAAGTTGCGAGAGCAATGCCGATTGACGTGGTCCTCACTCGCAGGTTTATCTAAATTTAAAACGAGTGCGTCGTCAAAGAAGAACACAGATAATGTCCTAGGTAGCCCCGTTGCCCCCACGTACGGTTTTGAATATTTCATAGTTCTCTCGTCTTATTTATTTGTTCGTAGTTAAATACGAACATATAACATGAACTACCAAGCTTGGGACTGTGACATTCCACGGGGTATAAAGCATATGCAAGGTGAAGTAATATAAATATAAATATAATAATTATAAGTATTTTCTATTTTGTGTTTTGTGTTTTGTGTTTTGTGTTTTGTGTTTGTAAAGGGGTGGAATGAATGTAGTAATTGGAAAGTCAACAATATTATTTTAAAGATATTTTATTTTAGTTAAGATTTATTCTAGGTAAGACATTTTTTTTTATGTATGGAATAGATTTTGAGGGTTTATTTATTTATTTATTTTTTAATTTTATGAAAAGGGATTTTATATGATATTAATGGAATAAGATACAAGATAGTTTTCAACAAAAAAGTGAGCGGTATGAGAGTACGTCCCAAAACCACGAATAAGTTAGGTCGAGCCTAGAACAACAAGAGTCAAACTAGGTCAAGCCCATGAGAGTACAAAAAAAGGCATCGCCTAAAAACACTATAAAGGCACTATCAAGTAGCAACAACAAACATGCCCGAGGTAGGCGGATCCTAATCATTCGGACACCTTGAACCAAGAAGGTCCTTCTTAGCATCCAAGGAAGCTCCCATCCGAAGCAATTTCTTCCTCCAAGTCTGCTTCCCTATGCGTAGGAATTGTGAGGTTGAGGTGAGAGAATTTGTTAGATGGTGGCGGAGGTGGTGGTGGGTGACAAACGTCTTGTTGTGAAGGAGAGCCCCACCCATGTTAGCGAGGAGGCAAGCCCCAACCTTGCTAGTAAGCTAATGAATGCGGCGGAGAGCCCCACCCATGCTGGCAAGCTGACGAATGCGACGGGGAACCCTGGCCATGACGACGAGATGACGAGTGACTATGCCGATGTAACGGCCCCAGAGAGCGGAAGGTGTGACTGAAAGCACGACGTTGAGATCGACTGTGCTAACCACCATGAGTAGAACATGAGGAGCGCCTAGTGGGAGACTGAGGCACTTGAGCAACGTTCCACGGGACTTCCCCCCAGTGGAACGGCAGGGTCTGGAGGTGATCCACCTCCACCACCACCTTGTTTTCCCGAACTTGAATCTCTGAAGCACATTGGAGATCACCATAGATTTATTATAAATCGAGAAAGATTGATCAACTACATAATTAACAAAGAAAAAAGCATTTCTTTCTTTCCATATCCAAAATAGAATCTCCCCTATGAAAACATGTCAAATATGGGTGAACATAGGTAGAAGTTTGGGATTGTCTCCCAAGAGGATATGTTTCCAAGTGAAACAATGGGATTGTGAAGGAAAAAAATGAATGGATCTAGTTCCAGGCAATTTGAGCTTTGGGACAAAACTAGAAGACATGCAAAAGTGTTTCAGATGTCCACAAAATGGGCAGTTGGGAGTTAGAGGCGCCCCCTTTTACAAATCAAAACTCCATTGTTCAAAGAATCTCTCAAGAATGCCTGCTCTGATACCAAATCTAGAAGTTGGTTCAGTTTGCATGCACAAAAAACTAATCACATAACACCGGAAATAATACAAGACTCCAATTTTATTCATCCGAGATTATATTCAGGAGGGAGAAGTTACATATATATAGGATGTTTTATTCCTATGATGAAGGAGATAAAACCAATCCAACAATCACTCCACTTATCACTCTAGCAATCTCTCAACCTTCCACAAATCTCTCCCAAATCACAACTCACTCAACTTACTCTAAAATAAGCTACGTGAGTTGTTTCTCACAACTTCATAATAAACTATATTATTAATATGAGTTGTCTTAATACAACTCATTATTAATAATATTACAACATTAATAATGTTACAAACAATATATTTGTAACATTCACTCCCCTATTGTTTACATTATTAATTCTGTTACACACTCCCCTAATGTGAACAAGGTAGAGAAAAACATTCACATGTCTTCTACAGCTTGCCTGCCTCTGCATGCTCATGATCTTGGTATGATGAACCTATGTTCACCAAATATGGACCCCTGTCTAAGGAAAGAACCCATGTTCATAAACCCCTGTTTATCCTCTTCAAGTATCATGATGCCATTTTTTCTTGTGCTTTTATCTTTCTACTACAACATATTTACATGAGGAGGTTACAAAAGGAAATACAAATCTAAACAGGAATGTGACATCTGTTCTTATTACACACAACTGAATTTTTTTTTGTCACCATAGCAATGATTGCGGCCTCATCGTTGGCAACTGACAAGAGGACGCTAATTGTCCTCCTTCCTCCGTTGCCTCCATCCTCCATCTGCTGCTGCTTATTTAGAATAGAAAATCATCAGAATTATAACCATCACCCAAAGGTTCTTCTTTATCACTGTCTTCTTCTTCATTAGCAACCATGGCACTTTCTTCTATTTTTCCATCAAGTAAATCTCGTGCTCTTTTCTTGCAGTTTATAGATAGATGTCCATCTTGTTTACAATAGTAACAAGTGATATGTTTCTTTGTATCTCTGAAAGTTGATCTTTGTTTAAAAGAAGATTTAAATCTCCCTTTATCATATGACTTGTTTTTACCATACATTGCAGTTTCTTCTGGTGTAACATTCTTATTTTCTTCATCTATCAGTGAAGAAATTAGATCTTCTAGGCTGGGATTGATCTTGCTCAAAGTAAAAACAATGTTTGAATAGCGAGATGGCATACTATTCAACAAAACAGCTTTTGCATCATCATCCTCTACTTTAATTTTTATCCCTGACAATTGATTCAAAATAGACCGAAACTTACTTATATGTTGTACCATGTTTTCTCCTTCATCCATCTTGAGTCCGAACAACTTCTGCTTCAAGGTCACTATCTGCGCTTCCGGTTTGGGATCCAAACAACTTGTTCAATGTTGTCCAAATGAAATTTGAACTTTTTGAAAGGTCTATATGATGCAAATATGCATCAGACAACCCAAGTCCAATGATTGTTGTTGCTTTACGATCTCTACTCTCCCATTTGGCTGCTTCATCAGCATCGGTTGGTTTCTTGAATGTTCCATCCGCAATGTCCCACAAATCTTTGTTAATGAGTGTCAACTGAGTTCGTACTTGCCAAGTGTGAAAATCCTTTCCATCAAATTTTTCAACATAACCCAATTTATCCATTATGACTCTCCACAATTTGACACAAATAGGTGTCGGTTTCAACCGAAAATACACCCTTTTTACAAACAATTTAAAATTTTGACACTATTAAAATTCTTTTAACGTCTTGACGATACTGACTAGATTGACGCTTTGACTTACTACACTAGACAAAACGACAATAACATTTAAAAAGTAATTAGATATTACTTTTTACTATGACACACATAAAATGACTTAGACCAATTAGATCCAATTTTGACTTGGTATTTTTGAAGACTATATTAACTATGATGATAAGAAAACATAAAATAAGGATGATGAATCACACTAAAAAATCCTGGGAAAGACGTTAATGGCTCCATGTTGCCCATTTTAGCATGCACGGGATGTGTATTGAAGCCCGTGATTTTCTCCATGAGCGAGGGATTGCAGGGACGTAACCTACTAATGATCCACTATAGCTTTAAAGCTGCTCGCATGTTGTTTTCTCCATGCAAGCTGGATCAACCACGCGGATCTGAGAACACAAGTCTTAAAGAATAACAATCAGTGAGTGAAGATGAACACCTTGCGCATGTGTTATTATCACATTTCTATGTACGCTTCTAAACTGCCACTAAATCTCATGTTGCACTGAAATATAGTTGCAAAATCTCTAATGGTGAGGATATCAGGTTTGCATAGATCTGTGTATGGCCATATGCATGTGGAAGGGACCGGAATAGAGACAGAATTCAACCAATCATTGCTCAACTATTATTATAGAACCAGATCTATATGTGCGCACAACTAGAAAAACTTTACTCCACAAATGAGGATGTAAATACACTATGGATCTGCAGTCAAAGCATGAACCACGGGGTGCTATACAAGTTCTAATTCCATCTAATGCTGATTCAAAGATCCCAGTCCAACGTTGAACTCTCTGTTTGATGCGCCAGGTGAATAGTAGAGATTTAGACTGCCCCCTTTTACAAATCAAAACTCCATTGTTCAAAGAAGCTCTCAGGAATGCCTACTCTAATACCAGATCTTGAAGTTGGTTCAGTTTGCATGCACAAAAAACTAATCACATAACACCGGAAATAATACAAGACTCAATTTTATTCATCCGGGATTATATTAAAGAGGGAGAAGTTACATATATATATGATGTTTTATTCCTATGATGAAGGACATAAAACCAATCCAACAATCACTCCACTTATCACTCCAGCAATCTCTCAACCTTCCACAAATCTCTCCCAAATCACAACTCACTCAACTTACTCTAAATTAAGCTACGTGAGTTGTTTCTCACAAATTTATAATAAACTATATTATTAATATGAGTTGTCTTAATACAACTCATTATTAATAATATTACAACATTAATAATGTTACAAACAATATATTTGTAATAGAGATCCCAATTTGAACAAGACAAGCCCCGATAGGAAGGCCTTAGTGTAGAATACACCAAAGAAAATGAGTAATTTTGGCTCCACACATATAGTCTAGATAGTCTCAAATCGTCTACCCTAGGTAGACAGAGTGGTGTGAATTCCCCAATGAGTATTAAGTTTGTCCACCATGGGAAAATGGGGCAAGAGCCAATGATAGCCTTTGCTAGTTTTGTAGTTAAAGAAAGGAGTATCAGCATATCACTTCCAGTCTCTCCACCATGGGCGAGAGAAATGGTGCACAAAATATTATACAACATGTAATCAGGAACCAAATTGATCAAAATAGTGAAAGTATCCTGATCTTGGCTAGAAAACCAAAAGATAGCTTTAAAATTTGGCCAAGAGAATCAGGATTGAGTGTTCTTACAGAAGAAGTCCTCGATGGTGTGAATTATGTGATTAAGAATTTGAGCATGGAGATTCCCGGGACCTCTGCTAAGCATTTATCTTGGGATTGAAAAATCAGCAACCACCAGAGAGATTGTTGATTGAGAGAAATCCCATTACGAAATCCATCCCCTTCCATAAAATCTAGGGTTTGACACATTCCCACGCTTTCCAAATACTCTTAAGTACAAAGGTGCCAAAAATTTTGACAAGCACAATAGTGATGAGAAAATTGACAAACCCTAAGCCTTTCCACGTAGGGTGGTCATAAGGAGAACCTTCTGCAATGTCATGCCTTATGAAAAATTTTCAAGCTTCTTGGCTAGTAATGTTTCTAATAATCCACTTAGCACAAAGAGTTTTCCCATGACGTTGAATGTCAAACAACATATATCTCAAAGGCTACACGATGAAAACCTTTTCCAATAGAAGCATTAGCCCATAAGAAAGCTTTGAGCAATTTTTCCAGCTTCTAAATGGAGGATTTGGAAGAAACCCAACAAGATGAGTAGAAAACATGGGTGGAAGCAAGAAATTTAGAGAAGATTTGGAATTTTCCAGCCAGGATAAAGGCCTAGTGATCCAATATTCCAATTTTTTTGCCACCCGTTAAATGATATAATGCCATAGTTCAGTCAGGGAGGCTTGAAAATTAAAAGGAATACCTAAAAATTTGAAAATCTCACCATGTTGCAGAATTTTCCAATCAAATGTGGCAAGCGAGTCAGTGCGGGAAGGAAGATTTCCAGTAACATTGGGTTTTTCAACATTGAATGGATGAACCAAAAGCTAGGCAGAAAGTATCCAAACATTGCATAACATTGCTAATGTTGGTCTCATCCTCAATAAGTGTAAGGAAGGAATTGTACACAAAAAGCCCATTAAGAAGTTGTGAATTGGGCTCATTAGGAAGCGAGATTCCACGAATACAACCTTGCAATTTGACATGAGCTAAGAGATAACCAAAGCCTTCAGCCACCATCACATACAAAGTGTAGGTGAAAGATGAAAAACTTATCTGATAGACAAGAAAATCCCAAAAGGATCCAACCTGAGGCCATTAATAGAAATTTGAGCAGAGGCATATCCAAAAAGCATATTGAGGGATTGAATAAAAATGGGTCCAAAGCGAGCGTCCTGAAGCATGGAGAGAATGAATGGCCATTCAATCTGGTCATAAGCCTTCTTAAATTCAATCTTGATAAACAAGTTTTCTGATGAGATCTGAGCCCATTCCATGCCTTCCCACACCACGATGATGTTATCTAGGATGAAACGTCCCTATATGAAGCATGTTTTCTTTGGCTGAATAATAATAGGAAGAATATTATGTAATCGTAGAGCTAATGCTTTGGCAATGATTTTGTAGGAGACATTCAATAGCGTAATCATTTTCCAACAAGTGATTTTCTCGGGATCTCCTTGCTTAGGGATAAATTTGATGTTTCCCTTATTAATGCGTGGCCCTAGGGATTGGTTCTGAAATCCTTCAAGATAGACTTGAAAAAGGTCTTACTTGAGAAAATCCCAAAGATATTTATAAAATTCACAAGGGAATCATCACAGCCTGACGCTTTATCATTAGCCATTTGCAGAGTGGCTTCATGGAGGTCTTCAATGGTGAGAATTCTTTCGTAGATCACCTTCTGAGACTCTGAAAGCTTGCATGGCACAACACCTAAACAATGGTCAAGAGTGGCTCAGGAAGCTACGGAGGGTGGCTGAGCTTGAAAGACGAGATTTTAATGATGTACAAAGGATTGCAACATAAGTTGTGGGTCAATAATTTGAGCTTTGTTGTCAATGATAGCTTGGATTTGTTGAGAAGGATTTTTATCTCAGAGAGAAAGAAAGAATTCTTTCACAACCCGGTCTCCAATCTTGAGCCAATGCATCCGATCTTGGATCTAAGTACCCCTAACATTATAGTTATCCACAATTTGGATTTAATGTCAGAGCGTTGTAAATTAGAGTTGTAGAGCATCAGAGAAGGGATCACCTTGAAGTGCCACCATCTCCCGGTTGAGAGTTGAGGTTTTAGTGATGCATGAGTGGCACCAATTTTTTGCTAGTTGTTGCTCGTAGATTATAAGAAATCTTGTAGTCTGAGTCAGTGAATCTTCCCACCATTGTATCTAGCTAGCTTGCATAGGTGGATGAAACCGTTAATAGTGATTGGGTCATGGAGTTAAATTCTAAACCCATTTGATATGATTGATAGTGGGGCCATGTTGCATCAAGGCAGTATTAAGAAAGAATTGGCCTTTATGACAAAAGGGGTGCGCATCATGCCAACAGATATGAAATCGTATAGGAGAGTGGTCTAAAAGGAAAAATTCAAGCATGACCTCCACTGGCATAGAATAAAT
Organism: Taxus wallichiana var. yunnanensis; assembly: GCA_018340775.1. Taxonomy (NCBI): domain Eukaryota; kingdom Viridiplantae; phylum Streptophyta; class Pinopsida; order Cupressales; family Taxaceae; genus Taxus; species Taxus wallichiana. The sequence goes on from CM031240.1 coordinate 984,613,389, forward strand.
GCTATCAAACTCAAAGAAATTTTGAGTTGATAGCATGGCCCTGTCAAGCCATTTAAGAATGTGATTCATCCCTCCACAAAGATTGGTCCACATGTCCCAAGCTGCGGTGGTGGGCGAAGCAAGATGTATTTGTTAGTACGAGAATCACAACACCCCCGATGTTGCTCAGATTTTACGGTTTGATAATGGGCATCTAGTGTGATTGCAAAACATTGAATTTTTCCCTAAGTGTGGGACTTGCAAAATGGGAAAAAAATCTCTAGGTTAAAGGTTGGTTCTTATCCCTCTGTTCGGTGTATGCATTCATTTGCAAAGGATCTATTCTAATTCCTATTCTAAATCTTTCAAAGTAACCAAGGTGAAGAAGAAGTTTTGCAAAATTAATGAAATCTAAGCTAATGGAGGTGATGCACCGAGGAATGATGAACTCCCACTCTTGTTAAACACAGACCATAGAAATAATGCAACTCAGATGCACAAATAACCAATTTTGTAAATGAAAAGATCAAGAATGAATGAAATGGAAGTAAGAAAGGGGTTGGAAATCACCCACAGGCTTATTTTATTACTCCACAGAGTTGATACAAAGCATTACAATGGCCAAAAGGCATAAATTTGCATTTACAGATCTATGGAAGGTTTGAAAACTCCACAAACTTGCTGTAGAACAGAGAGAAAGGGAGATATAGAGAAAAAATGTCCAACCATTACAAAGAATGAATCCTTTCCATTTATAACTGAAGCAAGAGAGAGAAAATAGAAGGGGAAGAAAATCTGATCCTTTCCTCAACCACCAGCCATTAATCTCTTTCAAATCGGCCTACAAAATCATTAAATTGATTTTTATTTTTTCACTGCGTGCTGGAGAAGAAAAAACGGAAAATGGAATAAAAATGATGTCTTCGAAGCAATCTGATCTTGCATTTAAGGAGTGAGAAGACATTCTAGGGTTTTCCCCAATCAAATCGAGCTATTCTCCATCCTTGGCATGCTGGAGAAGACAACCATGGCGGTTCGAGAAAAATAAAATGACTTGTTCAAAGCAATCTGATACGCATTGAAAGTGTGAAAGAAGTTTCTCACAATTTCTCCATTGAAATCCATAAAAATGATGTTTTTATGCCTTTAATGCATAGAGGGAATCGAGATCTTTCCAAAAATATGATTTCACCCAAATCTGATCTTGGAATCGAAAAATATACCTTCTACAATGTTTTAGGTGAAACAGGGAAAATTTAGGTCAAAAATCGGGTCAACGAGCCAAAATCTGACATTTTCCCACTTTTTTGGCAAATTTGGAAAATTTTCCAAAAAACCTCCATGCCCCGCCGATCCGATGACACGTGGCATCTTCTCGATTTATTACTGAGTCCAAAATGACATTTTTCTCCTATCCTGCAAGGGAAAATTTTCCCAAGGCCTTTTGTGGGTGAAATCTCCGCCACTAATGTGGACAGTGGCGCATTCGATTGGCTACGCAAATGCAGCTCATTTCTTTCCTTTTGTGTTTTTGTAATTTTGTAAAAAAATCTACAATTCTCCCGACACCCCGGTCTCCGCTGATGAGTGGACACGTGGCACCTTCCTATTCGTTGATGGGATCACTAGCCGATTTTTGAATTTAACTTTTTTCCCAAAAAAGCTAAGTGCCAAAAGTTTCCCCTTGGCCCTACGAGTGCACTTCATTCCTTCACCGGGTCCGTGGGCCAAGAATTGAATTTTTTCCTTTTAGTCAAAAGGGCTAAGTGGCAAGGTTTTTGCACCTCCATCGATGCACTTTTAGAAACTTGTCGGGCCCGGGGGGTAAAAGTTACCTTTTTCACATTTTGGAAAAAATGCTTAAGTGTTTGAAAATATCCCATTGCTCCACCGATCCGGTTCTACCTAGCCACGTGGCAATTCCTGATTGGGGGGGCACAAATTTTTCCTTTGCGGGCCCGTAGGCCGGAAAATGAACTTGAGTTTTTCAACCAAAAAATGGCTAATTTATGAATTTGGCTGTGCATCCACACCAATCCACCAAATCTCCTTGGCAAAAATTCTCCCTTAGGCCCAGTTGGTCCACTTTGGGAAAATTTCCCCGCAAACTCCGTCGAGCCATAACTCAAAAAATACAAGGAGTTAGGAGGACTTCTTTACCTTTCTGGAAAGGGGAAGAAATTTCCCATCTGATGAAGCAATACCCAGAAAATTTTGAGTGCTATAAATCCATGAAATTTGAGATGAAGCACAAGGAAGGAGGAAAAGAAGGTAAGTTATCAAAAAATGAGCATGGGCTTATTTTTTATAACAATTTTGGTGACTCAGAGGGGTCATCTGCCTGCTAGATGAAGTGATCAGCTGCCTTGAAGTATCCATTGGGCATGGAGTCATGATTATAGCCTGCAACTGATCTGAACTTGAAAAAATGCCCCTAGTCACTTGGAAACCCACTGAAAATGACACTGATTCTGACCAAATGCCAAGGGAAAAGCACTACAAGAGGCAACACAGCTCCACAAAACACTATGTAAAAATTATAAATCATACATATTCCAAGTGGAATATGTAGAGATGTGCAAAGCACTTAGGAATAAAGCAATCTAAACTATAACAAAACAATGTGCACAAGCACTTAGAGGAAATTGAAAATCTAAACTAGTATGTACAAGGGTGAAACCTTTCCTTTTCAGCAACAATGTTTGAGGTAGATCTAATTCACTGGAATATGAAGTTCTTCACCTTCCAATGTAAAAATTGAAGGCATTGCTAATTTTGCAACTTGTGACCATGTAAGGGCCACTCCAAATGGAATAAAATTTTGAATGCCTTCCTAGTTTTTCTCGGTTTGCATCCCATTTCAACACTAAGTCTCCAACTTGGAAGGTCCTTGCTCTTGCCATTTTGTCGAATAATTTTTTGACTAAGGCTTGGTCCTTTTCTAATGCTTGTGTTGTATGCTCTCTTACTTCTTCCAAATCCATCAAATTGGCATATCTAGCCTCCATTAGATCAAACTCTAACAATTCTAGTTGCTTCATGAGTTCCAATGTTGGAAACTCAAGTGATATAGGCAAGACTGCCTCTTTCCCATAAACTAGTTTGAATGGAGAGTTACTTGTGGACCTCTTGGGGGTTATCCTATCATCCCATAGAGCTGATTTGAGCTTAGTATACCAAGTTCTCTAATTTTCATCAAGAGTCCTTCTAATAATCCTTAGTAAATTCTTGTTTGTGGACTCATCTTGGCCATTACCTTGAGGGTAATAGTTTGATGAAGTGCTCAGATATATTCCATTCTTAACAACCCATTCAGTGATATTAGAACCTATGAATGCCAATGCATTATCTAATATGATGGTGGATGGTATACCAAACCTGGTTATTAACCCTTCATAGAAATCTAGAATGTTAGATTCATTGGCTTCTTTGAGTGCTATTGCCTCAGTCCACTTAGTGAAGTAATTTGTTGCTGTTAGAATCCATTTGTGCCCTAGGCTTGAGTTTGGATTGATGACTCCAATGAAGTCAATCCCCATTGCATAAATGGCTAGCAAACTGAAATGGGATTCAATGGAAGGGCTGTTAACCTCTCTTTACCAGTGAAGAATGCACAATTTTTGCACTTCTTTATCCATTCATAGCAATCACTGAATACTTTGGGCTAATAATAACCCACCCTCATGATATTTAGAGCTGTCACCCTTGGAGAAAAATGACCTCCAGTTGATCCATCATAGAACTCTTGTAGCATTCTCTCAATCTGATTTGTACCAATGCATCTCATCAAAACACCATTGTTTTATTTTCTAAAAATAACATCATTAATAAGAACAAAAGGAATGGCATGCAATCTAAAATACCTCCTCTTTACCTTGCTCATTTCTAGAGGGAAAAGGCTAGTCTGCAGGAAATGTATTATGCTCTGAGTCCAGCAAAGAGTGGGTATATTAATATTTTCTTCTTGTTTAGTCTGCAAAATTAAAACGGCTTCTTCTTAGTTGTCCTGCAATACCAAAACATTGTCCTTTCCTTTTCTTGCTTCAATTGGTTGGCTCAAGGCTAATTGCTCACACAATCCTCTTCCACAGACTAGCTTGGTGACTTTGATCTCAATTTCATACTCCATGATAGAGTGATCTACCCAACACATTTTCATTCAAATCCTTGTTAAGAAGGAAGTCTTTAATGCCCACGTGGGATACCAACAAATGGATCTTATTGTTTGAAACTAGATTCTTAAACTTCTTCAAGCTTATAATCACTACAAGAATGTGCTTCTCAATGAAATAATACCTCGTTTCATAATCTGTCAGGATTTGGCTGAAGAAGGCAACTGGTTGCTCTATTTTTTCTTTGTTCTGCTGCACCAAAATTGTAGAGATTGTATCACTTCCAGAAAAGGCATAAAACACAAAGTCTTTGGAGAAATATGGGTTTATGAGGGTTGGAGCTCGTGAAATAGCTTCTTTGATCACCTCAAAACTTTCCTTTCCTTCAGCTATCCACTTGAACGCCACACTCTTCTTCAACATCAACGTTATTGGCTTGACAAGAGCAACAAAGTCTGGAACAAACCTTTTGACAAAATTAATTCTTCCTAAGAAGCTTTGAAGAGATTTCTTATGGCTTGGAAATGGAAATGCTCTGATTGCTTCAACTCTCTCTGGGTCAATTGCCAACCCTTCCTTGGAAACAATGTGGCCTAGAAGTTTTCCTTCATGGGCCATGAATATACATTTTTAGGATTTAGGGATATCCCAAATCTTCTACACCTCTGAAAGACTTGTCTCAAATGAAATAGATGGTTTGTTACATTTTTAGAAAACATAGTGATATCATCAAGGTAAATCAGAACTATTTTATTGATCAATCCCTTGAATGCCATATCCATTTCCCTTTGGAAAGTGGCTCCAGCGTTAGACAATCCAAATGGAATTTTCTTGTATGCATAGGTTCCCCATTTGGTGGTGAAGGTTATTTTGAACTAATCATCTTCCTTCACCATGATCTGATTGTACCCTGAATAACCATCCAACAATGAAAACCTCCCAGAGCAGCCAACAACAACTTGCAAAATCTGCTCCATAGATGGAAGTGGGTAGTGGTCTTTGAGAGATGCTCTGTTCAAATCTCTAAAGTCTACACATAGCCTAATTTCCCCACTCTTCTTTCTAACTGGAACCAAGTTGGAAACCCAGCTTGAATACTTGATTGGGAATATGATACTTTCCTCTATTAACTTGTTCAATTCCTTCTTTATTAGAGGCTCGATGTGTGGGTTAACTGGCCTTTGATTTTTCCTGATGGGCTTAGCATCTGGATCTAATTCGATTGTGTGTTGTGTTAGCTTGGGATTGAAACCTCTCAATTCTTCATAGCTCTAAGAAAATACATTTGGGAACTCTTGGAAAAGTTGAGTGAACTCATACCTTTCTTGCTCGGCCAACTTTTCCAATTTGAAGCTGCTTTGCCTTTTCCCATGGGGATAGGCTCTAAATCTTCTCCTTTGAATTGGATGTTAGCTTTCTCCTTTCTAAGTTGATTATTAGGATTGAAAATAGACTCTAAAGTCACAAGTCCCTTTGGTAGTTTGTTTTTTTAGTTATACCGAGTTGATCACCATCTTGTTGTTCTAAATTTTCTTGATTCTTGGTGAGAACTCTGCCTCTTCTTGAAATAAATGTTCTAAATTTTTTTGGTCACTTTTGAACACTTTCCAACTTGTATTATTTTCTAGCACTGATGGCCTCACAATCACATGGATGTTTGGTTGTGTTTTGTCTCTTTTAATGTTGTCCACTACATCAAACTTTGCTCTAACTACTGCAAGCCTATCAACAGCTCCATTCTTCTTCCTAGGGATGGAGTTGATGTTGAAAGCATCGAAATCCTCCATTAGATCCCAAATTCTATTCTTATAACTCTTGAGCAGATCATTCTTTGTAGCATGTTTCCCTTTAACTTGATTTACTATCAACTCACTATCACCAAAGACCTGCAGATTTCTAATGCTTCTCTTCCTTTGCCAATGCCACCCATAGATCAAGGCCTCATAGTCACCAGTGTTGTTAGAGCATGCAAACTAAAATATGAAAGATGAATAGTACTTAATGCCTTAAGGTGAAACCAACATTGCACCACCTCCAAGCACCTTGTCTGCTTCTTGATCCATCAAAGAAAAGTTTCGTACCTCATTATCCTCTTTTTGTTTTGACTTGGTGATATTAGGAAGAGGATGATTCTCTTCATTTAAGCAATAAACACCTAGCTCAAATTATTCTATCTCCTTGTAGGGATCAAAAGCATGCACCTTGTTTTCCCACTCATCAAGGGTCAAATATGGAATGCCTCCAACCTTGGTGTCAGCTTCATGTGTGCTTAGATAGTCTTCTTGGTCAAAAGTTGAACAATTTGCATTGATTGGGCTTGGAGTGTGAGGTTCAATATGGAAATTGGCAATAGGCTCAGATCTGATTGTTGCTTTGGCTCCATACCTTGTTCTAAACAACATATGTGACCAATCAGTAGATAGGTAGCCTCCAATTCTAGCTGTGAAATCCCTTGACAAACATATGGCAAAGAGTGGTGGAAGATCAATCATAGACACATCTTGTAAAACTATTACATTTGGGCATGCATGCAAGGTAAGGCTTAGTTCCTTGATGATTCCAACAGTTGATACTATTGTCCCATCTAATTGCACTACTCCTTTGAGGACTGGCTCATATTTTATGCCCAATTGATCAGCTATCTGCTTTGGCATCACTGAACTACTTGCCCCTGAATCTATCATGCAATTGTGCACCAAATGTTTCCCAACAATAAATGACACATAGAAGGGTGGGGGCTTCAAATTATTACCTTACTACCCTCCATGGTTCCCTTTAGGCTGAGTTGCATTGGTGAGTACCTTCTCTTGTGCATGAGGTGGCTGATTTGAGGTTGACCAATTCTTCATGGCAGCTTGTAAGAGATCCCTTTGTCCTAGAATGGAAAGTGATTCCCACATAGATATGTTCACATTGGTATTCTTCATTTGTTCAATGATATTAAATGGGGATGAACCATCTCTTTGCTGCCCTTTGGCCTGCACATTTTTTTCTTGCACATGAGCTACAACAGTTGGTATTTGAGCTGGTCTAAAAGTTGGCTTGGGCTGCCCTTGCACATTTGGAGCTACATTTTTTTTGCCAACACCTTGTGGAGTGATGGAAGGTTGTGAATCACTCAAGTTTGGTGGTTGTACCTCTCCAATGTTCCTCTTCTTGGACCTTGTATTATCTGCTACATTTTGAGGAGGTATTTGATTCATCCCACAGAAATATTCAGCCTGCCAATTCACAAGTGTGGTCTCACTTGGAGCTGCCCCTTGTTGAGATGTTCCTTGTTGCTGATCTGTTTCTTGACTTGCTTCACTCTCTACACCAGTTGTTGTCACCATCAAAGCTTGGTTCAAAGCACCATTGAAGCACATAGATTGGTTGTGAGGTTCATTGCATGGGAAACACCAATCATATTCTTGAGCCATATTATTTTGTACTGGCACTAGGGCTCTTGATGTAGATGCAACATTAGGATTATAGGGCTGGAAAGGTCTATTGGTAGGAGGCCTAACTTGATTCTGATTTGTAGCTTGGAAGGGTGGCCTATTAGGCTGAAATGGTGGTCTATTGGGTTGAGCTTGAGGCTGATAAGAAGGCCTAAAACTTTGAGCTTGCTGCCTCTTAAGTGTAACCAACTCATTACCCAAATTTTGCAATTGTTTCATGACCTCTTACAGCTCATTTGAGGCACTAGAAGATGAAGTAGAGGTTTCATTTGAACTCTGATTTCTGGGAGTGGGAATGGGAGCTAATGTAGGTGCTTGGTTAGTACTTGGGCTTCCTAATTCTAGATATAGAGGCATGGGTGGTCTAGGTGCAAGTTTACTAGCTTGTATTAAACAATTCTCAGCCCTAATGGAGATACTATAGGATGTAGGCAAGGTTACACCTCCCATGGATTGGATCAACATTGCAATATCAAAATTTAAAGCTTTGAGAAAGTAAAGGAAAGCACCTTCTGCTGTTGGTCTCACTCCAATGGGATTCTATCCCAAGTTATTTGAAATCTGAAGTTGAAGTCAGTTAGCTACTCATTAGGAGCCCTCTTGATAGTTTTCAGCTGCTCCAATAGGGACAAGTTATCCCTCTTTTCTCCAAATTAGTCATGGAGGGTTGTGTATAGATTGTACCAACTTGTGATAGAGCCTGCTCTAAGACTTCTAAACCATTGCAAGGCTTTTCCTTTAAAGAAAGATGCCAACAACTTGATAGTAATATCCATTTTAGAAATCTCATGAATTATACAGACATTTGCAATGTCCTGGACATGGTCTCCAGAAGTGGTCTAATTTTCTCTAGTAAAAAACGGAATGCTCTTTCATGTTGCAACTGGTACTAGATTTTGTGCATTGAGACTAAGTGTGTTACTGCCAGTAAAGTTGACATAAGGATTTGGTTGTGCCATTCTGATTGGCCTGAGAACTCTTGTTGATTGGATGAAAGGTCTACCAGGTGGAGGAGTTGATAGAGTTTTGTTTGGTGGAGATGGAAAATCTTTCAATCCTTATTCCTCTTTCTCATCTTTCTAGGGTCAAGTGGGGATAGAAAAGCAATCCTTATTCTCTTGTTCTTGAACTTGTTTGGATTCTTCTTATGAATTTTCAAGCTTGAATTGCTAAAACCAGTTGATCTTATCCTTTTGGAGTTTCCAGATGTGTAAATCAAGGCTCTCTTAAGAAAGAAACTTGTAACAAATACACATCAACTTTGTTGCAATGAAGATAAAGACCTCTAAGGTCCCACCGTGCATGCCAAAACTGTTAGTGCAGAATCACAACACCCCTTGATGTTTCTTAGAATTATGGTTTGATAATCGACATCCAGTGTGATTGCACAACATTAAATTTTTTTCCCCAAGTGTGGGACTTGTAAATTGGGAAAAAACTCTCCTGGTTAAAGGATGGTTCCTATCCCTCTGTTCAGGTGCATGCATTCATTTGTAGAGGATCTATTCTAAGTCCTATTCTAAATCTTTCCAAGGAATCAAGGTGAAGAAGAAGTTTTGCAAAAATAATGAAATCTAAGCTAATGGAGGTGATGCACCGAGTAATGATGAACTCCCACTCTGGTGTTAAACACCGACCATAGAAATAATGCAACTTAGATGCATAAATAACCATTTTTGTAAATGAAAAGATCATAATGAATATAATGGAAGTAATAAAGGGGTTGTAAATCACCCACATGCTTATTTTATTGCTCCACAGAGTTGATACAAAGAATTACAATGGCCAAAAGGCATAAATTTCCATTTATAGATCGTGGAAGGTTTGAAAACTCCACAAACTCACTGCAGAAGCGAGAGAGAAAGGGATATATAGAGAAAAAATTTCCAATCATTACAAATATTGAATCCTTTCCATTTATAGCCGAAGCAAGATAGAGAAAAAAGAAGGTGAAGTAAATCTGATCCTTTCCTCAACCACTAACCGTTAATTTCTTTCAAATCGGCCTGCAAAATCATTAAATTTATTTTTCTTTTTCACTTGTGTGCTGGAGAAGCAAAAACAGAAAATAGAATAAAAATGTTGTCTTTGAAGCAATCTGATCTTACATTCAAGGTGTGAGAAGACATTCTAGGGTTTTCCCCCATCAAATCAAGCTGATTCTCCATCCTTAGCGTGTTGGAGAAGACAACCATGGTGGTTCGAGCAAAAAAAATGACTTGTTCAAAGCAATTTGATATGCATTGAAAGCGTGAAAGATGTTTCTCACATTTTCTCCATCAAAATCCAAAAAAATGATGTTTTATGCCTTCAATGCATAGAGGGGATCAAGATCTTTCCAAAAATCTGATTTCACCCAAATCTGATCTTGGAATCGAAAAATATACCCTTTGTAATTTTTAGGTGAAATAGGGAAAATTTAGGTCAAAAATTGGGCGGCGGGCCAAAATTTGACATTTTCCCCCTTTTTTGCAAATTTGGAAAATTTTCCAAAAAACCTCCGTGCCCCCTTATCCGATGACACGTGGCATCTTCTGATTCATTCCAGGTCCAAAATGACATTTTTCTCCTAGCCTGCAAGGGAAAATTTTCCCAAGGCCTTCCGTGGGTGAAATCTCCGCCGCTGATTTTGACATGTGGCGCATTCTAATTGGCTATGGAAATGTGGCTCATTTCTTACCTTTTGTGTTTTTACAATTTTGGCAAAAAATCTAAAATTCTCCCGATGCCCCGGTCTCTGTTGATGAGTGGACACGTGGCACCTTCCTATTTCGCTGATGGGATCACGAGTCGATTTTGACTTTAACTTTTTTGCCCAAAAAAGCTAAGTGCCAAAAGTTTCTCCTTTACCCCACAAGTGCACTTCATTCCTTCACCAGTCCAGGCCAAGAATTGAATTTTTTCCTTTTAGTCAAAAGGTCTAATTGGCAAGGATTTTGCCATGCCCCCGCCGATGCAATTTTAGAAACCTTTCCGGTCCAGGGGGAAAAAGTTAACTTTTCACATTTTGGAAAAAATGCTTAAGTGTTTGAAAATCTCCCATTGCTCTCTTGATCTAGTTCCTACTTGGCCACGTGGCGCTTCCTGATTGGCTGGGGCACAAATTTTTCCTTCGTGGGCCCGTGGGCCGGAAAATGAACTTGAGTTTTTAACGAAAAAATTTCTAAGTGCCGAATTTTCCTCCGTATCTCCGCCAATCCACAAAATCTCCTTGGAAAAAATTCTCCCTTAGGCCCGCCAGTCCACTTTGTGGAAAATTTCCCCTACAAACTCCACCGATCCATAACTCAAAAAATACAAAGAGTTAGGAGGATTTCTTTACCTTTCTGGAAAGGGAAGAAATTTCCCATCTGATGAAGCAATACCCAGAAAATTTTGAGTGCCAGAAATCCATGAAATTTGAGATGAATCACAAGGAAGGAGGAAAAGAATGTAAGTTATCAAAAAATGAGCATGGACTTATTTTTTATAATAGTATTAAGATAAAAAAAATGAATTTATTTCGCATGAAGTACCAAACTTCCCTTTCACCAGGTGTCCACCTCATAGGAAAGTGGCCACATTTATCATTAGGGTATTCAACCATATTAAAGTCTCCAGTTATTACCTAGTAGGCATTGGGAATGGAGTTGGCTTTCACCGCATCATTCGAGGCATAAATATTTATGAGCCCAAAAGGGCGGCCATCAATATTAAAGAGGACCCATATGACACGGTTGGTGGGGTTGATTCCATGGTCAATTAATAAGTGCTTCCATTTGGGAGTAGAAAGTGAAATTAATCCCCCATTCCTGCTTCATGATTGCTACAGAAAGCCAAGCTATCAGGCCAGATGGATTTGCATACCATTTGTAACTGAAAACCTATAATTTTTACTTCCTGCAAAAACAAAACGTCCATATTTGAACATCATTTTCGAGTTTCATGCACTACATATTTATGACAGGAGTCTATAAGACCTCTAACATTCTAAGATAAAAAATTCATGGGAAATGTTGGTCTAGAGTCATATCCCCATCCTCCAGGTCATCAAGGGCATCATATTGATTGTACAAGCAATGAGCATCATTAAGCTGTAGAAAATCCTGTAGATCAATATTTTTCCAGTCGGCATACTCAATGTTGTATTCCACTTTGGTGGAATCCACGCTACGTGGTGGGGTATGGTCGCGAGAGATATGAGAAGGACTTCAGGGTCATTTGGATGACCCTCGTGAGTTTCTTGGTAGAAGCTATGGAACTAAATGCGGGATGGGGATGAGAGAAACAAAAAAAATTCTGGTCCATGAGAACTCGATCTTTGTAAGGGACGTGTTGGAATACTTTTGAAATGGAGTAGTCGAGATGGCTACAGTAGTTGGTTCTTTATCAACAGTTGTAGGATCCTTAGCCAGGATACTGAGAGATTGTTCCTTAACAGTTGGTTCCCGATGGCCATGGGAGTCAGAGGCTTCTGATTTCTGGGCTTTGTTCTTATTTTGACAGCCCCCAGCAACTTGCCAACCTTCCTCCTGTTGGGGTTTGACTAACTCGAGAGTTGTTTTCACCATAGGGCAATTACAAGGTACATAAAGTGGACACTCCTTGATCTTGTGATCGGGCGCTTGAAAATGGAAGAAAGTCTTTGGGTAGATTGATATACATGACCCACTAGGAATAGCGTTTATCTCAATTTGAATATCCACAAATTATTTGAGATCCTATGAGAGATCAATCTCAATGCATACTTGCTTTTGTGGAAGAGCATGGTAAAACTTATCGACTTTTAGGAAAACTACCCGCCCAAGCAAGGCAAAAATTTGTGGCAAAAAAAAGGCACACATGGGAGAGGAATACGATGAAATTTAGCCCAAAGCGGCACTTTAAGGGTGGTATATTTAGATACCACAAATTCCTTCTACCAAGGTGTTAACAAAAGTAGCAAGTTACGGACATACCAAGTGGATTTATTATCCAAAATATTAGGCGCATTAGCGAGGTCGAGAAATGAAAAGAAAGAAACCCTTGGTCATGTTTTGAACGCTCTCCAAGTAGACTCCATGAGGAGTCAAGAATGTGTTAACCTAATATTTGAGCATGCTTTCAGAGGGAATTCGAACCACAAAATACCCAATGAGGAAAAATTTATCTAACCATTGACAAGAAACATTAAATTTAGAAATGGGAAGAACTACATCAAGAGGATAAATATTACTTCATGAAAGACTTTGGGATGAATTTCCTGGGTCGCTTTGCTAGCGATGCCATTGCTAGCTCCATTATCTCCTGCCACGGTTGAAACAACTAGGTTTGAAGATGGTGAGGAAATTATATAGGGGACGCCCAGAGGGAGATAAACCATAGAAGAAACTATAGCAATAAATTCCCGCAGAGCCCAAAAAGGCTACAGTATGGCGGTTAGAAAAGAGAAACCCTAGAAAATTTGACTCCGGTTTTACGCGAGTTGCAGAGTACATTTTTTAAGTTTCCTAGAGGGATTTTTTTGGACATGCATGTCCATTTAAAAAATCTATTGCATCAATATTTGAATTATTTAATGTTATAAGTAGTAGATTTATTCTTAAGATGTTTTTGATAGTGAAGATTTATTTCTTAGTAGTTATGACTTAATTTAAGGCATGTGATAGATTTTGATGAATCTTTTTACATATGCATATTTATTTTAAAAGTCTATTGGTTGATAATAATACATCAACATTTTCATTACCAAAAGATTAAATTTTTGCAACATTGAGAATAATGCATGGCCACATTTATATCAGACTTTAGTGCACTATAAGTTGTATTTGACCATTGCCACAAAAACAAATTTGTTTAGATATTAATCGAGGATCTACATAAAGAAAAATGTCCATTTATAGGAACTACACAACAAACAATAACCTAAACTTATATTCAATATTCATAACTACCATATTTAGTGGGTCCATCATTTGATGTAAGAACATATTTAATTAGTCCTTGGTTTTCTATTTTAAAAATGTAGTATATTTAGCTTGTAGATGGATTAACAAATTTACTCCATAATTCTTGAATTAGAAAATTGTGTTTCAAGGAACGTATACATGCAACTCACAAAATATAATCAAACCTTACATATATTTCATACATGTATTTTCATTAAACATTTAAAAAGATAGAAGTTATGTTATTTTGAATCATCTTTCTATGGATAACATTTTCTATCTAGTCAATAAAATATTATTATGTATCTTTTTATGCTACAAAGTTAATTCAAGATGAGAAATCCATAATCGACCACTTGGATAGGGCCCCTTTATGGTTATTTGGAAACGTTTTGGAGTTATATAGTCAGGGTTCCTTCGTTTACAAAAATGAAAGAATTTTCCACCCCACTCATGTCAACCTTCACTAAAAGGAGATGGTAGGAGTGGTGGTGGAGGTTTTGGCAAAGGTGACAATAATTATTCATCTTTCCCAAGTCCTAATTTGTGGGTGACATAGCCTTTTGTTTCCTCCCTCCATGATAAATTGAAAAGGAAAAAGGAAGAAAACAAAGCCATGATATTGGGAAATCCTGCCGAAGCTAATGCATTTTGAAATAAAATATAGATGGGAGGAGATAACTTGAAATAGAAAGGAAAGAACAATCAATTAGAAAAGTAATAGAAAATGAATAAATAATACAAAGTAAACATTTTACCCATAAAGAAATAGTTGTAATTTATTAAATAAGAACAAACTAGTTGTGAAAGTTAGACAAAATTATGTTTCATGTTCATTATTGTTGGGTAAGATAAGTATTTCAATACAAATCTTTAAGTAGCAAGTATTTTTAGCCATTTTGTATCCAAAAAGAAGTCTCGAAAAGCTCTGTAGTGCCCACTTCCCTTTGACACCCTTTTTTATACTGATCTTGATATTGTTGATTATATTATGGACATTATTATGGTTTGATTTAGTATGATGATAGATGTTAGATCATGGATTATTGTTGATCTTGATCCAGTTATGATGCATGATGATTATTGGAGACATTTTATATGTGGATGATAATATACTGTTTGACATAGATATATTATGGATGTTGTTCAGGCATGTGATGTTTGGATATTGTGAGCAGACCTAGAAAATGGACATTATTTGATGATGATATATTACTGATATAAATTGTAAATGACGTTATTGGATTGCCTTGATGTTGTTGTGATACACATGTATAGATAGTTTTGAGATTATATTTATATCATTTTGGATGTCCTAATATGGCCATGAGGCCGAAGGAGGTATTTGTGTTTTGCAAGTTAAAATATCACAACAATATCGGGGGATTGGAGACCAACCATATTGGAATTCTAGATGAATTTAACAAAGTCACCATGAAAACTTATAGTGTTGTGTGTGTTTGTATTTTATTAGGGACTCCCATGGCAGGGAATTCCTTTGAATGTGACCAAGGGGTTGTATCTATTTATTAATGTGGTTTCTTTTTATTAATGTTTGCATGTGTTTATTTTGTGGTGTTTTACCCCTTTTATTAGTTATTATATGTTGTGTTAATGTTGTGAATAACCATGTTGTTAAAATAAACAAATCAAATATGTCATAAGAAAGTAATTATGGAAGTTGTTGGCTCTTAAATTTAATGTTGTAAGAATGTGTAAGTGACTTTGTAAGTGATGTGTACGTTAAATTCTGAGTGTGAAACACTCTACCTTCTTGGAAATTCGAATTTGTCCTCGGAGGTTGAATTTGGAGGCTTGTGGGACAAGTAAAACTTATCCCATACCTCTTAAATTTATTTACCAACCATGCCTATGGTTTGGAAGTTAAAATTAGACTTTTATAATGCATTTGGAAGACAAATTGTAAGTTTTAATTGCACTTGTATTACATTTTATTAAATTCAGTCCTTATGGGGTGTGGGCTTTTGGAGTATGTAAGTACACTTTGTCATATTATTCACCCACCTCTTTATTATGCATTTGAGTATGAAGTTGACTTTTGAGTTAGAGTTGAGGATGTGTGATGTGGCATCCAACATGGATCCACCTCATCATCCACTTTTGAGTTAGAGTTGAGGATGTGTGATGGTTGAGTTCGATTTGCTTGCCTAGTTTTGGGTTGTTGAACTTTTGCATACTTCTTTGGGTGAATTCTTTGTTGTTTAGAGCTCTTGATTTTGGAGGAGATTGGAGACCATTGCATGCTTGTTAGTTGTTGATCTTGGACTGCATTTTGGCATTGGAAATCTTGTTGTTCTTGGAACAAACTCCATTATGGAGAGGTAGGAGCTTGAATCTTTAAAAATGCTCCTTTCTTTTGTTTTATGTATGAAATTGTGAATGTTTTTGTGTGTTTGTTGGCTGGTTGGGTAGACTACCTAGGAATGGTGTAGGAGAAGGCTATGGGGAATCATTAAAGGGGGCATAAGGGAATGCTAGTGGAATCAATTTTAATGTGGAGGGAGTTTGGGATTAGGATCCATATTGGAAAATAAATAGCTTATATTTCTTACCCTTGGGGGCATAAGGGAAATTTTTGGGGGCATAAGGGAAATTTTTTGGGCTGCATAAGGAGGGATTGTGGGGGGAGCATAAGGATATGTGAGATGAATTATATTGGCAGGTTGTTCAGGTAGATTCCCATTTCCCATTGAGAGGCATAAGCAGCTTCCCCCATAGTTCCTTGCTCCTTTGGCTTGTTTGATGAAGCATCGGTTATGTTTGTATGTATTTAATGTAGTTGTAAACTACATTCTGTTTGAACTGTTTTTTTAATGAGAAATGTTGCATGTGTTTTTGTGGAAGCCTTGTTTCCGTGAGTTAAACCACATCTTCTATTACATTATGGTTGGGGCTCGGGAGCCAATGAAAAAGGATGGCTTCTCCCTTTTCATTAGATGTCTTGGTTAGGTGGAGAGCATTTTCTTTCCCCTATTCTTGTTGTGATCAAATTGAAAGATGAAGAAAACTAGCATGTTGCTACTCTAGAGCAAGGAAAAAGGACAGTTTGACAGTCCCTTGTTGATATGAAGTTCATTGTAACCCTTCCAACTTGAAGTGGATGATCTGTATATTATTTGAAATGGAAAGATACTTTGTATTGATAATGAATGTTGAAATTCAAAATGTAAAAGAGTTATATTGTATTCTTGGCTTCGAAAATAATGTGAAAGAATGATACCTATTTTGTATACTGTATTTTGAAATCAAATGGAAAAGAAGTTGTAAGGTTGTATGTGGAATCAATAAAGGATTGCATTACCTTTCTCAATTTTCATTGTTGTCTTGAAATTGATCATCTATTTGTGATTTAAGTCTCTGTTGAAAGGAAGAAATGCGTGTTAGGAAAATTATAGAACTCTGTCTTTTGGAAATGTGTATAAATTGGAAATCAGACTTTACGTTTTGGCTCTTAAATGGTTTAATTGAATCAATTAAATGTATTAGACTAGAATGGAAATCAATTTCCATACTTGGAAGATGAAAAATGATAAATAGATCCTTTAGAAATTGATCTTTGTTTTGTATTTCAATCTGCAACTAATTTATCTAAAATGAATAGTTCAAACCTGCATTCAAGAAATTAAAATAAAAAATATTGAGCCTTGAAACCTATCCTAATTCTATTTAAGAAAAATCCTCCATGTCTATTTGATATGTTAAGAGAGGAGACGATCAAATTTGAACAAAATTTTATAAGTTAAGATTTACCATTTTGCTGTCAAAAGCCTGTAGAAAGTTTTCACTAAATTTACCCCTTAAACTTCATCAATTTTACAAATTAATGTTTTGTGTACAAAGAGGGTGTCGATGCTTTCCGAGAAAGCCCTCGTTTTCCCAAAGCTGGGATCTCTATAAAAAGTGATGGCCTTTTGAAGTTTTTACTTGATTAGGCCATCAAAAAAACTAAATCTAATTGTTAAAAATATGAATTTAAACTTTGGAAATATTTACCTAAGTTCCCCATGGCCCCCGCCATCCTGCATCTATTCGGGTACTGCCACGTGGCACAACATAGGGGCAGAAATTTTCTAAACTTAACCTTTTGAGAAAATAGTCTTTGGAAAAAAATTCTAATTTTTTCCCACATCCCTGCTAACCCATAACCACTCACGTGCTGCCATGTGGCTCGGCGGAGGCATGGGAGAATTTTGGAACTTAACATTTATTTTCATTTTTGGAAAATTTTCCTAAAATTCTCTGTGTCCCACATCCCCGCCTTGCCTTGGAAAGATCATTTTCACAGATGCGCGGGCCCGCGCATATAACTTAAACTTTTAACCCGTCTTGGCAAAATATCTTTAGATTATCCGTCACATTTCTAAAGTGCATCCAATCATTGGATGACACGTGATTTCACCGAGATGATGTTAGAAGAGCAAAGATAAATTTTACTTTGAAACTTTTAACTTTGGTTTAGGTGAAAATTCTAAATTTTCCCTGCCACCCCGTCACCCCCAACAAATGGTACACTGACACGTGGTAGCTTTAAGCTTCAGCAGAGGCATGGAACATTTTCTAACTTTGAACTTTTATCCCTTTTAAAATATTAAAATTAAAGAGCACTCTAATGGCTTGTCGATCCATGCAACCAATATGGTTGTGACACGTGGCATCATTTGTAGCCAGCGGAGGCACTCGTAAAATTTTACCCTTGAAACTTTTTAACTTAAAAATATAAAATTCGTATGTTTCCCGTGAGTCAATTTTTCCCGCACGAATCGAGAGCTTGACACGTGGTGCCTTGGGCATCGATGGAGGTGCGGGTAAATTTGTTCCCTTTTATCTTTTTGGCTGAAAATACTTAATGTCTTATTTTTTCCCCCTCAACTTTGATTGTCCACTAGAACATTGTTTTGTCGACACGTGTCCTCTTTCGACTCACAGCGAGCAAAGGAAAATCATGATTTTTCCTCAAAAAGGGAAAATACACCAAATCTCTTCCCACTCTGCCGGCCCACACATGGGAAAATTTTCCTCCCTAGGCCTGTGGACTCACCCTTGGGAAAATGTTTCTCCCAAAGTCCGTTGGCCCATAACCTGAAAAATATAGGGAATTAGGAGGACTTCTTTATATCATTGGAAAGGTGAGAAAATT
Organism: Taxus wallichiana var. yunnanensis; assembly: GCA_018340775.1. Lineage (NCBI taxonomy): Eukaryota > Viridiplantae > Streptophyta > Pinopsida > Cupressales > Taxaceae > Taxus > Taxus wallichiana. The sequence goes on from CM031240.1 coordinate 984,631,984, forward strand.
TCTTATGTAATGTGAATGATTTAGGGAAGTTTTGAGTGAGTTATTTTGATAAAAATAAAGTTGAACCCTTTAAGCCGAGTTAGAGAGTGGTTTGGTGAGAAATTATCCTCCTATCCTAAGTGGCTATTCTAACCCCATGTTTTGACCTTGTGCTTTGTTAATAATAGTTGTTAGGGAAAAATTATATAAGCGATTGATTTTAGTTGGCCTAGAATCTTGTTTGTGATCTGCTGCCTTGTAACCTGGTTGTTGACACTCTTAAACAAAAAAAAAATATTCCATAATTTTCCTACCTAATCCTAGGTTGTTCTTAGCTCTTAAGTGGTTGTTTTAAGTAGGCATTACACTTGGTATCAGAGCAGTGGTTCAAAATATTGGAGCATTGGGCACACTAGTAAAACTTGAGACATGAAATTTTAACCTAGTGCAATGTTGCACCTAGCATTTTAAAAAAAAACTCTAGAAAATAGTTTGGGTTGGAAATTGTTTTTTTTTGTAATCATGGAAACGGAGTAAGACCTAGAATAATGAACTAACTCTCATTTTGTTCTGTGTAGGATGCATAGACAAGATGAGAAGTATTTTCACATAGACTTAGACATACCACCGCTAGATCATGCTGTAGCAGCCCTTCTGCCACAGATCTTGCAAACCCTTCAGGATGTTAATGTCGCATTACATGGAGGATCAGTTGGAGGGCATGTAACCAGACATGATAGAGTCACTTCCGTTGAGGGAGATGCACCTCCTCCACACAGTGAGGAGTATGGAGGGGATAACTTCCATGGAGATTCAACTAGAGTAGAGTCTCCACTAAGGGGACATGGTGAGCGAGTTTTAGGACACAGAGAGAGGTCTCGGAGCCCTAGGCTTAGGTATGAGCATGTAGAGAGGCCTAAAGGCTGTCAGACCACAACTGCAGATAAGATAAGGGAGATCCTTAAGCTTTGGCCATCACATTACTCAGCTAACATAGGTGGATTTCAGGTAGAGGCTTGGCTAGTGAGGTTGAGTCGTTGCTTCAAGCTTTTTCCTTGTTCTAGCAACACGAAATCTCATGTTGTGATCCATCTAATGAGGGATTGAGCCGGAGTAAGGTGGAGGAAAAAGGAGTAGAAGCTCCATGTAGATTCTGAGATAGTCACCTAGGAGCTCTTTGAGGAGAGATTCAGGAGTATATATTTGTCATAGAGGTTCATACAGTAGAGGATCGATGAGTTCCATGACCTCTGATAGGCATCCCTTATAGTGGCAGAGTTTGAGAGCAAGTTTTTGGATCTACTCTAATATGTTGAGTACATGCAGGATGAGCAAGTGCGGATCCATAGGTTTATTAAACATTGGAGGTGCGGTTCGGATCAAGCGCACACAAACTTTAGCGGAGGCCGTTGAGAAGGTCTCTACATAAGAGAGGAGACTTGGGGAAGACCCGGTAGGCTAGATATTGAGTCAAGAACCACATACAACAGATGTAAGATAGTATATTGAGGGGGTTAGCTCCTCCTCATCGTGGTGGTACGAGTTCTTCACAGTCATCCTTTATACCCCAGAAGCAGCAGCAGTAGTCCCACCCACCTTATAGACCTCCACAAAGAGTTGATGCACAGAGAGGTCAGAGTATGGGGCCTCCTCCTAGGGGTCCCATCAGGACACAGGTTGGACCTAGAGCTCAGTTATTAGGAGCTCGCCAATAAAGGCTATAACAAACCATAGATGGATCATCAGGATCCATAGCACATACTTTTAGAGCACCTAATGGAGGTGATACTCCTTGGAGAGGATCAGGCGGTTGTTTTAGATGTGGAGTTGCTGGAAATTTTTGGAGAGACTACCCTCAGAACCCTAACAAGGGTAAGACACAGATATCTGAGCCTACTATCAGAGACTTGGGATACAGCCACAGGATTTATGTAATGGTTGAGAACTGCCAGGCCGAGCACCAGAGCATAGTTATTAAAACTACAGGTAGCATTGGGAGTATTCCTACCTCCATATTATTTGACTTTGGTTCTTCTGATTACTTTATTACACCATCTTTAGTAGAGTGATACGAGGCTAGTGGCGATTAGGTAGGGTCATTCTTTGGGATGTTGAGATGGCTTTGGGAGCCAAGATCTCTATAGAATCCTTAGTTAAGGAGTGTGTTATGGATTTGGGACCTTTCACCACTACCTCAGATCTTCGTATCCTTCCGTTGGGTTCTTATGGATTCATCTTGGGTATGGATTGGTTGTCTGCACATGAGGCCAGGATGGATTTTTAACATAAGATCATATCTTGTGCAAATGATCTAGGAGTTGAGTCGGTGATTTCAGGGGTTAGAAGACTTGTTTCTATTCACACCATATCCGCTATGTAGCTTAAGCGGTGTGTGTGACGGGGTTGTTAGATGTATGTTGTTGCAATTAGTGACAGGTCAGAGGATGGGTCTAGTGGACCATTGCTAGATGATCATCCCATTCTAAGAGAGTTTACGAATGTCTTTTTAGGGGATCTACCGGGGTTACCACCCCGATGTGAGATTGATTTTCATATAGATCTTGTTCCAGGAGCTGAGCCTATCTCACGAGAACCTTATCGGATGACCACCCCACAGCTCTATGAACTCAAGTTTCAGCTGGAGGGCCTTCTACAGAAAGGCCTTATCCATCCTAGTTTATCCCCTTGGGGTGCACCGGTGATCTTTGTGAAGAAGAAGGATGGATTCTTGCGGTTGTGTATTCATTACCGCCAGCTGAATAAGGTAACAATCAAGAATGGTTATCCCCTTCTGCATATTAATGACTTGTTTGATAAGATGAAGGGAGACATGGTGTTCTCTAAGATTGATCTCAAGTCAAGCTATCATTAGTTGAGGATTACAGAGGTAGACATTCATAAGACTGCCTTTCGTACGAGATATGGGAACTATGAGTTCACAGTGGTGCCTTTTGGTTTGACGAATGCCCCGCAATGTTTATGAGTTTGATGAATGGGGTATTCAGGACCTTCTTAGATTGCTTCATGCTCATCTTCCTTGATGACATTTTGATTTACTCATGTATGCATGAGGAGCACGAGGGGCACCTTCGCCAGGTTCTTCAGTGTCTTCGTGAGCAGCAGCTTTACGAGAACTTGGAGAAGTGTGCTTTCTTTTAGTCAGAGGTGTAGTCCTTGGGTCATATTATTTCTAGGGAAGGTATCACAGTCAATCCTTCCAAGATTAGAGCCATTATGGATTGTTCGGCACCCACTACTGTGATAAAGGTGCGCAACTTCATGGGATTAGCAGGTTACTACAAGAGATTTATTCAGGACTTCTCTCGGATTGTGCACACCATCACTTCCCTTTAGGGAAAAGGAAGAAGTTTGTTTGGTCGAGATAGATGTGAGTAGGCCTTCAGGACACTAAAGGAATGTCTAACTACAACACCTATTCTTGCAGTTCCGGATCCACATGGTGAGTTCTTTGTATGCACGAGATGCTTCATTGGCAGGCCTTGGAGGTGTTATGATGTAGGAGGGTAGAGTGGTGGCTTTTGAGTCTCGTAAAATCAAATATTATGAGATTAATTATTCGACTCATGATATTGAGCTTGTGGTAGTTATGCATGCCTTGGTTCGATGGAGGCACTTTCTTCTTGGTCAGAGATTCACACTCAGGATAGATCACTTGAGTCTTCACCACCTCTTCACACAACCCAATCTAAATGTTCATCAGCGGCGTTGCATGGATTTTCTTTGTGAGTATGACATGGAGATAGATCATGTGAAGCGAAAGGAGAATGTGATTGCATAGACACTCTCAACAGATGAAGACATGTGAGTATGGCCACTTCGGTGGGCACAGATTTACAGATAAGGATTCTTCAGCAACTTCCTCTTGACAGCTTCTATATTGCGGTTCAATCAGATATCAAGTCCTAGAGACTGCTTGAGGGGAAGTTTTATGGTTTCTCACTATAGGGAGATGGCCTTCTCAGGAACTGAGGTCAGATTTATGTTCCCAGATATGGAGGCTTGAGGCAGGACATCTTGACAGAGGCACATCGTGCACTCTATTCATCCCACCCTAGGTGAAGAATATGCATGCTACCTTGAGACAGTTGTACCACTAGAGTACTTTGCAGAGACATGGCTCGATTTGTGTCACGATGTTTAGAGTGCCAGAAAGTGAAGTCCAAGCATCAACATGTAGCTTGCCTTCTCTTTCCTCATGTTATAATAGAGTGGAAGTGGGACACCATTTCCATGGACTTCATTGTTGGGCTACAAATTTCAAGATATCACCACGATGCCATCATGGTCACGGTTGATAAATTGACATATGTGGCTCATTTTTCTCTGGTGAAGACCACTTATATAGCTAGTGCAGTGGCACGGGTCTATTTGGATGAGATTTTCAGGTTATACGGGATTCTACAGAAGATTATTTGTGACCGCGCTCCTTTGTATACTTACCATTTCAGGACTACCATACAACATGCCCTCAGGACGAGGATTAATTTCAGCACAACATATCACCCTAAGACAGATGGACAGACTGAGAGAGTGAAACTAATTTTAGAGGACATGCTTTAGATGTATGTGATGGATTATTAGTCTAGATGGGAGGAGTACCTGTACTTGGTGGCGTTTTCCTACAATAATAGTTTTCAGAGCTCTATAGGCATGGCTCCTTTTCAGGATTTATATGGTAGAGAGTGTAAGACACCTCTTAGCTGGGACAGGTTAGAGGATAGAGTATCTCTTGGACCAGCTCTTCTTCAGGACATGGAGTAGTAGGTGGTGTTGATCAGGAAGAGATTTCATGAGGCACATGATAGACAGAAGAAGTACGTAGATCATTATAAGACCAAATATAGTTTTGATGTGGGCATGAAGGTGTTCCTTCATGTTAGGCCACATAAGAGCCCTATCCATTATGGAAAAGTTTCTAAGTTGGCTCTTGGATTCGTTGGTCCTTTTGAGATCTTGGAGCATATCAACCCTTTGGCTTACTGTCTAGCATTGCCACTTAGCTTGTCTTACGTACATGATGTGTTTCATGTTTATGTTCTTAGGAGATATATTGTAGATCCTTCTCATGTGCTGGATTGGACCTCATTGTAGGTGCAGGATAAGGGGCAGGTGATGGTGGAACCCATTTGCATTATTGATCACAGGACCTTGGGCCTTTGAGGCAGAGATATTGATCAGGTTTGGGTGTAGTGGGAAAGATATGATTTGTAGTTTCCTTTCATCTCCAAACCCATTGAAACCACTTAACACATGCACAGATCCAAATCAATTCATTTGAATAAATTCATTTAAGATATATTCTGTGTGTAGGAGTGATTTAACCCATATTGGTTTTGATTGGAGAATGTATAATAGTTTTATCTCAGTTTAACCCAATTTACAATGTATAATAGATTTACTACCTACTATATTTATATGAACACGTTGGATTTTGATACATATATTTTGTTAGATGACCTACCTATTTTTGTGATCTCATTTTTGTCGATGAAATGAAAAAATTTAAATATCTTGAAATTGTAAATTGGTGAAATTACTTGATTTTAGTGATGATTTAATTGTGTTCATTGATGATGTGAATTTATAATTATATGTTTGTTTTATTGTGTTGATTTCATTGATATGGCCATGAGGCCAGAGAGGTATTGTTTTGATTTTGTAGGAAATTATAACACAACAAACAAAATGGGATAAGAGACCAACAATGAAAAAATTTTGGGTATTGGCAACCAGTCACCTTGAGAACTTGTGTTTGTGTATGATTTTATGTGGTTGATAAATTGTTAGGAGGTCCCCAATGGGGGCTGGCCTCAAATATGACTTTGGGTAAATGTGTTGTTCCCCTTTTCATTCTAATTATTTTGTGAGTATGTGATTTATTTTAGTAGTGTGAGTCACTTTATTAGTGTTACTTAGTCTTCTATTATTTAAGTTGATTAATCTTTATTAATTATTGTAATATGGGATGTGACCAAAGGGGGTATTTAATTTTGGTTGATTGTCCTTAATTTTATGTTGGATTTGAAAGGATTTTGTTGGTTTTAAGTGTTGTGTAATCAACCTTGCATGTCAAATTCGGATTTGGGATTTTAGGCTATGTTTAGAGGCTTATAGGACACGATAAGCTTGTCTCACACCTCTTAAAGTCACCCACCCATTATGCATATAATGTCAAGGGATTATTTTAGGTCTTTTTGTGTGTTTTAAAGAAGAAAAATAACAATTAATTTCACTTTTCTTACAAGAATATTTAATTGTGTCCTTTAGAGGTTTGGGTAATAAATTGTGTGTGTAAGAGGCTTTTTATTTCCTCAACCACCAATTTATTGAGCTTTGGGTTTGGGGTTAAACCACATGATGTGGTCTTGAGGAGAAGTGATGTGGCATCCTACATGGAGCCACCTCACCCTCCTTTTCTCTGTTTCTATTTTTTCAAGGTCGTTTGATGATTTTGGGGGGGAGAGGTTTTATTTTCACTCTTACATTTATGGAGGATCTTGTTTGGAGTGCTTTCTGGGAGTTTTGGAGATTTTTGGTTCTTGTTGTGGACTTGGAAAGGCTTGGAGCTTGGGCTTGCGATTGGATACTCTTACAATGACAAGGTAGGAACTTTATCCATGTATTTTAATTCTATTTTTGTTGTGAAATTTTTATAAATATATGATTGTTGTATGTTTCTGGTCTTGGGAATAGAATGACATTTAAGTTGTTTAGGAGAAAGAAAATGGGAAAAATTTTGAGGCAGGCATAAGAGTATTGTTGTATATCTTGGGAGGGAGTTGGGTTGAATGTCCCACCTTGTAGATAAGTGAAAATTATTCTTATCTTGTATGTATTACTGAGGGAGGCATAAGAGTTGAAGGAGGCATAAGAGTTTTGAGGGAGGCATACAGTTTTGAGGGAGGCATAACAGTTTTGAGGGAGGAATACGAATCTTATTGATATGTGATTTGATTTTCGTGGAGGCTTTAAGGTGGGAACTCAACCCCTTGGGAGGACTAATTGAATCCCCATGTTTCTTTTATCTCTTTTGGATCCATATTGAGCCTTTGTGTTTAGGAAAATGGTAAGTGTGTTGTTACTTTGCATTGTGATTTTTGTGTTGAAAAAAAAAACTTGTATGAATGATTTTTATGGAAGCCATGTAAATGTTGTTGTAGTTCTTATGTACATACCCAAAATAGTAAGGTCTGCCAGTGTAATAAGTGCCCCAATGATGATACTGAGTCTCTTCGCAAGGTGTTCGGGATCAGAGAAGCTTTGAGATATGCGTTAACATCCCGCATGCCCCGCTTAGCCCCGCGTGCTTTGTTTTCCCTTTTTTCCCTCTTTTCTTGGCTTTTGGTCTTCAGTGACGAAACCGCCGCCCTGAAGGGCGGCGGTCTCGTGACCGCCGCCCTGAACAGGGCGGCGGTCCTGTAACCGCCGCCCTGAGCAGGGCGGCGGTCCTGTGCGCATTTTCCAGAATGCTCTTTTGACGCGACCCGCGTGAAATATCACGACTCACCAGCTTTTCTTGCCGACTTGAGCATGCATTAATGTTTTTGGTCCCCTGGAATAGTGTTTTTCTTTTGTTTAATGTTTAGGAGTTCAGTTTGGATTTGATTTTTGGATGTTTGGATTCCTATAAATGCATGGTTTGTGCACATGCAAATGGCCTCTGAATTTTGCTCCAAAGTTTGCTTTTGAATTTCTTGTTACAGCAGTTTTAGTTTTCCTTTGCTTAGGATTCTTAGTTTTCTCATTGAGTGCTTTGGTTAGTATTGTGTTGCAGCTGGTAAGCCACATATCCAACTTGTGCAAGTGCAAACATTATTTGGGCCACCATTTTCACTCCAACTTTCATGTTTTCAGTGCTGTGGTCCTTTTAGTTTGCTTAGGATTGGTAGCATAGTTTATTGCAGGTTTGTTTTAGCTTTGTGTTGCTGTTGGTAAGCCACAGATCCAACTTGTGCAAACAGTATTATTGTTTTGGAGTAGAATAGTCTAGGCAGCCATTAAAGTTGCAGGTTTTGCTCTTCATACAGACTAGTTTCAGGTTCTGGACGCTTTTGTTGCATGATTGCGGAGAGACCCGCTAGGAATTGCATAGGCCAAGCTCGTACTCTTGCGCTATCCCTCTCCTATCCGCATTCTATTCATCCGCGTCTGAAGGCTGTCCATTGATCCAAATATCTATTCTGTTGATGCAAGCATTCCACGCTTTTACGGATTCACGTGAGCACAAAGAAGCGAAGAGATCATGCGAGGGGACAAAACACACACACCGTCGGATTCGCCCCTGCATTCTGCGAAATCCAGGTTCCATCTTTCAAAGTTTTAGTTAGAACTTATCAAATAAAGTAGTTAATCATTTTATTTCAGTTATTTCCATTCTCGATATTGCCAGGGAGGTTGTGGGGATTGATAGTTTCTGAGAAACTATGATTCATTCCTCACTTCTGAGGTAGGATCGAGAATCTTGCAGATAGATTAGTTATTTCGTTGTTTAGAATAGATATACGAAATCGCACAGACAAATAGCTACACTCGGCTATTTTGTTTGTTTTACGTTGTTAGTTTAGTTGTCAATTCTAAATATTTTAAATAGCTGCTTTCTTATAAATTGCTAGAAAATACAAAAAGAAATTATATATGCTAGAAGTGCACTTAGATTTTACTTTATTATAGTTTGTTTCATTACTGCTTTTGCATGACAATTACGGGACCTAGAGAGCCCGGGAATACATTTTCGAGCCAATTGTGCCTGACCCAATACCGTAGTGGCAATAACTGACATTGACCAAAACCTTAGGATACAAGTCTTCCAAACAACAACAGACTTCCAACAGATCAGGACACAGTTGAGAGGGTTAAACATCGAAGACGACCAAGCATATCTGTTTTGGTCAAATCAGCCAAACTACTGATTACCTAGAAAATACCCACATGACTGTAGAAGGGCTCGAAAGAGAACAAACATTCGGGTGTGATCCTTTAGTTCCACATGACCAGGCTTTGGAGACACCCTAGTAGATATAGATACCAGCTTAAGAATCCAAGTTGCGATAACGCCTGTAAGGTATTCTGAGAAGATCGCACTGTTGTTGGTTCTAAACATAGAAGCTGAAAAAGCTTATGACTACTGGATACTAGGAATCAGAACTTGATCTCCCGTATGACCATAACGGGACCGCAACAACCAAGAGTCTATGGTTGTGATCCACAGATCCCATAGCCTAACGAATCCATAAGAGAATTAGACATAGACACTGGCCTACGTAAATTAGTATTTCAGTCTACTCCGATTCCACCTCTCATCATTCAACAGTTATCCCTACTAGACACAATAACCAACGAAGCTAGAGAATTTTGGACTAGGCCAGAGAATCGTCCATAGAGTTGACTATATTCACCATATGACCCTATCAGGAGAAATACACGAAACCATCCCGGGTCATTTTCCACGCATCCCACAACCCATAGATCGAATCACGCCAGAGCTCGATATTGATTGGAGCCTTCGAGTAGTCATCCTCGCTGATCGATCTATCACACCAGTCCAAGTTAGAAGGGCCTTCTTTGCCTTAGATTCGCAAATACCATTAGTGCGTGTCGAAGAAATTAGACTGCCTAACTAGTTTGCCTGCACATTCTACCCACACCGGCTGTCTCGGCACGACCTCGGGAGGTCGGGTACGCAGAAGAGTTACTTGTTGATTCTCAAGCTCACCTGTCACTTTTCCGACGTACAAAATTGGTGAACCCGACGTGAACCAAACAATTCTTTCACCTTCTCTTTGAGAAGTTTCATCTTCTCCAAATCACCTTCGCTCCTTCCCATTATTCTGCGGGTATTCATATACCCCCCGAATATGTCGGGATTCGATGCATACGGCAGACCCCTCTTGGGTCTTGAGGCATACTACGCCCAATGAGAATGGCGGTCATCACCCTCACTCTCAATGTGGGGCGACAACTATTCAACTAATCGATTGTCAACACAAACACCAAGGACTAGATATAACTCGTCCTTCCAAGCGAGAGGGGTTGGAGCAACTTGCTCAACACAAACAGCAGAGCCTTGAGCTCGAACAATATGACATTAACTGGAGAGTCTGCTTCATCTCCTCAGGTATTACTCAGACCGCCTATTAGTAGACAATCAGATCCATACTCAGTTCTAGATGACGAGTACTCAATACGTTATCCTAGGAGTGAACAACGCTCTCAAGGCATGTACCCACCTGTAGGAACTCTGCAGATACAGCCCGAGTTCTCTCCTCAAGAAAATTCCCCTATGCCATCACGTATGGAAAATACTCTCAGAGATGCTTGGCAGGATAGTGATCAGTTCATAGCAGGATATCACACACCTCCGCAAAGCCATGTTATACAACAAACGCCACCAAGGCACGATATCGTGGCTTCACCGAACGAAGTCATTTCAACTCTAATAGAAAAGGTTAGAGGATTAGAACTTTCCCAAGCAAGTCAAAATTCGAGATTCATACAAACAGGGAGTTCCAATCCTCCGCACCATCCTAGCCAAGTAGATCTCCTCACAGGAGTAGGCACGTTAGGTATGACTCCTCAATATTCACAACAAGTGCCAACTAGACCCACCATCGCTAGCACTGTTCCTCCTGGTCCAGTACAGAGCAATCCATTCCTGGATAGTACACCTTCGTACTTAAACATGTACTCCAAATCACCACAAGGGGATATGTACTCATCCCCCGGCGTGTTTACTCAAATACAGGGATTGCCTTATGCCCCTGCTAATGCGTACATTACGCCATATCAACAACCCGTTCCGCCACCGCCTCCTCAACAGGCACCATCAATGGTTGAGACGTATGCGATAGGGACTTATTCAGAATATTTAAAGGAGCCCTTAGATTTTGCCATACGAAGCGTTATGCTTCCAAGGCCTCTTCCCGATTTGCCCAAATACAAAGGAGAAGGAGATCCGAATGCGCATATCAAAACTTACGCTACAGCCATTCGTGAACTACTCCCATGGGATGGGGTTGTTGCTAAAATATTCCCCAAAATTTGGAAGGCATTGCCCTCGATTGGTATTACAGAATACCCGAAGCTTCCATACATTCATTCAAACAACTCGTGTCTGAGTTCATCAAAGCCTTCGACATGAACAAACTATTAAGGACAGGAATCAGGGAGTTCTTGCACATCAAGCAAGAACATAACGAGTCTGTCGCCCATTTCATCCAAAGGTGGCGCACAGTCCTTTATTCCTCGGCAAGCGCTCCAAACATGGATCAGATGGAGCTATGCGATTTATTCCTTCATTCTCTTAGCAGAGAAGTGAAGGAAGAAGTCCAGAAGTTCCCACTAAGGACTTATGATGAGGTACTTGAGAGCGCTCTGCGAATTGATCAAGCAGCGATAGATAGTGGCCGTAAGACGTATGGAGCAAACGGGAGGTTAATCACCTCTACTCAAAATACTACAACCACCACAAGCGTCAATCAAGGACCCAAAATCCTTAACAAAAATCGTGGGGTAACAACAGATGGGGTAACTGACCAGCCCAAGAGGGTAAATGTCGTTAATACTCCGTCACAAACAAACAACCAAAGAAACAACAATTTTACCCCGACGATCAATACGGTGGATTTTAATAATCCACAACAACAACAACGGTGAAATCCCATACAAGGACCAAGCCAAAACTCCTTTGGTTATCAAAACCAAAGTCAAAACCAGAAACAACAAAACTTTAGTCCTAATAGGCAACAGTTTGATCGGAATTTTAGGCCACAATACACACCAAACCAACAAAACGGGAATTACAACCCCAATTCTTATTGTGGTTTCCATAAAATTCGGGGTCATGACACTAGAACGTGTCGTGATTACAACAAATTCATGCAACGCTTGCCAAATGAACAAAAACAATTTTTTATGGATATGTTCTTAGCAGATCCTACGTCACCAACGGCAAGTACCTTCGCAGGGGCAGTTTCCCCTCAGAATGCCCCTCTCAAGATCTTTAATGATCCACTCCCAAATCATGATAGCGATAGGTTGAAACCAGCTGGAACAAACAAAGGTGCAATAACAGGAAACAACGATCACGAGGCCTCAACCTCGCTAAATCCGTTAGTCGCGCCACAACTAGGAAGTCAACCACGACCTAAGGTAGTTGGATTAGTAGAGTTAGACTCCGAATTACCCGTTGAAGCAATTACGAGAACACGAGAGTATTTCTCTCAACCAAGTCCAAGCCACCTGCCGGAAACAGATAACATCCAGCAAACCGTAGCAAAACCTATGGGTGCTTACGATCTAATTAATGATCTAACAAAAACCTTCTCGCATATTTCATTCCTTGATTTACTAAAGAATTCCCCTGCTCACAGGGCTGCTCTTTTAGAGGCGTTAGGTTTGGGTCATTTAATTAGTATCACTCCACCACCAGAAGCACAAGTAAATCATATAGACTTTGATGTTTATCCTCCGGGACAGGCAGATAGGGATGTTGAATTCATATTCGAAATAAGTAAAATGCCTACAGATGCTGAGATCGCACGCCGAGGCGATCCAGCCCTACACTTGCAAGTACAAGTTTATAATAACTATGTAAAATGGGCAATGGTTGATGATGGAGCTGCGGTTAACATAGTTCCTTTCTCTTTTCTCCAAAAATTGGGATATGGAGAAACAAACTGTTCTACTACACGAAATACCTTGAGAGGCTACGATAGCCTTAAAGCCACATCGATAGGAACTATAATACTACTGGTCACCTTAGGACCTAAAACAATCCTGACTGAGTTTTATATTATAGATCGGGAAACTAACTATAATATGATCCTCGGCCGGCCCTGGATACATCGAATGAAGGCAATCCCTTCCACGCTATTTCAAGAAGTAAGATTCCTGCATCTGGGAAAGGTATTTGTAGCCAAAGGTGATCCAAAGCCGTTTGACGTACACCTAGCTGATTTAAAGAAAAGACCAGGTATACACTCAGAATTCAAACTTCCAACAAACCAACTTAACAAACCCTCTGACCCAAAGCCAGAGGAAAAGTTGATACCTACGACGGATCTTGAAACTACCAACATAGCCCAAACAATTCCAACCCCTAAAGGCAAAACTAAAGAAATAGTATCATTAGGGACTACTGCGAAGATCGTTGAGTTGATAGAACAAGATTCACCAATGTTCTTACCATTCGATTCAGTAGGTATCGGATTTTCCCTAGGTGTTGGTTCCTTGCCAGCAGAAGATCTCTGTATGGTAGAAGTAGAGTGTGCAAACACAGCAGATACACCTACATCCATACTCCCGGCTAAGTATTGGACTCTCCATTTCGATGGAGCTAAATGCCGTTATGGAGCGGGGGCAGGTATAATTCTTACCTCGCCCGAAGAGAAGGTCCTCCCATTTTCTTTTAAATTAAACTTTGAATGCACAAACAACAGTCGCTGAGTACGAAGCCCTCCTCCTTGGCCTTACCTTAGCCAAAAGAATTGGTATTGATAATATCAGAGTTTTAGGAGACTCGCAATTAGTGGCAAACCAAGTTTCAGAGGTATATGAAACTAAAGCCGAACACTTGCAACTTTACAAAAACGCTGTATTAGATTTAAGCAAGGCGTTCAACTTCATATCCATTGAAGCAATCCCGCGAGAAAAAAATCTTCTCGCCGATTCAATAGCAACCTCAGCATCACGTTTTACTCCAAACAATGAGCTAGAAGACACTCACTTCACAATATCCATTCGAAACGAACCATTGATAAAAACAATGATAGATCCTCTTTCAAACGGAAGTGAATCTACCATCCTAGACCATGTTGGAAACGATGCGGCTACTTTGGATTACTTAAATGCCTATGCAGCACTACATCTCTCCTATCACACGCTAGATTTATCTCTGATCCCGCATTCATCTTCCTACTTCGGAAATCCCGTAATGAATCTTCCCTCACAAAAAGAACCTAATATATACGCGGTGGAAAACGGGGATGATATAGATCTACCTCCGGCACCACCTGAGTTCGAAGAGGGTAATGCCTCTTTAATTGAAGAAACAATCGATGTCAATATCGGAACGGAAGATGAACCAAGAATTTTAAAGCTAGGTTCTTCGTTAACCCCAGAAGAAGTGGAAATACATACTCAAGTTCTCAAAGAACATCAAAAGGCATTTGCATTTAATTACAAAGAGATGACAGGAGTCGCACCCCACATTGCGGTACACAACCTCGTCACTAGATCAGATGCAAAGCCAATTAAACAAAAATCAAGACCCATGAAGCCCAAAGTAGCCCTCATGGTAAAAGAGGAGGTAATAAAACTCCTTCAGGTAGGATTCATCAAGCCAGTTGACTACTCCCAATGGGTATCCAACATCGTTCCCGTTCTCAAGAAGAATGGAAAGATACGCATCTGCATAGATTTTCGAGATATCAACAAAGCTTGCCCTAAGGATGACTTCCCATTACCATCCATAGACGTTATTGTTGATGCAACAACGGGTTTTGAACTCTTGTCTCTCATGGATGGATTCTCGGGATACAATCAAATCAAAATATCCGAGCAAGATCAAGCTAAAACCACGTTTATAACTCCTTGGGGAACCTATTGCTACGCTGTTATGCCATTCGGTCTCAAGAACGCCGGTGCTACGTACCAGCGGGCCATGACATACATATTTCACGATTTAATCCATAAAATCGTGGAATCCTACGTAGATGACTTGTTGGCTAAGGCCAAGAAGCGTTGTGACCATCCCGAAGTACTCCGCATCATTCTTTCACGTCTAATAGAATACGGAGTCACGCTAAATCCAGAAAAATGCGTATTTGGTGTAACAGGAGGAAAGCTCCTAGGTTACATCATATCGTCACGAGGGATCGATGTTGATCCACCAAAATTCGGGCTGTCCTCGAAATGGTCCCACCCTCGAATGAATCTGGAATCAGATCATTTCTCGGAAAGCTGGGTGCAATCCGGAGATTTATCCCGGATCTAAGCTTCGCCGTTCATCCAATCAACAATTTACTCAAGAAGGACTATAGCATTGATTGGACTGAAGATTGCAATGAAGCTTTTGATGCAGTCAAGCGTTTCCTGCTATCACCGCCTACGCTAATGCCACCAAAGCTAGATCGCCCTTTAATTTTGTACTCACGGGCTACCGATGTTTCGTTAGCTTGCATGCTAGCCCAAGAAGACGATGACAAGAGAGAGCGTGCGATTTATTTCATTAGCCGAACATTGCTCGACTACGAAACGCGCTATACACAAGCAGAGCGAGAATGTCTTGCCATAGTCTTTGCTACTAAACGCCTAAGACACTACATGCTAAATCAAGAGACAAGGGTCATAGTAAAGACGGACCATTTACGGACTTTTCTCACACAAGGGTCCTTGTCCAAAAAAGCTGGACGTTTTATAACCTTAATGGGAGAGTTCGAATTAACTTTTGTAAACCAAAAGTCAGTTAAAGGGCAAATCATCGCAGATTGGTTAGCTGATAACCCGCTAGACGGAGGCGACTTAGTAGACTTAGACTTTCCAGATGAATGCGTATACTACGTCGAAACCCGACCTGCTATATCTGAGTGCCCTTGGTACGCTGATATCATTAGTTATATCATGGACCATAGGTACCCAGAAGGAGCTACACCTCAACAAAGAAGGCGGTTACGCATTATCGTAGCTAAATACGTCATTATAGAGCAGGTGCTCTATCGGAAAGCATTCGATGGAATGCTCTTAAGGTGTGTTGACACAGAAGAGTCCAAGAGGATTCTCCATGAATCCCATAGCGGTATATGTGGAGGCCACTTCGGTGGCCATGCCACTGCTCGAAAAATACATCGAATGGGCTATTTCTGGCCCACTCTAGAACATGACACAATAGAGTTTGTACGCAGGTGTCATAAATGTCAGGAGTTCTCTCATGAGATCCATATGCCGGCACAAGCTTTGCAACCGATCGCTACTCCGTGGCCCTTTTCTACATGGGGCCTGGACTTGATAGGGAAGTTCTCTCCCTCGTCCACAGACGGCCACAATTTTATAATCACGGCCACTGAATATTTCACTAAATGGGTAGAGGCCATGCCTCTTACAACTGTACCTGGTTCTGTAATCGCTAAGTTCATTTTGAACCAAATCATTTGCAGGTACGGTATCCCGCAAATCATTATCTCAGATAATGGAACTTCTTTCAAGAATGAAGAAGTTCGTGAGCTATGCAACAAATTTAAAATCAGCCATCATACGGCTTCCTTGTACTATCCCCAAGCCAATGGGCAGGCTGAAGCAACAAACAAAACACTGAAAGCCATTCTCCTTAAAACAGTGAAAGAAAACAAGCGGGATTGGCATTTAAAGTTATATCCGGCCTTGTGGGCCCATCGAACCTCAATAAGAACTCGAGAAGAGCAACTCCTTTCTCGCTGGTATTTGGGTCAGAAGCAGTTCTCCCACTCGAAGTTGAAATCCCCAGTCTCCGCATTTCGCTACAAGGGATTCTGGATGAGGACGCTTACAGAGAAGCACGTCTTTCTCAATTAGAAAGTCTGGATGAAGCTAGGTTAGACGCTGAACAACGACATAGAGTCTATGCCGACCGGATGTGCCGGCAGTACAACAAGAAGGTCTATGAACGTGACATATACGAAGGTGACCTAGTTCTAAGGTTAGACAGCCGGATCGACAAGAAGACCGGCGAAGGAAGGAAATTCCGGCCCAAATGGTTGGGCCCGTACCGAGTCACAAAGGACTACGGAAATGGTGCATACCTCTTATGCACGCTAGAAGGTGAGGAGTTTGGCGAAACAGTCAATTCTCTCCACCTCAAGCGTTTCTACGCGTAAGCAGCTAACGCTACCTATATAACTATCTACATTGCATCTTCATATAGATTTAGATCATTTTGTCCACTTGTTTCTTACATAAATTGTGATCAAGGAATCTATCCTCAAAGCAATTCATTACAAACTCGTGATGTTTTTGGCATAAAGCTCTTTAATCATACTTCTCCGTCTTCGATATCATCAATCAACTCAGAATCTTTTATCAAATAAATCAGACATGACGAAGTCCTAACGGTAACCATACCAAGATCTGCAAGTTCATTCTCGCTTTGATTTCTTCTTAGGATAGGTGTCTTGCCTATGGTCTATTCTAGAAGCTTCATGGTGTCACATCTATCCCATATACACATCTCTTTGGAAAATAAGCATATACTGACATTTTACTCAAATAGACAAGTCAAGAAGTGATTAAACAGAAAATTTTATTTTTACACATTTCCTTGCCCCACTAACCTTCGGTGATGAGCTTGCGTCTCTTACTAGTGACGTAGGGTTGGGAAAGGATGGAAATGCCCTTACTCGCCTATGCCTTGCCCACGGTGATAAACCCATGCTTCTTACAGGTAGCATGGGGCAAAGTGTAGGGGGTCCTCTAAACAAAGTAAATGTTAAAAGGTCATAAACAATCAATTCAAACTTTGAGTCAAAAACGAATGAATCAGATGTTCAAAAATTCCAAGAGAGTTAAAAATCCTAAAAACCCAGATTTTGTCTACTATGTGGCCATCTACGGGTCTAAGTCTGGATAAACCGCAAAGCAAGTTGCATCCAAAACTATGAAGTCATTCAGGTAGAATAAGCTTGTAGTTTTCATTTGGTTCCACCAAAGCTTCGTCTGTCTTTCATCACTATCACTTCACCATATTCCATAAACTTGCGCCCCTCTTGGCTCTTGGTGATGAGCCCTCGCATCTTACTAGTTGCGTGGAGTTAGGAGTGGGGCAAGTTAATCTGTTCATCATACTGATTATTTTCATCACTTTGCCAAAACAAATCATGAGGTATCCAAATTGCTCACAGAAACTAAGATTTAAGATCACGATATATCTACAAAATCATGTATCAGCATCATGAAACACAAAAAGAAAGCAAACATTTGCATCATCTGTTTTCCATTGCATACATTCTAGAAAGCATATGAAACATACATCGTAGTATACACAAAAAAGCTGGAAACAGAAAGGGAAGACCCAAGTGACAAAGTTTTGATCCAAAATCGGCGCATATATATAAATAATCAATATTTGTATACAATGCCATCATGCACTAGGCATGGTCAAAACGCTCAAAGAGCCCGTAATACACAAAAGAATCTATAATACAAAAGATGCATAGGGGCCAAGTGGCCTCTCAACCCCTACGCGATCCCGCTGAAGGTGCGCGCCCTCGCCTAGGACTCCGGCTACGCTGGCGCTCTGAATGGACGGAGGGCTCAGGGTCCCGAGGAGCGGTCGTGGTCTCGCCATGAGAACGGCTCCTCATAAGGCGCTCGGCTGTCCTATAGCCTGCCAACTCTGTGCGGAGAGTCGACACCATCTTGGCCACATGCCAAACGGGAGCGAAGACGTCGGTATGCCTGCCGGCTGCTGAGGGCTCCCCGGCATCTACGGATAGCTCCGCACGGGTCTTATCCATAGGGATCATCAGAGAATCGGTACATACCCTACGGATTAGATCCCGCCACTCGTCAACGGTCTCTGCAAAACAAAGAGGAAAGACGAATTAAAAACTAGGCAAGAGGCTAAAATATACAGGATACCAATATAAGGAGAGATAGCAGTTAAAACAAGTCCTAAATCAAATTAACACTGCAAAGGAGGAGAAGATAACTTACTCGGATCACCGAGCCTCCAAGATGGGTCACTAGGGCCAGGACCCGCTGCAGATGCCGCTGCCGACTGAGGAGCTGCTCCTGTAGTTGGGGCAACATGACGCCCCGCAACGGACTCATCATCTCCACCATGGCCCCGGGAGAGTGGCTCCTCGGAAACCAGAGTCTCTCTCTCTGCGCTCTGCTCCTCCCTCTCCGCATGATATCCTGAGTGTCATGCCACTCAGGATCACTCTCATCCGTCTGCTCCTCCGACCCTCCCTCTGTGGACTCCTCAGAATCGGAGTCAATATCTATAGGGTCATCACTACTATGAGCAGGACCCGCGGTAATCCGAAGTAAAGGTGCCCGAGGCGCACCAGCTCTCCCTCTGGCCCGAACTATCCCCCTGGCTGCAATAGGAATGCCAGGGGTAACCACTGTCCAACCACGGCCTCTAGGCCCCCCTCTAGCCTCCCGAACTGATCTATAAACTGGTGCTACTGGAGGAAGCATGCCCACATATGGGAGGCCGAACTGCTGAGGAACTCTGCTGAAAGGATGTACCTCTACCCGTCCCACACGGTCAATAAGCTGCCCTGTGATGGAGCAGGAGACCAATGTCATGGCCTCCTCTCCCCATACGCCGGCCATAAGGCTGAGTACGGTGTGGCCTCCATGTCTGCTATAGTAAGGGAAGCTACTGGCTGATGAGGTGCTCTAAGCACCGACATATCTGACCACCTGGCTGCCCTCACAGCCCCAGGATCTGCCACCTCCACGCCTCTGCCATAGGGAATGAAGCGCTCATACACCCAACTCATAACTAGAGTAGGGTGACTCAAAGACTGTCCCTGTAAACGGACCACCCTGTATAAGTCGTGATAGGTGGTCCCCAAGATGTCTGCCCCCCAGGCGTATATCCGGCCATGCCCCTCTATCTGTGCAATGATGGGGGCCCAACAGTATAACAAAGTGTCACCTCCCTTGTCCCCGATCAGTCTCGAGGCAAGGATCCCCATGATGGCCTGTCGAAATACGGGGATGGGCAAAGAAGGAATGGATCTAACTCTCACTCCCTTCTTCGGCCCCGTGGAAATAGCTGCATCTCCCATATATGTCGCCCACTGTGCAATCTGTGCCCGTGAGCCTGCTGTCTCTAGTGTGAGTCTCCTCCCAATGATCGGGACCCCCAGAATGCGGTAGACGTCCTCTAATGTAATGGTCCACTCACCACGGACCCC
The DNA here is from genome assembly GCA_018340775.1 of Taxus wallichiana var. yunnanensis. Classification (NCBI taxonomy): domain Eukaryota; kingdom Viridiplantae; phylum Streptophyta; class Pinopsida; order Cupressales; family Taxaceae; genus Taxus; species Taxus wallichiana. The sequence goes on from CM031240.1 coordinate 984,651,885, forward strand.
TGGCAATCGGAAAGTGTTCCGATCTGCATCCCAGTATGAGAATAAGTCACAGAGTATGTGACTAGATGGAGCAACGTGAGGCACACGCGATATCCGCAATATGCCGGCCCTCTGCAATGTGTCCTCCTCATCTGCTGAAAGGGCATCCAATACCCCGGGCAGCCAGTCACACTCTCTCTCCCGGCTCCATCTAATATACTCCTCCTTCGCCTGCGTACACCCAAAAACACACAAAACAGAGTAAGTTAGTATCTAAACGATATCGGGAGAATCGCAAAAACATACAGAAATGCAAGAAAATATAAGTATAAGTCTCCAAAACAAGCTCTGTTGCATTCTGTGCAAAACCGCCGCCCTGAGCAGGGGGGCGGTTTTGTAACCGCCGCCTTAAAGGCGGCGGTCTCATCCGCCGCCCTGATCAGGGTGGCGGTCATGTAACCGCCGCCCTGGCCGGGCGGCGGCGGTCGTGTCTCGAAAACCCGCGCGGGTTTTTAACCCTAAAAAGTCCAAAAAACGCAAAAAACGACCGTTTTAGCTAAAAACAAAGCCTACCCAGTAGGCGCCCCCCCTAGACGGACCTTTTAAACCTAACATTTTCAAAAATGACCCCCCCATTACAACAAATTTAGCATTTTAAAATTGAAGAGGGAAAAGCACAAAATTGAAGAAAAACCAACCTGTGATCTCGCGGGGTGGCGTTCCGCACGTGGAGGCATGATCACTATCTCGCTGTGGACGTTTTGACGCTACTCGCGTGAGAAACCGTTACCGTGGGCCCCAGAGCTCAAAATCTATCAAATCGACTCACGCAAATGAATAGGAAAATGGGCCCACTTTCATATATATATCCTTCTGTTTCGTTTTAAAATGGCTTTTCGCGAGTTCGGGCGCGCGGAGGTAAGTTTCTATCCTCGCACTAATGGTACGTCCTCTTCCCCTATTGTTTTAGCGTTTATTTTCCAAATTATTGTATCTATCTGCACTTGAGTTCTCTTTTCATTTTGCAGGTGGCGGGAATTTTGGATGGCGTCATTTCGACACACGGACGTGTAAGGTATAACTTCTAACTTCCCATTTCGGGACTGCCATACTCGGACCCACCGTTTTATGCCTCTTCATGGCTAAAATGCTTCTCCGAGGGGGCAATATGTACGTACCCAAAATTGTAAGGTACTGTACTGCGGAACGGTGTAATAAGTGCCCCTGATGATGATACTGAGTCTCTTCGCTTGAGGTGTTCGGGATCCGAGAGAAGCTTTGAGATATGCATTAACATCCCGCATGCCCCGCTTAGCCCCCGCGTGCTTTGTTTTCCCTTTTTCCCTCTTTTCTTGGCTTTTGGTCTTGATACGAACCGCCGCCACCTGAAGAGCCGCCCTGAGGCAGGCAGGCGGCGGTCTGCCGCCAGCCGGGCGGCGGTCCTGTGCGCGTTTTCCAGAACGCTCTTTTGACGCGACCCGCATGAAATATCACGACTCACTAGCTTTTCTTGCCGACTTGAGCATGCATTAATGTTTTTGGTCCCCTGGAATAGTGTTTTTCTTTTGTTTAATGTTTAGGAGTTCAGTTTGGATTTGATTTTTGGATGTTTGGATTCCTATAAATGCATGGTTTGTGCACATGCAAATGGCCTCTGAATTTTGCTCCAAAGTTTGCTTTTGAATTTCTTGTTACAGCAGTTTTAGTTTTCCTTGGCTTAGGATTCTTAGTTTTCTCATTCAGTGCTTTGGTTAGTATTGTGTTGCAGCTGGTAAGCCACATATCCAACTTGTGCAAGTGCAAACATTATTTGAGCCACCATTTCCACTCCAACTTTCATGTTTTCAGTGCTGTGGTCCTTTTAGTTTGCTTAGGATTGGTAGCATAGTTTATTGCAGGTTTGTTTTAGCTTTGTGTTCTTTGTTGGTAAGCCACGAGATCCAACTTGTGCAAAAAAGTATTATTGTTTTGGAGTAGAATAGTCTAGGCAGCCATTAAAGTTGCAGGTTTTGCTCTTCATACAGACTAGTTTCAGGTTCTGGACGCTTTTGTTGCATGATTTGCAGTAGACCCCGCTAGGAATTGCATAGGCCAAGCTCTGTACTCTTGCGCTATCCCTCTCCTATCCGCATTCTATTCTCATACGCATTATGAAGCTGTCCATTGATCCAAATATCTATTCCTGTTGATGCAAGCATTCCACGCTTTTCTGGATTCACGTGAGCACAAAGAACGAAGAGATCATACTGAGGGGACAAGAACACACACACCGTCGGATTCGCCACTGTTCTGCGAAATCCAGGTTCCATCTTTCAAAGTTTTAGTTAGAACTTATCAAATAAAGTAGTTAATCATTTTATTTCAGTTATTTCCATTCTCGATATTGCCAGGGAGGTTGTGGGGATTGATAGTTTCTGAGAAACTATGATTCATTCCTCACTTCTGAGGTAGGATCGAGAATCTTGCAGATAGATTAGTTATTTCGTTGTTTAGAATAGATATACGAAATCGCACAGACAAATAGCTACACTCGGCTATTTTGTTTGTTTTACGTTGTTAGTTTAGTTGTCAATTCTAAATATTTTAAATAGCTGCTTTCTTATAAATTGCCAGAAAATACAAAAAGAAATTATATATGCTAGAAGTGCACTTAGATTTTACTTTATTATAGTTTGTTTCATTCTTTGCTTTTGCATGACAATTACGGGACCTAGAGAGCCAGGGAATACATTTTCGAGCCAATTGTGCCCCTGACCCAATACCGTAGTGGCAATAATAAGCGACATTGACCAAAACCTTAGGATACAAGTCTTCCAAACAACAACAGACTTCCAACAGATCAGGACACAGTTGAGAGGGTTAAACATCGAAGACGACCAAGCATATCTGTTTTGGTCAAATCAGCCAAACTACAGATTACCCTAGAAAATACCCACATGACTGTAGAAGGGCTCGAAAGAGAACAAACATTCGGGTGTGATCCTTTAGTTCCACAGCCAGACGCTGGAGACACCCTAGTAGATATAGATACCAGCTTAAGAATCCAAGTTGCGATAACGCCTGTAAGGTATTCTGAGAAGATCGCACAACTGTTGGTTCTAAACATAGAAGCTGAAAAAGCTTACGACTACTGGATACTAGGAATCAGAACTTGATCTCCCGTATGACCATAACGGGACCGCAACAACCAAGAGTCTATGGTTGTGATCCACAGATCCCACAGCCTAACGAATCCATAAGAGAATTAGACATAGACACTGGCCTACGTAAATTAGTATTTCAGTCTACTCCGATTCCACCTCTCATCATTCAACAGTTATCCCTACTAGACACTGATAACCAACGAAGCTAGAGAATTGGACTAGGCCAGAGAATCGTCCATAGAGTTGACTATATTCACCATATGACCCTATCGGGAAATACACGAAACCATCCGGGTCATTTTCCACGCATCCCACAACCCATAGATCGAATCACGCCGAGCTCGATATTGATTGGAGCCTTGAGTAGTCATCCTCGCTGATCGATCTATCACACCGATCCAAGTTAGAAGGGCCTTCTTTGCCTTAGATTCGCAAATACCATTAGTGCGTGTCGAAGAAATTAGACTACCTAACTAGTTTGCCTGCACATTCTACCCACACCGGCTGTCTCGGCACGACCTCGGGAGGTCGGTGCACCTTGAGAAGAGTTACTTGTTGATTCTCAAGCTCGCCTATTGCATTTTGAACAAGACAAGAAGGAATCCCACTTTTTAAAAATACTTGGCATGTTGTCTCCACTTATGTGGAGGGATTTTGTAACTTGTATTTTAAAGATTCATCTTATTGTAAATGTATTTTGTAAACTTAATTTGTATTGGTTAATAAGGAAGTACTCATGTTGGAAAGGAGGCATGTGAAGTTACATCTTGTTGTTATTATACCTCCTCTAACTTGAATAGTTTATCAAGAGTGTATTGGATGTAAAATTGTATTTTAATGGGTTAGTCCTTGTTAAATGAAAATGTCAAGTCTTATATTATTAAGATGAAGTAAGGACCTTGAAATGGTTTTGGAAATGAAAATGATGATCTCTCAACCTAAGCTTATACTTAGGGGTTGTATTGTAAATATAATTTTAAATAAATGGTGTTAAAGAATAGAGAATGTATGTTGAAAAATGTACTTGTTTCCATGAAATGGATTTCATTTAAGAGGATTGTGAAAATTCCAAGCACAAGGTCAAACCTGCATGGTGGAAGGATTATCCGGCTGAACATATAACAATCAATCCCCATACCGACCCGGTTGTGGAACTCCCGCAGGCTGAGAACACTTTTGAGAAGAAACCTCAAGCTTCCTATCCTAAGGATGTTGATTCAATGATAGATTCTACGCCCCTTGCTATGGGCCACATCCCTATTAAGTCAATTGAAGTTGTTCTTCCAATCTCAGTGGAAGAAGGAAATGATGAATGAAAGGTGGTGGATAGGAAACAGAAGTTATGCACTAAATCCAAACCCTCTATTGTCTTGGACAATGCATGAGTCTTGTTGTGTTGTGTGTTATCATCATTACGTCTGGGTTGTTGGCATGTTGTGATGCTATGGATCAACTGCGATTTCTATGACGTTATTATCTACTAGTTATTTCTTAGTTGTAGCTTTGTCGGTTTTTGGTTGTGATCTTGGCGGATTTCTCTATGTTGTTGGGCTTTATCGTTATATATTGATGTTGATCTCTTTTTTAAATGTTGTATATTTAAAATATGGATTTTGAGCCTTGTTGTACAAGGGTATAGTCCCTTTCGTAGAAAACTATTTCCCAATAGTAAAATAAAATATGATGAAATTATAGCCAAATTCTAAACTAAGTCGTAAGAGGGTAGTTTATATATAGTGTTTGAAATCCAAGAAATATTTCTAACTTCTCCATATTTAGGAACAAATATAAATTCATAATTACCTTGCACTTATATTTTTGCACAACTAAACTTGATTTGATTGTGTAAAAACAAAGTAAGCAAAAATATACTCTCATACGTATATATACCTATATAAATTTATATACTTATATATATTATAATTATATATACATTTTAAGAAAATAAAAATTAAATTGTTATATCATTTTCAATTATAAATATATATGCCTATATAGATTTGTTATATAAACTTACATGTTTATATATTATAATTATCTATAAATTTTTAAATAATGTTGATATACTATATTATATTATATTACATTATATTAGTGTGTGTGTGTGTGTGTGTGTGTGTGTGTGTGTGTGTGTGTGTGTGTGTGTGTGTGTGTGTGTGTGTGTGTGTGTGTGTGTGTGTGTGTAAACGAAAGAGACATTTAACTAAGTCGATTGGCTTATCTTTAAAAAAGGAGTATGTGTGGGGGAAGGGGGTAGGGGAGAAGGAGGGGCGGAAAATTTAAAGTGAGTGGGGGAGGCGGGGCGGGGGACGCGAAGCCCCCAAACCCTAAAACCTACTCATTTCTATTTGGGCCATGGCTATTTATTAACAAGTGTTGCATTTAAAATATTTGGCCGAATTTTATTTCTATTAAAACTATATAAATAAATGAGCGCACACACGCAGATATATATATATATCCATCGAGGCCATCAATATCAAACTACCATAATCAAATTTTGATATTATTAAATTTGGGAATTTTTTCAAATAAATATTTATACACACACACACACACACACACACACTCAAAAAACCCTTATCGTGTATATATATCATTAAAACCAAAGATAACATTTGGGAAAAAAGCCATACCTAAATAGGGTAAATAAATAACAATAATAATAATAATAATGCAAATAACAAATATTAATATAAGCAAACCCTAGGGGTGATGTAAATGAAAATAAGCACTAACATGTTGGTATCCATCCATGAGCTTGAGCAACCTTCCATGGCCTCTATCCTCCTCCTCCTCCCAAACCTACAAAATGAAAATGGAAAAATAGGGTAAAAGGATTTATAAGAACACCTCATAAAGATGTTTAGGGTCATAATAAATGTCTTAGATCTAAGGGCTCTAATTGAATCAATCTAAGGGTAGGGAATCAGTCTTTCATTGTTAGGTGGGGATTTTTATGGGAATATGGTTTTAAATTAAATGCATGTGTAACTTGTGAATGGGACCACTAAAGAGTGTTAGAATGTTAGGGTCAATGTGTGAGCTTTATTGCGTTAGGTAGGTGACTTTTATAAGGGAATTGACTTTAAGAATTAATTAAATTAATTTTATACATGGGAAACTAGATAATGTTATGATAGGGATTACAATTAATTGAACTTAATTATATGGGAGGGTAAGTTTACACCTTAGCCTTAGGGTATTAATTAAATAAATGATATTAGAACTATAGAGATGAATTAAATAATTTTGTAACAAGGGTAACTTAAATAATGATTTATAAGAGAAAATTAATTGAAATTGACGAGAACCCTAGGAGGGGATTTAAATCCGAAATGAATAGAATGAAATAATAGAAATTAATTGTTAATTTAATAACAATAGCTTTGCAATAAGTGGAAATTATTAAACAAGTAATATTTAAATCTAGTTGTTAGTTGTTGTTATGAAACCCTTAAATCTAATTTTCCTAACTAATTTTTGGGTTTTTATATTAGGTTTTGTGCAGGAAAAACGTGGGCATTACACTTGGTATCGAGACGTGGGTTCAATATTTTGACCTTGGAAAAACTTGGGAACACAACAACCATTTAGCGGAACTAATATTAAGAAACTTGAAACTATGGAATTTAAAATAATAATAAAAACAATAAAATGTGTTTGAATTGTTGCATTCACTTGAGTGGGCATCTTTTCGAACCTGATTTATAGGGAAATGCTAATTTAGTTTGATATTCTTGTGAACTTCTCGAGTGATAGAAAATTGGGTCCTTGTGGAGATATTCCTTATTGGGTACATAGATTTTTGTCATAAATGTATGGTTTGTTGACCCCGTAGAGACCCTCCCTTATTTGGAGTGTTATTTTGTGTGGTGCAACTCCTAAGGATTATATCTAGAGGTAGCATTTAGGGGTTATTTTGGGGAAGACTAGAGGTTGAATTATTTTTTAGAGCTCCCCTTTCTGCAGTGGTTAGATGAGTTGGTTTTGGTTGTTGCTTGTGGACTTAATCCCCATATGGGAGAATAGATATCATGACATGATGTCATAAAAGATCTAGTTTTGTATGTGTGTTCTTAAATCGGAGATTGATGTATAATACCTCTACCAAAGCTTTAGGAAGGGCTGTGAAGTGAATGAGATGTGGACATTTCATGTGTTTAATATTTGTAAACTTAAGTTCTTTTATCAATGACCAACATTTAATTTTATGATTTGATTGAAAATCTCCAAGGCTTTTTTATATTTTTTTCATACCGCAATATTTTCAAGGATTGCAATGCAGCTACTTATCCATTTTCTTGATTGCTGAGATTTCTTAGATTTTACCCTTTAATGGTGAATTGGAGATCATTTTTTAATTTTCCACTTGGCTAAATGTTTACAAGAAATTTATGTGAATATTTTATTATTTTCTGATTAGATGGTTCTACACTATTGTATTGTGATCTTTGGCCATATGAGGGTACACCCTAGGTGCTTTGATTGTCTTCTTAGGTCCTTTAAGTCTTTTCTTTGGTTTTGAAGTGATGGAATCTTGTGTACCTAGACCTTGGAGAAAATATTTTTTTATTATTGGTAAAAGGTTTTAGAGGAACCTTACCCAAGAGAACAATGGGGTCAAATCACGATATTATAAAAGAGAGCATAAAAGAAAGGGTCAAAGTACCTAGATAGGAAAAGAAGGTCTAAGACAAAGGTAGCTAAATTACACAAAAAAAATACACCAGGATAGAGAAGGTGTGCAAAAACCCACAACTAACCAACAACCTGAACACAACATAAAAAAGTAGGTCTCCAACTCGGATAAACAATAAAAATAGAGAACAAGATGAGACTTAAATTTTTTTTGGAATGATGGTTATTTTTGGTTTGGTGTGTCATTTCTTGTTCCTATCCACCACCATCCATTCTACGTTACATTCTTCCCCGGGGATTGGAAGAATGAATTCGAGCATCTCGATAGGGGGAATGACCCTCAATGAGGGGTAGGGAACTATCCTTCATAGCCAAGACCATTTGGGGTGAACAACCCATCACAGTCCCAACAGAGGTGAGAGGAATAGAGTTCTATATATCCTTCTCTAGAGGGGTTGGAATTTCATCTTTACAATGTTTCTTTGAGGGACTGAGTGATTCTTGTTGGTCTGAAAATATATCGAGAGGGCATATCTATGGATAGATGAGCCAACAGTGTGCAGGGCATAGCCCCTCTTTGAGACAGCAAAGTGAAATTGGTTTATTGCTATTCTACTAGCAGGAATCTGCGTAAGTCCTATAGTATTCTGCCTTCAGGGGTTTGGGATCTCGTCCTAGTAGGGGTATTTCCGACTATGAGTAGAAAGGAATGAAGGGAGGAGAGGAGATAGGATAGATCCGAAGGGAGAAAAGAAATGAATTCCAAAGCAGAAAGGTCAAAGGGTTTATGTTTTGGGTTGGTAGTAAACAGATCCAAACCTACTTGCATAAACGAACAAAGCAATACTGATGAGCAAATGACAAAAAAGTAGAGATAGATCTGACAGAAAAACAACATAGATCTAACTTAAGAAATATCTAATACACATAACACATCTATTGAGCACAAAGTTTTAATTTCTGTATTAATATTTTCTGTTTACAAAAGTATAAAGCCTTTTCCTCCTCACTTCTATTTTTCATCTAAAAAATGTCCACCACTTGAATACAACAAATACCCAAGTATATATAGAAGGAGAAGGAGAAAGAAGGGAAAAAGGAACCAACAACTAATTACAAAATATTTACAAAATATCTAAAAGTCAACTGTTGACTTTGGGGCTATTTGGTGGATGAAAACATCTCATGGTGCAACATGGATGATGTCATCATTTGTGCCAACAAAATTTTAAATATTACAAAAAGGGAACAACCCTAGGAGGAAGGAGCCTATTCCTCATCGTCCCGCGGCTGGAAAGGAGTATCTTGCTTTTGCTCAGGAGAGGAAATATGAAATTGAGCATGATACTCCAAGAATTTGCTAATTATTGGTTGAAGTTGATCCTGAGCAGGACCCTTGGTATGATCACCGATGACCTCGCAAGTCTCCCGTTAATCTCCGAGTCTCTCTGGGAGCTTGAATTATTCATTACCTGCCTCCATCAGGTATCCAACAAAATCATGGTAGGCTAGAAGGTTGTTGATAGATTCTACGTCAAAAGTGGCTTCTGACCCTAACCCTTGTGACGTGATCTCCTTAAAGAGCCAAATAGTGTACTCTGCCTTCCTCAAGGCGTATGATGGGGTGAGTAAGCCGGAGACATCCTTAGGATGATCTGCTCCATTTGATGCATTGCATCCAAGGCTTCCTCCTTGATTTTATCAATTTTCTCTAAGACAAATTCCATCTGGTCAACTCGATAGTCCAAAGCAGCAAGGAATTTGTTGGGTGCTCTTGGGTGATCGAAGACGCTGAATTTTACTAAGTCATTGACTGGGCAGTCGAGCATCTTCTGGAATGTCTCATGTTGTAGCCTAACATGGTCCAACTCTTCAGAGATAGGTCCCACAATCGCCTTGAGTTCCTTGTTAGCTTGATCAATATTCTGATACAGCTCTGTGAACTTTACAATTACTTCCTCACTATCCTTGAGGATCTGGTCTCTCTAGGAAGATACTACCATTCCTTGTTCACCAATCTTGGTGTACTCATTTATCTTTTCCTGACTAAGGACCTCAGGAGTTTCGATGGTAGTTGTAGGAGGTGCACTGCCCATTTTCTGCAGGGCTTGGAGAAGATGTTTGTTTTATTCTTTCAGTATCCTCTTCTCTTCCTTCGTTTCCTAAAGATTTTTACAAAGGGCATCCACTGCAGATAGGGCCTCTCCCTACAGGATTTCTGAGGATGTTCCCATCGTGACCTATGTCACTGTATAATCTGTAGGAGATAGATATTTTTATCCTTTGTGGGATCAGGGTATGCGAACTCCATAACCATTTCACCTGAAGCGCTCTAAGAGAATCGGGTTATTGGATTTTGCTTCTTAGCTCCTTTTGTTAGGATAATGGAGAAGTCCATAGGTGTAATGGGGACTTTCCTCTTATGCTAGCTCAGGTGCTTGGAGATCCATTCTGGACTTAAGGGAGTGGGACCAGAGGGAGAAGAGGGAACAGAGGCAGAAGAAGGAGTAGCTATAGTGAACAAGGGGAAATGTGTCGAGACACTTGGCGGTGGCATTGATAAAGAAGATGAATCTCTGACACTTACAGGGGTAGGAGTCACTATAGGAGAGGAAAGCGTGGGGGTGGAAGGGATCTGATAGATGAGGGAAGAAACGCTAGGGGAAAGATCTGCGAGGGAAGAGAAGATGAAGGAAGAGGAAGGGGGAAAGGTAGAAGACGGGGGAGAAGATGCAACCAAAGGAGTGGTTGCTTAAGTGATGTGAGGAGGTGAAGGAGGGGTGGGAGATGGGATGATGGGAACTTCATTGGTTACACCAGTGGCAAAATCCTGAGTGGATGTGCCCGTTGGAACACTTACTGCCTCTTCTTTTTTTCGGGGAGACCAAAGCTTCTTGCCCGATCCTGGGTGGCGAAAGGAGGACTCTCAGGAGTTTGCTCCTGAACAACGCTTGATTCTCATTCTTTTTCTTTCCCTTTTCCCTTTGGCAAGTGTTTTGGTCTAGTAGGTGCATCACCCAAATGAGACGGGGTGAAGTCTACCCCAAGGTAGACGAGACTGCTTTTCCTACACCATTACTCGTGTAATACATAGTGCCTTTAACCCTTTCCTAAATAGTTTGAGGTGCCTTTGTTCTGTCAATCTCGGTAAATGGAAAATTTTCCCCATCTATATCTAGATAGACCTGATCAACTTCTTGATCAGTCGTTTGGAAACCTTTTGGGACAATGGCCACACCATATTGGATGATTTCTGCTAGGGCCAGGCGGGAGTGATCCTTTCTTCTGAGCTCGACCTCGTGATATAGATTGATGTAGATATCCTTGATTTGTGGGATGTGGATTGGATCGAGCTTTGCCCTTAGAAGGTAATTGTGAGGATCAAAGGTTAGCCTTACTAGGAAATTGTGTTTCAAGTTGAGCAACTCCAGCTCTGCAAACATTTCCCGGGATTTGGTATGAGAAGTGTAGGTGTACCTACCCACTGTGAGGGGGAATGGAGTTCCACCCTTCTTTCTTTTCAGACACTTCTCATGGTATGTGATAAGCTGTCTGGACAGCTCCAATAGGATCAACTTCGGTCCCGCATACCTCGGTAACTTGGTGGGCTCCCCCAAGAATTTGGTGGCTCTGAGATAAGTGAAAGTGGGGAATTACATAAATAATGCTCCCCACTTCTCTGTGGTAGTCACCATGCTCTTGGTCATTTGACCATGAGTCATATTGGGCCTCAATAGGTAGATGATGCCATAGAAGAAGGCATCATTGATCTTGTTGAATTGCGTGATGTTGTTTTCCAATCTCAACTCTGGATAATATTCATATATTCTCACTTGGGGCCATACCCTGCATCGGCTTAGTGCTGGATAGTCTCTTTCGGAGGCAAAGCAACGTATAGCACATAGGAGTTCATGTAGAACCTCCTAGTTGTTGAGAGTTGTTAAAGTTGCTCAGAGATAGTGTTGCTGATGATCTCCACCCATTCAAAATGTTGATCAGGAACGTTTTTGCTCATTGTTTCTAGATATTTGAGCATCCATTTGTGGAAGTAATGGGCATCAGGAATCCCAAACACCCTACTCAGGAAGGTGATGGTGTCACTCAGCTCCTCTGAGAAGTCACTACGATGAATAACCTGTGGCCACCTAGTTATCACCTTATTGTTCTTTAGATACACTTCATTCATAAGCTGTATGCACTTGTCTTCATTTTCATCCCATGATTTTATGCAGTCTTCTTGGATTATTACCACAAATTTCCGGTGGTTGGGGATACCCAACATGATTTCAAAGTGTCGGGTAGTGAGGTTGATTATTACCTCACACTTCTCATTCTCGACACATCTTGTGTCCTTATTGTAGCAACGAGAAACCACCATCATGAACTCATTATTTACCACGCTCATGAGGATTCCCCCAGTTAAATGTAAACCACTGCTAACCAATTTGTCCATCCATGGACTACCTGTGACCTTCTTAGTTCTAGCCTAGAAGTCCTCCATATCAATATGACCAAGTTCTGAATCTCTAATGTCCACGTCACATTTTGCAAGGGATTCAGGCATCCTGACCCTTTAGTATTTATACTTCATTTATTCCTTTGTGAGTTTGGCGTTACCATTAGACTTGGTTGGCCTCTTACTTGATGAAGACATATGCGAATCTGGGTTCAGCTGCTGATCTGCAAGAAGGAGGGAAGTCCATCGCAGAAGAGCCATGTTAGTTGTTAAATCATCCATCAAAGCTTACAGAATGAAAACTTATTAATTTACAAGCTTCTGGGTGCAAGGCACAATTCTATTGCAGGTTGTAGGGTTAGAAAAGAAAGGCACACTGCTGGAGAATGTTGTATGGAAGAAAACATCACAAAGGGGCGCAGGGCACAGAAAACTACACACAACATTTAGTGTTGGTGTCAATGGATGTGCGTCTACGCCATATGAAGGGTTTTGGATAGGGCGTAGATTATTTTGGTGTTGGAATGCTATAAGATGTGCCATTGGCACATATATGGTATATGTTGTAAATCATTATGGTGCGCCAAAGGGGTGCAAGTTCAAATGGTGCATCATTGAATCAAGGTGCGCCATTGTTTTAGCTTTTGGCATGGCACAGGAAGAGTTTGCATGACATTCAAATGTGGTTGTAGGTGGATCTGCGCTTGCACCTATGTTAGGGTTTTGGGATTTTTATAAGGCATGGGGAATATGCATGTTGCAGTGTGGACAGTGTGCCCCTTTGGTGCGACTAGGTTTTGTGTAATAGCGATGGCATTTGCACTAAGAAAAAGCCGTGGTTTGATAATTTTCAAGGATTTTCCCTCTTTTGATAGGTTTGTGGCTCTTTGGCCTCTTTCAACACAAATTTGGACAGTGAGGGGAACAGAGCAAAGAGGATTCTGGATTCATTTTGAGACAAAGCCCTCCAGGCCAGCAGATCTGGAAGGAGGGTAAAACCATTTTGAAAAGTGGGTTGGTTTTACAAAATGGGCAGGGGTTGTATTTCATTTCTTATGTTCATTTTCTTTGTTTTTTAACAACTACCTCTCAAAAATAGTAAAAACCCCACAATTATCAACACAAGAAGAGAAAGGACCACTTACCAGGAATATATATAATGGAAGAAACGAAGTGGGGTCCTCAAACATGACGGAAAGCGACACACGGGGGTGACAGGAGCACTGATAGGTGCAGAGGAATTTAACTTTTCACATTTTTTCAATTGTGAAAATGACAGGTCGGATGCACCTATTAATAGAAAAAGGTGTAATAAATGTGCCACCAATTTTTTTGTAAGGCGCACCAAAACAAATGACAAGACGAAAATATTTTCACCATCGGCGCGGATTCGGGACTGTCGACATTACCTTCTCAGTGCTTTGGTGCACCATTCAGGGGCACAACATTTGTAATATTGACAAGATGGTGCATGCGCCTTGGCGCAGGTTTGAAAGGCACATCATGGGAAGAAACAACATTTGGAATGTTGACACTCCAAAGCTTGCACCAAAGGAATAGAAGGGGGTGAAAATTTATTTGATATTGCATAAATAAAATCTGCGTGCAACCAAAAAAAGACCAAATGACTAAGCTCAAAAAAAACTAGATTCTCCGGAAAGGGATTTTATGCCATTCCGAACGCTAAGAGACCTTGGTGGGAACCGAAACAAAATTTTGGTATGGTTACCTGTAGAATTGGCCTCGTCAATTTTACAGGATAACAACTGGCTCTTTTTGGGGACTATCTTTGAGTGAAGCTTAAGGGTAGAGAATCCCAGATCAACATGTGCCTATCCATTGGGTTACAGAGTCAAAAACAAGGGTGACGAAAAAGGAAAACACACAACCAACAAAAGCAAACACACAACATAAAACAAACTATACAAAGAAGAGAGCAAGCTCTACTTCCTGAATATTTTGAGATGCTACCCGCTATAGGGAAGCGGGAGCTCAATTCTGTCTAGATACAAGAGATAGAATCTATTCTCTCCATTGAGTTGCTTGATCTTGAAATTTCCTCTCCATAGAGAATCAAATTTTCCATGCATGCCCTTTGGCTCTCTTCACTTGTCCCATAAAAGGATGAGATCTCCCACCTGAAAATATCTCTGCTTGGCTTTTTTATCGAATAGTCTCTTGACTTGATTCTAATGCTCGGTGATCCTGTCTACCACTCTTACTCTCTTTTCTTCAAGCTCTATTAGGTACATGACCCTCTTTTCAAGAGAATTTTGGAAAGTCTCATCTTCGATTGCTCGTGCCAAGCACAGAGCAGGAAGTTCCACAGAAATGGGAAGCTCAGCGTTGATTCCGTATAACACTTGAAAAGGTGACATACCAAGAGACCTCTTTGGAGTAATATGGTTTGCCCACAAAGCATCATATAATGACTTGTGCCATGACCGCTGATTCTCATCAACTAGCTTCCGTATGATGGTCACTAGGTTCTTATTACTAGATTCTACTTGACCATTTCCCTGGGGGTAATAATCGAGGCGTGGGCCAAGGTTATCCCGTATTCATAGCAAAAACGATAACTTCCCATGAGGAGAAGTTGGAAGCATTATCAGCAACGATCTTGTGTGGGATGCCAAATCTTACAATGATATTTTCTTTGATGAAGTTGTAAACGATTTCAGAGGTGGCATTCTTAACAGGTATGGCCTCCACCCATTTGGTAAAGTAATCTGTTGTTGTTAGGACATAACTATGTCCACCACTTGATTGGGGATGTAGTGCTTTGATAAATTTGATTCCCCATTACTTGAATGGTTCATCAATAATGACAGGCCTGAGGGGAAAAGAAACAATTTTGGTTTGCCAACAAACTATTGGTAGAGTTCACATTTTGCTACCCAGGTGGCTATATCCCAAAATAGCGTTGGCCAATAGTACGGCATGAATTATCTTATGTGCTATCACAGACGAGGAGAAGTGACCCGCTGCAGGCATAGTCATGAAAAATTTTAAGCAACTTGATTTGTTGTGGCTTGTCAACACATCGCAAGAAGACGCCATCAATACCACATTTGTATAAACCGTCATCCCATATGACATATCTAGCTGCCCTGAGCTTTACAATACACTTCTCCTTTGAAGTTAGATGAGTTGGACACTCACTGTAAGTGAGAAAGAAAGTGATATCGGAATACCACTCATCGCTAGTCGCAACAAACAAAACCATAGACAGAGAATCAACTTTCTCCAGTTGGCCTTGCGTTTCATGTGTTTCATCGATGCAATCATCTTTTTCTTTAGGGACCTCTGAATCTTCGTTTTTAGCCATAATCTGACATAGGACCTTGCCTCTTACTAGCTTGGTTGGTTTTATGTCTAGATCATACTCTTAGACCTTTGCGATCCAATTCCCTAGTAAGCTTCCTAACTCTTGTTGAGTTAAGATTGACTTGACTGCCATGTCAGGAACCAGCACTACTATATGAGAGTTTAGGATGTAATACCAGAATTTCTTGACTGCTTTGACAATGGTGAAGGTGTGCTTTTCCAACTGAGACATCTTCAATTCATGAGGTTTGAGAGGAGAGCTCATGAACGCGATTGGAGATTCAACATCCTCAGAATTCTTTTGCATTAAGATGGCTGATACAGTATGCTTAGATGCATAATTGTACATGATAAAATCCTTGGAGAAGTTGGGACATACCAAGATAGGTGCATGGGTGACAGAGGATTTTATATCTTTGAATGACGTCTTTCCTTCTTCGCTCCACCAAAAAGTTTTCAACCCTTTCATCATATTTGATATGTGAGGAGTCTTTTCAGCAAAGTCGGGAACAAAGCATCTGAGAAAATTCACTTTTCCGAAGGAGTGAACACCGGTCTTGCTTGTAGGTAAGGTAAGGCTCTGAATGGCCTTAACCCTTTCGACATCTATCTTTGTCCCTTCCTTGCTGACAACGTGTCCTAGCAACTTTCCTTCAGTGACCCCAAAAATAGACTTTTTCAGATTTAGGGAGATCCTGTATTCTCGACATCTAATCAATACTTGCTCCAAATGATCACAATGATCATTTCGCTATTTAGAGAACAAATTTAAGTCATCTAAATAAACTACGATGACCTTTCCCATCATACCTTTGAATGCAAAGTCCATTTCTCGTTGAAAGGTGGCACCAGCATTGGTCAAGCCAAAAGGCATCCTCCTATAGGCCAATGTGCCCTAGGGAGTAGTGAATGTTGTATTGAATTGGTCTCCAGGGGAGACTTCAATCTGATTGTAGCCCAAAAAACCATCAAGCATGGACAACATTTCTGAACCGGTTACTGCCTACAGAACTTGATCCATTATGGGCAGTGGGTAGTTGTCCTTAAAGGATGCCTGATTCAGGTTGCAAAAATCTACACATATGTGTATCTCACCATTCTTCTTTCACACGGGCATGATGTTTGCAACACAGGTATTATGATGGATAGGAAAAATGATCCTTACATCCAACATCTTCTGTATTTCTGCTTGGATGGTACCCGAGATCTTGGGATTGTAGTTCCTTTGCTTCTGGCGAAAAGGTTTGACATCATCTTTCAATGAGATGTCATGCTGAACGTCCTTCGGCTTGAAAGACTTTAGATCAGCATAAGACCATGCCAATACGTCCATATACTTCTTCAAAATTTGAAAAAATTCCACTTTTCTTCGGGTGTGCAATGATTCCCAATGTTCACAAACCGTAGGCATTCCATAGTACCTAGATTAAGCGATTCGGTTTCGGAGAGGATTTAGGGTCATCTTGTCGTTTCTTCTTGATAAAATGATCATACTTTTCAAACAAATTTTCGAGAGAGACTAAACCTTTTGGAATTTTATTTCCTTTGAGATGGCATATGCCATCACCTCCTTTTGATTCATTTTCTTGATTAGTAATGGATTCATGGTATGCAGAAGTAGATCCTTCAAAATGAAGTTCACTGAAATTTTTGCTTTCTCTAGAAAGGCAATAAGTTTATTGTCATCGCTGAATACTTACCAATGCTGAGAATTGTCTGGCACGCTTTGGCAAAAGACTACCTCAATGGTATATGTGTTTGTTTTCAACCCTGGGTGAGGGAGCATGAGAGATGCTGAGACGACCAGTGAATCGGCCATGTCATTCTGAGCTCTTGGAACAAATTTTATTGAGAAGGTGTCAAATTCCTCAATGCTGTCCCATACCGCATTGTGGTAATGCCTGAGCCTTTCATTCTTTACTTGGTATATTCTTTTCACTTGATTTATGATTAGCTTGGCATCGCCCTATACTTTTAGGTTCTTGATTCCCCTTTCTTTTGCAGCTTGCATGCCAAGTAGCAAAGATTCATATTCAACAGTATTATTTGTATTGAAAAACTGTAACTTGAAAGAGAGAGGAAAAATATCCTCCTGGGAGATATTAACATAGCTCTAGCACCACATCTCGCTAGTTACACAACTGCCATCAAACTATAGTGTCCATATCTTGTTAAGGTCCTCTTCTTGGATGAGAATGTCCATTTTATCAATAGATAAGAAGTAGTTCCCCATCCCTGATGATTCAAAGATAATTTGTGCTTTGGGGTCATTAGAATTGGTGACCAAGTACTTCTTTTGCAATTCAGGCTCTAATGTCTGCATTACACCTTTGACGGGGATTCTGGCCTTGGACTAGTCCATATGGATCTCTCGACCAACCTCTCTACAAAAGCTTCTTCATAGTAGAATTCCATATGACACTGGGATATCAACAACAAGGATGGTCATCTTTACTCTTTTCTCTGGGAATGCCACAAAGGTGAACTGTGTGTCTTTGATCTAACCAATCAATGGAACTTGTTTGGTTTCCATGGAGTAACATCTACCGAAAGGCTTGGTAAGAGTGAGGCCCAAAGTATGAGCGACCTTCATCGACATGACATTATCAGAAGCCCCAGAATCAATTATGCAATTGCTTAGCTTGTGACCATTGATTAGGAGGGAGAGATAAAAAGGTTCAATTTTACCTGACACGGAAGTCGAGGCCACATTTATGCGAGATGCAGGAGGAGTGGAAAGGATTCCTTTTGGGGAGACATGGGAAGTTACGGTAGCTTGGCTTTGGATATATTCGGTCAATCTTACAAGTTGCTCAGGGTTTGACTGAAGATATTCAGCCTCAGACATTTGAATCTTGGTCTTTTTAGCATGATCGATTATGTCGAATGCAACCAAGGGTTGCGTTGATGAGGGAATGAGTCCCTCACTTCACGGTGGAGGGGTAGGATTACTAGTCTTTATGGGAATAGAAGAAGGCTGATTTAGAGGAGAGATGGGGGAAAAGATTTATTTTAAAAGACTTAATAGGAGGTTGAGCAGGAAGAGGATTACCTCTTTTAGCAATGGTTGGAGGCGTGTTTGACACAACCTTCTCTTTTTGTATCCTGATAGCAACTTCTACTTCTTTTCCTTGAGAGCGGGTGAAAACAGCATATGACTATCCACTTGCATACCCTTGGGTACCCTCTTCTTCATAAAATTCCTCATCTTCAAATTCCATATACACGATTGTAGAGTCGTTAGTCGGTTCACCGACATCTTGATCACCTCCACTTGGGGATGAAGGTTCTTCATAATTTTTCTCCTCTTCTTCGACCTCGACTAGGGCATTAACTAGAGGGGCCTCAAGTGCCAACCACGGAGTAGTTACAAGAAAACGTAGCCTTTGCGGGCGTTGTTGGAAGTGAAATTTCTCCATGGGATATCCTGGTATGAAGTGTTAGGAGAAGCTTGAGCTAATTGCTTCTTCAACGTGAGCAATTCGTTCACCATCTTCTGGAATGCCGGATTTGATGAAGTGGCTTGAAAAGGAGTTGAAGCTTTAGGCCTGGACAACTCTCATTTTAATTCACTAGATATAAGCATGTTGTCCTCTATCCGAATGGTAGCAGCCTGAGCGAGAACCAGGGTCATAATTTGTTCTTGTAAGAGTAAGAAACTTACTCTTGATCTCATGGCATTCACAAAGAAACACTTTTGATTTTCTGGTGTTGGCAGCATGGTAGGCGGCACACGGTTAATTAGTGAATTGAAACGAGTGATAAAATCACGCATGGTTTCATTGACTTCCTTCTTCAGGTGAGTGATCTTTGACAATAACACAAATGTGTCTTCTGAAGGCTTATACCTGTCTTCAAATGTAGCTCGTAATGTGGCCCAACTAGTGATAGATCGGCCAATAAATGTTGGAACCACTCTATTGCGGGTCCTTGCAAGGTTTCTAGAAAGAGGCGCACTGATACATCTTCATGGGTCACATCCAAGATGCTGCATGACATGATGAATATAGATATATGTGAATCCATGCTTTGGTTTCCACTCCCATCAAATCTTGGGAAATTATTTTGGTTTCCAAGAGGGAGTGCGTGAATAGGATGTGGTAACACAAGAGGGCCCATAGCATTTCCCCATGGTACTTCAATTTGAAAAGCTGGAAAGAGGACGCGAGTCGAAAGCGCGGTTCTGTTGAGAAACAAAGCACTACAAAGGGATGTGGAGGCTCCTTGCGAAAAATGGTTCTTTCGTGCAGGCGAGACACTTCTTGCTGACCGATCAGCTGAACTCAGGGAGGAGAAGTGTGTTGGTGTAATACTGAAGTTGTGCCTTTGAAGTAGATTGAAAATAGGATCAAATTCCACATGAGCTCTCCTACTACAAGTAAATGGCTCCCCTGCCAGCGTATCTTTTAGATTTGCAATGTTTTTAGAGTAGATTTAAAAACTCTTTTGGTTGTACTTGTAGATTTTCTGATTTTTCTGACAAAAACCAGCAGCATGTACTTTTCTAA